>CM053560.1:91933489-92020076 GCA_028646485.1 Cryptoprocta ferox
CCTGATAATGGTGGATAATTCTTTTTATATGCTGTTGAATTTTATTTGCTAGTATCTTGTTGAGTATTTTTGCATCTGTATTCATTAAGGATATTGGCCTCTAGTTCTCTTTTTTTGTTGGGTCACTATCTGGTTTGGGAATCAAAGTGATGCTGGCTTCATAGAATGAGTTTGGAAGTTTTCCTTCTAGTTCTATTTTTTGAAATAGCTTGAGAAGAATGGGTATTAACTCTGCTTTAATATCTGGTAGAATTCCCCAGGGAAGCCACCTGGCCCTGGGCTCTTATTCATTGGGAGATTTTTGATAACTGATTCCACTTCTTCACTGGTTTGGGTCTGTTCAGATTTTCTATTTCTTCCCGTTTGAATTTTGGTAGTGCATGTGTGTTTAGGAATTTGTCCATTTCTTCTAGGTTGTCCAGTTTGTTGGCATATAATTTTTCATAGTAATCTCTGATGAATGCTTGTATTTCTGAGGGATTGATTGTAATAGATCCATTTTCACTCATGATTTTGTCTATTTGGGTGTTCTGTCTCTTCTTTCTGAGGAGCCTGGCTAGAGGTTTATCAATTTTGTTTATTTTTTCAAAAAAACAACTCTTGCTTTCATTGATCTGTTCAACTGTTTTTTTTCTGGATTCGATATTATTTATTTCTGCCCTGATCTTTATTATTTCTCTTCTTCTGCTGGGTTTGGGGTACTCTTGCTGCTCCCCTTCTAGTTCCTTTAAGTGCTCTGTTAGATTTTGAATTTGTGCTTCTTCTAGTTTGTTGAAATAGGCCTGGAGTGCAATATACTTTCCTCTTAGGTATGCCTTTGCTGCGTCCCAGAGAGTTTGGATTGTTGTATTTTCATTTTCATTTGTTTCCATATATTTTTTAATTTCTTCTCTAATTGCCTGATTGGCCCAATCATTCTTTAGTAGAGTGGTTTTTAACCTCCATGTTTTTGGAGGTTTCCCAGACTTTTTCCTGTGATTGATTTCAAGTTTCATAGCATTGTGATCTGAAAGTGTGCATGGTATGATCTCAATTAGTTTATATTTATGGAGGGCTGCTTTATGACCCAGTATGTGATCTATCTTGCAGAATGTGCCATGCCCACTAGAGAAGAAAGTGAATTCCCTAGTCTCAGGATGCAGAGTTCTAAATATATCTATTAATTCCATCTGTTCCAATGTGTCATTCAGGTCCATTGTTTCTTTAGTGATTTTCTGTCTGGTTGATCTATTCATTGCTGTAAGTGGAGTGTTAACGTCCCCTGCAATTAATACATTCTTATCAATAAGATTGGTTCTGTTTGTGATGAAATGTTTCATGTATTTGGGTGCTCCCAAATTCGGCGCATAAATGTTTATAATTGTTAGCTCTTCCTGATGGAGAGACCCTGTAATTATTATATAATGTCCTTCTTCATCTTTTGTGACTGCCTTTACTTTAAAGTCCAGTTTGTCTGATATAAGTATGGCTACTCCAGCTTTCTTTTGACTACTGGTCGCATGATAGATATTTCTCCATCCCCTTACTTTCAATCTGAAGGTGTCTTCAGGTCTCAAATGAGTCTCCTGTAGACAGCAAAATAGATGGATTTTGTTTTTTTATCCATTCTGCTACCCTGTGTCATTTGATTGGAGCATTCAGTCCATTTACATTCAGTGTTATTATTGAAAAATATGGGTTTAGATGCGTTGTGTTCTCTGTAGGGTTCATGCTTGTAGTGGTGTCTCTGCTATCTTGTATTCCTTGCAACATTTCCCTCATAGAGTCCCTCTTAGGATTTCTTGTAGGGCTGGTTTGGTGGTGATGAATTCTCTCAATTTTTGTTTATTTGGGAAAACCTTTATCTCTCCTTCTATTTTGAATGACAGGCTTGCTGGATGAAGGATTCTTGGCTACATATTTTTTATGTTCATCACATTGAAGATTTCCTGCCATTCCTTTCTGGCCTGTCAGTTTCAGTAGATAGGTCTGTAACCACTCTGATAGGTTTCCCTTTGTATGTTAGGGCCCTTTTATCCCTAGCTGCTTTCAGAATTCTCTCTTTATCCTTATATTTTGCCAGTTTCACTATGATATGTCGTGCTGAAGGTCGATTCAAGTTACATCTGAGGGGAGTTCTCTGTGCCTCTTGAATTTCAATGTCTATTTCCTTCCCCAGATTGGGGAAGTTCTCAGCTATAATTTGATCAAGCACTCCTTCAGGACCTTTTTCTCAGGAATTCCTATGATATGGATATTGCTCCATTTGATTGTATCATTCATGTCTCAAATTCTCCTTTCGTGCTCCTGGATCAATTTCTCTCTTTCTTGGCTTCCTCTTTTGCTATAACTGTGTCTTCTAATTCACCGATTCTCCTCTCTCCCTCTTCAATCCATGCAGTGGCCACCTCCATTTTATTATGCACCTCACTTATAGCCTTTTAACTCGTCATAGGTATTTTGAAGGTCCCTAGTCTTTGTATCAATAGGTTCTCTAATGACTTCTATGCTTTTTTCAAGCCCAGCGATTAATTATATAACAATTGTTCTAAATTCTTGCTCAGTTATGTTGCTTAAATCTGTTTTGAGCAGTTCTGTGGCTGTGACTTCTTCCTGGAATTTCTTTAGAGGAGAGTTCTTTCGTTTCGTCATTTTGGCTAGCTTTCTGTCTCTTGTCAGTTTTAAATGCTCGTTATATACTGTGCGCCTGTTAGTATTGCTCTATTAAAGGAGGCTCATTGACTGTTCAGGGTCTGTCCGTGCAGGAAGTGTTCTTTTAATGGTGTCTCTCGGTTTCTTTTGTTGTGCCTTTGGTTATTTCCCTACTCAGTGATATTTGGGACTCTCCACCATGTGTACTTTGGCTAGTTTCTTGAGGTAGCCTCAGGCACCTATGAGACTGTCTTATTTTTGGACTCTGTGTGTTTTCCTCCCACTCTTGCAGGTCAGAGTATTGTGGCTCCAGTCCTTCTCAGTTTGATAGATGCGGGCGGGTAAAAATTACAGAGCTCCCTACTTCTCTGCCATCTTGTCCCTCCTCACTATCCCATCTTTAAAACGTACTCTAAAGCAGTTTTATAGAAAGGAGATCTGAAGATCTCTTCCTCTAGTAAAGCAATGAAACACTGGCAAAAATGTTAAAATCCACTTCTTCCATCCCAAGAAGAATCTATTCCATAAAAATGGCCGACTATCAGTAAAAACAGTACACTTTGTGCTGTTTTAATTTATCTTATTCCCATCCCACTCTCCGCAGCTCCTCAGTAGCCTTGAAAACCAACAGATCCATAACTATGGTAGTTGTGAAAAACATTAGCATAGTAGCCACTGAAAGGAGGCAAAACAGGTTTGGAGCTCTTTAAGTCTCATCCCCAGAGAACTGTCTCAAAGTTCCGGTAAATCTCCACTCCCAGGACTTAACTTGACTTGGCCTGACTCTGAGCCTGCTCTATGATGATAACCTTACCCTTAGGGCATTTGTTGAAAACAATCAGTAGCAATTATTTAACATCATAACTACCAAAGGCAGAAATATCAGTTGGGACAGCAATACCAATTTCAAAAAAAAATTGAAGAAAAAAAACAGTAAATGAGATGTCCATAGGGAGACTTGAAAAGCTCCCAAATATTCCTTGGAATCTACTAGGCCAGTTTCATGTATAGGACCATCCATATGCTTGGAAAAGACTTGAAAAGACCCTATTCTCTCATCTATGGCTGACTTTGAGACTCTTCTCAAGCAGGCAGTGAAGGCTAAGGCAGAGTTGTAAACTGTCTACAGGAGCATTAGGCACATGTCCCACAATGGGTGCATGCATGCACACACACAGTCTGTAGGAAAAGGCTGATAGACCTACTGGTTCTAAGAAATCTGTCCACTCATTAGGTTATCACTAAGTTAACTGGGCAGAGACTTCAGTTAACTTCAGCACATAATAATACAAACTTCACACAATTAGTCAGGGGATGTCATTTAACAAACAGCAGCAACAACAGCAACAAAAATAAAGAGCAAAAACAAGAACCTCTTGGGAAAGGGGAAGAATCTGACTCCAGAACTGCCAAGTTTTATCATTTAAAATGTCCAGTTTTCAACAATGTTTATGAGATACACAAAGAAACAGGAAAGTATGCTTCTACACGGCGAGGGGCGGGCAGGAAAGAGGGGGAGAGGGGTGAAGGAATCAACAGAAACCATCCCTGAGGAAGGCCAGATGTTGAACTTACTAGACATAGACTTTAAATCAGCTATTATAAATATGTTCAAAGAACTAAAGGAAATCATATCTAAAGAAATAAAGTATGAGAATAATGCCTCAATGAATAGAGAATGTCAATAAAGAGATAGATATTATAAAAAGTAAATAGAGACTCTGGAGTTAAAAAGTACAATAACTAAAGTCCAATATTCACTAGAGGATCTCAATAGCAGAGTTGAAATTGCAGAAGAAATAACCACTTATTTGAAGAGACAGGTCTATTGAGATTATCCAGGCCAGGCACAAAAGGAAAGAGAATAAAGAAAAATGAACAGAGTTACAGAGACCTATGGAACCATCAAACATAACAACATGTGCATACTGGCAATCATATAAAAAGAAGACAGAGGCAGAAAAAATATTTGCAGAAATAATAGCCAGACATCTCCCAAATTTGTTGAAAAACATTTGTCTTCACATTCAAGAAACTCAGTGAGCTCCAAGAAGGATAAATTCACAGAGACTGACTAGACACATCATCATCAAACTGTCAAAATCCAAAGACAAAGAGAGAATCTTAAAAGCAGCAAGTGAAAAGTGATTCATCATATACAAGGGATCCCAAGAACTGAATTTGTCATTAAAAACAATAGAAGCCAAAAGGCAGTAGGAGAACATGATGAAAGTGCTGAAAGAAAAAAGACTATCAACCAAGAATTCTATATGCAACAAAGCTATCATTTAAAACTGAAAGATTAATTAAGACCTCCCCATATAAGCAAAAACAGAAAATTCATCAATAGCATACTTGCCCTATAAGAAATAATAAAGATAATGCTTCAGGCTGAGATAAAAGGACACTAGGTAGTAAAGCAAATCCATAAAAAAGCAAATAGGACCAGAAAGATAACTACATAGATAAATATAAAAGATGCTACAAATGCATTTTTGTAATTCTTTTCTTACATCTGATTAAAATACAACTTCATGAATAATTATAAACCTGTTGATAGCCACACAACATATAAAGTTGCAATTTGTATGACAATAACAGTGCAGAGGAGGGAGTAGGAAATGAAGCCATATATAAGAACAGTTTCATTATAATATTGAAATTAAGTTGGTATTAATCCAAACTAGATTGTTATAAATTAAGGTAACTGTAATGCCTAGTGGAACTATTAAAAAAATAACTCAAATATATAGTAAAAATAATGGCAAGGGAGTTAGAATGGTATACCTGGAAATCTAGAACACAAAATAGTCATGAAGAAATCAAGGAACAAAAGAGAAATAAGACACGTAGAAAACAGGGATGCCTGGGTAGTTCAGTCGGTTGAGTGTCTGATTTGGCTCAGGTCAAGATTTTGTAGTTCATGAGTTAGAGCCCTGCATCAGGCTTGCTGCCGTCAGCACAGAGCCCAGTCTGGATCCTCTGTCCCCCCATCTCTCTCCTCCTCCCTGGCTTGTGCTCGCTCTCTCTCTCAAAAATAAAGACCAAAAAAAGATACATAGAAAAGAAGGAGCAAAATAGCAAACATAAATGCTACTTTATCAGTAATTATATTAAATGTAAGTGGATTAAATACTCCAAATAAAAGGCAAATATTGGCAAAATGGACTTGAAAACATGATCCAACATACTGTGTATAAGAGACACACTTTATATTCAAAGACACAAAGACACTGTAAACAAAAAAATGGGAAAAAAATAGCATGCAAACAATAACTAAAAAAGAGCTGGAGTGGCTATATTAATATCAGAAAAAAATAAAATTTAAGACAAAAATTGTTACTAGGGACAAAGAAGGTATTTTATAATGATAAAAGGGTTACTCCATTAAGAACATATAGGGAGAAAAAGGGAAAAATAAACATGCCAACAGTAATATTGTGGGATTCCAATACTCCACTTTCTATAATGGATAGAACAAGGAAGCAAATGAACAAGGGAACAGAAGATGTGCACAACACTGTGAATCAAAGACATGACAGACATCTACAGAATGCTTCACTCAACAACTGCAGATCACACATTCTTCTCAGGTACACATGAAACATTCTCAAGGAGGGCCGTAAGTTAGATCATAAAACAAGCCTCAATAAACTCAAAAGTCTGAAATAATATAAAATGTGTCTCTAACCACAATGGGTAAATTTAGGAATCATCAACAGTAAGTCAAATTTTTGAAAATTCCCAAGTATGTGGAAATTAAACAACACAGTCTTAAATAACCAACGGGTCAAAGAAGAAACACAAAGGAGGGGTGTCTGGATAGCTCTGTCAGTTAAGCATCCGACTTGAGCTCAGGTCATGATCTCACAGTTCGTGAGTCCGAGCCACGCATTGGGCTCTGTGCTGACATCCCAGAATCTAGAGCCTGCTCAGATTCTGTCTCCCTCTCTCTCCGCCCCTCCCTTGCTCGCACTCTGTCTCTCTCCCAAAAATAAAATAAACATTAAAAAAAGAAGAAGAAACACAAGGGAAACTAAAACATACTTTTAGATGAATTAGAACAAAAGCATAACTACAAAAAATGATCAAATGAAGCTAAAGCATTGCCTAGAAGGACATTTATAGCAGTAAACACCTATATTAAAAAAGAAGAAAGATCTCAAATAAATAACTTGCAACCTTAAGAAACTAGAAAAATAAGAGAAACTAAACCAAAAGCAATCAGAAAGAAAGAAATCAAAAAGGTTAGTGGAAATAAAGTATCTTTTCTTTAAAAAGTTCAACAAAACTCCTAAGTCTTTAGCTAGATTGACCAAGGATAAAAATAGAAGACTCAAACTCTTAAAATCAGAAAGTTTTTAAAAGATCTCTTTATCTCCAGATATACTAAAAAATAATTAAAAAATTAAAGTAAGTAGAAAAATATTTAGGACCAAAGTACCAACCTTACATTTATAAAAATATTATAAAATAATACTATGAACAATTGTATGCCAAAAAATTAGATAATCTATAATTAGAAATTCTTAACCATAAATAACAGAAACTACTTCAAGAAGAAATAGAACATCTAAATAGACATATAACCAATAAGCAGACTGAATTAGTAATCAAAAAATTTCCACAAAGGAATGGCCAGACACAAATGTCTTCACTAATGAATCCAACCAAATGTTTAGAGGAGAATCAACACCAATCTTTCCTAACTATTCCAAAATAGAGAAAAGGAGGAAAACTTCTTGACGCAATTAAAGGGCCAATATTATACTGATTCTGAAACCAAAGATATCATGAGAAAAAAAAAACCCCAAAAAACCAAAACTACAGACCAACGTCCATTCTGAGTATAGACACCAAAATACTAGCAAACAGAATCCAGAAACATATAAAAAGGATTACATGCCGTGACAAAGTGAAATTTATCACAGGAACAGCAATATTGATTTACCTTACAAAAACCAATCAATCAATACAACACAATACACCATAGTAATAAGAAGGACAAAAACCACATGACCATCTCAATAAATGCAGAAAAAATCCTTTGAAAATATCCAATGCCTTTCATGATAAAAATACTGGAAAACTCAACAGCTTACATTATATGTAATGGTGAAGATCTGAATGCTTTCTTCCTAAAGTCAAAAACAAGATGAGGATGTTCTCTCTCATCAGTTCTACTCAACATTTTACTGGAGGTTCTTGCCAGGGTAATTAGGCAAGAAAAAGAAATAAAACTTATCCAAATTGGAAAAGAAGAAGTAAAACAGAAGATGACATGACCTTGTATATAAAAGATCCTAAGGAATAAATACACACACACACACACACACACACACACACACACACACACACACTAGAATTAATAAACAAGTTCAGCAAGTTCTCAGTGTACAAGATCAATTTACAAAGTAAATTGTATTTCTATACATTGGCAATGAACAATTCAAAATGAATTAAAAAATTAATTCAAATTACAATAGCATAAAAACAGTCAGTTGAGTGTCCAACTCTTAATTTTGGCTCAGGTCATGATCCCAGGCACAAGCCCTAAGTCAGGGATCCATGCTGAGTGTGGGGCCTGCTTGAGATTCTCTCTCTCTCCCTCTCTGCCTCTCTCTCCCCCACTCACACTCTTAAAATTAAGATAATAGTAATGGTTTTTAAAAAAAAAATAGCATAAAAAATCAAAATGCTTAAGAATAATTTTAACAAAAAAGTGTAAAACACACTTTGAAAGCTGCAGAACATTGTTGAAACAAATTAAAGAAGACCTAAATATATGGAAAAACATCCCATGTTCATGGATCAGAAGGTGTAACATTGTTAAGATACCAAAATTCCCCAAATTGATCTACAGAATCAGTGCAATCCCTACCAGAATCTCAGCTGGCTTCTTTGTAGAAATCGATAAGCTGACCTTAAAATTCAAATGTAATTGCAAGGTATCCAAAACGGTCTTGAAAAAGAAGGACAAAGTGGGAGGACTCATGCTTCCCAATGTCAATACTTAGTACAATGCAGCAGTAGTCAAGATTGTGCTGGCTTAAGGATAGACGTCCAGATCAATGGAATAGAATTGAGAGTCCAAAAATAAATATTTTCATTTATGGTCAACTGATTTTCAACAAGAGCACCAAGATCATTCATAGAAGAAAGAACAGAGGAGAAAGAACACTTTCAATAAATGCTCCTGGGACAAGTAGATACCCATATGCAAAAAAAAAAAAAAAAAAAAAAAAAAAAAAAAAAGAAGCTGCACCCCTATTCACGCCATACCCAAAAATTATCTCAAAATGGACCATAGATCTGTGAGAGCTGTAACTATTTGCAAATATCTAATAAAAACATTTATCCAGAATATATTTTTAAAACTCTTAAAAGTGAAGAAAAAGACAATTTCTAAACAGTCAATCTGAATAGACATTTCTCCAAAGATAATATAAAAATGGCTACTTAGTACATGAAAGAAAGGATTTCTCAAAAATATCTGTCATTAGGAAAATTTATGTCAAACCTACAATAAGGTACCACTTAATACTCACTAGAATGATTATAATCAAATAGAAAATAACAAGAGTTGGTGAGGATATGGAAAACTGAACTCTCATACATTGCTGTTAAGAATGTAAAATGGTGTAGCGTCTTTAGAAAATTTGGAAGTTCCTCAAAGTTAAACAGAGAGATATCATATGACCAATCAATTCCACTCCTAGGTCTATACCCAAGAGATTTGAAAACTTAAGTCCAAATAAAAAATGAATATGACTGTTAATAGAAGCATTATGCATAATAACTAAAAAGTGAAACAACCCAAATGTCTATCCATGGATGAATGGATAACCAAAATGTGGCGTATCGATACAATGGAATATTATTTGGTCATAAAAAAGAATGAAGTTCTGATACATGTTACAACATGGATGAACCTTGAAAATTTTAAGCTAAGTGAAAGAAGGCAGACACAAAAGGCCACATTTTGTATGATTCCATTGATATGATATGTCCGGAATAGACAATAGATTAGTGGCTGAGGGAGGGGAAATGGGGAATGACTGCTAAAGGGCATGAGGTTTCTTTTGGGGTGGTGAAATGTTCTAAAATTAGCAGTGATGGTTTACACAACTGTGAATATACTACAACATTGAGCTGAGTAAATTTTCAATGAGTGAATTTTATGTTATATAAATTATACCTAAATAAAGTCATTTTTAAAAAAACAAGATTATAAAATAGGATTTGATAAATATAATCACATACATATATGCTGATTCTACCAATTACATATCAATACTAAAAATTTCATGAAATCCTATTCTTACTCAGTGGATCCTTACTACTCTAACAGCAGAAAAAAAGACCTAGAGTGAGTAAAAGGGAATGAATTCTTCTGCCCTGGAAGACAGAGACCCTGTATCTTTTCCAGGTAGAATATTCCCCATTGAAAGATCTTTGTCATTAATCTCCTGACCCCTTATGAACCTGCTTCATGGTAAGTGTCGATTTTTCAGCAAGAAATGTAGTTCATGGAGAAGGCCATCTTTTCCCTGCAAGTCTGACACAGTGACTAACTGCCCTCCTCTCCACCATCAGAATAACTTTCAGTCCTGTTGTCCCTTTAAAAAAAGAGCCTACTCCTTCATCATTCTGTAGAACCTCCCTGTCCTCTTGGTTACTTCCCAGATCAACATGTGCTACTGCATTCTCACTCCTACCCCAACCTCATCCTCCTGGCAGCAGTGATGAGTTCTGCCACTTAGTGGGATTGAATTAAGAAAAAGGCCATTAAAAGTGCCATCAGGTCAGGGTGGTTTGTAGGCTTCATAACAAAGGTAGACAAATTACTTAGTGAAGGCCCAGGGAAAGATACAAGCCAAAAGGATATCAAGGGAAAATTAAATCTTCACTTTTGTCTCCTTGGTTTTGTTTTACTTTGAGAAAGAGAGAGATTGAGAGCATGAGTGTGGGAGGGGGCGGTGGAGGGGAAGAGAGAGAGAAAGAAAGAGAGAGATAGGGAGAGAAGGAGAGAGGGAGAGAGAGGAAGGGAGGGAGAGAGGAGAGAGAGGGAGGGAGGGAGAGGGGAGAGAGAGAGAGACAGAGAGAGAGAAAATCTCAAGCAGGCTTCATGCTCAGCACAGAGTCCCACAACCCTGAGATCAAGACCTGAGCCAAAATCAAGAGCCTGAGCTACCCAGGCGCCTGTCTCCTTGGTTTTATATTAAGTGTTTTTCAGTACAACCTTCTAAATCACATCACCTAGATTGAACATAATACACTTTCATTTGCAACCTTTAATTTTATATTCCAAACTTTGTTCTTCTAATTCCTACAAAATAGACTAAACAGATAGGCAAATGTTGACTCAGATATTTTTATATAGAACTTACCACTCTCTTTTCCCTGAAATCAATGCCCACTGTCGTGATAAATTTGGAGTTAAATTTGCCATCTGTGTACTGGTAAAGTACACTGGTCTTCCCTACTCCAGAGTCTCCCAATGCTAAAAATTTGATGAGGTAATCATAATCTCCATCAGACATAATGAATAACTCAGTGGTTCACCTGTAAAATACAAACAAATACATATTTACTAAAAAGCCATTAGGAAATATTAGAATCTTCCACGAATAAAATGAGTTACTTTAATATCCAGTTCAATAAGTACTATGTGACACCTATATGGCTAAGGGTTCTGTGAAGAGGATTAGTTATTACTGCCCTCAAGGACGTAATAATTTGCTAGATGAGATACTACTAAAATAATAAATAACAGCTTAATTTAAATTTAACATGCATATTACAGTACTGTCAAGATGAAAATTCCAAGTGAGGATGAAAATCAAGAAGATAACCATCATGCAGTCTTTTTTTTTTTTAATTTTTAAAAAATATTTATTTTTGAGAGAGAGAGAGACAGAGTACGAGTGGGGCAGGGGCAGAGAGAAAGAGGGAGACATGGAATCTGAAAAGCCCAGAGCCTGACACGGGGCTTGAACTCATGAGCCGTGAGGTCATGACCTGAGACGAAGTCAGACAGTTACCTGACTGAGCCACCCAGGTGCCCCCAACCATTCAGTCTTACATACAGATCATATAGAACAAAAATTTTAAAAAGAAAGGAGGAAGGAGAATGTTATAGAAATAATAATAATTCTTAAGAGTGAAAGTGATTCTAATCCCTTCTTTTCCAAAGTCTTCTAGCCCTAGAATATTGGCTTTTCTCTTTTATGTGGACATCTAGGCAATTTCATTTATCCTATTCATTTCAAATGTCACTATAGTTCCTTCAAAGACAATGCTAAATTTACAAGTAAAATTTGGCTTGCAGCTTCCTTTATTTTACTGTTATTATATACTGCGTATTAAGTCAGACTTTGCTAGAGTATCACGGCTCCCTTGGGAACTGAGTTCCAGATTTGGGCAGTCACTGTTCAGAGACTATAATTCCATTACAAAGGGCTCACCTACCCTTACTTGTCTTGGTATTTGAACAAGAAATGCTACCAATTCAGGTCTTTGATATTAATGAAAACAAAAGTCTACCTTATGGAAGAAAAATTGTTTTTACCAGCAAGACCTAAGCATGGTTATTTTTATCTTTTGCAATCAGCAAAGGATTTGTTTTTATTCTCTAAATAGATTCAAACTGAGGCACCTGGGTGGCTCAGTTGGTTAAGTGTCAGACTTCTGCTCAGGTCATGATCTCACAGTCCGTGGGTTCGAGCCCCGTGTCGAGCTCTGTGCTGACAGCTCAGAGCCTCCAGCCTGCTTCAGATTCTGTGTCTCCTCTCTGCCCCTCCCCTGCTCACTCTCTGTCTCTCTCTCTCAAAATAAAGACATAAAAAATTTAATTAAAAAAACAGAAAAAATAGATTCAAACTACTTAAAATACCAGTCCAACTGAAGTAGTCTGTCTCCAGGGAAAGCTTACTTCTTTTTATCTTCCCGTTTATAATACCAATAAACCCTTTTGAAAAATCAGAAAAATAATCAGCTATACCATTACCACTGACCACCTTATCTGCCCATTCAGACATGCATGTTTACCCATATACACACAAACAGCAGATGCCCTACATTAGATGCTGATGATTTTCTTCCCATTATCCACTTTCACCCAGCCTCACATCGAGAAACTTTACCATAATTCTCAATGCTTCCTATAGAATTATTTCTATAGATCCATAAAATTAATAAAAGCTTAAGCAAGGACATTTATTGATTTTCAAGTTTGCCTCCTCCATCCTCAATTACCTTATGGTCAAATATCCTGAATGCTGACCCCCAAGAGCCACTGCAGTTCATTTCCTCATCGTGCCTTAGAGAAGATCTGTGACCTCACATTCAGATATGGCTGGTCAGCTGCTAAGGGCAGAGCCTCCACAAAGATTCATAATTCTGTTTGCACACTATAAAGAATGACACTTCACAGATGATGGCTTTCCTGTTATAGCTTCAGAATGCACAGGTTGGTTGCCAGTATTAATGGTACATAACAGAATTCCTCTCCAGAAGATGACCAATAGGATACAAATACTCTAGTATATCACATTACAGCATCTCATTTGGCTCCCAGTGATTCATTAATAAAAGCTAAGAACTGAAGAGCAGGTCCAGATAGTGTTTAATCATTTTAGAGATTCCCCTCAAAATAGCAGAAAGCAACTCCAAAGTCTGCAGTGAGGAGAGCTATCTTATTTTTAATTTGAAAATGGCTGGTCATTTCTATATCTATGTTTTTACATCATTTAAGATACAGAAGAAAATGTCATCAATGGCATCACTCTTCTACAATTCTCTAAATCCACTTGAATGGAACTCAAAGACAGATGAAACTCTCTCTGCTGCACCAAAATTTATTGTGTTTAGTTATCATGGGAGAACAATCACACAGATAAGTCTACAAATGCTCATTGTGGGTTTTGTTTTCTATTCATGTTGACATCAATACGTAACAGTTTGTTCTCAAACCAAGCCATCCTAAACGAAGGTATTAACAAACCAAATACCACAACTGAAGGTATAAATACAACCATCACTATTAATCATAGTTTGCACTCTTTAGATCATGCCTCTAGGAAATTATTTTCAGATTAACAAGGCAGATAAACGTCCAGACCTTACACTCTCTAGGTTCAGTTTTCCAAAGGATGAAAAACAGAACCCAGAGAAGTTAACTCATTTGCACAGTCTAGAATATACATCTCCTAACTCCGAGTCCAATGTCCACTCTATCTCCAAGATTACTGTCTGTTACTCAAGTCTCTACAAATGTACCTTAGGCTTAAAAGTGACCAGGTATGATATTGTACAAGGTAGCCTAATAGGAAACACATGACCTCTGAAGTCCAGCTGAGCTGGGCTGAATCCCATGTCTCCCACATGTCAGCTGCTCAGATGTCGTTGAGTCTTGGATTCAAGTTTCCATTCTATGAAAAAGAAGATAATATACACTCCTTCACACTACTGTTCTAAGGATTGAATGAGATGCTCTTTGTGGAGCACCCAGAACAGTGTTTGGCATATACTGGGTACACAGTAAAGGTTAGCTCACTCTCTTCACCCCATTCTGGGCAGATCAAACTGGCTCTGAAGACCAAGAACAATCTCCGAAATTGCCTCTGATCAGCTCAAAACATATTTCTAGCACAAAGGATTTCTGACTAGCTCAGAGTCATTCTCTGAGTCAACATAGATCACTTTCAAACTAATTGACCTTTTTTGGCAGGTTTAAAACATTTTCAACTGATTTTAAGTTGATATGACTATTCCAAAAGAGTTATGACCAGCTTAAAAACAGGTTCAAATCTGTATCAGACACTGAAATCCATTCTAATAAGCTCATGCTTGTTCAAAAAAATCTGAATGGTTCATTCTAGTTCAGAATGAAAGAGCTGAGTTCAGAGTTTCCACCTACAAAACTATTTTTACTGCCCTAAAGCCACTTTGACTAAAACTAGATATATATAGTGAAAACTACTTGGGTCTGGTTTGCATAGCTATAACTGCTTCAAACTAGTTTTACCTAGCTCAAATAAGTTCTGACCTGGACAAGCATGGTCTGACTGGTTCACATGAGGTTTTATTGGTTCAGAGTTTATTTTACTGAGTCAAGTTAGTGCTGATCAGTTAAATCTCCCCAACTATGTCATACTTGCTCTAATTTTATCAAACTGCTTGTGAATTAGTTCATGTCATCTATAAAATGGTTTTTATGGTCTTAGATGGATTAAAAATTGGTTCAAACCAGTCCAAGTTGACTGATCAGATGTTCAAACAGTTCAAGCCTGGAAATATAAAATGATAACAGAAGCTCAAAAAGCAATGGTTTGGTACTTTAAGCTTATGTGGAACCAACAAACTTAAATTTTTACTTATAATTACCTCAGTTGTATGTGTTGGAGAATAATAAACAGGTTGGGAGAAAGGAGCACTGGCAGATAATATGATAAACAATAGGAAAAGGTGTGATGAGTGACACAGGCTTCCTTGGTTGAGAACTCATCTTTCATTTTTTCTCAGGAACCTGGCAGCAAAACAGTAATACATGATCTAATAATAAAATAGAGATTTCAAATTGGGGAAAACCTTTAGCAAATTTGGAGGCCAGGTAAAGTGTGCCCTAAATTGGTCACAATGACTAGGCTAGTCTGGGTTAACAGAGACCAGAATTCTAAAAAGTAAGAAAGCTGCAAGGAAATAAAAGGACTCATGAAGGAGGCAGGGCTTCAGATTGATAACAGAGATTTTTCAGGGTTTGGGCAGGGTATTGATGGTAACAAGATTCTTATCTTAGTTTGTAGCCATTTTGTCAAACCCTAGAATTAATGGAACCATTCCATCTTTCAGCAGAAGATAATTCTAGTGCTTAGCAAACTACAACCCCAAACCGATCCTACAGTCCCATATGTGTGTTTCACCACTGCTTATTACCACCAGATGAAGAAAACTTAACATTGTTTCAGCTGAAAACACACGGTGAAGAATTTGACATTTGGGACACCCAAACAACATTTTGTGCATACTATTTGCAGTCGGTATTCCAAGCTATTGATGCTTCAGAAGCCGGTTCATGAAAGCTTTCCAATTGCACTGCTCTTGCTAAAAATGTGTTAGGAGCCCACACACTAAGTATTTTACAACCTTTATCACAGCCCTAAAGGCAGGTGCTACATACTACACACACTTCACCCCCTCAGAAGGATCTCAGTGCCCTTCTGCCATAGATGTCCCAGTGAGAAGATGAGTAAGTGGGCCTTGGGCAGTCTAGCCCATATGACATGGGCTCAGTTCCAGCACATTGTTGAGAGACAGGAAAAAGTAGAGGTTAAGAGCATGGACTCTAGAACCAAATGACCTGGATGTGAATCCAGTCATTTCACTTTAGAAAACTTAACCCCTTTTGCCTCAGGCTCCACTGTTTTAAAATTAGGAATGATTTTTAAAATTAATTTTTATTTTATCAGTTCTATCATGTGTATGCTTTCTTATTTCAATTTGTTTATAATTGGGGTGCATCTTACATTTTACAGTCTTACAACCCATGACATCTTGCAATTGTTACTAAACGAGGTGGCACTGGAGATAATTGTGTGAAAACCTTTCTTTAGCATCTTCTAGCAAGATCACAGATGCACCATCAACACATTTTAGATTTGATGAAGCAGTAAACCTATCTCAGAGGGTTATTTTGAGGATTGAGTTAATGTATACATGAAGAGTTTAGAACAGTGTCTGGCACAGAGTAAATCCTGTATAAGTTTTAACTCCTATTAGCAGCAGCATCTTGCAATCTAGCTTCCAACCGTCAATATTCAGGCAATATTCCTTTCTTTCCTAGAAGTGTAAGAAAGAACTATGTCCCCAAAATTAATGAAAAAACCTAAGAATCTATTAAGAGCACTTGAACTGAAGTTCACTTCTTTAAACTCTAGATCTCCTTCAGGAAGTAGCATCTGAAATACTTCAAGGAAATGTCTTCTAAAAAGTCAAGAATGACCATAATTTGGGACTTGCAAAAGACTTCTTACTCAGTTCACTTCTACCTCTCCTCCCTATACAAATATTTTTTCAAAGGGCTCTCCACCCTCACTCTCATCAGATTAACAATAGAAAGAAACACCCACTTCCTCAACATTCACTAAGTGGTGATAATTGCCTGCTGAGAGAAAGTCAATGATCTTCTTCCTTATTTAAAAAAGAAAACATATTTTAATTGTTTTTCAGGGAATAAGATAGGAGAGAGTAGTTTGGGTTAAGATCAAAGGAATTAGATCTATTTCTCCCCCTCCTTCCCGCCCTCCCTGCCCCGCCACCACACACACATTCCTAGCCCAAATTCTCCATAAAGCTTCCTATTGAAGTCAATCATAGACTCCAACCTTAGGATCCCCGATCATTTGACAGAATCATTCTAAAACTACTCCAGAAAAGTCAGTCATTTCTTGAAAGCCAAATTTTCCCTCTATCACCCATATTTAGTACAGAAAGTAAAAAAAGAGGGAAGGATACTATTAACTGAATAATCACCATGAGCCACAAAGAATACTAGACATGCATGATTTTATCAGCTCATCATCGTTAAAGAAAACTCAGTGGTCTGTATATGAGTTATAATACATAGTGATATTTTCTTAATATGATGGGAAGTAGGTTTGGGTTCAAATTTTCACTCTTTGTGTGACCTTGTCTGAGTTCTTTAAACTAAGCCTCCATTCTTTCCACTATAAAATGGAGAGAGCAATGGCTATTAAGTGACATTATCTACAGAAAGCCTTTAGCATATTGCTTCGTCTAAGTGTTCATTAACTGAAACTTGTCTTTAGCAATACTATTCCTAATAGTCTCATCAAGTTTTCAGCAAGGCATACCATTTTACCATCTATTCTTACTTAACCCAGTACCTGAACCTTTAGAAAAATCATAGGAAAAATTCAATTTAGGTGCAATCACTTATGAGGTCTTTATCCATCACAAAAGCATCTTGGCATTCCAATCTAACACTAAGTTTTATCTGTCTGATTTTTGGCAGTTTCAGAGCTGGAGGGTTCATCAGTTGAGTATTTTAATTTCCAGAAGAAAAAACTGAATGAAGCTCAGAGAAGACAAGTGAATGATATAAAATCAACCAGCATGTTAGATGAGCTATATCCCTAGTCTAAATTCTAGTATTCTTTACTAACATATCATGATTTTTGTTCTCTGTATTCTTTTCCTTCCTTCAAAGCCAGGAACCTTGGTTATAGTTGCTTTGATTCAGGAACCAAAGTTTTCTGTGGTGCCAGCCCCTATAGAGATGAATCGCTTTTTAACTAAGGCTTAGACTCAGAGAAGTTGGGATGTAAGGCCTGTACTTCTGCCTCTCTGTCACAAAGCCCTTCCTTCTGATTGGTTCCACCAAGAAGAGAAGTTAGAAACTGAGGGCTTGTCTGCCTCTTGTTGGTCATAGTAAATCTAAGCAATTATATATCTTGATACTTGTACCATCCCCTGTAAATCCTCTTTCTTTAGGTCTTTCTTTCTTGCGGTTTCAAAATGGAAAGAGCATAAAAATCATGAAGTTTTTCATTTCCCTACAAACTTGTTTGGTCTTGAGCTTGTTACTCGTCTCTAAAATCAAGATTATTTTCTGTGGTGCTGCCTAAAATTCTCTGTAAGGATATTCCTTCTGACTCATTCACACTCTCTTTCATTGTTCAACTATTTAGTGATTGCCTTTTCTGTGCTTGGTGCCAGAGCACAATGGAGAGCCAATACTCAACATGGAAATCTTATACTTTTAGACACATCCTAACCTATACCCTTCTAATGACTATACCCACCTCTTTGGGTTTTCAAAAAAGCCAATTCTCATGAGTATTTTCATCTTCCCTTCTAAATATAATACAATATGACATCAAAATTCATATCCCCGTAGTGTTTTTTCCCTGCAGATATATGCAAAAGACACATGTTTGGCATGCATGTAAAGATGCAAAAGGAAGAAAAACATGAAGCTCAATAGAGAATAAAGAAAAAACATTTTTAAAAAATACTTATTTTGATGGGGGGAGGGGCAGAGAGCGAGCAAGAGGAAGACGGAGAATCCCAAGCAGGCTCCACACTCAGCATGGAGCCTGACACAGGGCTCCATCTCACAATTGCGAGATTACAACTTGAGCCTATATCAAGAGTTGGACACTTGACTGAGCCACCCAGGTGTGCCAAAACAGAGAAAACTTTTAAAAGAGAAACATGAGATTTATGTAAAGAGTTTTTACTGGAAAATATTTTGAACTTCTTAGAAAGGTTTATAAAATATTACAGTATTCCTATAGAGCTTATGGACTCCACTTGCCTTGCCCAAAGTGATTTCTATGTAGAAATAGGAACATATGAATGTAACTGTTACTTTTCTGATAAAGTAGAAAACATCAGCATTTTTTGAGAACTATATTGCCTCATATTCTGTCATACATATTAATATCTCCTTATCCAAGCATTCATCTAGAGAAAAATATTCACATACCAATAACTGGCATAGAACAATAAAGCCTTTCAGTGTTTTTAAAATTTAATGTTAAAAATAAGGAGGCTTGGGGCACCTAGGTGGCTCAGTCAGTTGAGTGTCTGACTTTGGCTCAGGTCATGATCTCATGGTTTGTGAGTTCGAGTCCCGCGTCGGGCTCTGTGCTGAAGCTCAGAGCCTGGAGCCTGCTTCGGATTCTGTGTCTCCCCTCTCTCTGCCCCTCCCATGATCATGCTCTGTCTCTCTCTGTCTCTCAACGTTAAAAAAAAATCAGGAGGCTTGTCTTATTTTGTTTATGGCACCACTGTTGACCCATTCCTGGCATTATGAAGCACACACATAATAGAAACAGCAGAAAAAGGGAAGAGAAATCATACAGAGTGAGGCAGGGTAGAAAAAGCATTTTAAGATGTACCAAGATATCAGTGGGGTCAACTTATGTTTACCAACATAAGCCTTGGTTACAACTGTCTCAGACCATTCCAATTCCTATACCCTAGAGTGAAACATATCCACTTTCACTACAAAAACAACACATACTCCCCAGTAGTGGGGCTCCCCATTTACACAAGAGGAGACAGCCTCTGCCCTCTGTGTACATGAGCTTCCTCTTCTCAATTTCTGGTCTAAGTATGGGTAGATAGGTTTCTGCCCTCCTGAGTAGGAGCTGGTCTTGTTTGTGAAAAGATTTCGGGTAGAAAGAACTAAGTAGAAATCTAATGGCTTTGAAAAACAGAAGGAAATTGGAATCTAACTCTTCCTTGACACTTTATTGAAGGATGAGTTTGATTTTATCTAAATTCAGATTATACAACTGTATTACATATTCACCTATAACCGATGATTCATACATACTTTCCTATCAATACAGTGTTCTGTAGTAATATTATGGATCCATCCTTAACAGTAAGGGGAGATGTTCTTGGCTAAAAATCAAGAGGATCTAAATTTGCATATTATTTGGCTTAATATTTATAAATGCATCTGCTACATAGGAATATTCCATTTAAACAAAGTGAAAAGACTGACTTGTAACAGATGGTAATATTCCAACATAGCAAGTAATCCAGAGAAAAAATAAAGTGATCTGCAAATACCATTAAATATACATTTCCAAATACTGGCAGGACATCCAAACATTTCCTCATTTGTAAAATCTTCCTCTAGACGTTTGCAAATTCTTTATGAGTATTAAAGAGAAAGACTAGGGTAAAGAAAGAATAAACAGTCTCAATCCAGGAGTTGAAATGTTACCGTCACCTCAGTAGGTAAGCAATATAACCCAGTAAACAAATACAAGCAACTACACATTAGGAAAGAAGTAGACACTGGAATTATTCTTGAAAGTGGAAAGTGTTCTTCTGGAAGACCATTGTGGAATGATTCAAATGAAATATTGGTTGTTTTTTTTAATTTATGGAAGCCATTGATTCATTTATTTAAAAGAACTTATTTGTTTCCTGAACCTCTTTTAGGATCAGAATATGTGTCTTTATAGGAATTTATGGAAAGTTAACACAGGGTGTTATATTACTTATAGTTTGTGATAAGAAATTCTTGTTTTATAGATATGAGGTAACAGGGAGAGGGCACACTATAGGATATGTCATTTGTAAAATATAGGCCAAACTGTGGCAATAGGAGTGGCTGTTTGGTTTGCTGAGTAATATCTCAAACAATGTGAAAGCAGCAATGTGTCCATAATGGACACAACCATATGTCACTGCAATGTCCAACCCATGGCTAAATATGCTTTTTTAAAAAATTTTTTAACATTTTATTAATTTTTGAGAGACAGAGAGAGACAGTGTGATCAGGGGAGGGGCAGAGAGAGAGAGGGAGACACAGTATCTGAAGCAGGCTCCAGACTCTGAGCTGTCAGCACAGAGCCTGATGCAGGGCTTGAACCCATGAACTGTGAGATCATGACCTGAGCCGAAGTCAGATGCTTAACCGACTGAGCCACCCAGGCGCCCCTAAATGTGCTTCTTAATGACACCATGGAAAGTCTCTAAGAATCTGACAGAAGTGAAAAATCTGTAAAGTCTACTCCCACACAATGGTTGCTTTTTAAAAGCACATAGATGATAATGTTAACAGACATTGGAGTCAGGGTCTCCTATATTCAAACAACAGGACACCACCACCTACCTGAGTAAAATAAGTAGCGAAATGCCTAATAGGTATCAGTATGTCATAGCTCTTATGATTACAACAGATTAAAGCTTGAACACTGATCTTATGGCTTTAAGCATGGTACTTTTTCCACAATACCTTAAGAATGACACTGAAAACTTTATACAACTTTCAAAGAATGGAGTGAAAATATTTTACAAAAATGGAAAAGGAGGAGTGACTTCAGTACTTGGAAGGTGGGCTATCCGGAAGTCAACTGGTTGACAGAGGGAATTCTGCTATTACAAGCCAAATGATGGCATTTGGCTATGTTGGAGTGCCACCAAATTCTGGGGCTTAGACTCAAAGCCAGAAACACTAGGAATGATAGTGCTGCTACCTCAGCCAGGACTACAAGGATAAAAAATCAAGTAGTATTCGCAGGACTTGATATTGGAATGTGCATTTCCAAGATCACAAAACACACAACACCTTTCCATTTTTCACCTAGAAATGGAGTCAGTGGTTCTGCCAAGACTTAAACCCCCAGAGCATGGGACATGTGTGGTGAGGCCTTTGGCAAGCACATCCTGGCTCTCTCTTGCATCTCACCTGCTTCAAGTTTTTTGTGAACTGCAACACAAGAAATGTGTTAATCTGTCAGGAGAAACACACCAAATCAAGAAGCAAACAACTTTAATCTGTGAAGCAGCAATGATGTTTCTTTCATTCCAAGAAAAATATTAGGATAGAAAAACAATTTAGGAATTATAAGACAGAAGACCTGTTGAGGATCACTGTCCAAATAATAAAAACATTTAGATAAGTATCCCTGAGTTGAGAATAAATGGGGAAGAGAAGAGCTCCATTATCACTGCCTTTTTAAAATGAGAATTTAAGTACTCTGTATTATTCACCCTGTAGAAAAAGTGTGTCCAGAATATTTATCACCCTGCCTTTCCATATCCAACCAATTTCACACTAGGATATTATTTTCACTGTTGTTTTATAAGGGTGATTTTTATAGTATACAGAAATCATTTCACTGATTTCTTAAAGGACAGAGACCATACTTTAACTTTTCTCTGATGAGATTTGCTATACCTACACACTTGCAGGAACTGTGAATGTTGAGAACTCCCATCCCACATGCCCTAATCCAAAGGCTAAACTCAACCATTGGTTTGGCACACAGATGCTTACAATGGCTACTAAGATGTGCCAGATATGGTTCCATTTATCCTCTGTCCTACCTTCGCCACATCCTCACCCCGGCTGACCACATCAGAGGTTGGCTGTTCTCACCTCCCAGAAATATGCTCTTTGGGTATATGGTGGATTATTAACACACACAGGATTCCATCACCTCATAACTGGTTTTCTTTTCCACAGTCTAACATCCACCCTCGACCACCCCCCATGTTGGGTTCTAACAGCCCTGTTTCTAATAATTACCCCTGTGCCATGACCTCTCTACTCCCTTTTTCCCTTTCTGGATTTCTTGTCTCTCATTTTCAGGTACTTTTCCCAAACTCCAATTTGTGTATGTACAACCTGACCTTACACCAACAATGTCAGTCAATCAATGCACATTTTCGTATTACACAGTGAGTTGCTATGTTATCTTCAAGGTATTGGACCCTCTCAATAAGCTCAAGTGCTGCTGTGTCCTCAAGGACTTCTACTTTTCCAATAAGGAGAAGAGCTTTCCCCATTTATTCCTGGGAGTAGAGCCATTTCAGGAACGTAAACACTTCTACGTACTGTGCTAGTTTTGGTTTTCCCATAATGTTAATGAACAGGCAACATACTGATACAAGTTTTTCCTGAGTTTAAACATCTGTAAATATTTCTTCCATATACCAACTTTGTTCTTTTAAAAACACTGCTCAGTGAAGGAAACAAAATGAAAATGCAACATATTAAATTGGAGAAATTTTTTGCAAATCATATATCTGATAAGGGATTAATATGCAAAATATATAAAGAAGTCCTACAACGAAACTCCAAAAAAACAAATCTGATTTACAAATGAGCAGAGGACCTGAATAGACATTTTGCCAAATAAGACATACAGATGGCCACCAGGTACATGAAAAGATGTCCAATATCACTAATCATCATGGAAAATGCTACTCAAAACCACAATGAGGTATAACCTTACACGTCTTAGAATGACTATCATCAAAAAGACATAGCAAGTGTTGATGAGGATAGGAAGAAAAGGAAGCCCTCATATGCTGTAGTGGAAACGTAAATTGGTGCAACCACTGAGCAAAACAGTATGGAGTTTCCTCAAAAAATTAAAAACAGATCATATGACCCTGTAATTCCACTTCTGGTGTTTGTCAAAAGAAAACAAAAACACAACTCAAAAAGATATATGTACCCCATGTCATTACAGCATTATTTACAACAGTTAGGATAGGCAAACAACCTAAATATCCATCAATATTATAAACAATATAAATGATTAAGAAAATGAGATGTATATACACACACACACACACAGGAATACTACTCAGCTATAAAAAAGGAAATCTTGCCATTTGTGACGACATGAATGTACCTTGAGGATATTATGCTAAGTGAAATAAGTCAGAGAAGACACATACTGTAACCACATTCCAGTTATACGTGGAATAAAAAAAAAAAATCCCAAGCTCATGAATACAGATTGGTATTGCCAGAGTCAGGAAGTGGGGGGTGGGCAAAATGGGTGAAGCAAGTCAAAAGATACAGATTCCTAGTTAGGAAATAAATAAGTTATGGGGATTTAACATACAGCATGGTGACTATGGTTAAAAACACTGTATTGCATATTTGAAATTTGGTTAGAGAGTAAATCTTAAAAGTTCTCATGACACAAAAACTCTGTATGTATGGTGACAGGTGGTAATAAGACATATTGTGCTGATCATTTTGCAATATATTCAAATACTGAATCATTACGCTGTAAATCTGAAACTAATACAATGAATATCAATTATACCACCATTTTTAAAGAAGTTTTTTAAAATATAAAAAAAACTTAAAAAAGAACAGTGAAATAGGCTCAGAAAAATCAAACTGTATCCTGATGTTTTAGCACAACTCAAACAAAGACATGAGGATTCTTACCCTTCCTTGCCCATTAGGTGTCAATAAGGTCTTTTTGGTTCCTATTGGGTCTACTTTGTACAGCAACATATTTAGAACATGTGTTCAACTGCTCCCTAAATAGTATCATATTCTTTAATAGCTGAATCAAAGGGAAAGAAAAGAAACTCACCCAATGGACAAGGTCTAATCGGGTGTACTTCTTATGGATTCTCAGTCTTTCCTTGTTCCACCCATTCAGTATGCAGTCTTGGCATGGACTGTTTGCATTTCTGTCAGCAGCTGTTTATAGAATGGGGTTTGCCTTGGATTTACTTATGCAAAAGGATGGAGGAACTACAATGTACTTGCAACCATCCAGCCGATTTCTAAATTAACCTGTTTTATCACAGTTGGCTGTTTAGCTACTGCTGTTGATTTCTAATTTTATTGCATTTTGTCAGCAAAATTGGTCTGCATAATATCAAATTTTGAGTGATTTCTTAAATTTTATGAATGGTCCATGACTGTTTGAAAATGATCTGTATACCCTGTTTATTGTATTCTAGTTAGTTATGTTTCTCAATCTGATATATCTTTATTTACATTTTACTATTTTATCTGTTTCTGAGAAAGGTGTGTTAAGAAACTGGTTTTTTAAATAAAATAAGTACAAGATACTATCTTAAAGAAGATGAATATAAAGCATAATAAAAGAACAAGGCATTGCAGTCCTTATTCATGAGGCATTCAATCTGTGGCCTTTGTGTTCTGTAGAACATTGAGATCCATGGAGGTACTTTAAACATTCCGTAAACGTTTATTCAAAGGTCTGTTTTCTCTTGTTATTTTTTTGATTTGGAATAAGAACTCCTACAGTCATACAAGTTATACACCGGATTTAGAGACATCCAAATTATTCATTTATGCTGCTTGGCTAAGTTATTTGGTTCTGTCTTTAGAGCATACATGTTATTTGAAATTTCTATAAATGTGTCATTAATGGAGAAGGCTGTAATTTGCACTAGGATTTTCTCTCCTTTTTCTTTCTCTTTTTTAAAATTCAGAGTAGATCTCCTGTGTCCACTCTTGTGAAATTATTTCAAGAGGCATATGTGAGCCACTCTCAGTACATGACAGCAAGGCTCAGGCACATCTGTTCAGCATGTTTGCTTCCATCCTGTTAGGACAGTCAATTGAGCAATAAGGAATGAACACAATATGTTGCATCAAAACATTTGATGACAGATCACTGTAGAGATAATTTTATGTTTGGAGAACTTCTTGTTTGACTTCTATAAATATGATGGAGCTATCTAAGTTTGGGTTACTTTTAGTCTGTAGTAGATCAGTATCTTCACAGCTTGCTGGATATTCTTGCACAGGGTCTCAGAAAACATACATAAGGTCATTGCAGCAAACTTTTCACTACCTCAGAAAACTGCTTTGGTCCAGCGAGTTGCTAACTTTCTTTAGCAAGTTTCTTCAAATGAAATCTTACATGGCACTCCAATATATAAAACCAATGAAAGTAGAACCATTCTGATAAGGAAGATGAAAATGAAGATGAGGCCTGACCTCCAAAGCCTGTGGTCCCTACAAGGACTAACAAGAGTCCCTTTGTACACATTTGGAAACCAGTGAGCAAAGTTCTACCTTCAACCCAACTCTGAATCATCTCATTTGCCTATGTACCCAAACACTTCCTGTCTGCCTAAACACCTTAGATTGACAACTCCTTTGTAAGGTCTGCTAGGCTTTTCTACTGAACATCTCCTTAAGATGCCACCTCTCAGATCTCCCCCACTTACCACAATCTTAGGATTCTTCTCACCTGGGAGGGAAAACCTAAAATGTACTGGGTGTCCCTGATAGGAACTCCAAGAAGGGGTACCTAAAGCTTGAGAGAAATAAGATGAGCCCAAAAGATAGAGTCTTGGAGACAATGATCATTGGTTCCTTCACAGGAAAGGAAGGTCTATGGGTCTAAGTCTAAATAGTCCTGGGAAAGTCCAGACCAAACTGGCCAGAAGTAAATATAGAGGCAGCACCCCTCACACCCCACCTTGGGACAGGAACCAGTGTCCTTGAAAATGGCAACTGTTAGAAGAATGTTTATAACCAGCTATCTTTGTAAGCCTTTGCTAATGGGACTAAATGGACACACTGAGACCAATAGAAAATATATCCATATTAGTCTCAATAGACTCTAGAAGCTATGCTTGGTGTGGAACCCTAAAAAGTCAAGATATGTTTTGAAGAACAGAATGAAACACTGATACGGCAAACTTAAAATAACTGATAATATAGGGGCACCTGGGTGGTTCAGTCGGTTGAGCGTCCGACTTCAGCTCGGGTCATGATCTCACAGTTTGTGAGTTCAAGCCCTGCATTGGGCTCTGTGCTGACAGCTTGAAGCCTGGAGCCTGCTTCAGATTCTGTGTCTCCTTCTCTCTCTGCCCCTCCCCCACTTGTGCTCTGTCTCTGTCACTCAAAAAAATAAAAGTAAAAAAATTTTTTTAAATAACTGATAATATATTATTTTGCACTGTATCCAAAGCCACTTTATACTAAACTATAACCAGAATACCATAAAGAGGCACAGTTTCTTTAAAAAAATTTTTTCAATGTTTATTTATTTTTGAGACAGAGAGACACAGAGCATGAGTGGGGGAGGGGTGGAGAGAGAGGGAGACACAGAATCCAAAACAGGCTCTAGGCTCCATGCTGTCAGCACAGAACCTGAAGCGGGGCTTGAGCCCACAAACTGTAAGATCATGACCTGAGCCGAAGTCAGACGCTTAACTGACTGAGCCACTCAGGCACCTCACAAAGTTTCTTCTTAACACTGATAGAGAAAAAACTGAAAAATTTTTTCTCACAACTTGATTTTTTTCTATGAATTTAGGAAAAATTCCTAGTGTTATATTTTATCCACAGAATGCTTTGTTCCAGCTAATGGCTATGTCATGAGGAATGTTTTTATATGAAAGCATTGCTACTTAAAACTATTCAAAAGTCCAGGGAAGGAGAAAGGGGCACTGGGGAAATGGGAAAAGAACAACCTCTTGTGCTCCCTATCAGAGCACGCAGCCTCATGTGAAGATGTCACCAACCAATTGAAGACACAAGGGGCTAAATACAAATGGAGGTTCCCAAACATGTGGTCAAAGTCACATCAAAGTTAAACACCAGCAGAGTAAAGAACAGATCAAAAAGGGGAGAAGTGGCTCATGGATTTGTGGAAGAGTGTTCCAGGAATTCAGGAGAACACCTAGTCATATAGACTGGAAGATGCATTTTAGCTCAATAGAGCCAGCAGGGACAATACCTAGAAAAAGCCTCAGTAGTTGCTGCTTTATCAAAAACCTGAGAGATTCTCTTACCTTCTAAGTCAGGGCAATTTTTCCCATCTGGTTGCTCTCCTCTGTTGGCCCATCCAATTTCGAAGACTCCCTAATTGTTCCAACCAGATTCCTTCATTAAGTTTCCTCCTCCTACCTTGGGGAAATGGAAAGTCACGTGTCCAGATTAGGATTTGTTTCCCCAAAGCCATACCTGTCTTTGTCGTCAGCCAAGCCTGAGATAAGGACACCTATGGGAACCAAGCCCCTGTTTTCTGAATAATATTTAAGGCAGGAGTCTAAGTATATAGGAGCAAGTGAGTGGGCAAGATGGTCACTCAGAAAAAATCTGGAAGGTTTTGTTAAAAAAGGAGTAGACAAAGAAATTTCAACATAAATTTACTAACACAAAATAAAAAAGCTGACTGTGAATCAGCAAGAGAACAAGCCAAGAGGGTAAGAAAATTATAGACAAGAGGAGTGTAAAGCACATGACAAAAACACCATGAGGATATAAGTATCCATGAATTTTTAAGAAATTGATAACCAACAGCTTTAGAAATTTTTTTGAGTAGTTGGAAACAAGTGATATTAAAATTTTTAGTGATGATGAAATGAGATTCTATATACATGAGAGGTAGTTGTAAAGTAGTAAGAAAAAGTTTTTAGAAGCCACCATGAAAATCAATCTCACAATTCTATAATCATGTTTTTTTTTGTTTTTTTTAATGTTTTTTATTTATTTTTTAGAGACAGAGAGAGACAGCGCGAGCAGGGGAGGGTCAGAGAGAGAGGGAGACACAGAATCTGAAGCAGGCTCCAGGCTCTGAGCTGTCAGCACAGAGCCTGATGCGGGGCTCAAACCCATGAACTGTGAGATAATGACCTGAGCCGAAGCCGGACGCTTAACCGACTGAGCCACCCAGGCGCCCCTATAATCATGTTTTAATAAATCAACTTTTTAAAATTTAAAGTTAACTTCCACATACCAATAAATTAGACTGCAAAAGCTTTTAAGTTGAATGTTTTGACCTCAGGAATTATGTTTCCATTTTTAAAAAGACAAACAACAGTATTGCCCATGGTATACTTTTTTTTTTAAGTTTATTTTGAGAGAGAAAGAGGGAGGGAGGGAGGGCGGCAGGCAGGCAAAGAAAGAGGGAGAGAGAGAGGAGCCTGAACTTGGGGTTTCAACTCACAGACCATGAGATCATGACCTGAGCCGAAATCAAGAGTCAGACTCTAAACTGACTAAGACACCCAGGTGCCCCTGGTATCCTTTTTAAATTAGAACTTTCCCATATATATTTGCACATCACATAAAAATACAATTTCTGTATAGGTATCAAGCATTGAAAAAAAAACTAAAACTTCTAACAATAGACTCTAATGATATTAATCAATGTTTAATGATAAATTACCTTAAAAATTCATATATGAATGTCCCAGAAAAGGTTTTACATGTTTAAATTTCAGAGTCTACTGCACAGAAATTACAATTTCTAATGTGAGGTAATTTCCCTTAATTGCTGGCACTCCTGAGTAGTTGACATACACATTCCTTCAGCTCCTATTAAGTAATTCTACACTATAGACATTTTGACACAGGAAGCAACAGATGTTAAAGTTCTATTACTACTAATCTAAAATGATTTAATCTTATGTTCTCTTAAGAGACAGAGGCTCATAAAAGAACATGTGTAGCCTTCTACTATTAGAAAATTGGACATCTTTCATACGCATTCTAGTAGAAGAGGTTTTACATTTTATTCAGATGCAAAATGCCAACGAACTCAGGAGATGCAGTGTGATTTCCAAACCAAAATGTGGGTTATGTCATCTGTTAGTGGATTTTTGTGATCCATTTGAGAAAGGCTAATAAAGTTTGGAAATATCATTTGGAAATATAGTTTGGTTGTCCAAGTATTGGAATTTCTGAAGCATCTCACTAATCTATGGGGCAAATGCACAAAAATATGTGAAATGAGGCAGTCCCAGAGAAATTCATGGATTTAGTCATCACAACACACCTCAATGCACGGATAACATGTTTAATTATTTGGACTCCCTTCACTTCTGATACCAGGGCTCAGTGGGGAGGCCCTATTGTTTGCCATAGAAGGGAAAAAGGAAGGGAATTTGTTTTAAAGGAAACATCCTTACCTATATGTTCCTTTTCTCACAGCCTCAGTCACTAAAGGAATGATCACAAACCAAGTTAAATCCTTCTCTACCCACTCCACTCTCACCCTGGAAACCTGTTTTCATAAGCCACATCCTACTCTGGATATACCGTTAACCAACATTTTCTCAGTATGTATGAGTGCTCTATCTGCTTAACTTATATGGGTATTATGCTACTTTTAAGTATTCCTCTCCTTTCTCATGAAAGTGTCTAAACTCTCCAGCAAAACTGCACATTTCCTGAAGACAGTCTTGTGTATTGCTTGTCTACCACCCCTCATCACCAGACTGACAACAGGCCAGCTGTCGCCCAACTGCTAATTGTGTCTACCATCTGGCTTTCTCTAACAGCCTCTTCCTTCCTCTGGTTCCCTCTGTTCGTTGCTGATTTCATTCGGGGTGACTCAAAAAGGGTCTTGGAAGTCCACTGATAGCTGGTCTTTTTTGGTAAATTAAGTTGTATTTGCCTTCAACCTAACCTTACTTAAGCAGCTCCTATGTTGCCCAGTACTGTGCAACTATGAATGGCATGAAAGAAATATGTGACTCGGCCACACCCCTCAAGAAGTTGGTAACTGGAGGAAACAAATGAATTCATTTTCGGGGCGCCTGGGTGGCTCAGTTGGTTAGGTGTCTGACTTCAGCTCAGGTCATGATTTTGCGGTCCGTGAGTTCAAGCCCTGTGTCGGGCTCGGTGCTAACAGTTCAGAGCCTAGAGCCTACTTCAGATTGTGTGTGTGTGTTTCTCCCTCTGACCTTCCCCTACTTGCACTCTGTCTCTCTCTCTCCTCTCTCTCTTTCTCAAAAATCAACATTTTAAAAAATGAGTTCATTTTCAACAAAGGATAAATAAGATAATGAGGAAGCAAAATGTCTAATATGCCATGTAGACCACCCAACACAGGACATCAAAAGTGCAAAGGGCATAAAGTCAGAACACCTGAACTCTGTTATTTACTTCCTTGCTATGTGACCTATGACAGTCACATAACTTCTTCTAGCCTGTTTCCTCAATATGGGAATATTTATCTAGCAAGATTATTGGAGGTATTACAGGATACATTATGTGAATGTATTTTATAAACTATAAACTGCTGGGTACATGTAAGATGGTGGTTTTACAAGACAAGTAGACCCTGGGAGGTGAGAAAGGGAAGGGGGAGCTATCTGACCGAGGCTTCACGCAGGAACCAGGGCCTGAACTGAATACCTTCTAAGCCAAGAAGGATTTAGTGAAGTGGTCAGGAATAGGGAAGACAGTATGTGTGGTGCCGGGGCATGTCTTGACTTCAATTTAACAAGTATTGAGAAGCCCTCTTAACTACTGAAAAGGTTATAAATAAGACTAAGAAATAATTCTTCCCCCCAAAATTTAGTCAGAGAGACAGAAGACAAAATGACTATGAATTCAAAGGAATGCTTATGAGGTAATGTGGCAAGCTGAAGAGGGATGAATGATAACCCGTCAGTGGATGGGTTTCTAGTTCCTGCTCTGCCACTATCTCTGTGTAACCCAGTATGGGTCACCAACCCTCTCCAGGCCTTGTTTCCTCAAATATGAAATAAGGAGGTTTGAACTCCATGGCCTTTCTCCGAGAAAACATTCTATTCTCTGATTGTAGGTTCAGAGTCCAGGGTTTAGCCATGAGAAATGAGAAAGTTAAAGGGACTCATGGTGGCAGCCGTCCCTTATATCACCTCTCATTGTTTAAAGATGAGAGCCTAGACAGAGGCACCAGCAGTGGGAATGAGATGGAAAGAGCCCAAGAGACATTAATTTAAAAATAATAGAATGCAGTGCCACAGTGGGTGGAAGACAAAGCGGTCAAGACAAAGCACTCCAAAGAATCAAAGTGGGTCAAGTAGTGTTGCAGACAGAAAGGGGCCACTGAAATGGGGGCAGGGAAAAAGTTGGAGTGGACATAAGGTTTCTGTGGTGGGTATCAGGTTTTTGGAGTGGAAAGATGATGAGATTTGGATTAGGAAAGCTGCATCATAGGTAAATGCCAAAAAACCATCTCCATTCTCTAAGGTCCCACATTTATCTCTGTCCTTGGTATAGAGGCAGAGGGACCAATGGTGAAGGACAAAAAAGAAGGCCAGCCTGTATCCACCAGAAAAGAGGGAACACATAAGACCAAGGATCACAGCAGGGATTCTCAGCCAAACAAAATTACATGGAACATGATGCCTAGTCCCTGCTATTCTGACAAAATTTTGTTTGCAGACATCATGCCACTGTTGTATGGTACTTTATCTGGCAGGGAGTAAGAGGGAAGTATCAGGGAAGACAGCTGGATGTCACTTTGCCTCCACCACTTTCTCTCCTTTGGGGAGCCATCATTAAGATATCTGCTCAGTTTCAAAATAGACCTTGCCCATCATCATACACCACCCATCTGACTACATGTTGATGAAAACACATACCTGCCAGAAAAAAACACTAATTTTCCTTCAGCTTCTTTCTCTGTCTGTCTCACTTGGCTTGCAATTATTACTGCTTTTACTGCTGATGTTAAGAAATGATATGCCAAAACCCTTCTCTCATTACTTAATGCCTGTGGGTTTTCAGAGGAGAATTAGCAGAACTAAACCATATCCTTCATGTTTTTGTTCTCATTTAAAACAATACTGCTGTAAATATGTGTGTGCACATCTCCTGGTACATGCTAGCAAGTTTCTCTAGAAAATTGTTTTCCAACCTTTTTCCTGCTATTTGTATAACAAGCTGGAGCAAATGCTCATGATCAAAGGTGACACATTTGAGGGCTCTAGCAATGCTAGAATCTACTCACCCACCATGGGGGAAGAGGGCTTCAAATATCTCAACCCATCTCAACCAATTTAGGGCATATGAAAGAGGAAGTTCTGCTCTAGGGTAAGTACCGAAAAGTGAAATTCCTGGGGCTTAGGTATATACCTGCTCAAGAATACAAGATAATGCCAAATAATTGTCCAATGCAGTTGTTTTACACTCCCAACTTCACATCTTCACCAAGATCTGGGGTTTGTTATCAGACTTCTCAAAATAGTAACACACTGGGATCTAAATTAGCATTTCTCTGATTGCTAATGTAGTTGAGCATATTTTTTTTATTTGTTGGCCATTCAATTTCTTCTTCTGAAAACATATTCATGTTCTTTCCATATTTTTCTTTTGGGTTATCTTCTTCTTATGGACTTGGAGGAGTTCTTCACATATTCCAGATTGTAGTCCTTTGTCAGTTACAGATGTTGCAACTACCTTCTTCCTGTCGTTAATTCATCTTTTCACTTTTTAAATAGCTTTTCAAGTAGTCTAAAGAAATCCTTCTTTACCTAAAGTGATAAAGATGTTCTTCTACATTATTTTCTTAAACATGTTACCTTTCACATTTAAGTCTTTAATACATTGAAAAAATTTTAAGGTATATGTAGGGATCCAATTTCATTATTTCTCCCAGAAGGATATCTAATTGTTATAGTACCATTCATTGAAAAACACTATCCTTTCCCTAGTGGTTCACTCTATAAGGGCAGATGTGTTTCAGGGCTCTCTCTTTTGTTCCTTGATAATTTTTACTATCCCTGGGTCAATGTCACGAGGCCTTAATTACTATGACTTCATTATACATGTATTCCTCAACTTACGATGGGGTTATGTCCCAAAAAACTCACCGTAAATTGAAAATATCTTAAGTCACAAATGCACTTAATACACCTAATCTACTGAACTTCAAAGCTTAGCCTAGCCTACCTTAAACATGTTCAGAACACTTTCATTAGCCTACAATTGGGCAAAATCATCTAACACAAAGCCTAGTCTATAATAAAATGTTGAATATCTCATGTAATTGAATACTGTACTCATAGTGAAAACCTGAGTGGTTATCTGCGTACAGAATGGTTTTAAGTGTATCAGTTGTTTTCCCTTGTGAATGTGGCCAAGTGAGAGCTGAGGCTCACTCTGCTACCCAGCATCACAAGAGTGCTTCCTACCATATCACTAGCCTGAGAAAAGATCAAAATTCAGTATTCAAAGTGCAGTTTCAACTGAATACATATCGCTTTCACAACATCATAAAGTCAAAACTCCTAAGTCAAATCATCCTAAGTCAAGGACCATCTGTACAACTTTGTATGTGGGAGGACCAGTCTCCTCCACCTTACTGTGGACATTCTTAACCTCTCACACTTCAATCTAAATTCCTCAAAAACCATATGGGAATTTTGATTAGTACTGCATGAAAATCTATGGATCAAATTGAGAAGACTGACACATTCATGATATTGAACATACCTGTGCATGTACATGTTACTGTTCCCATTTTAGGCCTTCTGTACTGTTTTTAAAATGTTATCAATAAATAAATTCTCTCCATAAAGACTTTGTACATCTTTGGACTTATCGATACTTTATACTTTTGTCACTATTGTGACATCTTTTAAATATGTATATATCTTCTATTACTTAGCCACACTTGTTTGTTTTCTTGTCTTGCTGTTCCAATTAGGACCTCCCAAAGTATTTAGTAGACAGTCCTGTCTTGATTCTAACATTTCACCATTAAGAATAACATTTGCTGGGACACCTGGGTCACTCAGTCAGTTAAGCATCCAACTCTTGATTTCAACTCAGGTCATGATCTCATGGTTCATGGGTTCCATCCCCACATTGGGCTCTGTGCTGACAGTGCGGAGCCTACCTAGGATTCATTCTCTCTCTCTCTCTCTCTCTCTCTCTCTCTCTCTCCCTCCCTCTCTGCCCTTTCCCCACATGCTCTCTCACTTCCCCTCAAAATAAATAGATCACCTTAAAAAATAATTACATTTGCTATAGATTTTTGGTAGATGCTTTATCAGGATAAGGAAGTTCTCTAGTCCTAGTTTCTAAGAGTAAGTATTACAAATGAGTATCAGTTTTCTCAAGTTTGTTCTGGCATCTACTGGAAAAATTAGGTAATTTTTCTTTCAATCTGTTAATTGACAAGCTTTTACATTTATTGTGCCTTTGATATTTCTAGTCTTTTTTCTTTTCTAACCTTCCTGACTTCTAAATTTATACTCTCTACCCAGGTCATTCCCATCCTGGGAGGGGCGCTGGGAAGGCCATAGTTCTTAGAGTCATTCATATATATTTGAAAGAATGAAAAATGAAATATCTAGTAAGTACCAGGTATTTGAGGTGATTACCCAAAACTAATCTTCAAATGTAACACATTACATTTATATAAGATTGTTCTTTTGGGGAGCTAAATTAAAAAAAAAAGTTACTTGAGATGCAGTCTCTTAGAGGCAGAAGTAATTATCATAGAAAGCTCTTCAAGTGAAATAGGGTTTCACTCCCTAGAGAAATATCAGAAAGTCATTAGCTATCTTTTGAATTTTCTTTTCAAAACTATTATTGACTTCAAGCACTAGAGCTCAAGCTCCCCTATTATAACACCTACCAATTGGAGGTAACATTTCAAACATAGGCATTTTAGAGAGATACAAAATGCTGCTTACATACATTCTGTAATTCAACACTATCAATGAGAGCGGACAGGCCATGCCTCAAAACCTTGGTTCAGAATCTAAACAAGACCAGCCACAATGATGATCTAATTTGTACAAACAATGTGGAGACAGAGGGGGAAATATAGGCAATTTCCTCTTGTTTAAGGCAATTTCCTCTTGTTTCCTCTTGTTTAAAGCAGGATCGGGGGATCAATCTGAGTATGGCTGAGTATGGAGGCTGCTTGGGTCGGTCGGTCGGTCAGTCTCTCTCTCTCTCTCTCTCTCTCTCTCCCTCCGTTCATCTCTCCCTCCCTCCCGCTCTGCCCCTCTCCCCTGCTGGCATTCTTTCGCTCACTCTCAAATTACAAAAAAAAAAAATTAAAATAGGGTGAACAAATCTGATTTTTTGCCATGCTGCATCAAGGGGGTTTATTCCTCTAGAAAAGTCTGAGCAGGTTCCGCCTTAATACATGAAGAGAGTTCTATAATCCCTTAATACGTGAGTACCCACTGCATGCTGTGCGAGGTGACAGAAATGCAAATAAGACAGATACAGTACCTGCCCTCACAGTTTACTGTCTAATAGAAGACATGGACCACTGAAACAAGATGCCAAGTATGCTTAGTATCTATAGTAGGCAAGAAGGATCCCATGAGATTAAGTTAACCTAGATATGGGTCAGGGGTTTAGGGAAGGTTTCTGAGAAGTAGAGGAGGCATTTGGAGATTTGGGATGCAGACGTTCTCTAAGTACTTTGCAGTCCTAAACAGTACATGTAAAGGTAGCACTCTCTGAGGGAAAGCACTCTATAGTCCAATGGTGTAGAACAGGAGAGAAAAAAAAAGCTGAAAGATCCATGGACCCCCATCCACAGACTGCCCCCGTCCCACCCCACTGGAAGAGCAACAGTCTAATAGAAGCACTCTGTGGAAAGGAACAGTGAAACATTCAGTGAACAAATGTTTCAGTGAAATGAGAAGTGTAATAGAAATATGCACAGGATGCTGTGCAGGTGGGAAGGCTGGGAGCAGAGAGGGCTAGAAGGAGAGCCCAGTATGCCTCGTGGGGGAATCAGGAAAACCTCACAGAGTAGCATTTGAGTCAAGGACTAAAATTGGCATACAAAGGTACAAGTGACAATTGTGAAGGGACAAAAATCACAGTTCACAGAAGGATGTGGTAAAGGACTTCACATGTCAAATAAGCATCACCCTTTAAAGATAACAGAAACTATCAACAAAATAATCATTAATGCCTATCTGAAAGGTGCAAATCACTATTGATAGAAGTAGGTAGGGCTGTCTGGCATTCAAAGTACAAAACTCAGACAAGGCCTACCTACAGCCATTAGAATGGAGCAAGTGCTGGGTGACAGCCTGAGAGGGTAGGAGTGGAGTAAAGACATTTGCACTTGCAGAGGTAGAAGAAGGTACGGTGCACTTAGGGGTACCTAAGCAAATGGATGGCTAGGGCAGTGCATGGGGATTGGAGGAGGTGTCCAGACAGAGGCTATAAAGGTGGGAGAGACTTTGCAGCCCCCTAGGCCTGAAAGGACTCTTCCATAACATAAAGGGTCTGTGTTATCCTGTGGGCAATGCAAAGCCACTACCAACTTTTGTGAAGGAGAAGAACATGAGGTTTGTGCCTTAGATCTTTCAGACAGCCACACAGAGACTGGAATATACAACAGAGGGTCAGGAGGGGATAGGACAGGTAGGAATTTGACTTCTGTCAGTGACAGTGGGAATGAAGAGGCAAGGATTATTTCAAGATATATTTAGGAAGTAGAAAAATCAGTGTAACTTCTCAATTGACTGGAATAGGAGTTAAAGAACCCACACTTTTTGCTTGGTAACAGAATGAATGCTACAATCATCAATGAAAACAGGCAAAAACAATTTGAGATGATTATTATAACTAACACTGAGCACTTTTCTAAGCCCTTTAAAATCCCTACTCATTTAATCCTCACAACAACCATATGAGGGCTCTAATTTTCAGATGAGAAGACTGATACACACAGAAAGGTTAAATAACTTCTCCAAGGTCACTCAACCAGTATGCGGTGGAGCCAAGATTTGAACTGAGACACACTCTACTACAATGCAGAGGACCAATTACATGTCCCTTAGACATGCTGGACTTCCAGAGTTGTGTTTAATTGGCATGTGGAAAACACAGTAAAGTTCAAAAGAAAAATCAGTGTTAACAATACGGATTTTAGAGTGATCAACATAATTGATTTCCCAAGACCATAAGAGAGACAAGATGATCCTTGAGAATGAAGAGAGACCCAAGAAGGACACTAGGAAGAAGATTTTTTTAAGCAATAGTCCACAGTCGGCAAAGCACAGAGGTGACAGCTTATAAAAATCTGGACTTTCTTCTTCTTGTGAAAGCAAGGATACATTCAATATTTGCTGAGTGATGAATCTAGCATTCATAGCTAAATGTTCCCTGCTCAGATTACATCAGTGAGAAGAGAAGCCTAATAGAGTATGAAACGAGGAAAACAAACAAACAAACATTGATGCACTCAGCTCTTGGAAGGATGAGCTGTATCTGTATTTCAGCAAAGTGGCTCCTGCCTCCAGAGAATCAGCAGTGATGCAAACTCATCTCATAAGCAGCACCCTGATCACACTCATCTCCTCCCAGCCCTCCAACCCCCCCCCCACCACGGAACCCACCACTGCCGAGAGGGCAGGGCCCCAGCCATACCGCAGCAACACCAGGAGCACAGAAGCAAGCAGGAAGACGTCCTCTTGCAAAGACAGAACAAATGAATTCTGGCTTCTGCGAAAAATCAGCTTTTGTTTTTAATGGGCTTTATGTGACTCATCAGCTATCAGGTATGCTATGCCGGGAGCTCTAGCTATAAATCAACCCAGTTCAGAGGGCAGAGGAAAGGAATGAAAGCAAGAGATGAACAGATATCTCAGGAAGCTTTAATCCTAAACAAAGAAAACAGAAACAGAGGGAAGTGGCAAGCATCTCCTCTTTGAGCACACAGGTACTGAGGGTCTGGAGAGGGCAGAAGCTGCAACAGCCGCACAGGCGGCCCTGGGTTCTGGGACCTGCTAACATGTGCAGACCTTGGTTGCCATGGTGCCATCCTGCTGGCTGCAAGGTTTCATCAGCATTTTCTGCCACAGTTCCTGTCTTGTGGGCAGCAGCAAGTGAAAAGAAAAAAAAAAACCTGTTGTTTACTTGTATTCTAATAGCTTCTGGGTCACTGAACAGAGTCTGGAAAGGACAAGGGGAAAGCGGTGAAAGACAGAAAGCAACCAAGATGGGGATAAACTCCTCTGGAATGCCTTAAATCCAACTTGGATGTTCTATGGATAAGACGCCTCATGAATAAACTCTCCTCCCCAAAATATTTTTTCCTTTTTTTTTTTTTTTTTTTTTGGTATTTATAATCCAAGAATCTAGACAGAGAAAGTGAACTTTTAATCAAGGCTCTTTCCCACAGTGATGTGTGATCGTAGGAACTCTGGATTCACTGCTAGAAGAAAAGCTTGAACTTGTGGCAAAGAAAACAAAAGGAGGTATTGGTCAGCACCCTGGAGTGGGGGTGAGGAGACTGCCTTGATACTAATCAGCTGCATGACCTGCGTGTCTGCATCCAGATTCCTTCTTCATAAAAGTCACACACAGAGGGAAGACTACAATAGGAGACACAGGGAAACTCGGCCGTCTAGAAGCCGAGGAGCTTGGAACAGATTCTTCCTCACAGCCCTCAGAAGGAACCAACCCCTGCCGACACCTGGATCTGATATAATAAAGGTTTGCTGTTGGAGCCACCCAGTTTGTAGTGCTTTGTGACAGCAGTCCTTGCAAACTCGTACATATCCAGAAGTAGAGAGAATTGTATAAGGAACTTCCCTGCAGACACATCCCCAGATCTTTCACTCCTGTATACTATCACTAAGCAGCTCTAAAATATATAGACCTTTCCTTACATAACCACAATGCTGCTGCCAAACCAAACAAAATTAACATTCAGAGGCAAACTTAATTTATAAAAGAAATATTCCTTATACTAAAACACATCCTTACATAAAGCTTTCCTCCATTAAAGCTGTTAACAATATTAAAAACAAAATCACAATAAGCATGAATTTTTGTGAATAAAATCCTCAGAGGATGAGCAAGACTCTTGGAGCAAATTCAAGTCTTTAATCAGCTCCCTTACTCAACATAGTATCTGAGAAAAAAAACTATGTTACTTTATTAAAGCAGAGAAAAGGAAAAATGTAGTCAGTATTCATACCCATTCTCTGGTAATTGAAAGTGTAACTTTCAAACCACACCCCAGAAATTTAGCAGGTGCCTAGAAGTCTTTGGTTTAAAAAGAGGTTAATATGTGCAATGTTATTCTATGTCAAATTGCACATGTTCTAAGTACATGAAAATTGGCCTGGCAGAATTCGAAACCTCTACCAAAAAAAAAAAAAGATAAACACACAAAACCATACCTTGATAGAGTATAACTCGTTGGGTGTTTTTCTAAAACTTTAGAAGTGCTGTTCCCAAACTTCAACAATTAGACAACTTCCAATCACATGTCCTCTTCAAAAAGGTTATTTTTTGTCTACGTGATGTAAAGAGAAATGTTAAAGTCAGAATCGCCTACTTATAAAAGTTTTTCAAAAGAGTCTTTTGAAAAGCAGTCTGCTCCATCAACTTTCAAAATCAGGCATCTTTGTAAAAACCCACAATCCAGCTAATTAGTCTCAGCTGTTCGTCATATGGCCTGCAGACCAGTCAAGTGATTTTGCCCCTTTCAAGCTTACTAAAACCCAATTCCACAGGCCTCTCGGCAGAAGGCAGCTGTATTAACCTCTTCTAGTGTTAGAAGACTAGTACTCCAACTCTTGGTTTTCCTCCATTCAAAAGACTAGAATGTTTTCTTGAAAAAGAATCTTTCAAGTATTGCATTCTCCAGGCCCTTAAATATTATACTAAAATTGTTTCTTCACAAATGCAACGCCTGATCCAAACAAACAACACAGGAGAGCAAATCAAAGTGGCAGAAAAAATGGGGCTGGATGACTTACCAGACCTCCCGCTGCTGGCCTCCAGACCCATAAATGAAACTGTCTACTAAAGGGTCCACCCAGATTTCTTTGGGCATTTCAAATTCAACATGCCCGGCCCTCAACTTACCTCCTTTGCTCTGCTTTCACAGACTCTGCTTCAGGCCCCCTTCTCTTCCTGTGTCTTGAGGAACACAATCCCAACACCTACCCAGCCAGAAATCTGATGGTCTGCATTGACTCCTCCCCTCATTTCCCCTCCCACTTCCATCTGGCCACCAAGTTCTAGGGATCTTTCTTCCTCCCACCTTTATTCCAAGTTTTTATTATTTCTCAAATGGACGGCTGTGATCAACCACTTACTTGGTTTTTTGACCCCACTGATCCATCCTCCACACCAAACCCAAAATGATCTTTCCAAACTGCAGATGGGTGTCCATCACTCTCCTCTGTAAAATCTGTCACTGACTCCCCACAACCTCCACAATGAAATCCCTACTCCTTAGACTTCTGCCTTCAGTATCACCTACTATTCCCGGCCTCCTGACTCCAGCCACAAGAACTATATATAATTCTCTAAAATCTGTGGTTTTCAAAATTTGAAATCAGTATCATCAGCATCACCTGGGACATGGTTAGAACTACACATCCTTGAGACCACCCCAGGCCTACTGAATCAGAAATTGTCAAGATGGCCACAGGGTGGGTCTGTGTTTTAACAAGCCTGCCAAGTGGTTCTAACACAAATTAAACTGAGAGCCACCACTCTAAACTCTCCAAGCTTGGTTCATCAAGATATGGAGCCCTTTGGCTCCTTCTGCCAATAATGCCAAGTTGGATGCCCCTGCTCTGTGCTTATGCTTTCCTAGAGCTGGTTAACCCTGTATGGTGATATCCAATTTATTTCATGTTGGTTGGTGAATATCTTGAAGACAAAAATTGTAATCTTCTTTAGTTCACTCATCCCACAATCACTTGCTGAGCATATACTTCCACTGGGAAAGATGCTGGGCATAAACTAATTAATCTATCCTTTGCCTCTAGGGGAAGCCACCTTCTCACTTTGGCAGCTTGATCTGTGACTGAAAACTCAACCTAGACTATCTATAAAATCTTATCACCAACCTCAAGAACTGTGGGCAACTAAAAAAGCCTGAACATAACCAGTCTGACATCTCTCATGGCAAATGACATGGAATTTTTGGTTCACATCTGATGTTGACTCAGATTTACAGACATGGTTTTATAAAGGGAGAAAGGGTACATCTTCATGAAAACTTACATGCTCCTCTATATTATCTTACAGCAACCTGTAGAATTTGGAGAATAATTAAGGTAATGTACCAAGACTTTTAAATCCCAGATTAAAATTCATTAGAATTAGCTTATCCTAATGATAGTAGGAGTTGAGTAAAGTTTCATATTAGCACTTCTCAACCTTCGGTATGAATAGGACTCTCCTAGAGATTTTGTGAAAATGCTAATTCTATTAAGTTTGAGTAGGGTCCAAAATTCTCCATTTCTAACAAGCACCCAGGTAATGCCCAGGTAATAGTGGGCATTACCCAGTTCTAGTCCCAGAACTACACTTTGAGTATCAAGTAAGTTTTCCATTTTTTACAGAACTATTGGTCTTCCCATTAGGGCAACACAAACTTTTTTTGACCTCCTCTACACTGAAAGCTTTCTGAAATGACTTTTCGACTTCAGGATAAAGATGGCATACTAAACACACACCTTAGTTCTGCTACCTCCTCAAATCTCACTAACGTAATGATAAAAAGCTGGGTTTTATTCTTTTACACACAAACTCACAAAAACAAAGAGAAAGCGAGTGGAAAGAATAGTAACAAAATGTGGAAGCTAGAAAGTAAATGGATAAGAGGTAACTGGGAGCACCTGGGTGGCTGAGTTGGTTAAGCTTCAGCTTAGGTCATGATCTCAACACTTGTTGGTTCGAGCCCCGCGTTGGGCTCTGTGCTGACAGCTCAGAGCCTGGAGCCTGCTTTGGATTCTGTGTCTCTCTCTCTCTGCCCCTCCCCCACTCGCACTTTACCTCTCTCTCAGAAATGAAAAAAATGTTTAAAATTTAAAAAAAAAAAAAAAGAGGTAACTGATTAGCAGACCTGGGAAAGGTGACTCCTTATCTGCCACTAGGGAAAGCCAAAAAGCAACTCATCACAGAATCTGCAGAAACACCTCTGGAGGTAAGGGGAGGGTAAAGTTAAGGCTAAAAATAGTGGAAGTCTACCTGGATCCTAATCCTCTAAATACTGAGATACCTCCACCCCCATCTACATGCTGGGACTTCCAGAATGCAGGCATTCTCCACAAGCAGGTGGTTCAAATATTCTTCTCTGGAGAATCTGCCCACCCCAGAGGGAAGCCCTAAAGATAAAGACAACAAGCCCCGGACATACTGATCTGACTAAAACTATTTCATAACTGTTGAGAGGAGGGACGGAAATGGCGTACACGTGTGGTAGAAGTATGCGTGTGTAGTAGAGGTAGGTGGGGAAATGAGTTAACATTCTCTTCCTCCATGGTAAAGTGTCTAGGCATAGGCATTTAAATAATGCCTAAAACTGAAAATTGACCACAGAAATATCAGTATGTCATTTAGAGACAAGGGATGTAACTACCAGCAAGAGTCACTTAACTACAAGAATTGAAAGCAGTTGTTTCTGGGGAGCAGGAAATGAGCTGGGGGAGGGGGACTGAGGGTTTTTTGTAACAGGTCCAAAGCACTATGTCCATGTATAACCTTGATAAAATTTAAAAATTAATTAATACAAAATACAGTAGTATACTGACTCCATTCATCCTTTTGTTTTTTAGGGCTTCAGGAACCTGGGGTCTGTAACAGTCCAGAGATAATGTCTAAGGATTCATCAGTAGGCCGATAATTGCCTAATGCTACATCACAAAGCCTACATCATTTAGCTCACTGCATCTCATTGCACAGGCATTTTATCATCTCAAATCATCACAAGAAGGATGAGTACAGCACAATAAGATATCTTGAGAGAGACACCACATTCACATAACTTTTATTCAGTATATTGTCATAATTGTTCTATTTTATTAATGTTGTTAATCTCTTACTGTGCCTAATTTATAAGTTAAATTTTATCACAGGTATATATGTATAGGAAAAAACACATTATATGTAGGGTTTAGTACTGTCCATGGTTTCAGGGATCCATGTGGAGTCTTAGAACATATTCTCCATGGATAAGGGGGAGACTACTGTAAAATGAGTGTCCATGCTTTAATTTGTTTTCTTGGATGGTTCAGAACATCACAATAAACATCACTAACTTGTTGTGCTATCTCCTCAGCATTAAGGACCTACAATGGAGCAGGATGTTGAGGATCTGGGCTCTGGAGACTTTGAATCTCAGCTTTACCACTCGCTGGTTGTGTGACCTTCAGCAAGTTACCTGACCTCTCTATGCCTCAGTTTCCTCATCTGTGGAACAGGGATAATAATAGGATTATTTTGTAAAAACTGAATTATGTGATAACTGTAAGTGCTTAAAATAGTGTTCAGCACATAGTGTTCAATAATAGCTATTTTTATTAAGGTATGTTTGCCCCTGTTAAATGACTCCTGACCACTATATTGATTTTATCTTTTACTCATTTATACTTCATTCTCCTTGCTTCCACCTTCAGCCAGACGTCCCTCACCATAGTAATCCCTGTGCCTTTCTAGAATAGCCCCTTCACCTTCCAATGTTCAGTTTCTAATTGACAAGGCACCTGGAAACCAAATAATCAAGCTTATTAAAGCTGCATGTAAAATGGAGGAAACTGGTCACAATAAATGTTCTGAAAGTCTCTCTGTGAGGCAGATCAGCAAGTTTCAATATATGAGCCATCTGTCTGACCCCTCAGGGCCCTTTGGGTCTACTTCCTAACTATCAACTGTGGGTCAGTGGGCTGGTTGACAATCAAGGTAATCAACCATCTCAGTTTCCCCAAGACTGTCTTGGTTTTAGCACTGACAGTCTTGCACCCCTGATACCTCAGTGCCAGCCCTGACATTACCTAATCCTTCTGAGCTTGCTTCATCATCTGTAAAATAAAGGATAATACCTACTTTGAAAGTCTGGTGAAGATTAAATGAGAGAATGTTTGCACGCTTCCTGACACATAATAAGCTCTCAATAAGTGGTAGCTCCAGTTACTGTACTAGTAAAAATTATTGTCACCTCTAATATTAGTGGCAAAAGAAATCATTCTTAAATACCTACCCTGTAACTTGGTTATTTTCTTACTGGCAAAAATAACTTGCCTTATATACAGTAGATCTCAGGAGACTGAAATGTGTGCTTTTGTGAATTTCCTCCTGCCCTTGCCCTACATAATTTTATTTTAGGGACTAAGCCATATTAAAGAAATTTAGTATTTCAATATTGATGATTTCTCCACTGGGCAAAGTCCTGGGAGGCTCTTGCCATCTTTTGACACAGGCATCTTTTTTATACTATGTGAGACCTGGGGTATTTATGTCAGTAGTTGCTTCTAAACCTATGGACCAATCAGCAAGCCACCCCACAAAGAATGGCATCAGGCATCACACCTGACATTCTTTTTAATTAGCATCTTAGTTTTTTCCTTCATAATGGAACCAAATCACTCAGTCTCCTCCTAATGATTGACAACTAATTCACTAAATATGCCATTTTATCCCCTGAAAAATAAGGATCTATGTTATCGTCAAACAGATGAAACACCATTTCTGACCTCAAAAGCTGAAGCAACTCAGTATTCGATAGATATTAATTACAGTCTGAAGGAAATTGCTCACAACTCTGCACCCCATCAACACAAGGGCGAAGTTGCACAATTTGGGGTAGATGACAGGAAGGATAAAGTTACTCAAAACCAAAACATGGCCTGGGAACCCTCTGAGAGGTAGCAGAGAGCAGAAATCTAAGAGATGACTTTATACAGGCTCCCAAACTCCTCCCTCCTCCCATGCTCATATTGTTCTGCCAACATCCCTACCGGATGCCCAAGGCCTATGAGTGCACAAAACACTGGAGACCCACACAACCTCATAAAAACCTTGAAGAGCACCCAGTTCCAACCACTGGGGTTGGAGCCAGGATACAATTTCTCCAAGTATTGTCTGCTGCCCACGGGTAGCAGAATCACCTGGAGTACTTGATGAAAATCCCAAGTCCTGGCTTTCATCGAGGCCTCTGAATTAGGATCTGAGAAAGAGGCTAGGGAATCTGCATTTATAAATGCAAGCTTCCCAGGGGATTCCCAGTTAGCTATAATAAAGTTTGAGAGCAGCTGTTCTAGGGAGACAACAGAGAGCAAAATGCACAATTATAACTATAATTGTGTCAAATAACCTGTAGGGAAGACCATGTTTAACCTCTACCAGTCTCGAATTCCAAATCTGTAAAATAAGGATAACATTCACCTAGCAGGATGGTGGTGGGGATTAAATGAGATAAGTAATAGCCTCAAACATCATTCCTCACACACAGCAGGTGCTCAGTATGTATGAATCCCCCCTCCTTTCTTGTGTATGGCATTCTGATGAAGATTTATAACAATAGGCCCTGTTTTGAAAAAATGTCACCAAAGAAAGCAGATGACTAGCTTTAGTTGAGGCCTTGATGTTAATGAGTCACCAAATAAAAGGCTGAGGCCAGCAGCTTTATCTAGAGGTTGGACCACAAAATGTACCTATGGAAAGTGGTTCTCAAACTTGAGTGTGTGTCAGAATCTTCTGGTTGGCTTTAAAACAACAGACTATGGGCTCTGCCTCCAGAGTTTCAGCAGTAGGTCTGGGGTGAGAATCTGCATTTCTAACAAGTTCCGGGTGATGCTGATGGGGTTGGTCTCAGAACCACACTTTGATGGTCAAGCTGCAGCCCCAGAATCTAAAATCATATTGATCTGACACTTGGTGATAAAAAAGGAAAACTATGGTGTACGCATATCCTGTTTGACACCAGACTGCTTAGTTACATGTAAATAAAAAAAAGTAATAAACCAGCAATTTCTGAAGTGGTGCTGCCTCTGACCCTGAGAATCTTTGTTGCCATGTTTTGTGAACAGCCCAGAGAGAAGGCTGGGAGATTTGAGTGCCATCCCTCTGCTCACCTGATCTGAGACCCTGAGTAAAGCACTTGATCTCTCTGAGCCTCAGTTTACTTATCTGGAAACAGGGATGGGCTCAGTCACTAGCTCCCAAACCTGGTCATGTACCATCAATCATTTTGGCAGTATTTTAAAAAATTTTTAATGTTTACTTTTGAGAGAGGGACAAACTGACAGACAAGAGTGTGAGCAGGAGAGGGGCAGAGAGAAAGTGAGGCACAGAATCCAAAGCAAGTTCCAGGCGCTGAGCAGCACAGAGCCCAATGCGGGGCTCAAACCAATGAACCAGGAGATCATGACCTGAGTCGAAGTCAGATGCTTAACTAAGCCACTGAAGAGCCCCAATTTTGGCAGCATTTTAAAGGAAATATGGATTCCTCAGCCCTGACTGCAAACTAACGAATTAAAATTTCCAAAGGAGAGACTGAAAAATGTGTGGCTTTGTGTGGGTATGTTTTAAAAAATCTCCCTGTGTGATTTTCACAGGCAGCCAGTTGTGAGGAACCATTACTACAGTGATCTTTCGGGACTCTTCCAGCAGGATCTTTTTGAATTCTAAGTCCCTGTGCCCTGAGTCTGTGCTTACCAAGTAGCTTTCTTCTTTTATATTTGCTCCCCATGGAGTTTTACTGCAGGAAGCAAGTACATTAGTTCTCAAAGGAAAGAATCCACAGTTCCAATTCTCATGTATTAATAAACTAGTGTTCTGGTTTCAGTTTAAAAAATAAAATAAAGGCCAATGTGTAAGAAAAGTCAGGAATTACATAGGACTGAATCTGTCAAGCAATCTTCTTAACACCAACTGCTTACTTTCTGTCATTCATTCATTAACTTAGCATCTGTCATGTACCAGGTATGACTCTGGGTGTTAAGGACATAGTAGTTCACAAAACAAAGTTCCTGTCCTTACTGAGAACATTTTAGCATGAAGAGAGAGACAATAAATAAGTGAACATAATAAAATAATTTCAAACAGTAATAAGTACCATGAAGACAATAACACAATAATAGTATAGCAAGTGACCAGAGGCTAATTTTAACAGTCATCAGGGTGAAAATCATCACCCATCTTTTTTAAGTTTATTTATTTATTTATTTATTTATTTACTGAGAGAGAGAGAGAGAGAGAGAGAGAGAGAGAGAGAATGCGTGCACACATGAGCCAGGGAGGAGCAGAGAGAGAGAGGGAGAGAGAGAATCTAAGAATGCTCTGCACCATTAGCCTGCAGCCCCATGCAAGGCCCGACCTCACTAACAGTGAGATCATGATCTGAGCTGAAACCAAGAGTCAGACACTTAACTGACTGAGCCACCCAGCCTCGCCCATCACCCACCTCTCTGAGAGGGTGATATTTGAAATTAAGTCTGAATGATGCCTAGGGACCAGCTACATGAAGATCTGTAGAAAAACACATTGAGGGCAAGAGGTTCTGAGGAAGGAATGAGCTTGGCATTTCCAAGGAACAGAAAGGAAGGAGAGGAGGCTAAAAGATGGAGGCACAGGGATGAACTGAGATCATGGAGGCCAGCAGAGCCCAGATCATGGAGATCTCTACAGACCATGGTCAGAACATTTGAATCTTATACTAATTGCAGTAGGAAAACAGCAGAGAAATTTAAAAGAGGAGGATATGATCTGATTTACATTTTTAAAGATCGCTGGCTTTGTGTGAGGAATGGCTGTGGCAGGGGCAGGGAGAGGAGGGCAAGAATGGGACCAGAAAAGCAACAATATATGGAAGAAATAATGGTGGCCTTTAACTGACAGCTGGCACACAGCCATAGTGAGCACTCAGATGTTTCGGGACGGCTTTAAGTTAGGTTAAAATCATAATACACCTGGGTGGCTCAGTCAGTTAAGCGTCCAACTCTTGGTTTCAGCTCAGGTCATGATCTCACAGCTCGTGGGAGCCCACATTGGGCTCCATGCTAACAGTGCAGAGCCTGCTTGGGATTCTCTCTCTCTCTCTTTCTCTCTCCCTCTCTCTCTCTGCCCCTCCCACGCTCATGCTTTCCCTCTCTCTCTCTCTCTCTCTCTCTCAAAATAAATAAGTAAACTTCTAAAAAATCATAATATACTTGTTTCACTTCCTGTGATATTTCAGAAGGGTCAAGGAAGAGACACTGGTAAGATTCCACCTGAAAGTCATTTTGTTTAAACAACAAAACATCTTGTCTTGCCCATCTTACACCTGGTTACTATCAAGAACTATTAGCATAGGGACATGGAAAGAACACAATGAAGAAACAGCTGACAGGCCTATCTTCTAGAACCCTCTCTGTCATCAATTAACCATGTGACCTTGGGCACAGCTCTTAACCTCTGAGGTGGAGGGGAGGCTGGGCTACCTGGTTTCTAGTGCCTACCAACCCTTGAATTACATGATGCTATAAGTATAATAAATGAGGTTTCCTTACCTGGGTGGCAAAATGGACTGATGACTCAGGGTAGGGTTTTTTTTTTTCTTTATTGACTTTTAATCTTTCAGAGAAGCTATAGTAAATGATGGTGTTAATGAAGAGACTGTCCACTCTTATTTCCTTAGAAAACTATAATGTCCAAGGCAAACCTGAAACAAGGATATGGTTGCCAGCTGGAAATTTGGGGAGTAGACACTCTTGGTCAGCTGAGAGCTCATCATGCATAGGTGCTGAGAGCACAGGTCTCTGAGGAATTTAGAGCCCAAGCCTTCAGTTACACTCCCCTGCTCTCTGTGGGTCTCTGGCAGGACTCCACCTATGCTGAATCACGTGGCAGATTTCCCACGACAGGCTGTCCCCACAGGGTCCATTCCTCTCAGATGGTTCACCTGGCACCTCTACAAGGACTTCCTCCCATGTGATCCCTGAGAGCAGTGGTTTCTCAGTCCGACTGCACATCAGAGTCCCTTGTGGGGACTTTAAAAACAGTATTGATGCCTGGGCCCTATTCCATATTTAAAGACTTAGAGTCAGGGTAAGGGAGAGGTGACCAAGACAACAATGGTGAAGTCACGCTTGGTTAACTTTACATGATGGAGAGAATGTGTCAGTCAGGAAACTGCAGGCCAGGGAAATTCAGTGATTTGTCTAATGCAGGGTTTCTCAGCTTTGGCATTGCGAACATTTTGGGCAGGACAATCCTTTGTCATGAGGGACTGTCCTATGCCTCTATCCACTAAATGCCAGTGGTAACTCCTCAGCTGCAATAACCAAAACTGTCTCTAGACATTGCCAAGTGTCCTCAAGGGAGGAGAGGGTCAAAATCAGCCCTGAGAACCACTGGTGCGATATAACATAGTTAATTGTCAGCAGTATTAGAGACTAAAACCCAGCCTATTAGTTCCCAGCTACATTGGCTCCTCCATATTCAGCAGGAGCTCCAGAACACAGGGATGAATCACTCCCTGAGGAAGCACCACAACCCACTTCATGGCTTTCTGTGCCTAAGCAGAGCAGGGTGATGGAGACTTGGCTTTGCCCCTGACAGCAGAAGCCTAGTCAGGAATAGCCAGCAGCTTGTTTGGTCACATTTGGTCTCCAGTATCTGACTGGAACAATACCGTATCTTTTCAAGGGCTGTTAGACCTTTTTAGTCATTCTTGGGGTCACTCCCTTGTAGTGGTGAGATTCATTATGAAAATTAATCACATGTTTCAAGAAACAAAGAAATCCTGACCACCACCACTGATTAAATTTTAAAATTCTTGGGTATCTCAGGGGCGCCTGGTTGGCTCAGCTGATTAAGCATCAACTTCCACTCAGGTCATGATCTCACAGCTTGTGAGTTCAAGCCCCGCATCAGACTCTGTGGTGACAGCTTAGAACCTGGTGCCTGCTTCCGATTCTGTGTCTCCCTCTCTCTCTGCCCCTCCCCTGCTCGCTCTCTGTCTCTCTCTCTCAAAAATAAATATAACATTTTTAAAAATTTTAAATAATAAAAAATAAAATTCTTGGGTAACTCAAATGAACATTTAAGTCATGACCTATTTGTATATGTCTTATTCCTCCCCATATTAGGGCTAGTATTAATAAGAATAAAAATGCCTTATCCTAAGGTTTAGTTAGCTGAGACCCTGTCTTTGTTTTTAATGATACAAATACACAGGAGATAAGTAACCAGTCATACCCAGATAAGATTTGACCAGCCATCCATGTGGTGGGATCAGGGTAGGACAGATAACTGCAGTTAATAAAAACGAACAGATTTTTCAGTCTCTTGGCAACCAATTTTATCATTATGCTTTGACCTGGCAGCTGGTAAGGCTTTACATGAATTAATCAATGAACACATGAAGAAACAAGATAAGTGACTCTGAAATATGGTATTCTAGTGGCAGGGGAACCATGTTCACTTTCAAAGCTGCTTTCTTAAATAGGTACACATAAGTTTTGAAAAATAAAAAAAATAGTCCAGTGTTTTATAGCAACACATCTCTAAAAGGTAAGTCACCTCTATCTAATACATTTATCCTTACCATATATCTTCCATATTTGTTCTACCACAAGGCAAGGGGGTGAGGAGTTTCATAGGAGTAGGCCACAAAGCAAGTAGGTTGTCAGTAAGACAACACTTGGTTGTTGTGGACTTAAAAAAGCATCAAAGGATCTTACAATAAAAATTTTAGAGGGACAAAGATATTAACAAGATCTCAAAAGGAATAAAAACACACTGAATGACAAGCTTTCTGGCATTGTCACAGGGAATACAACCAAATGGTGGCTTTCAACAGTCATGTGGATCTCAGAGAAAAGACAAGGATGTCTGATGTCCCTGCTACATTTGGATCTGGGGACTGGAAGGGACAGCATAATAAGGGAGTGATTATGGGAGAGTGACAACAGAAGTGATTAAGGGTGGGAACTGTTGAATCACTAAATTGTGCACCTGAAACTAATATAACACTGTACATTAATTATACTGGAATTAAAAAAAGTGACTAAGGGTCAACATGAAAACATAAGATAGATAGATAGATGATAGATAGATAATCTTATGGAAGACATTATGCAGTAGACCAACCACTGTGCCTGGAATTTCAGTCCTAACTTTGCCACTAACTCCATGATCTTAAAAAGTGACTTGATGTCTGTGGATGTGAATTTCCTTAACTACAAAAGACTAAAGTAAAACTCAATCTCTTCAACTTCCTTTCATTTCTTATACTCCATGAATTTACAATTCCTCTCTGTTCTTAAAGATTTTATTTTTTTAAAGTAATCTACACCAAACATGGGGCTCTAACCCACAACCCTGAGATCATCAGTCGCACACTCCATTGACTGATCCAGCCAGGCACCCCCTCTCTGTCCTTCAGATAGACACATGTGTGGTCACCAAAATGAGCCACAGGTCATGCTTTGGACATTATCATAATCAATGCATTTCCTACACATAAACATGGGTTTACCAGACTAGAGTTGCTAGATTAAATACAAGTTACCCAGTTAAATTTGCATTTCATAAAAATAAGTTTTTTAGTACAAGTATTTATACTTATAGTAAGAAATTGTTTATTCAAAATGCAAATTTATTTTTTTCTTGCTAAATCTAGCACCCTACCTCCAACCCCACATGAGAAGTTCAATTTTAAGAATCAAAAGACTGATTCCATATATTTGAGTACATCTGAGGTGGCTGAGGCACTAAATGGGAGGCCTTTTCAAGAATAACACATACTGAGGGAATCCTGGGTGGCTCAGTTGGTTAAGCAGCTGACTCTTGATCTTAGCTCAGGCCTTGATTTCAGGGTCATGAGTTCAAGCCCATGTAGGGCTCCATGCCAAGTATTTTTTATTTAAAAATATTAAAAAAAAAAGTAACACACATAGAGGCAAAAATAAATAGATAAAAGGAGAAATAATTTTCAACTTTCTTCTTGAGTCAGCGAAGCATCAAATTGTAGTTAACAGTAAATAAAATATGAGTGTTAGTAGACCTCAATCAGAAGAAGAGAATGCGGTGTGCCTTCTGTGCTGCATGACCAGACAGGAGGCCAAACAAGCAGGATGCTGCTGCTCCACACATCTCACTCTCTGGACATAAAGTTAATTACAAAGCCTTTATCTCTTCCTCCAATTCAGTGCTCATGTCTGCTCCCAAGGTAATCGGCTCAAGGGAAACCAGATCATAAACTTAAACTTCCTGACCAAGAGACAGAGGAATAAATGTGATTCAAGCAAAAACTGCACAAGGCATAAAAAGCGAAAGCAGTGAAAGGGAAAATTACTCTCTTCAGAAGGCAATCTTGTTTTTATAATAGCAACACAATCTTACTTTTTAGGAGCTCACATTTGTTTTTAATTTTAACTTTATTGAGGTATAATTGACATATAAAATTCCAAATATTTAAAGTGTACTTTATGATGATTTGATGTACATTTACATTGTGAGAGGATTCTCCCCATCTAGTTAGTTAGGGGCTCAGACCTGAAATGTAAGCTCTATTTTATTTTTGGGGAGGTTCAAACATAATTTATTAGGGAAAATACATGTATATATATCCCATATATATGTAAAAATTATGCTTTTCCATATTTGCAAATATAGATAGAGTTTAAATAATAATGGAAGGCTGATTCAATTTTTAAATAACTTATAAGATTAATTACCATACTCTCTAGGCTGAGTAATTTAATTCTCACCGAGAAAGGGCAGCAGGAATCTGCAGCCAATATTGCTCTATCAGAAGCAGCAGGATAAGGTGGACTAAAACAAGACATTTGCAGCTATTGGCTAAGAAAAATTAAATGAATGGACTAGAACTTTCCAATGATAAAAATAAATCCAGGTTTATTCATTAACTTATTGGTACCTTCAGCAAGAATTTATTATTGAACATTTCTTTTATCTAGGATACCTTGCAGTATAAGACTCAAAAAGTGAGCTGAAGTCATGCTCTGCCTCCAGAATATTACAATCTAGCCATAAGACATGTAAGGCAACATATACATAGTTTTCAGTCTAAAGTAGTTACGTAATTAAATGACAAAATGTGTCTCAGAATTGCAATTTCAGTTAGAAGCCAGAAAAGGATTAATTCACTATAATGCAAAATATTCATCAAGAAATGAATTTCCATTTTCTTGAATTTGAATTCAGCACAAGAAGCAGTATTCCTGGAGACAGGTACTCAATGCCCCCACACAGTCTGCCCAGTCCACAGAGAAAGGGCTCCCCACTGCCACTGTGGGAAAAACCCAAAGCCATTCTCTTGGGGGAATAGGAGGATAGAATAGGGAAGACATAGTTACATGTTAGTGTAACTATGGACATAGCTTCTCTTAGGTGAAGTGTGAAGGAACAGAGAGAAAGCAACAGTAGAGTGATCCCCATTTCTCAGTCTCTCATTCCCTTTTCATTCTTTCGACACATACTTTTTTAGAGCTTAATATGTGCCAGAAACCATTCTAGGTGCTACACACACCACAGAAAAAGACAAATTCCTGATCTTCATGAATCCTATTCTACCAGTGGGAAACAACAGTTGTGTGTGTGTGTGTGTGTGTGTGTGTGTGTGTGTGTGTAATGACAGTTCTATCTTTAAAGAAAAATAAGGCAAGGTAAGGGGGCAAAAAATGATAGGTGGGGTGAGGGATGTTATTTTAGATAGGATGGTTCAAGAAGGCCTCTCTAAAGGAATGACTTTCGACTTGAATGAAATGAGTGAGAAAGCCATGCAGACATCTATAGGAAGAGCATTCCAGGCAGAGGAAAGAGCAAATGCAACAGTCTTAAGGTGTGGGTGAAGCCGAGCAGGCAAAGGGGAGTATAATGGAAGATGAAGCCACGCACCACTTCAGGGGCTTGCAGGCCAGGATGAGGACTTTTTCTTCTGAGATAAAAAGCCACTGGACAGTTGTGAACAGAGGAGTGAGTGGCATAATGAACTCTGGCTGCTATATTGACAATAGACTGTACAATGGTAAGGATGAAAGCAGGGTGGCCGTGTAGGAGGCTTTTGCAGTAATCCAGGTGACAGAAATGAAAGGATCTTGGTAGAAACAGTGGAAATGGTGAGAAATGGTTTTTATCCCATGTGTATTATATTTTCTCAAAGTAGAGCCAGGGAGATTTACTGAAGGATTAGATGTGGGATTGAGAAAAAGAAGAGAATCAGGTGACTCCAGAGTGTTTAGTGTGGGAACCTAGAAGAGTAAAGTTGCCATTAACTGAGATGAGAAAGACCAAGTGAAAGCAGATTTAGAAGGGGGGAAATAAAGAGTCTGGTTGCTAGAGATTGTGGCCCACTTCAAAACCCGTAAATCTGTTCTAAAACCAAAGCAACAGATACTGAGAAGCTGATCTTAAATTTCATATGAAAATTGAAGAGGCCCAGGATAGCCTGAACAATTTCAAAGGAAGAAGAACAAAATGGGAGGACTCACACTTCCCAACCTCAAAACCTACTACATAACTATAATAGTAAAGACAGTATGATGCTAGCATAAGGATAGACAAATAAATCAATAAGTAGAATTAAGAGTTTAGAAATAAACTCCCACATGAACAGTCAACTGATTTTCAATAGAGGTGCCAAGACCAAAGGGGGAAAAATAATATTTTCAACAAATTGTCCTGGGAGAATTGTATATCCACATGCTAAAGGATTAAATTAGACCCCTGCCTCACACCATACACAAAAATAAACTTAAAATGAATCAAAGATTGACATGTAAGAGCTAAAACTATAAAATGCTTAGGAAAAAACACAGGCATAAACCTTCATGACTTTAGATTCGGAAGTGCTTTCTTAGATTTGACACTAAAAGCACAAACAAGAAAAGAGAAACTTAATTATACTTAACCAAAATTAAAAATCAAGGCAAGCCATGGAATTTAAGGAAGAAAGGGAAGAAGAAAGAAAGAAAGAGAAAGAAGAAAGGAAGGAAAGGAAGAAAGTAGGTGAAAAATAACAAAGAATGATCTTCAGTTCTTTCAGCATTTTATTAACCTTTCTTAATTTCTAATCATCTGCAGAACAGTTTTCCTGACTGTTTTCCCCCTAAAGCAAGTTTTTAAGAGGGCAGAAAAAGGCGGGGGGGATAAGAACATGCACTACCAACAAATTAAGTCAGCAATAATTACTGAAAACTTATATGACATAACACTACTCCCCCAACCCCGCATCTGAGTGAGGAGCCAAACATAAAGTGAAAATCCATGGAGCCGGAAAAAACAGCTGTTAGCCCACAGAAGTAAGGAAAAGGACCCTGTGGCAGAACATTCTGAGGCCATGTGGCCTAGGTGGCCAGCAGGAGCCAAACAGCCGGGAAGATGAAGTCAACGGCTCACAAGATTTCCTTCATTTCAGGCCTAACTTTGCTTAATCGGTGATCTACTGGGAGAGATAAGGATTTGGCAATAGTTACCAAAACCCGTCTCCACGTCAGTCCTACCACCAGTCAAGACCCAAGGGCCTGGCTGCCAGGTAGGGCTTTTGGTCTGACAGGATACGGGAGAAACGTCTCTCACCCAGCGAATTTGCTGTCCAGACCCTTACCAAAAAGGGTGTAAAGACTTAAGTAATTAAACTGAAAACAACAGGAGGGAGGAAGGAAGCATGGGGCAGTGCAGGAGGTCTCGGACTTTCCTCCTCTCCTGCCAGTGAAGTTTCCTTCCCCACTAATGGGGACGCTCGCGCCTGGATGCCTCCCGGAGGCGACTTCAGCCCCGTGCCAACCTGGAACTGCAACTAAGTAGAACGTCGCCCAAGCTTTCCCCCACCCCTTGCGGTTGTCACCATAGGGTCGGTGCCGAGCACCTGCGGGAGGCAAAGCAACTTTTCCGGCGGGCTCAGACGCCCAGAAGCTGGACGAAGAATCCCAACCTCCCCTGCCAGCCCCAGGGCCAGTCCGGCCACTCGCCGGCTACTGTGCTTTGCCCTCCGGGTTAAATCGGTATCCCGCCAACGCCTGGGACCCGAGCGGCGCCTCCCGGACCTCCAGCAGCAGCGCGGCTCACCTGGCTCCACCCCGCTGTTCCCGCGCCGCTCCGCTAGCGAGCGCGCCCGTTGCCGGCCCTTTTTGGGTTCTCGGCGGGTATTTTCCGTCTGGCCCCACATCACTTCCCGTAGAGGACAGCGAGGTGGGGGCGGGACCTCCTCTCCACCCTCCACCTCCCGCTTCCTCCTGTACCTCAGGGAGCACTGCCGCCGGAGTCCGCGAGGGCGCTTTGCGGGCCTCTCCGCGGGCGCAGCTCTCAGGCCCGCCGCACCTGCCGCACCTGCCGCGTGGCTCCTCTCATGAGCCACGAAAAGCCCCCCGCCCCCTGCTTCATTTGGCCAATATCAGGTCTCCACCGCCCTTTCCTGGAAAGTGTGAAACCTTAGAAAGTTGTTTTCGTGTTGAGATACAAGGGTCACATTTACAAACTTCTCTGGGGCCCGCGAGCTGCGAGGTGTGCTTTGGTGATTCTCGCCAGATCTCCTCCCCCAAAAGCCATCTTCTTAAAGGTGTTTTCCAGGGCATCGTATCAGTGTCTTCACCGTAGTAGCCAGGGGTGTAGAGCAGCTGCAAAATTGGCCCCAGCTGGGGTTCCCGAGGCCCAGTGTGCTCCTGCTCGAAGTGGTCCCTGGTCTGGCTCCGGGGTAGGGATCCGCGCCGAATGTCCGGCTGTGCCACTGTCCATCTGGCCCCGCCAGCTCCTCACTCGGATCGGCTTGGACCTGGCCTTCCTGGGGCAAGGGAAAGCTCTGGGATTCTTGGAAATGATAGGATAGAGAAAAAGTAAACTCTGGCAGGGAAAAAAAAAAATATATATATATATATATATATATATAATTTCTGAGAAGAAATGACAAGCGAAGTCTCTTCTCAGACAATCTAGTTCGGATTACAAAATCACTCTAAATTTTAAAAGAGAGCAATTCGTTTAAAAAAACAAAACAAAACAAACTACAGCACAATAGAGAATAGCAGCTTGGAAGGAGAAATCTGCGAGCCTTTGTTGCCCCCCAGCGGCTTCCTTATTTCAGCGCGGACGGGTTTGTGTGCCTCTGCTTGGACCTGCAGCTGTGAAGCCGGTTCTGTCACTCAGAGGCAACCAGATTTCTCCTTCAGTGGCCTCGGGGTATGGACAGTGGCTTTGGGCTTGCCTCCGGTGGGCTCTCAGGCAAAGCACCACTTCTAAGCAGAAAATGATGGAAACCCCTAATCCAGTTTCTTTTACCATCTGTCCCATCTCACTCATCTGTGTCTACTTCCACCACAAATTCAAGCCGTTCCAGGCCCACCTGCCCAAACCCTCATCCTTCCATTCTGCAGCAATTCACAGCTTGCACTGCAATATAATTAGCTTCTCAGGTATGTGTCCAGTCGACAAAATCGCACATAGGATAAACCATATGAAATTGTGAAATATTGAATATGCATTTAATCTAATATTTCCAGGCGAATACAACAGAGTAATCTTGGAGTTAGAGATAACAGATTTCATTATAGGGTGATAGTATCAAAGGACGTTCCCCAGGTAAGAAAGGCCATCACACTGTTGTGGAGGCTAAGACAGGAAAAGTAGCCCTGTGTTCGTGTGTAAAGGAACAGTCCTAGGAGTTACTGATCAGCTAATAGTTGGGGGACCAACAATGTAGCAACTGTTAATGGCTGATATGATACAAGGAGAGTTTTCTCTGTCAATCCTCCCCACTCCTGAAGCCAAGCAGGGCTTGGCTAGGAGTTTACCAAGCAGGAGTTAAAAAAACAGACAGTGTTAATGTGGCCCATTCATTATCTTTTCATTCACTGAATGAATCCAGGTTAGGAATTGGAGATATAATAGTGAACAAGGTAAATTGGTTCCTACACTCGGTGGCTTGACAGACCAACAAGTAAGCAGTTAATTCCAGTGTGGTGAGATAAGACCCCTAATAAGAGAAGTTAGAGTGTTATTGGAACAGAAATAAATGACACCAAATCAAAATTCCCTAGAAAAACTGATGCATAAATTAAGAAGGATAAATAAGGTAGGAGGATGAAGGAGAAGAGAATTTTAGGAAAAGAGAGCAAAGGAAAGACCTGGAGGCAAAAGAGAGCATCAGATATTAGAGCAACTGAAAGAGTTCAGAAAAAGCTGAAAAACTGAGTAGAAGGAATCGATCAGAGAAGAAACTGGAGGAATAGCAGAGGCTGGATTTAAGAACCCTGGAATGATTATAATGATAATAGCTAATATTTACTGACCACTTACTATGAATCAGCCAATATGCTAAGAACTTTGCATATATCCCCTCATGTACTTCTCACAATTGCCCTCTGAAATAAGTACTATTCCTGTCTCTATATCACAGATAAGAAAACTGAGACTTAAAGCAACAAAACAACGTGATCAAGATCATACAGTTCAGAGTGACACCGCCAGGACTAGAACTTAGAACTCATTTTCTAAATGGCTATAAGGCTAAGAATGGGTGTCAGAGGCCAATTAGCATGCTGAAATCCAAGTAAGGGATAACAGTAATCTGGCTTAAGACAGTGACCATGAGGATGAAGATGAATAAACAGATTTGAGATATTTAGGAGAGTAAATCAAGAAGACTTGATTATAGATGAGGAAGAGGGAGAAATCCATGGAAATGCCCATTTCTGGTTTGGGCAACTAGGAAGGAACCTTTGAGCAAAAGGAAGAGAGCCTTGTCCCAACAGGGTAAATTAGGCCATAATGAACAAGTTTAGGACATTTTAACTGTGACATATTGGCATCAGGAGAACATACAGGTGAAACTGTTCGGTATGCAGTGGAATAGGCTGATCTGAAGCACAGAAGACATGGACTGAAGCTATTGTACAAAGTGAACTCAAACACATGGAAGTCAATGAGCTAGTCTAGAAAATGTACCAAATGGGCAAAGAGGGGGCTTGGTACAAAACCCAGAGGATCACTCAGTTAAAGAAGTCTGAGAAAGGAGTGCCCAGAGAGGTAAAAAGGAAACAAAGAGAAAAAGTTAATTACAGAAACTAAATGTATTGGATACACTTGGTGTACCAAGTCAAAATCCTCTCTATACCAATTACTCTAAGCACAGAACTGGTCACAGTATACCTCTTGCTTCCCACCCTGGGGCTTCTGTGACAATGCAGGCTGCTGCTTGAAACATGCAGAATCCCAGTTTCCAGTATCACTAATAGGGTTGAAATTCGAGGTATCAGTAAGAACTCATGATTTTTAACACATAGACCTAGATAGGAACAGAATTATATACTGATATGCATGTATGTATATACTTTCCAGTAGTGTCTGCTAAGATCTCCTAAAAGCAATTATATCACAGTAGTTATGAATACATTAAGCACCCAGATTTTGAATTCTAAATACCTTTTTGCAATAAAAGCAGCAGGAACAGGATTATATCTAAAATATCTATGAAACACCAAAAACTATTAGAGCTAATAAATTAAATAAGCAAAGATGCAGGATACAGGATCAGTTTTTTCCCCCTATACATTGGCAATGAGCTATATAAAAAGGAAATTAAGAAAAAATCCTATGTGAAATAGCATCAAAGAAAAAAAAAAACTTAGGAATCAATTTAACCAAGGAGGTACTGGGCTTATACACTGAAAACTACAAAACACCACTGAAAGAAATTAAAGAAGACCTAAATAAATGAAAAGATATTCCATGTTCATGACTTGGAAAAGATATTTCACATTCATCATAATATAATAAGGATAGCAATACCTCCCAAAGGAAGCTACAGATTCAAAACAATCCTTCCCAAAAGGAATGATTTTTGCAGGAATGGAAAGGTTGATCCTAAATTTCATATTAAATTGTAAAGCACCTTAAATAGGCAAAACGATCTTAAAAAAAAAAAAGAACAAGATTGATGGACTTACTTCCTGATTTCAAAAATTAATACAAAGCTGCAGTAATCAAAACAATGTGGTATTAACATAAGAATAAACATATAAATGAATGGAATGGACATGAGGATCCAGAAATGAACCCATAAATGTGGGGTCAAATGATTTTCAACAAGAATGCCAAGACCATTCAATGAGGTAACATCAGTCTCTCCAACAAGTAGTGCTGGGAGAACTAGATATTCAGATGCAAAAGAATAAAGTTGGACCCTTACCTCACATCGTATATAAAAGTTAACTCAAAATAGATCAAAGACCTAAATTATAAAACTAAAACTATAAGACCTATAGAAGAAAACATAGGCATAAATCCATTACATTGGAATTGGCAATTGCTTCTTATGAAAAGTATAAGCAGCAAAGAGAAAATGGGTTAATTAGACTTTATCAAAAATTTAAAATTTTGTTTAGCAAAGGACACAATCAAAAGAGTGAAAATACAATATACAGAATAGGAGAAAATATTTGCAAATCATATATCTAATAAGATTATAGTATCAGAATATAACAAAGAGCTCTTAGAATAGAAAAGACAAAACTCAACTAAAAAGTGGGCAAAAGACTTGAAGACATTTCTTCAAAGAAGTTATAAAAATGGTCAACAAGCACATGAAAAGATGTTCAATGTCATTAGTCAATAGGAAAATGCAAATCAAAACCAGGATTAGATACTCATTCACATCTACTTGGTTGGCCATAACTTTTTTTAAAAAAAGAAAAGAAAAATTACAAGTACTAGTAGGCTGTGGGGAAATTGAAACCCTTATACATTGTTGGTGGGAATTTAAAACAATACAGTCACTTTGGAAACCAGTTTGGCAGTTCTTCAAAATGTTAAAGAGAATGACCATATGATCCAGCAAGTCCAATGTGATCTTGGATTAGTTCCCAGACCAGAAAAAAAATTGTCTGTTGACCTAAAGGGCATTAAAAAGACTTGGTAGAATTTGGATAAAATCTGACATTAGATAATGTATCAATCTTGATTTCCTGATCTTGATCATTACACTGTAATTATGAAAGACAATATTCTTGTTTTTAGAAAGTACACACTGAAATATTTTGTAGTAAAACAGCATCATGTGGGCAACTTACTCTCAAAGGGTTTAGAAAAACAATAATGTGTGTGTTCATGTGTAAATACTCATATATGGAGAGGGATTAAAGCAAATGTAGCAAAACGTTAACATTTGTGGAATCTGGGTAACAAGTAGATGAAAAATTTTTGTACTATTTTTGTAACTTTTCTTTAAGTGTGACATTATTTCACAATAGTTAAAAAAAAACTTTCAAAAGTCTCTTTAGGAAATCCCACTGGATCAAGTCTAGTGACCCACTTAAAAATCTACATTTTTCTGGCTTTCTCTCTTACTCTTTTACTCCCACTATCTGTCCTGGTGATCTTAGAATTACAATGGATCTGTGATGAGACTAGAGAAACTACCCCCTGATTGTTACATGGAAAGCCCTGATGATACTCCTCTCACTGAGGCACTGGTGAGAAGGCCTGACATCTTTGAAAAGATCAATGGTCACTGCGCTTCATGGGTTGAGATTGACAGTTAAAGATGCTACTGCAACAGGTCTCCCTACTATCAACTAGAAATAAAATAATCCCACTCACTAAAGCTACAGGCATTTCCTGTTACCAGCACTTGTCCTAGGCCTTGCTAAAGCCTGCACGTAAATACACTCCACACAGGGAGCACCTCTGGAATACATGGCTCTGGTGGCCAAAAGGGCTCATGTTCCTGGGGCACCACAGGATTGTAAAAACTGGAAAAACATTCCAGGGCAGGCAATTATACCAAGGGCACTATATAGAAAACTGACCAAAACACAACCTGTATCTGCCTGTAGATAAGGCCTATTTGGTTGTTCTGTAGCTTTAACCTGATACAGGCTTTAGGTTTGTCACATATCTACAGACTACAGAGGCACTACCTGGGAATGTAGGCAGGGAATCACCATCTTTGCACCCTCCCCTGGCCTTATCACAGCTTACTGGTACCTCCCCGAAAGGAGTTTATATACTCATCTGAAGTCCTGATTTTTACAACTCTTACCCAAGGGAAACCTCCAGATCTCCTGGTTTAGAGGTCAGCAGGGTCTACAATTGTGTGCCAAAGGACTATATATATTTACATATGTTAAAAGCTGCTGCCTAAGGATCTGGCTTCCTTCAGCCTGAACCCAGGTGCTGACTGAGATCACAGGTCTTAGCACACCATCAACAACTGGAACCCATTAAGAGTAAATCAGTCTACTTAGGCAACCCAAAGGTTCCAAAGACAAATAAGAGCTAGGGCAAGGTTGAACAACAAGGTTCACCTCCTACATAAGGCGGCTCCTTCAAGACTGGGAGAGGTAGCTAGTTTGCATTATACTCAGAAACAAACATGAAGAGTCAAGGAAAATGAGTAAAGAGAAAAAGTATGTTCCAAATAAAAGAATAAGACAAAACCTCAGAAAAAGACCTTAACGAGATGCAAAAAAGTAATCTACCTGATAGAGTTTAAAGTAATAGGAATAGGCATAAAGATGCTCCCCAAACTCAGAAGGGATGAATACAGTGAGAACTTCAACAAAGAAACAGAAAATATAAGAAAGAACTAAACAGAAGTCACAGAGCTGAAGAACAGAACTGAAAAATACACTATAGGGATTCAACAGCAGGCTTGATGACGCAGAAAAATGGATCAGTAACCAGGAACACAAGGCGATGGAACTCACTCAAACACAGCAGCAAAAAGAAAATAGAAATTTAAAAAGAGAAGATAGATTAGGAGACTAATAGAACAACCTCAAGCAGAATAACATAGTAGTGTAGGGGTCCCAAAAGAAGAAAAAAGAACAGAAAACTTATTTGAAGAAATAATGGCAGACAATGTCTCTAACCTGGGGAAGGAAACAAACCTATCCAGGTACAGGAAGCATGGAGAGCTCAAACAAGATAACCCAAAGAGATCCACACCAAGACACATTATAATTAAAATGGCAAAAGTTAAAGAGAAAGTCTTAAAAGCACCAAAAAAAAAAAAAAAAAACTTATATACAAGGGAACCCCTTAAGACTATTGGCTGATTTTTCAGCAGAAACTTTGCAGGCCAGAAGAGAATGGCATGCTATATTCAAGGTGCTGAAGAGAAAAAAAAAAAACCTTCCAACCAAGAATACTCCACCTGGCAAATCTATCATTCAGAATTGGAGAGATGAAGATTTTTCCATATAAGCAAAAGCTAAAGGAGCTCATCCTCAATAAACCAACTTTACAAGAAATGTTAAAGGGATGTCTTTAGAAAAGAAAAGAAAATGCACTAATAACAAGAAAATATAAAAGTAAAAATCTCACTGGTGAAAGCAAATATATAGTAAAAGTTGGAGACAAACCACTTATAAAGCTAGGATTAAGGCTAAAAGACAAAAATAGCAAACATAACTACAATAATTAGTTAACAAATACACAAAATAAAAAGATGTAAAATATGACATCAAAAACATAAAATGTGGGGGCACCTGGGCAGCTCAGTCAGCTAAGCACCTGACTCTTGATTTTGGCTCAGGTCATAATCTCTCAGTTTGTGAGATCGAGCCTCACATCAGGCTCCACACTGACAGCATGGAGCCTGCTTGGGATCCTCTTTCTCCCTCTCTCTCTCTGCCCCTTCCCTGCTCACGCTCTCTCTTTCTCAAAATAAATAAACCTTAAAATTTTTTTAAATAAAAAACCTAAAACATGGTAGGGGGAGTAAAAATGTAGAGACTTTAGAATGTGTAAAAATTTAAGTTGCTATTGACTTAAAATATGCTGTATAGGCTGTTATATGTGAACCACATGGTAACTACAACAGAAAAACCTATTGTAGATACACAAAAGATAATGAGAGGAAAAAACTAAACATAACACTAAAGAAAGTCATTAAAACACAGGGAAAAGAGCAAGAGAAGAAGAAAGGAACAGACAGGAAATACAAAAATAGCTGGAAAGCAATTAACAAAATGACAATAAGTACATACCTATCAATAATTACTTTAAATGTAAATGGACTAAATTCCCTAATCAAAAGACACAGAGCAGCTGAATGGATTTAAAAAATAAGACTCATCTATATACTGCTTAAAAGACACTCTTCAGAAGTAAGGACCCACATAGACTGAAAGGGAAGAGATGAAAACAAATATTCCATGTAAATGAAAATGAAGAGAAAGCTGGTGTAGATATACTTATATAAGAAAAAAAAAGACTTTACAACTAAGACTATAAAAGACAAAGGGCATTACCTAATGAAAAAGCAATCAATCCAACAAGAGGATTTAAAAATTATATTTATGCACCCAACATAAGAGCACCTATGCATAAAACAAATATTAACAGATCTAAAGGGAGAAATTGTCTGCAACAATAATAGTAGTGGACTTTAACACCCTACTTACATCAATGGAAAGAACATCAATAAGGAAACATTGGCCTTAAACAACACATTAGACTAGATGGACCTAATAGATGGAATACAGAATATTCGATCCAAAAGCAGCAGAATACACATGATTCTCAAGTGCACATGAAACATTCTCCAGGATAGATCACATGTTAGGCCACAAAACAAGTCTCAATAGATTTAAGAAGACTGAAATCCTATCAAGCATCTTTTCTGAGCATAAATTAGGCATGAAACTAAAAATCAATTACAAGAAGAAAACTGAAAAAAAATTGCAAATATGTAGAAATTAAACAGCATGCTACTGAAAAATCAATGGGTCAACAAAAAAAAATTAAAGAGGAAGTCAGAAAATACCTTGAGACAAATGAAAATGTAACTGTAATAATTCAAAATCCATGGGATGCCGCAAAAAATGTTCTAATAAGGAAGTTCATAATGATACAAGCCTACCTCAAGAAACAAGGAAAATCTCAAATAAATGAACTTTACATCTCAAAGAACTAGAAAAGAAGAATAAAGCCCAGTTAGTAAAAAGAAGGAAATAAGAAAGATCACAGCAGAAATAAAATAGAAACTAAAAATGAAATTTAAAAATCAATGAAACTAAGAGTTAGTTCTCTGAAAAATTAACAAAATTGACAAACTTTTAGCTAGACTTACCAAAAAGAGAAGGCTCAAGTAAAACTAGAAAGGTTATAACTGATACTACAGAAGTATAAAGGATCATAAGAGACTTCTAAGAACAATTATATGCCAATGAACTGGACAACATAGAAGCCATGGATAAATTCTTAGAAACAGATAATCTTCCAACACAGAATCATGAAGAAATAGAAAACTGAAATAGACAAATTCCTAATAAGGAGGTTGAATCAGTAATCAAAAACATGTCAACAAACAAAAGCCCAGGACCAGATGGCTTCACTGGTAAATTCTACAAAACATTCAAAGATTCAATACCTATCCTTCTCAAACTTTTCCAAAAATACTAAAGAGGAGGGAATGCTTCTAAACTCATTTTACAAGGCCAGCATTACCCTAATACCAAAACCAGATAAGAATGCCACAAACAAGAGAAAATTACAGGCCAATATCCCTGATGAATATAGATACAAAAATTCTCAATTAAATATTAGCAAACCAAATTCAACAATACATTAAAAGGATCATACACTATAATCACTGACCTTATAGGAAGAACCCTGCCTTAGGCTGCTGTAACAGGATACCGTAACATGGGTGACTTAAACAACAAATAATTCCTACAGTTCTGAAGGCTGGGGAGTCCAAAATCAAGGTGCTCATGGATTCGGTGTCTGGTGAGAAGGCCCTTTTCCAGTTGTACCTTCTTGCTATAATCCTAACTTGGTAAAGAGAGTGATCATCTCGCCTGTATCTCTTCTTAGAAGGGCACTAATCCCATCCATAAGGGCTCCACCTTCATGACCTAATTACCTCCCAAAGGCCCCACCTCCAAATACCATCACAGTGGGGATTTGGGCTTCACCATATGAATTTTGCCAGGGGTGTCACATTCAGTCCCTACCAAATCCTTATTGTAGAAAGAACCAACTGAAAGCCTCTGATCTGCTTTCCCTGGCTAAAACAGTAAATGAGAAGCAATTTAAGCAAAGAACTGCAGACATTAATGCCATCTTTAAAGATTTTAAGGATGTGGGCAGAGAGTCTCTATAGGCCCACTGAATTCACCTCTCTGGGCCTTGCAAAAATTAAATGGACTAGAGAAAGAAGGATGGTGATGGTTACACAACAATGTGAATGTACTTAATGCCACTGAATTGTACACAGAAAAACTGTAAAAATAATTAATTTCATGCTGTGTATTTTTTACCACACATAAAAAACAAACTAGATGGATTGTGGCAGAAAAGAATGAACTACCTCAATTGCAGCTGCTATTCTGGATGCTGTATCCTTTTTCTTTCATTTTTAAAGACAGCTTTATTGAGAGAGTTCTTATAAAGTTCACTATGTTATAGTGTACAATTCAGTGGTTTTTAGTATATTGACAAAGTTGTTACTGATCACCACTATCTAGTTCCAAAACATTTTCATCATTTTAAGAAGAAACCCTACATCCTGGCAGCCACTAATCTACTTTCTCTCCATTTGCCTGTTCTAGACAGGTCATATAAATGGAATTACAATATAAGGTCTCTTGTGACCATCTTCTTTCGTGTTTTTCAAACTTTATTCATGTTGCACCATGTATCACTATTTCATTAATTATGGCTGAGTAATATTCTACTTTGTAGAAATACAATCTTATCCATTCACTGATAGACATTTGTGTAATTTCTACTTTTTTAGTTATTATAATAATGACGCTATGAACATTCATGTATAAATTTTTCTGTGGACATGTTTTCACTTCTCTTGGATATACACCTAGAAATAAAATTACTGGGTCATATGGTAACACTGCTGAACTTTTTGAGAAACTGCCAAATCGTTTCACAGCAAATGTAGTTTTACATTCCCATCAGCAGTGGATCAGGGTTTCAATTTCTCCATATCCTTGCCGACACTTGTTATTTTCCATCTTTTTTGTTTGTATGTCGAGTGGTATCTCATTGTGACCTTCATTTAAATGGTTGCAATATCTTTATTAGAAAAAAAAAATGAACTAATTCTCTGCCACTTGGTATGTAAATGCTAAATTGATCAATGCCATCATTCTCAGGAGTATCAAAAGCAGTTCAATTTAACTTGATGCTAGATAGGATTATCATTCCTTGGATATAATAGAATCATATATTTCTGCCCATTGTCATGTGACTTGACTCTACACCCTGTATTAAGTCTGTGTCCCTGCCCTTGCCTCTGGGCTTGACCATGTCAAAAGAATATGAAAAGACTTGACATTTGCCACAATTGAGCAGAAGCTTACAATTCCAACTTTCCTCTCAGTCTGTCTGTCTCTCAATCCTATATTGTCATATCCCAGAAAGAGGATGCTCCTTGAGCCTGGGTCCCCTAATGAGAAGACTCATGCAAGAAAATCTAGTTGTAGTCAAGCAAAGCTAAACCGGTCACATGGTAAATAGTTGGTAGATGAATAAAAATTTTCATGTGTTATTTTTATGCACAAAGAGGAAAAACAGTCTCAAAAGCTCACACTAAACTGTTGAAGGTACTGATTAAATCAATATATGCAGCAATAATTTTCACTTTTCACTTTGTTCATTTCTGTATCGTTTGAATTTTTTAATGAACATGTACTATTTTTGTAATTTTTTCTTCACTCTCTTTTTAAAAAATTACCCATGCTGGCTTCCATTCAACATAGATAAAGTTATAATAAATTTACTTTTCAAGAAAAAGAAACCAACAATAAAAATGAGTTGCTTTAAATAAAGCGTTTTGTGCATGTGATTACATTGACAGCTCTCACTGAAAATACAAGCTTAAGACTTAAAATAAAAATTATCAGTTCCTAGTGATTTCAAAACATTATTTATACAAATAATAGATTCATGACAAATTAATCACCTTTACCACCATTATTAATAAAAATTTGCTTAAGTTAAACAGATTCTGTGTCATATTTGCCATCCTATATAACATTATGTATCTTCTCTAAAACCTCAACTTGCTCTGAGCTACCCCAACTCTCAATTTACTCCTCTATTCTGCCTGGGGCTGAAAGACTGCTCAAGTATATTAAACCAGGCCAATTGCAGGCTACTTGAGGGACATTCTGCTTAAGGTGGCTAACTTGATTCACTTCATCTATAAACAGTACTATAAACACCATCCTCAGCTATTTTATAAATATAGTCTAGACTATCTTCCCGTGATCCTGTATATGCTGCATTCCCAGAAAAATAAACCTTAACTAGGAAACAAAATACTTCTTAAGACATTCATTTTGTTTAAAAAAAATTACTAGGGTCACGTGGGTGGCTCAGTTGGTTAAGTGTCTGACTCTTGGTTTCGGCTCAGGTCATGATCTCACAGTTTGTGAGTTTGAGCCCCATTTCGGGCTCTGTGCTGACAGTGCAGAGCCTGCTTACGATTCTCTCTCTCTCCCTTTCTCTCTGTCCCTCCCCATTCTTTCCCTCTCTCAAAATAAATAAATATACTTTAAAAAATTACTAGTATGTCCTGGTGAAAAGACATAAGATAGTAAATAAAAGTAAACACTATAATTGACAATGGTTGTTTTAAAATCATGACCTATGATTTATTTATGTTTAAAATATATTTGAGTTCTTACTACATTATTTATAGTCAACATATAGTTTCAATAGAACTTTAAACAATTACAGTTCAACTCCATGTAGTATTAATTTTTCTTCTCTTCTGATTCTTGTGTCAATTTTAACTTTTTTTTAAATTCCATCTGATCTTGGTAATATTGTTCAAATATTGGTTGATAAATATACATTCCTCCAGCAATTCCAAGGATGCTAGCAAAAAGCAGTTGTGGAAGAGTCAATCTACCAAACATTTTTCAACAAATGTCATTCAGTGCTTCTGCCACATGGTAGTTTTGAAAAATTATAGTCCACATCCAGGAAAGATCTTCAGATCTCTGTACAAAGAAAATGGGAAGCAAAGCAGTAACTTAGCACAAAATCCTTTTAAAAGATTCCATGTCACTACCTTTTTCCAGAGTAAATAGTATTTTCATCATAATATGTATGCATTACTTGATTTAACTAAAATAGGAATATATAGAGAATATGGCAAATGAGGGTTGGGGATGGTGTGAGACAAAGCTAAAACCTATTATAGCATATTCTCCATAGTTTTAAATGGATAATTTTTAAAATGGCAAAAGCAGGGGAGGGAGACATACTGTTTACATCTTTACATACTACATGAAGCTAACTACTAAAAGAACTCCCCAGAAGTTGAAAAGTGATTGTCAACCCAATTTGGAAGTAAAAGAAAAAGAATTTTACTTTTCATTATTACCTTCCCCCCCCTTTTTTTACTATTTTATTTTTTTGGCAATATATATGATTAAAAACAATTTTTAAAAGCAGGCTAAAAGATTTTATGAGTTCCCTTTGATGCTTTAGAAGGTACAAGTAAACATCAAACATAAAAAATTTGCCATCCACTTTTGATAAAAATATAAAGGATATCTGGCTGGGTTTACTTTTAAAAGCTGAGGAGTTAAAACTCCAGTATTTCTCATAAAGTTATACTTGAGAACCCCTTAGTTTCTGGAGAAAACATGTTCATGAAAGAGGAAAGCAGAGTAAAGGATTTTCATGTTTTCTCACAGCAATCTTTCACCGTCACCTACACCAGACCCAGAGGTTACAAGTCATTAGTAGCAGAACCGGTACTTGAAACTAGGTTGTCCTTAATATCGCTAAAATAGAGAAGAAATCTAAATAAATGACAGCTTACCAAGGATGCTATGGTTAATCGTCTGCTAAATGTAATAGGAAAAAAATTTTTGCAAGTCAGCTCCTTGGAACATAAACCACACCAAATACGAGATTCCCCGTTTTGCCGCTAGCTTGCTAAGTGACCCTAACCAAGTCATTTAACCTTTCTGAACCTCATTTTCCACGTCTGTACAACAGGTTAAACCATCCTTACCCTGCCTTCCTTGGTTCAACAGTTATTGTGCGATCACCCAAAAACTGAAATGTCACACAAACACTTTTACTATTATCATTACCACTGAGCCATCTCAAACCCTCGATGGTGGCTTCCCTGACCCCGCCTCCCGGCTGCCTCAGCACAAGCGCTCTCCGACTCCTTCCAGCAGTTTCCGGAAGAGAAACCTGGGAGCAGAAACCTAGAAGCCAAAGCCGTGCAGCAATCTCACGAGAAGGAGAAGCCAAAGGGAAAACGCAAGCGAGCTCACGACAAAGCGTACCCTCGCCAGACAGACCAGTAGTATTCCGCAGCAAAGACAAACTTCGGAAGTCGGCGTAAAGAAGCAGCCTTTTCCCAGCTATCTCAGCGCCTGCGAGCGACGGCTGCTGCAGTGGCCAAAATTGATGAGCGGAAGAGCAACGCGCGTTACTTCAGGGTCTCTCTTCCGAGAGACTGAGGTACCAGGGGATCCACAGTAAACATCGAAATAGGTGCAGGATGGAGCAAGAGGGTGGCGACGGCCGACTCTTTTTCCGCGGTCTGCAGAACCGCTCCCACGAGAAAATGAAGCTGCGAAAGAGAAAGTCAACTTTGTACCTCAGCCCCCCGAATAGCTACGAGCGCAGCGGAGGTGAGTGATGGGGTGTGGGCGCCGAGCTCGGAGGCAATGGCGGGAAGCCACGGACCCTGAGCGAGGGCTCCATCTGCTGGGCAGGGTTGCCAAAAAATCGTGCGCTCGAGATCGGATCCTCGATCCCTGCCTCTTGCACGGCGCTCTTCTGCGTCAGTTAATTCTTCCGCGGTCATGTGGAGTGAATTGACATGACGCAGCACCCCCCATTTTAGAAAGGGGGTACCCAAACTGGGAATTCCTAAGGTTTCGTAGCCGCGGAGAGGTTGATTCCTGGATGGGGTGGGACCAGGTCTGACTCCTATCCCATTTATTTTTCCCACCACCCCTTCTGTCTTCTCTTTGGTACCTTGTGATGATGTTGTCAGGAGAAAAATCACCCCAGCAAGTGGGCTTTTGATCTCTCGGAGGGGATATTTATTATAAAGATGGACTTCTCATTCATTCAATAAATATTTGAGCGCCCTATATATGCCAAGCACGGTATAAGCGGCTGAAAAGAATGCGGAGTTTCTCTTCTGAAAACCCGAGACCAAGAAAGGGGAGAATCATTTTGCTAAGTGAAGAAAGAGGATTGTGATGCATGGAAAGGGAGAGGCAGCTGGACAAATAGTTGAACTTTTAGGGATTCAAGATCACCTGTTCAAGGGCCAGTTCTCTGTACTGTTTATTCTGCCCCAGAGTAAAAGGGTTTTTCCACAAAGTATTCTTTCAGCAGGTATATTTCAGTCGGGAGGTTTCTTTAAGTGTTTCTGAAAGATGAAAGTTGAGATGGGACATGTATGTTGTGTTGAATGTACCAGTTGTCTGGAAAAATATTTAAGTGTGTTCCTGGAGAAGAAGGAAGGAGAGTGGCAGGAACCTAGAATGATAGCAAAAGACTCAAAATGGATTAGAGTGCAAACACAAATAAATGCTCAGGAGGCCAGGCAGGCAGGTCTAAATAAGTTAAAGCACCTTATATTTCAGAACCAGCCAGTTGTTGCCAGTTGAGCTCTGTTGTCAGTTCTTAGTTTTGAAATCCTACAATATAGATTTTAATATAAAATCGAATTTTAAAATGTTGGCAACTAAATTCACATTAAAAAAAATACTCTGTATTCAGCCTGCAGACTGAACAGTTGTGGTAGAGAGCAGGGCTTTGGATGCAGCAGATAGATCTAGCTCTGAGTCCTGTTTAGTCATTTACAACCTTTTTGACTTTGGACAAGGCAGTTTAACGTCTTAGTCTCAATTTCCTAGGTAAAATGGGGCCAGTACCTACCCTTTAGCATGATTTGGAGGATTAAACGAGATAGGGCATGTGAAGGAATGAACTCAGCACCTTGCATAAACATCAATAAAGGCTATTTAAAAACGTACAGAGGACCATTTGATATGCCACTGTTGGACATATATAGAAGAGTTGCTTCTTAGTAATTTGTTTGCTGGTTTCTTTCATTAGCTACCCATATAGGATATTACCTCATTAGCCTCAGGCTTTAGTTAACCCAGTCTCTTTTTCAGTATTTGTATTTTACTATTCTCTTTATACAGTTAGTTCCAAGAAGGATGAAAGGAGTTGCAATTACCCAATGGTGAGACTCTGGCCCTTGTATAACTTTCAGTCCAGGTCTGCTTTGACAGGAGAGGTGAGAGTGTAGGGAGGCCAGAGTTCTCTATGGTGACTTAACAGAATATAAGCAAGGGGCCAACCAGAGCATTAGTTCTGCAAGTGGAACTTGCCTGACTTTTATGCCACAATTACCTGTTTTGTTTTGTTTTTCAGATCTTCTTGGTGAAAACACCTATCTGGTCTTGTTTACTGTAGCACTACGAATATGTAACTGTTTTTTAGTCCAGACAAGTTTTGTTCCAGATGAATATTGGCAGTCTCTTGAAGTTGCACATCACATGGTTTTCAAATATCCTTTGTAGTTTCTTTTCCAAACTAGGAATGTATATTCATCTTAGAAGTTGTGTTAGCTCCTATTATGTATTTTCAATCAATTTTCCATATATTCTCCAAGTAATTTTAACTTATCAAAGTATACCATTATTTTACACTAATATTTCTTCTATATCTATCTTTGATGTTAATATACTTGACTCATCCTTTAACTAGCATGTATTTCCATAGTGCTCAGTACTGTGGAGGATGTAGATGAAGTAAAAAACACATTCCCATCTTGAATAAGTTATGAGTTTAATTGGTCAATCCTATTTTTAGTTCGAATAACCAGTATAAAATGCTGTGTTTTTAAGCTTATTTGTAAAAAAAAAAAAAAAGTTTTATGCAAAAAAATGAAAATGTAAATAGATTTTGTTTCAGTGCTATTTAACATTAGTCCTTAATATTACTAATTATGGTTATTTGACCTGGGAATGGACAGAAAGATTGAGGGGTTACACTTATCCCTTAATCTTTGCAAGCATTTACAAGATTCTGCATCTTTTGGGAAAAGATAGTGTTCAGCTGCTGGTAAGTTTAAATAAAAGTAATCAAAATAGTTATTAAAAGACTTACTCCATCCTTTTAAAAAGCCTAATAATGTATATTAACTAAATGATAGTAATTAAAAGCAGATTTATTCCATCCTTTAAAAAATTTTTTTTAATGCTTATTTATTTTTGAGAGAGAGACAGAGCATGAGCAAGGGAGAGGCAGAGAGAGAGGGAGACACAGAACGTGAAGCAGGCTCCAGTCTCTGAGCCGTCAGCACAGAGCCTGACACGGGGCTTGAACTTACAAACCGTGAGATCATCCCCTGAGCTGAAGTAGGATGCTTAACCAGCTGAGCTACCCAGGTGCCCCTAGGCTGTTCTTTTTAAAAGGCTAATGTATATTGACTAAATGATATTGGTATCACAAAATTTGTTTTTAGAAAGATACTGCTAAACTCTGACCATATCTGGGAAGCCCACAGTTCCAAATACGTACTGTGTTGTGTATGTAACTCCTCATTACATGCTAAAACACAAAACTGAGCATGAAAGTGTCCTACTTCAAGGAATCCTGTTAAGATATGCAGACTTTCAGAATGACTGCATTGTATATTCATTATTTGGACTTTAGACATATTCTTCTTTCATGAAAGAATCACATGACAGCAGTGTTGTAGCTTGTTTTCATTAACTTGCCAGCAGATGTCCATGTTATAGGAGCTTATGAACACTAAACACATATAAACCTATTCAGGACTTAGTGTTGAAATTAAAACAGGGAAAATTAATTTGATAAGAATTTAATGATATACACAATCATTGTGCTATGTATGTAGTAATTAGGCAGCAATAGTAAGATTGTAATTACCACATCATGAATTTCTGGGGTCGTTTGCCAAGAGAGGGTACAAAAGAAGAACTAATGGGGCCAGAGTTTCTCTAAACTCACTTTCCTTTAAGCTGTCATCAGGTTAGACTCAGAAGTTTGGGCCTTCCCCATTTTCTGTTAGGGAAGCGGCCTAGAATTCCAAAGGTAGTCCAAATCCTGAGGGTTTTTTGGAACCTGGAAAGAAAGACACAGAGAAGGATCACAGGGAAGGAGAATTTAAAGCAGTAGCAGAGTTTCTTCCATTGATACATGTAGAAGTCAGGAGCTGGGAATTCTCTTCTCCTATCAGGGTTTCTAGATTGTGTAGGATAACTATAAAGTCTGGAACCACAGGCATATATACATTAAAGATATCTTATATCCCAAGAAGTAAGTTATATTATGAATGAAGGGGTCTTCAAGATAGAAAACTTCCTATTCCTCAAGGACCAATCCACTTCCCTCAATGTGTAACTGACCCACCTGGCCATTTTGTGATTTAAAGTAAGCCTCCTCTAGTCCCCATCCCCACCCTGCTGTGTCTGCCAAAACCTCTGTCCTATCTGGAACTTGACCAAGTGGAGAAACATTAAGATGCTATCAGTTGGTCATTCATACTGTCATAATTGGTTATTTTAAACAGGGATTACATAATTTTGAAACTGGAAATGGTCGGAGAAGTGAAGTAAATAGACCAAGGTCACAGCATGTCAAAAGCAGAGCGAGGGGCGCCTGGGTGGTTCAGTCAGTTAAGCATCTGACTTCGGCTCAGGTCATGATCTCGCGGTTTGTGGGTTCGAGCCCCGCATTGGGCTCTGTGCTAACAGCTCAGAGCCTGGAGCCTAGTTCAGATTCTATGACTCCCTCTCTCTCTGCCCCTCCCCTGCTTGCACTCTCTCTGTCTCTGTCTCTCTCAAAAATAAACATTAAAAATTTTTTGAAAAAAAAATACAAAGCTAGTGTAACTAGTTCAGAATACAGTGAAACCATTCAATGCAAAAGGATTCTTTTAGTTTTAGTGACTTCCTCATATTGTTGGCTTATATTAAGTTTGTAGCCAAATTGGCTTTTCAAATGAACTACTTTCAGGCCTGAGAGATAAGAATGAAGCATATAGATATTTATGCAGAGTAAACAAGGTATGTACATAGATGTCTTTTACTGTATTTTACAGGATACAGTTTAAGTGAAATTATGAAGTACAGCATATCTTTAAGACTTAAGCATTAATTTATAGATTATTGACAAAGAAAGGGAACATAAAGTATTAGAAGCCACTGATACCTGAGAGTAAAGCCACTCTAACTATAAAGTTAATAAAGACTGATCCAACAGAAATACAAATTTACATATATTTTTAGAAATACATCTTTTGAACAAACTAAGTTTAAAAAGCTTTGTTTTTACATTTATTTTTGAGAGAGCATGAGCAGGGGAGTAGCAGAGAGAGGAGACACAGAATCTAAAGCAGTCTCCAGGCTCTGAGCAAGAGCTCAGCACAGAGCCCGATGCAGGGCTTGAACCCACCAACTGTGAGATCATGACCTGAGCTAAAGTCAGACACTTAACTGACTGAGCCACCCAGGCAACCCTGAACAAATGAAGTTTTACATTGTGTTCTATCAGTGTATTATTTTGTTAATGATAACTGAAATTGTTTTAAAACTCTCAAAGATGTCAATGTGTAGCATTAGAATTACTAGCTGTAATTAAGTTATAATACATTTATTCTTTAGTTTTACTCTTAAATTTACTTTGTTTAAAAGTGTTTATTTATTTTGGGAGAGAAAGAGAGTGTGTGTGCGCATGAGCAATGGAGGGCCAGAGAGAGAATCCCAAGCAGGCTCTGGTGGTCACCATGGAGCCTGACCCAGGGCTCAATCTCATGAACCGTGAGATCATGACCTGAACTGAAATAAAGAGTTGGACGCTTAACTGACTGAGCCATTCAGGCTCCCCTTAAATTACTTTTTAATGTCATCTGATTACTATGTTTCTATAATTGTGGAATACTTGTCCTTTTATGAAAAAAAAAGTAATTTTATCATATGTATTGCAGGATGGGGAGGCAGTGTAACTTAGTTAAAAGCACAGGCTTTAGAATCAGGCAGACTTGGGTTTGAATTCTGGTTTCCATACTAACTAGCTGTGCAGCCTTGAAAAATTATTTAAGCTCTCTGTACCTCAGTTTCCTCACTTATAAAGTAGTACCTACCTCACAGGGATTAAGAGGACTGAATGAGCTGATATATATATATAAGTACTTTATATATGTATCAAAGTACTTAGTATGATATCTAGCACACATTACTGTAAATGCTTCATAAAAATTTAATGGAAACCACTAAATGTCCTTCTAAAATAGAACCTTAACACAATGAAATGTTTTGCTGGCTATCTAAATTAAAAGTAGTAGTGTTGTAATATATACATTACAGAGCAAGAATGAGAATGATAAAACTACCTTGGGCATTTCCCTGAAAAATTAATGTAATTTTTGAAAACAAACAAAAGACTATTTTTGCAGAATAATATATTATGTCTATTTTTGTACTAAGAATGACCTTTAATTGACAGTTGGATCAGTTTGTTGATTTCTTATGATAATTCACTGTGAACTGGCAGATGTTTTAAATGTCTTCTTTTTCTTTCTTTTTTTTTTTTTTTTAACTATTGAAGATTTGGATTCCTAGACTTGCCCAAGCACTTCTGTCTGCTATAGCAGACATCAGGCTTTATTCATTAATGAAGCAACTAGAAAATCAGCAAATGGCAAGATGGGTGGTAAGTCCTAAACACTTTAGAAACTATATGTCACTTCATTCCTATAGGCATGAAACACATGGAAAAGTATCAATTCTCAAAACAGCTTCAAAAGATAGTTTGTACAACTTTATAGAGGTACTTCCATAATGAAAAATAACAAAATGCAAGTGATTCATGCAGTATATTTCCTTCTGATTGCACCCTGGGTGATAGAAGCCACTGATGCCCTCAAAATCTCTGAGAGGCTGAATCCTAGGAACAGCCTTTGGAAGCACCTTCATTCTTCAAGCCTGTCAGAGCCCTTGCCTCACTTTCCATAAAATTCAGTAGGAATTGCCTACTTCACAGATCACATCCACTGTTCACAGGCTTTGTCCACTACCTCTAGCTACCTGAGACTGAGCCTAAGAAGTACGTTTTCACTGAAGCATTCCTTCAGTGAAAGCATACCTCCAGCTAGAATGTCTGAAATAGTTAGACTCTGTAAGGGAAAGAATGTGGTGTAGAAAACTCTTTTGTCAGACTTTTTTTTCCACAGTGGGGAGATTCCTGCTGTCACACTCAATCTTGAATTCAGTCATTCAGTGGTTCCCATTGAAACCATATTCTGAAGAGTGATTGGATGCTTTAGTATTGTGGTTAACCTCACTTGGCTCTTTCCTAAATTAAATAAGCTTATATGAGCTAGCTTAGAAATCTTACTACCTTTTTAATCCTGTCTACTGGAAAATGTGTTCCAAATTCCAAGTGACCAATTAATCAACACATTTCTGGAATATAATTTATTAATCACTTTTTAATAAGACATATCTGCAGGTAGGGTATTTATTTGCCTTAAAAAGACAGATTGGTATAGTGATTGACTCCTTGCTAATGTGATTCAAGGATAAAATCAGTCTCTATATACTATACATTGCTGAAGTCTCAACCTAAAATGCCAAAAGCATAATGCCTTTGAAATCCTTCCTCCAGAGTAGCAGTACTAGATTCTTCTGGCTTAGGAAAAGTCTTTAAATCTACAAACAATTGGAACATTTTTTAAAGGCTACATTTTTGAAGAGATAGGACACTAGTACTGCATGTTTAACATCCTTACACCAGCTAACAAGCTTCCTGGAAGACATCTGCTGTGTAGACTTGACGGTCTGTTTGCATGTTCTTCCAAAAATTGGCTTATTATTTTAGTCAGTTTCCAAATTAAAATTTAACGATACATCCTGACAGTCATGTTTTATTCTCTCCTGTGCTGTCTTAATTTTTCATCAAAAATGAGGCAATATTCCCAACCAAAGTCAATAAAAAACCATCAAAATACTTGTCAGTAATACAAGGCAATTTCAGGAATACTGACTAGAAGAATGTACTTATGAACTTCAATCTTCTCTAAATTCTATCATCAAACAATCTGTTTTATGCTTTCTCTTAGTGGGAAGTGAGATTTCAATCAAATGCAATGCCATAAAAATTTACCGGAAAATATAAACTTAACTTTAACACATACATATGTGGTATCGTCATAGACCTGTGTGTAATATAACTTCTTAAAAACAATGTTTGGGCCTGTCTATTTTCAATATCATTTACCTTTTCATGTGATTTTTGCAGTATGTTGACTTGCTGTTTTCCACAGAACAGAGTAATACTGAGCTTTTTCCATTTCCCACTCAATATATGTTTGCTTATCATTGTTCTTAGTTTTTTTGCCAGTTATGCTCTTGGTTCACATGGTATTGCTGTACCAGAACTCTTACAAACACCATGGAAACTGTTCTCACTATAATTGCTCTTTTCTACTACCCTTTGGAAGGTTCAAAGTCTATGAACAGGTGAGATATATTATGTGCAAAACTTGAAAATAATTCATAATTATATGCAAAACTTGAAAAATCTTAAATATCAACATATTGTAATGTCTGGTGGACTCCCTAATGTTCAAGTTTATTAAAACCACACATTTTCGGTTGGTCTATTTATTATAATAGGAAACAGATATATGAATACTAGGTAATGAAGGGCAGTTTAATAAAAGGACTATGTACAAATGTTTAGTCAATGTTTAGAAAAGTCAATAAGGAGATAATCAGAGTACCCCAGGGCTAGTCACAGGAGGAGGTTTCTGTTACTCCTTGGCCTCCAAGGAAAAGAAATTATTACAGGAATCCATACAGAGCTATACCTTTCAGAGAGGGCCCCAAGAGGAGACAGGCACAGCCAGCCTTTAGCCACAGCAAGGAGAAAGATGGAGATTAAATACTCACACTTAACTCTTCTGCCCTCCAATTAGCCAAAGCCAATCAGAAGCCAGAAAGCAAGTGAGCTCATTGATGTAGTCCAGACAGGTCAGCATCCCAATACACAGAACAAGTGAAGAGTAGAGGAAAAGAGATCTGGAAGGGCAAACAAAAAATACATGGACCCAGGAGATTAGGTCCAATATGGCAGCTTAGGAAGATCCTGAACTCACCTGCTCCTTCAGACGCACCAAATATACAGGAACATATGGATCATTTCCCCCCAAAAAAGATCTGAAAACTAGATGAATTGCTTTCCACAACAAAGGGTTAAAGATAGGTAAAAGCAGCAGAGACACAGTCTCATGATACACCCCCCGCTGCAGTGTGGCAACACATAATAGGGAGGGATCTCACCAACTAGGTGAGCAAGGGGTTGGTGCTCGACATCAGATACTCCAGCCCCTAGCATCTACACCAGAGAAACAAGCGCCCAGAACATCTGGCTTGGAAAATAGACAAGGTTGACATCCAGGGTCCCCATGTGCTATTGGAAACTGAGACTTCCCACTTGGAAGGCTCACATGTAGGCTTGCTTACCCTTTAGACCCAGTGGAAAAACAGCAGTTTGAGAAGTGTTCAATAGTGACCCACAGCAGGAGAGATGTCACAGGTGTGGAGGTCTTCTGTGTGGAGAAAGGGGATCAACTCCACATCAGGAACCCCCCTACTTGGGGATCTGCACCAGGAGTATGAGTCCCTATAATGTCTGCTTTTACAGTCAGTAGGGTTTAACTCCAGAAGATCCGAGGCCCATAGGAAACCTAGACTCTGCTGTTAAAGGGCCTACAAACAGTAACACTTGATCCAAGAACCAGCAAAGAGACAGCAGTTCGAAAATCACCTGAACAGACATAAGATTTATTGACAAATTTTAGGGTGTGTACTGGAAAGGCTGGACACTTTCCTCAGGAACAGAAGTGCCAGTAGACACGATTTTTCTTTTCCACCTTCAGCCCAGCTAGTCCAACACTGGCAAGCAACAGTTTGATACCTTCCATCTACCTTGCTAGCATAGCTCATCCCACCGTGGCATTCTCCTGCAGACCTGCCCCACCCAACCCACCCACCCTGGCAGGTGCCCCTCCAAAGCAGCTCCCACCCAGGGGGCAGCTTCTGTTGGGACTGGTACCCCTTCACAGTGACTCCAGCCCTGGGATGGGGCAGGGAGGATAGCCCTGCACACCAGTATACCCACACCAGTTGTGTCTGGGCTTCAGAGCCATCTACACTGAGGTCTAATGCCATCCATCAGCATGTTCCCCACAGCCAGACCTCTCAGCCAGCTGTGCCGAGGCTAGCCTGCCCACCAGCACACCCACAACATTTGTGGCCTAATCACAATAGGAGGTCACACAGTCCATACAGAGGATACCCCTGGAATGCCTGGTTCTGGTGACCAGGAAGAATTGTACTTCTAGGCCCATGGGACACTACCTTCAACACAGGACACATAGCTAACCTACCTAAAACCAAGAAACAAACACAGAGTCAGATAAAATGAGATAGAGCAGTATGTTCTAAATGAGAACAAGACAAAACCTCAGGAAAAAAAATCTAAACTAAATGGAGACAAGCATCTACCTGATAAAGAATTCAAAGTAATAGTCATAAAGATGCTTACTCATCTTAGGAGAAGAGTGGATGAACTCAGTGAAAACTTAAGGAGATAGAAAATATAAAAAAGGACCAATCAGTTTTTTACAATACAATACCTGAAATGAAATATACACTAGAGGGAATCAACAGCAGATTAGAGGATGCAGAAGAGCAATCTGGAAGTCAGGGTAGTGGAAATCATCCAAACAGAAGAACTAAAGGAAAAGGAATTTTTTTAAATGAGGATAGGTTAAAGAACACTAGTACAACATCAAACAGACAAACATTTGCATTATATGGGTCCCGGAAGAAGACAGAGAAAGGGGTAGAAAATTTACTTGCAGAGAAAATAGCTGAAAACTTCCTGAACCTGGGGAAGGAATCTGATATCCAGGTCCAGGAAGCACAGAGTCACAAAGATGAACCTAAAGAGGTCCAAAAGAAGACATAATAATGACGATTCCAAAACGTAAAGTTAGAGAATGTTAAAAACAGTAAGAGAAAAGCAACTACTTACATACAACAAAACACCCATACAACTATTAGCTGATTTTTTTTTACCAGAACTTCACAAGCCAGAGAGACTGGCATGATATATTCGAAGAGCTGAAATGAAAAATCTGTAACAAAGAATGCTTTACCCACTAAGAATTAAAGGAGAGATAAAGTTTTCCAGACAAATTTTAAAGTTCATTACCACTATACCAGTGTTACAAGAAATGTGAAAGGAAATCCTTTAAGCAGAAATGTCCCTAACTAGCGGTAAGAAAATTATGAAAGAAAAATTTCACTGCAAAAGCAAAATATAGTAAAAGTAGTAGATCAATCACTTAAAGCTAGTAGTAGATCAATCACTTAAAGCTAGTAAAAAAATTAAAAGACAATAATTATTTTATAAAAATGAAAAGGCAAAATTAGTAAAATCAACCACATCTATAATAATTAGTTAAGGAATACAAAAAATAAAAATCTGTAAAATATGATATCAAATACATAATCATGCAGAGGATAATGTGCTTTTAGAATGTGTTCAAACTTAAGCAATCATCAACTTAAATAAACTTGTATATATAAGGTGTTATATATGAACCTCATGGCACTAAAAATCAATAAAAGATACACAAAAAAATAGAAAGCAATCCAAGCATATCACTATGAAAGTCATCAAATCACAAGAGAAGAGGAAAGGAACAGAGAGCTACAAAAACAATTAACAAAATGACAATAAGCACATATCTATCAATAATTACATTAAATGTAAAGGAACTAAATGCTCCAACCAAAAGATATAAAGTGACTGGATGGATTAAAAAAAAAAAAAAGACTATATGCTACATAGAAGAGACTCAATTCAGACCAAAAGATACATACTGAAAGTGATGAATGCAGATATTCCATGCAAATGAAAGTGAAGAAAAAAACTGGAGTGGTAATACTTAGACTAAAATAGACTTCAACACAAAGACTGTAATAAGAGACAAAGGGATCAATCCAACAAGATGATACAACAATTGTAAATATGAGGGGCGCCTGGGTGGCTCAGTTGTTTAAGCGGCTGACTTCAGCTCAGGTCATGATCTCACAGTCCGTGGGTTCGAGCCCCACATTGGGCTCTGTGCTGACAGCTCACAGCCTGGAGCCTGCTTCAGATTCTGTGTCTCCTTGCTCTCTGCCCCTCCCCTGCTCACTCTCTGTCTCTCTCAAAATAAAGACATTAAAATTTTTTTTAAAACAATTGTAAATATGAATCCAACACAGCAGCACCTAAATATATAAAGCAAATATTAACAGACCTAAAAGGAGAAATATAGTAGGAGGAAGATATTTTACTGCCCCCCTTACAACAATGAAGAGATCGTCCAGACAGAAAATAAGGAAACAGTAGGTTTATTGACATATTACATCAGATGGGCTTAACAGAATAGTTCATCTTCAAACACCAGAATGCACATGGAATATTCTCCAGAATAGATCACATATTAGGCTAAAAAATAAGTCTCAATAAATTTAAGAAGACTAAAAATCTTACCAAGCATCCTTTCTGCTCACAACAGAATAACACTAGAAATCAATTACAATTTTTTAAAAAATGGAAAAAAAACATGAAGGCCAAAAACATGCTACTAAACAAGCAATAGGTCAACAAAGAAATCAAAGAGGGAATCAAAAAATACTAAGACAAATGGAAACACAACATTCCAAAATCTTTAGAATGCAATAGAAGCAGTTCTAAGAAGGAAGTTTATAGCAAAACAGGCCTACCTCAAGAAATAAGAAAAATCTCAATCTAACCTTATACCTAAATGAAGTAGAAAAAGAACAAAGAAAACTCTAGTAGAAGAAAATAATAAAGATCACAATGGAAATAAATAGACAAAAAAATAGAAAAGACCAGTGAAACCTACAGCTGATTCTTTAAAAGTGGGTGCCTGGGTGGCTCAGTTGGTTAAGCATCCAACTCTTGATTCCAGCTCAGGTCATGATCTCATGGTTTGTGAGTTCAAGCCCCACATCAGGCTACATGCTGACAGTGTGGATCCTGCTTGGAATTCTCTCTCCCTCTCTGCCCCAGCTGCGTGTGCATGCTCACTCTTTCTCAAAACAAACTTTAAAAAAAATAAATAAATAAAAAATAAAAAGATAAGATAAACAATGTTGATAAACCATTGGCCAGACTCATCAAGAAAAAAAAGGACTTAAATCAGAAATGAAACAGGAGAAGTTATAGTCAACACCATAGAATTATAAAAGACTACTATAAAAAAAAGTATATGCTGACAAACTGGACAGCTTAGAAGAAATGGATAAATCTGGAAACATAATCTTTCAAGACTGAATTAGGAAAAAATAGAAAATCTGAACAGACTTACCTCTATTAATGAAATTGAATCAGTAATAAAAAAAAAAACTTCCAACCAATAAAAGTCCAGGATCAGATGGCTTCACAAACAAATTAAAAAACTTTTAAAGAAAAGTTACTACTTATCCTCAAACTGTTCCCAAAAATTGAAGATGAAGGAACATCTAAGTTCATTCATTATGAGGCCAGCATTACCCTGATAACAAAATTAGACAAAGATACTAAAAAAAGAGAATAATAATATTACAGGCCAATATTCCTAATGAGTATAGATGAAAAAATCTTCAACAAAATATTAGCAAACTGAATTCAACAATACATTAAAAGTTATTATTCACCACAGTCAAGTGGAATTTATTCCAGAGATGCAAGGATCATTATCCAAAAATCAACATGATATATATGCCACATTAACAAAATGAAGGTTAAAAAGCATTTGACAAGGAGCATCTAAGTGGCTTACGCAGTTAAGCATCTGTCTCTTAGTTTCAGCTCAGGTCATGATCTCATGGTTTTGTGGGTTTGAGCCTTGCACCAGACTCTATGCTGGCAGCACAGAGCCTACTTGGGATTCCCTCTCTCTCCATCTCTCTGCCTCTCCCCTGTTCACACAGTCTCTCTCTCTCTCTCTCTCAAGATAAACAAACTTAAAAAAAAAATTCTAAGAAAAGCATTTGACAAAAATCAACATCCATTTATGATAGAAACTCACAACAAAGTGGATACAGAGGGAACATACCTTAACATAATAAAAGCCATATATGACAAACCCACAGCTAAAAGCATACTCAGTGGTGAATAGTTAAAAGCTTTCATCTAAGATCAGGAACAAGACAAGGATGCCCACTCTCACTACTGTTATACCACATAGTACTAGAAGTCCCAGCCACAGCAACCAGACAAGAAAAAGAAAAGGCATCCAAACTGGTATGGAAGAGGTAAAACTCACTACTACAGGTAATATACTACATGTCAAAAACCATAAAGACTACACACACACACACACACACACACAACTATTAGGGTTAATAAATTCAGTAAAGTTATAGGATACAGAATTAATATACAGAAATCTGTTGTGTTTCTATACACTATTAACAAACTAGCAGAAAGAGAAACTAAGAAAACTATCCCACTTATAATTGCATTTAAAAAATACCTAGGAATAAATTTAACCAAGGAAGTGAAAGACCTGTACTCTTAAAACTATAAGACATTCATGAAAGAAACTGAAGATGACACAAGTAAATGGAAAGATATACCTTGTTCATGAATTGGGTAATTAATATTGTTAAAATGTCCATATTACCCAAAGCAATAGCATTTTTCTCAGAAATAAAATAACCCTAAAATTTGTAAGGAAGCACAGAAAAAAACCCTGAATAGCCAAAGCAATCTTGAGAAAGAACAAAGCAGGAAGTATCACTCCCAGATTTCAAACTATACTACAAAGTTATAGTATTTTATTACCTTTTTTTTAGTAAAGTATGGTACTGGCACCAAAATAAAAACATAGATCAATGGATCAGAATAGAGAGCCCAGTGCCTTGGTGGCTCAATAGATTAAGCATCTGACTTGATTTCATCTCAGGTCATTATTTCACGGTCATGAGATCAAGCCCTGTATCAGGCTCTGCACTGGGCATGGAGCCTGCTTGAGATTCTCTCTCCCTCTAGCCCTCCCCCATTTTGCTCTCTCTCTAAAAAAAAAAAAAAAAAAAAAAAGGGGATAGAAAGCCCAGAAATAAACCCTCACTTCTGTGGTCAATTAATTTACAACAAAGCTAGGCAAAAATATACAATGGGGAAAAGACAGTCTCTTCAATAAGTAGTGCTGGGAAAACTGGATAGTTACATGGACAAGACTGAAACTCGACCATTTTTTTCAAACCATATACAAAAAAAAAAAACTTAAAATAGATGTAAGACCTGAAACCATAAAACTCCCAAAAGGAAACAGGTGTTAAACTCTTGGATGTCAGTTTTAGCAATATATTTTTAGATGTTTCCCCAGGCAAGAGCAACGAAAGCAAAAATAAGCTATTGGGACTAAATGGAAATAAAAAGCTTTTTTTGCACATCAAAGGAAACCATCAACAAAATGTAAAGGCAACCTACTGAATGAGAGAAGATATTTGCAAATTATATACCTGGTAAGGGGTTAATATGCAAAATACATAAAGAACTCCTATAATTAAAAAAAAATCAAATTAAGAAATGGGCAGAAGACCTAAATAGGCATTTTTCCAAGGAAGACCTATAGATGGCCAACAAACACATGAAAGATGCTCAACATAACTAACCATCAGGGAAATGCAAATCAAACCCACAATGAGGTATCACCTCACACGTCTCAGAATGGCTATCTATATCAAATAGACAAAAAATAACAAGTGCTGGCTTGGAATGGAGAAAAGGGATCCCTCATGCACTGTTGGCAGGAATGTAAATTGTTGCAGCCACTATGGAAACAGTATGGAAGTTCCTCCAAAAATTAAAAATAGAAATACCACACATATACTCCTGCAATTCCACATTTGGTTATTTATCCAAAGAAAATGAAAACTTTAATATGCACTCCTGTTTACTGCAGCATTATTTACTAGGCAAGATATGGAAGCAACCTAAGTATCCATCAATAGATTAATGGATAAAGAAGGTTTGGCATACACACACACACACACACACACACACACACAAATATTACTTGGCCATAAAAAAGAATGAAATCTTGCCATTTGCAACAACATGGATGGACATAGAGGA
>CM053560.1:92020576-92297043 GCA_028646485.1 Cryptoprocta ferox
TTAATATGCACTCCTGTTTACTGCAGCATTATTTACTAGGCAAGATATGGAAGCAACCTAAGTATCCATCAATAGATTAATGGATAAAGAAGGTTTGGCATACACACACACACACACACACACACACACACAAATATTACTTGGCCATAAAAAAGAATGAAATCTTGCCATTTGCAACAACATGGATGGACATAGAGGATATTAGTGAGGTAAGTCAGACAGAGAAAGATACATACCGTATGATTTCACTTAAAAGTGGAATCTAAAAACCCAAATGAACAAACTTAACACAAACAGACTCATAAATACAGGGAACAAACTCATGGTGGCCTGATGGGAGGAGGGGTGATTGGATGGGCAAAATATGTGAAGGGGATTATGAAGTACAAACTTCCATCTATAAAGTAAAGAAGTCCTTAAGATATAAAGCATAGCATTGGGAATATAGTCAGTAGTGTTGTAATAACTTTGTATAGAAACAGATGATAACTACACTTATTGTGGTAATAAGCATTTTGTAATGTATATAAACGTCAAATCACTATAATGTACACTTGAAACTAATAATAATACTGTATATCAACTATACATCAATATTAAAAAGTAAATTAAAGAAAATATATGGGCCTGATTTGGGCTTATATAAACAGGGGAAGCAAACGCCAAGCAAAGGGAACAACATGAGCAAAAACACAGAGCCATAAAGGGGTTTTATCTTACTGTGGGCAGGCTGTCCATCCTACCACACACTCTAGTGTTCTTGCTTGTCTAGTGAGAAGAGAAGAATAAGGGATGAGATGGAAATGCGACTTTGCCCTCCTCCAGAATTTAGACTTTATTCTATAGGTTGTAAGGAACTACTGGATATTGAAGCCTTTTGAAAAGCATGATATAACCAAATCTGATTTAGAAAGAATTCTCTTGCAGTACCAGTATTTAGGATATACTGAAAGAGAGAAAGCTCGAATTTGATATGACTAAAAAACTAGTATCCATTCTTCCTATATAAAAAGGTTGTTGGGAGAATCAAATCAAATAAGATCGTTTCTGCATTAGACTCCTGGCTGCAAGAATAGGAATTCAGTTAAGTTTACCTATATCATGAGAGCTTTATTATGAGGCTAAAAATAAAAATAAGGAAAAGAGGCACCTTGTAGCTAGGCATGGAAGAAAATTACAGAATACTCAGCCACATAAATGAAATGAATTTTGTAGAATCCAAGGCAGTTTTGAGGAAAAGTCTGTTCTGTAATGCCCAGTCTGTGAATCTGTTTTGGTTGTCTAATTTTAAGTTTAGCTAGTTTTTATTTCTGTCCTCACTACCAATTGTCCAACTTTCTCTATATACATTCAAGTTGAGAAAATCTGATTAGGTCTGTTAAATGCATTATCTCTATTTGGACATAGTTTCACACTAGCCTGACTTAGATTGGCTGCCAGGGTTCAGGTGCCCTCCCCTGATTCAGTCAAGAATGGAAGGTCATGGGGCACCTGGGTGGCTCACTCGGTTAAGTGTCCTACTTTGGCTCAGGTCATGATCTCACAATTTGTGGGTTCGAGCTCTGCATCAGGCTCTGTGCTGACACCTAGCTCAGAGCCTGGAACCTGTCTTCGGATTCTGCCCCTCCCCTGCTCATGCTCTCTCTCTCTCTCTCAAAAATAAATAAAACATTTTTTAAAAATTAGATCTATTTAAAAAAAAAGAATGGAAGGTCAGGTAGCACAGATGACCACTTCATAAGCATTCTTCCCTGGATAAGCATGACAGGTACTATTCCTGGTCTTAGAATATATGACATTTTGCAAACTCCTTTAAAAACACAGTTATTATAGGGGCGCCTGGGTGGCTCAGTTGGTTAAGCATCCAACTTTGGCTCAGGTCACGATCTCACAGTTGGGGAGTTTGAGCCCCACATCGGGCTCCTCACTGACAGTGCAGACCCTGCTTGGCATTCTCTCTCTATCCCTCTCTGTCTCTCAAAATAAATTAACTTACAAATTTTTTTAATTAAGTGAAATTACTATAAATGAAAGATTTAAGGATGGTGTAAGAATACCTAAGCATTGATTTCTATAAAATGATAATAAAACATCACTCGTTAGAATTCAGTGAGAATCTATATAAAGTATATAGCACGGGGCCTCTTACAAAGTAAGTGCTCAGTAAATGTTGATGACAATGATGTTAATTACAAAGGAGTATTTGGGGGGAAGGGGAAAGGGAAGGAGGAGGGAAAGGGGAAGGGAAGGAAAGGGAAGGGAAGGGGGAAGGAAAACAGTAACTATGAAAATATTCCAGACAAATGACAGAACTTGATGTAAAATGATGGGAATGGGAAGGAAACAAAGTGGATGTGTGGGGGAGATGCTGGTATTTAAGGGCCTCTAAAATTTTAAGACTGAGAAACTGATACTATTAAATATTAGACACTCAACAGTTTTCAGAAAAGGTTTGGGGCTTATTTCAGACACTTTGATTTTGAGTTCCAGTAGAGATCTATGTAGAAATACTCAGAAAAAAATGTAAGAAATACAAGTGTGAAAGTGTGGAGTGAGGTTAGGATTACAAGTGTACATCCGGGGATGCTGTTGGTAGTTTCATTATAGCAGAGGTTGCATCAGGATATATGCAAAACAAACCAACCTATGAATATGTTTTATTTCACCTGCACAGTGGTTTTTGTTTTGTTTTTTGAAGAAACTACTTGGCAACATTTTAAAATTGGGAGATCTTACATAAAATCTGGATTTCTGGTTTCTTTTGAAAAAATGAGAGGCCCAGCAACATTTTGGTCCAGGATTCCTTCATGTATCAGAGCCTCGCCACGGTCTGCATCACTCATTTTTATTACTTGTGTGGTCTCTGTGAGAATTTGAATTTGAAGTCCCTGCTTTTATATCCTCACCAACATCAGAAATTTCTCTATAGCTACTTATTAGTTAATAGATATATAATGGTACCATAAAGTTGTTTTGTTTTCCCTGCTTTAAATTTTAAGCAGGGCTAAGTCTGTTTCCATGCAATAATCTTCTGTCTGTAGCCCTCACGATTAAATTATTAGTCTCCTTTAGGCAGGTTTTGATAGAAGTCCTAATAATAAAAATCCACATTTCTATCCATGCTCTTAAGAGGTTTGTATAGTAGGGTTTTTATCAATTATAAATATATATCTTTCCTTTGGATAAAATTAGCAGCTTACTTTCAAAACAAAATCATATGTACTCAGAAGCCCATCATTGCCTAAATAATCCTAATGTTTCCTTAAATGCATTTATTATTATTATAATTTTTTTAGAGAATGGTTTTTTATGACTTTCTTTTATCTCCTTAAGATAGACTTGATCATTTTTCCATCGGGAAAGCAATTGGCAGTGTTGTATAGCTAAAAGTTAGTATACATTTCAGCAAACAAGACCAACATTAAGACATAGATTAACTTCTTAATTTAAAAGACTAGAATTAGGGTGTCAGAGCTAGAAAAGACCTTAGACATTACCTCTTTTAATGGATAAGAAAAATTAAGAGTCAGGAAGTATAAGTAGCTTACCCAAGTTAACATAGATATTTATACCAAAAGGAAAATGCTCTTATTTTTTAAAAAAACATGTTATATTACAGCATAAATTGTAGATCACTTCTAATCTTCTTTCCTACAACACATTCTCCTTGCTTATAGTGTCAAGTACTCATCCCTGGTGGCACTTGCCTTCATAATTCGTCCCACAGCTATCATTCCATGGATACCTTTGGTCTTCAGACATTTCTGGCAAGAACAGAAAAAGCTTGATCTTATTCTGTATCAGTTTTTACCTATAGGGTAAGTATGGCTGCAATCCATCTATTAATTTTAATAACCTATAAATTATAGATTATGAACAAGATTTTACATTTGTAGTCAATTATTATATCTTCTACTGTTAATGAGAATTGTCAGACTAAGGAAACTATTTCCAAATTTATATTTTATATTTTTGATTATGGTTAACTGTAATTATTTTAATTTGCTTCAGTGGGAATCTTTGCAATTTTTCTAATTTAGAACTTTTTACACTTCATTTCCTAAATGTTTCTAAAATGCATTTTAGAAATACTTGATTCTGTTATATTTGTATAAGGCTTTATAACTTATAATGTGTATTTACATATTACTTCATGATGTTCACAATTCTTGGATCTAGACAATGTAGGTATTTTTAGTTTGTAGTAGAGGAAACAGGAAAAATTAAAAACGAGTTGCTACAGTCATTGGGTTGGTAGCTGTGATAGAACTGGGATTGAAACCCAGGTCTTCGGTGCTCAATTCACCAGCATATATACTAAAGTTGGGGGGCGCATGGGTGGCTCAGTCAGTTAAGCATCCGACTTCGGCTCAGCTCATGATTTCGAGGTTAGGCTCTGTGCTGACAGCTGAGGCTGGAGCCTGCCTCGGATTCAGCATGTCTGTCTGTCTCTGCCCCTCCCCCATTTGCGCCCGCGTTCTCTCTCTCTCAAAAATAAACATTAAAAACATTTTATACTAAAACTGGAACAATACAAAGAAGATTAGCATGGCCCCTGTGCAAAAACAAAACAAAACAAACCCATGTCTTCTAATTTTGAGCTCCTAGGATTATACGCATCCCAAGTATCTAGTAGAGTTTCCTAAACAGTTATTTATTGAAAGGGCTGAATGTATTCTGACTCTTAGAACAGTAATCTTTTTAATATATAGTATTCACTCTGTATGAGTATTTTTGCATAGGAGTTAAAAAGGGCTAAATCATCTGGAAGCCAAGTTGCCACTGCTGCCATTTCTCAGATTAACATTGTTTTTAATATATTACATTAATTCAGTAAATATTTGTTTAATCCTAGTATGTGCCAGGTACTGTCCCAGGTGCCAGAGATATAGCAACTTAACAAAGTCCCTGCCTTCATGGAGTTTATACTCTAATGACAGAAGACAATTAAAAACATGAGTAATATATATTTGTCAAGTGATAATACATGCTATAGGGAAAAATAATAAGAGATAAGGATAGAATGCTGGTGTAGGACAGAAGCATTATTATTTTTTATAGGGTAACTGGGGAAGATCACCATGATAAGGTGACATTGGAGCCAAAACCTAAAGTAATTGAGATAATGAGATAAGGAAAAAATACTACAGGCAAAGAGACAAGCAAGTGCAAAGACCTTGACATAACAGTGTTATTTGGCATTTTTGAGGAACAGCAATGATACTGAGCTAAAGGCGAGTGAGTTGGGGAGAATAGGATAATGAGGTCAGAGAGATCATGTAGGCTTTTACACAGGGAGATGAAAAGCCTTTTTTTCTCTCATCAGCAATACAATGTATAGTTTACATTCGTTCAACAAGCATTGATGCGTTGTGTCAAGCATTTGATGATTCAGAAGTGAGGAAGATGGGGGGAGAAGAAATATAACAGTAATTCTTGACCAATATAAAGTGTTCTAAGTATTTATGTAACAAAATATTACAGGAAAACAGATAATAAAAAGCCTAATTCTGCTTGCAGGGGATACATTATATAGGGAAACATTTATAAAGTAGGGGATGTTTTAAATAACATCAAAAATGAAGATGAGTTTGCTAGGCCTCGGGAATCAAGCTGTAGAGGCCTGAAGGAGCCTATTCATATAGATCAAATGCTTGTCTTCTTTATTTTGAAGGGAAATATAGGAAAGAAGAAATGAGATAATATATGTGAAAATACTTTGAAATTGTACAGTGCATGACAAATAGGATTCACAGTCCTAACTAGTCTTACCCTCTCAAATGTTGTACATAGAGTTGGCCCTAGCCAACAGCCTTTTATGTATTAGGCACCCTTTATTTTTTTAAATGTTTTTTAAAAATTTATTTTGAGAGAGGAGAGGGAGAGAATCCCAAGCAGGCTCCATTCTGTCAGCATACAGCCTGACAAGGAGCTCAAACTTACAAACTATGAGATCAGGACCTAAGCCAAAATCAAGAGTCAGACGCTAAACTGACTGAGCCACCCAGGTGCCTAATGCATCCTTTAAAAATAACCAGTTGCAGGATGGCTGGCTGGCTCAGTCGGTAGAACTTGAAACTTGATCTCAGGGTCATGAGTTCAAGCCCCACATTGGGGGTACAGTTTACTTTAAAAAGAAACACAAAATTCATCTAATCTAAACACCCCCACTTTATAGATGAGGCAGTGGAGGTTCAGGGAATAAAATGATACCTGCAAGCTCTTTTGACTGATCAGGGTCAGAACTGGGACTAGAACCCAAAACCTCTAGCACCTAGGGCTATTTATTTTGAAAAAAGAAAAAAGAAAAGAAAAAAACAAACAAAAAACACTGCTATCCAGACAGGAATAGTATCTCTATATATGGAGAAAAATCTTGCTTTAGTCTTAGGAAAATTTCAAATATGTATGGACCTACTTCTTTTTGCCTTTTACATGACTTTGAGAATTTGGGACATCATTTTGTCATTCATTCTGCAAAATCAAACATACTTCAGTTGTCTTTCAGCTGCCACATTCTCTCACCAAAAATTAGCAAGACAAAACAGTGTATGGGACATCATTATAGATAATACAGGCATTAAGGAGATAAGGATATTATGAACAACTTTTTGCTAATAAATTTGACAAGTTAGATGAAATAGGCAAATTCCTGGAAAACTACAACTTACCAAAACTGGCAAAAGAGGAAATAGTAAATAGGAATAGAATTATATATAGTAAAGTGAACTTGTAGTTCAGAATTTAATAAAAAGAAACACCAGTCTCGATGGCTTCACTGGTGAATGCTACATTGTATTTAAGGAAGAAGAAACATTAAGCCATATAAACTATTCCACAGAATAGAAAAAAAAATTTCCCAATTCCTTTAATGAAGATACCATACCCTTGATCCCAAAATCTGACAAGGAACCTTACAATAAAAGTCAATTATAAATTAGTATCTCTCATGACTATGAATGCAAAAATCTAAACAAATCTTATCAAATTGAATCTAGCGATATATTAAAAAGGAGAATACATGATAACCACAATTAGTCTTAATCCAGGAATGTGAAGTAGGCTTAGCTTAGTATTGAAAAACAATCAGTATGAGTCATGACATTAACAGAATAAAGGAGAAAATTCATCTGACTACCTTAATAGGCACAGAAAAGCCATATGATAAAATTAAAAGCCTATTCATGAGGGGAACAACCATCAGAAAATGTGTAATAGAAGGGGACTTCATTAACTTGAAAAACATTTCTATAAAATGTTCTAGCAAAATCACACTAAGTGTTGAAACACTGAAATCCCTTTTTCCAGAAACTGGAGACAATACATGGATGCTCATTATTTCCATTGCTGTTTAATAGTATATGTCCCAGCTAGTGCAGTAAGGCAAGAAAAACAAACGGTTGGAACGGAAGAAATAAAACTATATGGCATGACTGTATGTAGGAAATCCAAAAGAATCTAGAGATAAACAATTAGGATTAGTAAATAAATGCAGCATGCTCACTGGATACAAGGTCAAAATATAAATATTGATTGCATTTGGACACTAAAACTAGTGGGTAGAAGTTTGAGGAATAACAGGTTAATTTATATAGTCTGAATGTATCTCCCCATAAAATATGTATTAATTACAAAAGATAATTTTACAGTAGAGGAACTTGACAGATACTTCCTTAATCAAGCAACCAAAGTTAAGGGGCACAAGCCTGGCTCAAATGGGAGAGCATGCAATTCTTGATCACAGGGATGTGGGTTCCAGCCCACAGAGATTGGGTACAGAGATTACTTAAAAATAAAATCCTTAAAAAAATTTATTTTTTGGAAGTGATCAAAGTTAACATTGCCAGTAATTGGAGATATCAGTATCATGAAACTCCTGCTTAGAAGCAGAGAAAACATCTGGACACTTCTGTGGAATTACTGCCATAATGCATAGCCTGAATCTAATCATGAGAAAACATCAGGCAAACCCAAATTGATGTACATTTTAGAAAATAACTGACCTTTATTCTTCAAAAATGCCAATCATGAATGATAAGGAAAGATTAAGGAAATATTCTAGATTAAAGGAGACTACAGAGACATAAGTGAATACAGCAAATAATCAGAGTTTTCTTTTTCTTTGTATAAAGGACACTGTTGAGCCAAGTGAAAGAATCTGAACAAAGTGTAAATTAGATATTCATAAAAATTTAATATTAATTTCCTGGTTCTGATTATTTGTGGTTTATGCAAGAGAATTTTCTTATTTTTAGGAAACACCCACTAAAAGTATAGGGATAAAGGTGAATGACGTCTGCAACTTAAACAGTTCGGAAAAAAATGCATTATTTAAAGAGAGAGAAAGAAAAAGATAAATAGGGTAAAATGTTAACATTTGGGGAATCTAGGTGAATTGTATATGGCAATTCTTTATACTATTCTTGCAACTTTCTCAGAAATTGTCAAAATAAAAAAAAGAAAATATCATTTATAGTGGCGTCAAAAAACATCAGATGTCTATGAATAAAGTAATGAAAGGTGTACAAGAACTCTGCACAGGAAGCTATAAAACTTTGGGAGAAACTAATGAAGACCTAAATAAATGGAAGAGTATATATGTTATGTTCATGGATGGAAGACTCAGCATTTTAAAGATATCAGTTCTCCCCAAATTCTGATCTATACAGTGCAATTCCAAATAAAGCCCAGTATGGGATGGTATGTATAAGAATTGATAAAGCTGATTTTAAATTTTTCAGTGGAATGCAAAATACCAGTATTTGCTAAAAGAATCATAGAAAAGAAATGTTGGAAGACTTACACTAATAAATATTAAGACTTATTACAAAGTTACAGTAATTAAGACAACTTAGAATTAGTGCAAGGTAAAACAAATAGACTGTGGAACACGATAGTCCAGCAACAGAGCCAGACATATAGTCGCTCATTTATGAAAACAGTGATAAGGCAGTACAGTAGAGAAAGGATAATCTTTTTCAATAAATATTTAATTAGCTGGATATCCATTTGGGAAAAAATTAATTTTGATTCCTACTTGCCATAAACAAACAAATAAATAAATAAATTTGGGAATTAAAGATCTTAATGTAAAGGTAAAAGAGCAGGACTTCTTCAAGATATGATAGAATATCTTCATGAACTTGAGTCAGGCAAAGATTTCCTAAATAGAATATAGTTAGGTATTAACTATAAAGGAAAAGATAAATACATTTGAATGCATTATGATTCAAGACTTTTGTCCATCAGATTCACTGAGTGAAAAAGCAAGCCACAGACCAGGAAAAATTTGCAATACAAAAAACACCACCAACAGAATTTGTATAAATCTGTGAGATAACAATAGAAAATTGATTAAAAGACCTGAACAGGTACTTCAAAAGATAGCTAAGTGGCCAAGAAGTATAAAGGTACTCACCTCATTAGTCATCAAGGAAATGTAAATTAAAACCATCATGACATGCTAGTATACATCTACGCAAATGACCTAAAAAGATATAGAGCACTTACATATTCCTGTAAAATTGATACAACCACTTTGGAAAACTGTAAGAATTGATTAAGGCTGACTGAACTTAAACCCTAGGGCCCAGTAATTTCAATCCTATGTATATACTCAGCAGAAATATATACATGTATATGGGACACAAAAAGTGCATAAAACAACATTCGTAGCACTGTTCATAATAGTTAAAAAAGGGAAGCATAGTGTTCATCAACAGAATACATACATTGTGGTACATTAATTCAGTGGAATACTATATAGTATTATAAATGAATGAGCTACTGCAATATACAAAAAACGTGGCTTAATCTCATAAACATAATGATTTAAGGAAACTAGACATGAGTACATATAGTGTGATTTCATTTTTGTGAAACTCAATAAAGGGCAAAACATCTACACTATCAGAAGTCAGGATAGTGGTCCCCCTTGGGAAGAGAGTAGAGATTGACTGGCTGGAAAGATGAAGCAGCCTTTTGAAGTGCTGCTAATGCTCCGTATCCTGTAATCTATATGACAGTTACACAGTGTTAGTATGATCCGTGAGGGCTTATACTCATAGTGTACTTTTCTATGTATATGTTTATGGTAGGCAGTCTCTGAGATTGCCCCCGTTGATCCCATCCCCTTGACATTCATGCACTGTGGAATCCCCTTCCCTTGTGCACGTGCTGGACATTTTGACCCAATTCTGACAAGTAGAAACATGGCAGAGGGATGACATTTCCAACTTTGGGTTATAAAAGGATTGTGGCATCCAAGTTGGGTGCCCACCTAACTCTGTCTTGGCTAGCTCACCCTGAGGTGCCAATCTCCATGTCAGGAGGTAGTCTTAAGACAAAGGTCACGTGTGGGAGACTGATCCCTGCCAACAGCCATGTAAGTGAGCACGGAAGATTTTCCCACCAGCAGCAGTGAAACTTTCAGATAAAACTCTAGCCCCAGCCAACATTTTGACTGTTCATGAGGGACTTTTACCCAGAGACACCAGCTAAGCTCCACTTGAATTCTTGACCCATAATACTGTGAGAAAATAAATGTTCATAGTTTTAAGTTGTCAGGTTGTGGGGTAATTTGTTGTACAGCAATAGATAATACAGTGTTTATTACCTTTAGAAACTTTCCTTAAATACAGCTTCTATCAGTGGAATATCTTTCAACATGTGTAAATCCATATTCAGTTGGCAAAATTGTAAAGCATTTTATGCCAATATTGGATTTTCAGTAAGTTCAGAATATTAATCACTCTTCTGTTTTGTTTTTCAGATTTTTCACTTTAAGTTTGTCTCTGATAATTGATCGTATTTTTTTTGGTCAAGTAAGTAAAAATATATTAAACTAATGTAATCTAATCACTTATTACACTAAAAACTTCAAACCTGACTTCTTAATCTGTATTTGGGAACACAGGCAAATCACTTTTTAAAATTTTTATGGGATTCAATTTGCTGTGGTTTCTATAAAACGTAATTTTATATTCCTAGTTGAAGTTAAAAGGAGTCCATTTTATGACATTTTTGTCAAGTTTGTACAATTTAGTCAGGTTTGTTAAGAAAAAAGGTTTTTTTTAATGATTTTAATTGACCCCAAATTAATCAGAATTCCAAATTAATTCAATACTCTCTATTCTTCAAGCATTTTGTTTGACATTTTAATGTCATGACTGTTGGTAATGGCCTTTGGTTGTTTTTAAGTTCTATGATTTTAAAGTCACTGAAGGGCTCTGGAATCAGACTGCCAGTTTGGAAGCTAGTGCCCTCATTATTAGCTATGTGACCTTGGATAAGTTATGGTCCTTACTTGCCAGTTTCCTTATCTGGAAATAACTGTGGTATCTGTCTCTTAAAGCTGAAGGGTTAAATGAGATAATGCATGTAAAGGCTTACTTACTTACAACAGTGCCTGTCAGAAATGACCACTTACTGTTAACTGCTGTTGTTGATGTTCTCAGCTTTGTACTGTAATTCAAATGGCAATGTTTTCAAAGCTTTATCTTAGTAATGTGTGATATCAGAAAGACTAAAGTTTTTAATATCAGCAATACACATACTCATATAAAAACTATTTTTGAGGATCTTCTTTATCTATTATTGCATGTTAACACTTACATTATCAAAATACATATCAATGTTTAATCATGCTTTCTTTGAATTGCAGAAACCTAGCTTATAAATCAACAGAACACATTAAAACTTAGAATTTTAAAAATGAATAATGATTTCATGTGGTCATTAATCAAAATTATTAATATAAACTATTGTGTTGTTTTTTTTTTACTTCATTCCTGATTTAATGTCAAGATTCTGCTAAATCCTCTAATGCCAAAGATTCATACCTGGCACTAATACGTTTCTATTTCTTTTTCCATCAACTATGCCAGTGGACCCTGGTTCAATATAATTTTTTGAAATTTAACGTGCTGCAGAATTTGGGAACATTTTATGGTTCTCATCCATGGCATTGGTACTTCAGTCAAGGATTTCCAGCTGTCTTGGGTACTCACTTACCGTTCTTTATTCATGGCTGCTTTCTGGCCCCAAAGAGGTACCGAATACTTTTGGTAACTGTACTGTGGACACTGCTAGTTTATAGGTAAGATTTTATTCAAATAATTATATTTTTTAATGCTACCAAGAAATTAAATTAACTAAATTCTTCAAAAAGTAAACTGTTTATCTTCTGGAGATGTATTAACTCTTAAGATTTGTGGTATTATTTAGCAGACAGAAAAGGTAATTAATTATGCTGATGCTCAGAATGAATACGTCTACTGTCTTCAGTTCAAGGACAAGGATTACAATCAATTTTTATGAAGTTGAAAACATTCGCTTTTAAAAACCGAAACTAGCAAAATTTTAAGTACTGAAGGACTAGAGAAATTATATTTTTCAATGAAAATGTATCTTTATTCCAAAAGATTTGAGTAATAGGACTTAGTTGGATTGGTAATAGAAATCTTTTTTAGAATGTAATTGTACTTTAGAATTTCACATTGACATCAAACATTAGGATTACTTTTAAAGCATCATTTTATAACTAAACGAGACTGCTTCCTGAAGCATGAAATTCAGTCTCAGTATTTAGAAAAACAGATGTTAATTATATTTCATTTTAAATATATTTATTTCTCAAACTGTCATGTAATATGGGAAAATAATATTTTCTCTTAATATCTTTTTTTATTATAGCATGTTGAGCCACAAAGAATTCAGGTTTATCTATCCAGTTTTACCATTTTGTATGGTATTCTGTGGTAAGTATTTTTAATACAGAAAAAGTTGTATTTATATAGAAATAGTTAAGGTAATAAATTTTCCATAAACACTAAAATAGTTTTCAACTAAGCTAAATGAGAAATGTTTAATTAAAAATTATATTACAGCAGTATTCCTTTTGCAGCTACTTTTTCCTTTGTCCTATAATGTGAAGTAAAAACAGAAGGATTGATTATAATATCCAAAGCCTTTTGGTGGTAGTGTTTCTGGCTGTTAGAAATCTTTCCCTATAAAGTAATGGAATATGTCTGTTTCGCATTTTAAGTTTATGATTATAAAATTCTTCATTCCACAAATGAAAAATATATAGCTGTTGAAACTACTTTTTAATGCTTCTTTGTACACATGTACCCCTTTAAGACTCACTTGAATGCATATGCAATTTTTAAAGTGATCCATACCTCTGATTTTATTTTTGACCTTTTCTCCATTTTTTCACTAGGTCTTTGCAGTAATTTTTTTTACATATGACTTCTATGAAGTCTTCTATTCCTCAACTCTGGAAAATGTGAATTTTTACATTGATTGGTTTAGAAAAACTGTTAATTGAAACTACTAACCGCAAGTTTAATTCAGAATAAATGACTGTTGGCTTCCTTCAAATATTAATTACTAAAAAAAAAATCACTGAACTAGGGAGGGAAGAAATAAGTCATCAACTGAGACTAGAGGCTGGGAAAAACTAGGTAGTCAATGGTATAAAACTTTTAACTTAAAAAACAAAAAACAAAAAAAACAAAGCAAACAACTGAGTTAAGCAGCCACCTTTGATCTATATACATCATCTTCTACAGATCTAAGATGTATGTACTCTCTTCAGTTAAGATGCACACACACACACACACACACACATCTAAATATTTGATATATCTTAAGTACTGAAACCAAAGGTCATTTGTCTTTACTTTATAATCTTACTTCATATACAAATGCAGGCACGAAAATATAGGCATCGAACAGAACAGCTATTTGGAAGTCTTAAGAATAGTGGGCCCATTCACCAGAGCAAATCTGTTTATGATCACTATTCAGATTTAAAATTTTGCTTTACAATGATATGAGTTGGAGTTAAAGTTATAATTAAATCGTTTGGTTTTTGCCCAGGTATACTGCCATACTGGAGGACAAATATTTGTTTGGTTAATTTAGGAATTTGGTTTCACTCCATCTGTATAAATTTGAGTTTTTCCAGCATTCTACTTCTGTGCCCTCTGTTTTTACAGAGTGTTTTAGACAAAGACTGAGTTGTCTGAGTCCTCATTCCCAGTCCAACAGAATGAATTGTTTAAGTGACAGGTTCCTGGTGACATTTCCAGTCCCAGAGATTGAGATAAAATGCCGATGAGGGTTGAGGAGATCCCCTTCTAATGAATGAGAATCAGCCTTTGGGCCATCCTGTGTCCACTCAGAAGGATCCCTAAAGGGCTGGGAACTAGCAAAAACCCTCATCTTCTCAGAGAATGTGATCTTTTCCTGTGGACACATATACCTAAGGTCCTTGAATTGGACCTACAAATTCTAATTCCTAGGAGACTTGTATTCCCAGTAAGAGTCAGTAGTGAGCTCACTAGACATTAATCTTTGGATGTTCAGGAACAGTATCAGCCTGTGTTCTATTGTGTTCTATTATATCTCAAATCTCAGTTTTTTATTCTTTTGTGACCTGTTTTATATAAACACAACTCTATCAGCAATTGCTATGTAACACCCACCTTTTAGTGGCTTAAAACTTCATTTGTTTTTTTTAAGTGTTTATTTTTGAGAGCGAGAGAGACAGAGTGTGAGTGGGAGAGGGGCAGAGAGAGGGGGACACAGAATCTGAAGCAGGCTCTAGGCTCTGAGCTGTCAGCACAGGGCCTGATGCAGGGCTCGAACTCACCAACCGTGAGATCAGGACCTGAGCTGAAGTCAGACGCTTAAACAGCTCAGCCACCCAGGTGCCCCAAAACTTCATTTATTATGTCTGTAGTTGGCACACTATCCATTTTACCACATTCTTTTAGTCAAAGCAAGTCACAAAGCCACACCAGTATTCAAGAGATGAGAGAGAAACTTCAGGCTCAGGTAGGGACTGGACACATGAAGTGGAAAAACTGCAGCCATTTTTTCAATCTCCAATAATTTCTCTTGCCTAATTTGAATTTCCCTCAGTCCTATCCAAAACAGGACCTAACTCTGTAAAACAAATCTTCAATATTTGGCTCTTATCCTTAGTGATCTATATAACCTTACCTGTGAAAGAAAGGTGCCATTGTTCTAGTAACATTGAAATTTTTAGTTGAACCTCTGTCATTTGTGCGGATGAGATTTCTAACCGGATGAGATTTCTAACACCTGCTACTAATTCTAGGTTGGGTTTCTGCTTAATTTGTTTCTACCACAGTGGCCAATGCAAACTTGCTTGTCTCTGATTAGGCCACTTTGTTTCTCCATATACTAATCTTTTTGTCAAAACTGAACATGCATGTTGTTTCAAAAGCCACTCCATAAGTTTGTTTTAAAAAACAATGTTTCCCTGCCTACTCTCCCAATTCCCCTTCTCAGAAGCACTTACTCTTTTAGGTGGGTGATACACATCTCTTTAAATAAAATGCTAATCATGCCCTTGAACATCTTTGTTTTTGGCATTATTAGGACTTCTATGAAGATGAAACTAGCTTTATTTCCTTAGCAAAGTAGCAAAATAAAATTCTTCCTGATACCATTCTCTGTGCCCAATATTCTTATTGTTCTTATTCTTAATAAAGTCTCCCTTCAAATAAAAATAAAAAATAAAGTCTTTCCCAGGCTGATTCTCCTGTATGTTACATCACAGAATTAAACCACTCTTTTTCTCATGTAAACACTGAATTTAAGTCAACCTAAACAGCCTTCCTAGAGTATTTCAAAATGAAAAGTTCAACACAGAGAAACATCTCTGGTTGATAGAACTTGGTGGAGATCTTTTTCTTGGGCTTTTAGATTGGATTTTCTATTACATCTTGCCAAAACCAGGATGCATCCTTGCTACCCCTGTGTTTGATGGGATCAGTAATATACAGCCCTTGCTTTCTCATCCTCTCCATTACAATGAACCTTACCCTGGTAAGAAGGAACTCATCAGTCATTGCTTAAGAATACAGATTGTTAACACCAAGTATCCAAAACATAAAAAGTAATTGTGTGTATCAAGATAAATCATGTGATGATTAGCAGATATGGCTGAGTAAAGAAACAACCAACTCATGCAGGGCCTTCTTATATATTCAAATTTTTAGATTTTATCCTGGAGAGTAGTCAACTGGGACATAATGGATTTAAAACTTTAACGACAGTCTGATGATAGTGATTGCATAAGAACCCAGTGTGTTTATTACAAAAATATACTCATGGTACAAAAAGAAAAAACCCTATAGAGTCATCCTCTGAATAATCTAGTCCCATTTCCCAGAGATAATTATCACTTTCTTATACATTCTCACAAAAACTTCCTATATACCCTCTTTCATGTGTCTTTCTGTTGGCATAGATAACAGAAGCAAATTAAATATTCTGGGATGTTAAATATTTAGCACTGAGTTAGAGTTACTATGGTAGCATGCCCTTATTCATGGCTTGCTTTCCACAATTTCAGTTACCTGCAGTCAACTGTGGTCCAGAAGAACATGATCCCCTTTCTGACAGCATTTCTTCCAGCATTCTACCCCAAATGCCATTTTTACAATATTCACCACCATGTACTCCAGTTTTGTATCAGTCACCCATACCATTGTCTCCTTAATGTCAGTTTCTGAAAAACTTTCAAGGAACATTTAGTGAATGAACAAACTGTTAATGAGTGAATCACTTCACAGATGCCTAATTTATACTTGTTTGAATATTCCTGAGGGCAAGTTGTCTTCTGAAGTGCCTTGCCAGCATAGACTTTACTGTAGCTTTTTGTAATCTGAGGTCAGAAGGGATAGTTTTTGCCTTTGTACCTAAGGAAGAATTGCTATTAAGTTTACTGCTCTGTTAGTTCTGTGACTGGAATTATTACAGATAACAAAACTTCTGGAATCCTATTTCAGTTCTGATAAAGCTAATTCTAGCTCTCACACTTTTAGTAAGTTCCTCAATTTACCATTGCAAACATAAATTTAGGCTTAAGTTTCAAATGTAGGTTTAGTTGTCTTGATCTTCCTACATTTTATCACACTACTCTGTAGTGTGCTTTGATAAATCAGAGCTAGTTCAAGTAGGACTAGGTGAGAGGGACATGTGATACTCCAACTAATGAACAGAATGAACTATACATAATGTTATCTAAAACATTTCCTAGAGGAACAAAATTGGGTATCTAAGATTTCTTGCACAAATTTGATTCAGCTATCAAGTAAGTGGCAGGTATCAAATGGCTTGGAATCGAAGTTATTTTCATTATTAGTTTCAATAGCCATATTTTCTATTATTATACTGTTTATGTGCAGTATGTTATTTCTAATCTTCAAAGCAATGAATACAGATAAAAGAAAAGCTGTTAAGGCACCATACCTAATTAACATTTAAGTGTACAATGAAAGGTATCTTCTGTTTTTCCTAAACACAATGTTAATAATTTTCTTAATCTGCAACAATGGCAGCTTTAAAGAATGAGTGTCTTCAGTTAGTGTCATGTACTAGATGTGATTCAAGTGAACTATAGGCCTTAATTAACTCCTGTTTTTGAAACAATCCCTCCTAGGTCAACTTTATGTTAGTGTCCTTAAATGGGAATAGTTCAAAATTGATTTTATTCACGTTCAATTATTTTTAGTGATTGAGCCAAGCTAAAACAGCTGGTAACAGTCAATTAGGTGATAATCATGGAAAACAGTGCCTTGGCCACAGCGGGAATTAGTGCTAAAATTTCAGGCAAGCCACAGACTAGATTCTGGGTGCCCAAAATCCAAAAGAACAGTGATCTAATCCCAGGAGACAGTGCATGTGAAGTGTGAACAAAATGGCAAGAAAGCGTATTCTTTCCCAGTGGAAAGCCCTGTTCTTGTACAGTATTTTCAACAGATCCTAATGTGGTCATTATCAATGATTATTACTGGGGAGCAGAACTGTAGGAGGAGGACAGGGGACTTTTACTTTTCATTTATTCTGCTTGGTTTTTTGCCACATGCAAGAATTACTTTTACAAATGGAAAAACTGTTCAGCATCTCCAAATTGCCCAACATTGTAGTGAAAGAAGAGACCTAGTTCTTTCAGAAAAAGATTTCCACCCATGCCACCATATATATAGTACCTACTGCAAAATCTCCCAGTGATTTATTTTTCTAAGAGGACACTCTTCCATTCTTCATCCAGAATTACTGAGACTTGTACATATGCAATCCAATGCTAGCGCTTGGGAGATGAAAGAGAAGAGACAGGTAAACAAACTACCATGTACCATGACAAGCACAGGACATACATGTTTCTAATACTTGGAAAAGTTACTGTTATCTCATCTGCAGATGGGGAAACTAATGCTCAGCAAAGTAAAACAACTTGTGCCAGAGTTAGAATTCAGATCTGGGTCTGTTGGGACTCCCTAGTCATACTTTTTCCACTATCCCTCAATTATTTTTTCTAGAAAAAGGTCAAGACCAAAGGACAATGATAGTGAATGGTTTAGAGAAATTATATAGATGACCTTTGCTTATTTCTTGTTTGTCTATGACAGCATTACAATTTGTGCTACTTCCATTAAATATTACAAATGTATCTGCAGTTAACATTTGCTTAGCTATCCTAAAACAAGAATGCCAGTATTATGGTTCAACATGTCTATTTTCATACAGGGTACTCACTAAACCACCTCAAAAAGTGGAAGACACCAGTACTGAGTTTCCTGTTTTTATCAAATATACTCCTCGCCCTCTATACTGGTTTAGTTCACCAACGAGGTACTCTTGATGTCATGACTCATATTCAAGAACTCTGTTACGATAATCCCAATACATCTTCAGCCTCAGTATTTATAATGATGCCTTGCCATTCTACTCCTTATTATAGGTAATACAAGTTGTTCCAGTATATGCTGTTAAGAAAATGAAACTGACTACTTAAATTCCTTTCAGATTCCCGAGTTTAAATTGACTACTGATCAAGTGATCTCTCTTCTTATCAGTTATCTCACCTATAAAAATTAGTTAATTCAATTAGATGATATCCTAATGCTTGAATTAAGTGTTTCTGGGAAATATTAACACTAAAATTGCCTTAACTATGCAGGACATTTTAAAAGACATTCATTTGGTCCTATGCTTCTATTATAAGGTGCATTCATTACCAATTGCCCAATAATGGTACAAGGTAAACTTAAACAATCTAAAGTTAATTTTCCATGTGCATAGTCAACTAAATATCAAAGCTGGTATCATTTTAAGATAATTTAACACTTTTGTAATACTCCACTGAATCATTAATGTCAATCACTGATACACAATTTGGAAAGTTGGGATTGCCTAGCAAAAGCCACCAGTTTGATGTAAGACCTCAAGTATCCTTTCAACTTGAGGTTCACCTACTATACAAAAAAGACCAGAGCTAAGAGTGGGACATTCGCTCTCCCTCCATGCTCTGATAGCAGTAACGCTGCAGACAACAGGAATTCTAGAGGCACCAAGATGCTTTCCATACATGGTTGTTAGTAGTTGATGTCTTAGACTTTGAGTAGTTCACCAAGCTCTTACCTTACATTTTTCAAACTGCACATTGGAGCAAAAAAAAAAAAAAAAAAAAAAAAAAAAGTCTAATGCCTACTTTGGAGTAGAAGGCTGGCAACTTTTTCTCAGCTGTTTTTATTTTCTCCCTGAAGCAAGACCTTCATCTCCTAAATTATAAAAGTCCATGAAGTGCTAGGTCTTGTGTAAATTTACTCGTATGCATTTCATAGATAACAAAAACCTCTATCACAGATTTATTTTTCCTGAGGCAAAGTTACAAACGTGGCTTTTGCATAGTGCAAGTAACTGGCTTAAGTTGTCCTAATTCATCAATCCATCTTTTTTACATGCACGCTAGTCTTTCTAGGCCACAATAAAACCATTACTTATTTGGATTTTAATCGGTGGGTATAGGTTGCTCTCTTTTACTAAATCTTTTTTAAATAAATATAGAACAACGACAACAAAAAACCACACAGGAAAAAACTTATTTAAGGATGTGATCCATCCGCTTTCAGAGCAGAAAGGGAAGAAAGCAAGAATCCTTTGTGGTTCATGAAATTTTCTACCTTGCCAATTAAGCCTATGGGAAATTACTCTTATTAACAAGTAACCTACCTGGTCCCAAAGGCCCCTTCCATTCTTGCAAGAGCATACTAGTGTAGTTCAAATATGGAGACTCCCACAGTACTGACTTACCATCCCACCTTGAAATGACATTTCATGCTTTAGTTTGGACTCGAAGGTTATGCTGCTGCGGCAACAGGCAACATGGTTTAAGAATCATATTGTCCATCTCTGAGAAAACTACATACATTAAAGGCTTGCTTCTTCACCTCAACTGGAACCCAGTTAAGATTCAGAGTTCACATTTTCTTATGTGAACATGATAGATTTTAAGAGTACTTCAAAAACTTTTTTTTTTCTTTTTAGTTCTTGTAACTATAATGTTAACTTTCTCTTCACAGCCATGTCCACTGCCCACTTCCAATGAGATTTCTCCAATGTCCCCCAAACCTGACTGGAAAAAGTCAGTATCTTGATGAAGCAGATACATTTTATCTAAATCCCTTAAACTGGCTTTATAAAGAGTTTCACAATGATTCAACATTGCCTACTCACTTGATCATCTTCAGCATTTTAGAGGAGGTAAGGAAACATGAAAAAAAGGGAAAACTTACTATTTATATTTCACCTCAAGTTTAGCACTCAAGTAAATAAACAATGTAACTTTTTAAAGGTGCCTTCCAACCCCCATATATTTTTTTAAATACTTTATTTATTTTTGAGAGCACACGAGTGGAGGAGGGGAAAACAGAGGGGGACAAAGGATCTGAAGTGGCCTCTGCACTGACAGCAACAAGTTGGATGAGGGGCTCAAACTCACAAACCGTGAGATCATGACGCTCAATCAACTGAGCCATGCAGGTGCCCCATGAGCCCCCATGTTTTGTAATTGGTCTTTTCCCTGGTCAAAATCCATCCCAGGTCTATAACTATCAAGATATATATGTTACTTAACAAGTTAATTCTTTTATTAAGAAACTATATTGTTTTATTAAGAAAAAAGTGGTACAGACGCAAATCAGGTCATTCGAAAATTCTTGAAACAGTGCTCAGCAAAATGTAGCCTTTATTTACTTAAACATTTATTTACTTCTAGGAAATAAGTGCTTTCCTAATTTCAAGCAGCTATGAGAGAACTGCTGTGTTCTTCCACACTCACTTGCCAGAAGGTCGAACTGGAAGTCACATATATGTCTATGAACGGAAATTAAAAAGGAAACTCAACAGAAGCTGAAATTCTGAAATGTGTTTAAGTCTTTTCTAGAGAAACAGACATTGCTGGGTAGAAACATTCAGATGCTGCATAAATACACTTGTAAATACTGGGTAAGATTCATGAACTAGCAACCACTGAACTGATTTACCAAAAATTACTACTGAGGAAATGTATGAAAAATATCACAAAGTATAAAATCATATATTAATACAAATGCCAGATTTTAAATAAAGACCTTTAGTTTTCCTCATGGTGTAGTTTTATTGTTTCTTCCACAATATTCAGATGTGCAAGAAATTTCACAAGAGAACAAGTCAGCAAGCTCATAAGGCAGCAAATTCTTCACAAGTCAACGGGCTCTTGAACCCACAAAAAGACAAGAAGCAAGTGTGAGATTATAAAGTGTTAAAGATGAAATCCCATCAAAAGGTACTTTTTTCAAGCTCTACTGCAAATTTAACATAAATATCAGTGTTAATTACACTTTGTCATAGGATTTGAGCTTGCTTTAAGCTCATACACTGAAAGGAAGACTCATGCACAAAATCTGTTGCATGCCTGGCTTCCTTGAAACTACAGTTGAACATTTCCAGTGCCAAAAAAAAAATCAGCAAAGCTAAACTACAGGAAAATGCAAGTTAGTAAGCTTTTGCTTGATGCTTCTGAGTAATAATGTAAAGTCATCAAACTGATACTTAGAAATGATAAAAGACATTATCTGGATAATTTCATTTTAGTTTCAACACCAAACATTGTAGAACACATCCATGTTTCTGTTACCATTTTCTAATTTAACTTAAATCATGACGATCAATATTTAGGGTCAAAAGGTAACTGCCCCAATTCTATTTCAAGATTTGCCATGTGTCTTCCATTAGTGCGACCATATTTATGCCATTTACCTTCCCTTTTATAAGGTTGTGGCTGAGGGTGCTTCTGCTCTTGTTTTCGATGCTTGGAGTTTTCAATATTTACCATACGTTGCTTTTTATCTGGTCGACTGAAAGCAGTAAACACATTTTTCATCTATGTTAGAGTTAAATTTAAACAAGAAACAACTTTAATGTTTTTCTCCATTAATTATCTCAACACTCTGAAAAAGGACGTTAAATTAACCGGAAGTATAATCCTAATACAACCACACCAAAAAGATTCAGTATTGTACTTTTATCCTACAGACAGGAAAAATAGACAAACATAACTGTAGTGGCAAAAAAAGGGGAAATACTCAACAAATAAACAGAAATGTGACAATAAAATAATGAGATGTGTTTCCATTATTTTTCCTCTCCCGCAAAATCAATCCCTCCCCATTGGCTTCACCCCTCAGCAGGTATATGTATACATCTCTTACAAACAAAAGAAAGTTATTTTTCCTCTCTTACAGCCACAGCTAAGGTTCATAAACAAGGTCTGTATTTACAACTTTCCTCAAATTCCATAATCGGGCTTCTTCTGTCACTACCTCACTCAAACAGTCCATAATGCCATTCATGGCCACCCATTTCCCCAGTCAAGAAATCCAGTCTCTTTTGTTTAATGTTTAAAGCATTTAACACACTTTTGTATATCCCTTTCACTTGAGATGATCTTTCCATTTTCATCATGCCTTTCTATGGTCTTCTCAACCCTCTTTCTCCACAACCCCTTAGATGTTAGTGTTTCCCAAGAGTCTCATAAACACCCCCAGCCGAGACTATCTGTATGCACACAGAATCTGGACCAGAAAGAGTCATATATCTAATGGCCAACTAATTCTTTCCACCTGACTGTCAATAGATACCTCCAAGCCCAATTCTCAATTCCAATTCCCCATACTCAAAACACTCTGGTATCCCTTACCTTAGTGATGCCACTATCCAACTAGTGACCCAACCCAGAAATCTGGAAGAAATGTTACTTTCTACTTCTCTTTCACAAGAAATACCACTAATTTTACTTCTTATATATTATCCAAATTTGTCTCTCTCCCACTCCTACTATTACCCTAGTTCAGATACTCATCAGCTCATGTCTAGTTTTTCAAAGACCACCTACCAGCTTCACTCTTTCCAATCCTCCAGACTGTTGCCAATGATCCAAAATGCAATGAAGCAACAAATCTTTTAGCATGAAATGAAGTCCTTCTGATCTTCACAAAAGATCTGTATCTTTTCTTTTCATACCCCAGCACTACCTTGCCTCCTTAAAGTGGCGTGTCTTCACATCTCCAAATCTGTGCAAACGAAGTTCTCTTTGAGTAAAATGTCCTACTCTATCTACTTGGCAAATTCTCATCTCTCCTTCAAAAACCATTTTAAACAAGTTCAGTTCAAAGACCACCTTACTCATGAAGCCTCCCCAAACATCTCCATACTGAGGCCACCATATACAATGCCTCCATTCCTCCATTTCATTTCTTATATTTACCTAACTCTCCAAGAGCTTATGAGCTCCTTTATGGCTATTTTTTCATGTTTCATCAGGGCAGCCTCACACTGTTTTGCTCATTTTAGGCACTAGATATTTAATGACTAAAGATACCAGAATCAGTCTCATTATTTTATAGACACATTATTCAAAAAGATATATATAACTATCTCAAAGATAAAAAAATAAAGCTAACATTTGAAGATTAGGGGAGTTTCAGGTTACAGAATATAAAGCCAATAAGCAATGAATAGTTTTATTTAGAAATTATGCATATAAACCACACATTATAACTTGTAGCTTGCTAAATTTGCCTCTACCTTTATCAATGATAATTGTATACTATTAAGTATCATAATTTAGTTGGCAAGTGGAATTAGACAAGTGGGTCAATGCAAATTGTTACATATGAGCTCGTCCAATTTCAGAGTGAAATCTGTAACTGTTCACCCAAAGTGAGTAAAAAAGTAAGATTAAATGAAAATAATTTTACATAAGGTGATTATCTTTTCATATAAACTATAATGAAAAGAACAAAATAGGATAAAATAGGATCTTTTTTCCTTAAGTCATCTTTAAGGCAGAAATTAAACCATTTGCAAGTGAAATTGATCATATGAAATTTTCAGTTTGTAATAGCTATTAACTTAAAATTGTATCTTTCCATTTAACTTATTCTAAATTCTCTAGCAATAAAGTACTTTTACAAATAGCACTTTTTTTCTTTACAAAAAGCACTTTATGGATAGTAACATTCCAAGATGTTAAAATGATAAAAATGCTACCCAATCTATAAATGTTAAAAACTATTATAATAACATGGTGCTATGTAAACCGACCTGGGTCCATATGGAGGGGAAAGAGTGTGACCAAAGAAGTGTCTATATATATATCCATCCAACTTCTCAAACACTCCATCATTATCTACTTGATAGTCCTTCATGTCTTTAAGATAATCTTTAACATCATTAACAAAGTCAGTGAAGAGCTTCTGATCATGTATAAAGATACCATTTAGGAAAAACTTATTGATGAATTGATCAAGTTCTTTCCAGTGATGAAAACTATCCAGTTTTTCTAATAAATACCTTTCAATTAACTGTCTAAATTCATCTATCCTTACAGGATTCAACACTTTCATATTAAAAAGGTTAATGGATTCCTGTTGAGCACATTCAAATACACCAGAACAAGACTTTCTGAAAGAATCGAAATTTGCACTACAGTCATGCTCAGCACTGCATTTCTGTGATTTTGTATTTTTTCTAAATTCTTCAAAGTAAATTGGCTTTTCTTTCCTTCCCTCTCTTTGCATAGTAGGGCCTCTACTATTCTGGTTTTGTGTGCGTGCCTTATACTGTGGGTGTAAATATTCACTAAAGACTGTTGGTTTTTTAGCTGCTTCTTCTTTTGTGGCACCATATCTTTTATTGCCCTTTTCATCAAATATATTCTTGGTGGTATCTTTGAAATGCCTGAAAGTAGATTTAACTGAATCTGAAAATTTTTTCAGATTTTCTTTCACAGCTTCTTTAGCCTGTTTAATTTTTTCTTTATGATGTCTCACAAACTCCTTGGTAGAATTCTTCATGGCATCAAATGTTTCCTTAACTGAACCCAAGAATGTTTCCTTTGACTTATTTTTAGCCCTGTGGTTTCCTCTGCTCCCTTTCTTTTTTCCATCAGTTTCTTGTTTTACATTTTGATCTTTTGCCTCAATATACAGCCTTTCCCACAAATCAGAACGCTGCTGTTCAAAGTTTAGCTTCTGCTCCAGCTCATTGAGTCTTTCCCGTAAAATGTCTATTTCCTTTTTTTCAGTCAATACATTGGGAGAGTCTGGGTTGCCATCTGATTCACTAGAGCTTAACTGCTGGAGTTCCACCTTTAAAGCCATGGTTATTTGTCGTTCTCTCTCCAGTTCCTTCCTTAGCATCTTTGCTTCTGCCAAAAGAGTCTCCCTTTGATTAAGGAAGCTGTGTGTCTTCAGCTTTTCTTCTTCCAGATGCTGCTTAAGTTTCTGATTTTCTGTAACTAATTCAGTACCTGTCCCTTTATCTTCTAATATTCTAATCTGTTCTCTTAGTTTCCTTAACTCTTCCTGTAACGAAGATAAGGCTTTTTCTTCCTTCTCCAGAGATATTCTTAAATACTGATTTTCTGTATCAAGGTTCTTTTTCTGAGTTTCAAAGGCCATCTTCTCTTCTTCAGTAAGGGCCCAACATCTTGCAAGGTTTTCCTTCATTGACTAAATTTTTTTGAAAGAGAAGAAAGAAAAATGTCAAATGCCTTATTTAAAAGCTCAATTTAAATCTGTAGGATGTAACCATATATAAGCAATACTCATAAGTTCTTAGTATATATTTTTTTTAAGATTTTTTTTTAAGTAATCTCAACACCCAATGTGGGGCTCAAACTCACAACCAAGATCAAGAGTCTCTCGCTCTACTGACTAAGCCAGCCAGGAGCCCCAAGTATCTATTTCTGCAGACTATGCTTTATGCAGTATATATATTTGTAATGTATATATATATTTCAAGATGTAAAAATCATAAAATACAAGGTTCATATGCAAGAAAATACACAGCACAGAACTACATCAAAATAATAACATAGTTGGGGCCCCCGGGTGGCTCAGTATGCAAGTGCCCAATCCTTGATCTTGGCTCAGGTCTTGATCTTGGGATCATGACTTCAAGCTTCACACTGGGCTCCATGCTGGGTGTAGAATCTACTTAAAAAAATAAAATAAAATGTTTCTTTAAACAACAACAACAACAACAACAACAACAACATAGTATGTTGGAAGAATTTAAAGACTGGAAAAAAATTAGCTATAGCCTGGTATATCGCTAGTAAGATTTCTAAAATAGAGCTAGGAGTACTTCTGATTAGTATCTGTTAGTGACTACTAATTATTTCCCATAATCATATTAAAGCCTTAATGGTTTCTAGGTCCACTTACAAGTTAGGAGAAAAGGAAAAACGTCTTCTATCTTTTGACTATAAGACTCTAATCTCTCGTGGGAAGTCTCCTAAGGAGAATTTAGGCAGGACTAGAGGCTTCTCTGACCCTTAAGTGAAGGAGATAATCTTTTATAAAAAGTAATATTACAGCTAGAGATGACTTTAGACTTCAAAATATTCTATTTATATTCCCTGCACTCTTTGAAAGAAGAACATTTCAATAATCTTAGACCTATCTGAAAGATCTTCACCCTAGCTGTGTCTGTAACAACCCTATTTTAAATAAGTTCAGATGAGTCCTACAAGTTCTCCCAGAACTTCTTAAAGGACTCAATTTTGGTAACATTTATAACTAATTCCCACATTTCAAATAATCTTCTGAAAAGATTATAACCAGAATAGCAATGTAACTCTGAAGCCAGCACCCTTGATAGAGAAAAAACCATGTTCAATTAGGTTTACAGAATTTTGCTGCATTTCACAGTAGCCTTGAATCATCTTTCTTTCAACATGTTATTAGTAACAAACTTTCACCAAAACAGCAAGAAACTAAACAATATGCTTAAACAGGTTAACAGTTATAGCATTATCTAATCAGTTAGAGTATCTTATGTATAAATCAGCAAATGATACTTAAATTTTATTTAATTTACCACAGATATTATGGTTATCTATAAAAAATCGGATATACAAGAAACAAAAAAAAAAAGTCCTTTAAGAGAATGACAGTATTTCCACTTGAAAAATATCTGAAATGGATGGTTCACTGTCTCATTAGTCTTCAAAGACAAATTAAAATTTAAAATTTCATTATAATAATTTCTACTGCTCTTTAAATGTGAGAGAAAACAAGTTTCATGTATGCAATGGAAGTGGACCACAGGGTAGTACAGACTAATGTAGCATTATCTTTAAATGCAAAAGCACAAGGGACCACAGAATGACTGGAGGGTATATTCTGCATTCAGTGAACTCCACAGTCTTGAATTAAGTGCCTGGTAAGCAAATCTTGGGGCAGGTATCCCACGAAGATCTTCAAAATCCAAACCACATTTAGCAGCTGGAGATAAGACACCTGCAAGAACTGCCTCAGTAAAGATCTATGCAGGGTCAGTCTCCTAAAAGCCAACATCATCCTATGGAACCAGAAACCAAGATGGTAAAGAAGAAAATGGCTACTCTTTTTATTTTGATCAAGGTAGGAAAAACTACACTACTTACAAATAACTTGAGTAGTCCCTGCCTGAAAGATAGAATTCAGATGTCAAGTGGGATTCTTTTAAAGAAATATAATCATGACCCTATAAGGGAAACACACATAAACTGTGAAGGAAATTTAAGGGAATGGGAGGAAAAAGCAAGAGTTTACTTTTCTACCCTGAGTTTACCTACAAGCCCTACGCCCTTCTTATTGAAGAACCAGACAGGAGAACAGCTACTGCGCTGGTCCTCATACCCACACAGGTATTAAAAGAGCTGCTGGGTGGTAGGTAAGTTGTAGGTAGGCAAGTAGAACATTCTCTCTCTTCTATCAGACCCAACAAGAAACCAAAGAAAAAAGAACTGGCTGATTATTTCTTTCGATCAAGGAAAGATCTTAGAAAGAAGCTACAAACTCCTCTTTCTTACTGACTGGAAATGTTTTGCTCAGTTCTGTAAAAATAATGTTAATAATGGGGCGCCTGGGTGGCTCAGTCGGTTAAGCGGCCGATTTCAGCTCAGGTCATGATCTCGCGGTCTGTGGGTTCGAGCCCACCGTCAGGCTCTGTGCTGACAATTTAGAACCTGGAGGCTGCTTCCGAGTCTGTGTTTCCCTCTCTCTACCCCTCCCCTGTTTGCTCTCTCTCTCAAAAAGAATAAGCATTAAAAAATTTTAAAAAAATGTTAATAATAACAATGTTTTCGATATATAATATCAATTAAAATGTTAATTATAATAATCAGAAATAACATCTTTGGAGTCAGATAAACTCAGCTCTGCCAAGTTGCTGGCCTTGGAAAAGTTAACTTTTTTGAACCTCTTTCCCATCTATGAAATGAAGTTAATACTTGTTTATTAATTCACAGAGCTGGGGTGAGCAATAAAATACTGTATGTGAGGTACTCACAGCAGTGACTAGGACACAGTAATTACAATTATAATATTATTATTTACTCACTAATAATTTGCTTTGTACTTGTATCTGAACAGCACAATAATTACTGGCTAACAAGTCTTTTTTGTAAAGTTTGTTAGTAGTATGTACCTTATTTCAAACTGATAAGAACAGCTACTACACTTGATCTTAGCCAAAAGGTTGAGAAGCGATAGTATGTACCTTATAATCTATAAAAGATTCTTGTTCTTGTTGACATTGGGAAAGATAATCCTTCATATCATTCAATTCATCTTCATGTATCTTTCTGACTAACAGTTGACGCTTCTGAATCTGAATTGTGCCTGAAAAATGAATAAGTAAAATCTCATGATTTCATTCATCAAATGATGGTAAATAAATGTTAATATAAATCAGGCCAAGTAGGTTAATACATTTTTTTTATTAGCATACACCGACAGATACTTAAGCAGTTCACTATCCTTTTGGTTAAAATAAGCCAGCCTATGGTATCAAGGGCACTCAAGTTTGTTGCTTTTGAGAGATGGGGTTGAGGTATATAAAGTATTATCTTCAACAGGGAAACAAACCATGGAATCTATTCACAGGATATAATCAATAAGGAAAAATAAAAATGTCTATTTTTTTCTCACTGTATTTTGCCTATATGGTGTAACACAGCCCAAAAAGTATAGCAAGGAAAATAACTGGCTGTGATTACCTATCCTTCTCACAGCCAAATCTTTTAAGAATTCTGCATTCTTAAAAAGTCTGTGCTAGAGTGCCACCATCCCCATCCCAGCAGTGAAAAATCTTAAACCAACTAGGATTCTCTATGTTTTCACCCTAAAAACCAAAATGTTAATTTGCCAAGACATGCTGTTCACATGCTGCTACATTCCTCATGCATGAGAGGAAAAAAAAAAAAAAAAAAACACCACTATATCAAAAATAAGGCAAAAGGGGGCGCCTAGGTGGCTCAATCAGTTAAGCATCCAGCTCTTGATTTCAGCTCAGGTTATGATCTCACGGTTCGTGGGACTGAGCCCCATATTGGGCTCTGTGCTGACAGCGTGGAGCCTGCTTGAGATTCTCTCTTCTCTTTCTGCCCCTCTCCACCTCATGTGCACAAGGGCACTCTCTTTCTCTCCCTCTCAAAATAAATAAGTAAAAAAAAAATTTTTTTAAAAGGCAAAAGGCATTTGTCAACCATGACATTAACACCTACGGTGGAATTCTATTATGTAAAGACATCACAGGATTTTGTAATGAAAGGATGTAATGATAATTTACTATTTCTTTCCCGACTGCTAAAAAATATTAACCTTCAATTTCTTCAATAATCTTGAGAAACACTAAAGAGAAAACTTTTGCCAAATTATAAATAACTGTTACCAGCTCTGATATTCTTCTGTTAGGGTTCACTTCCTCTCTTTTAATTTTCCAATTTGTAAAAGCATGTCAAATTTGTTTCAATATTACTCGAAAGAATTTCAGATTTGTTTAAATGTTGAAAATTCATCTGTAGTTCCCCAAATAACAGAAAACCTCTGTTTTCAAACTGCTGACAGGATGAATTCCTTCACCCCCTGGAAAATAACCTAAAACTATGTATTAAGACCTGAATTTGCAGTACTATTACACAGCATATGTTGGACAACTGTCTTCATGTGACCTGATTTATCTCCTTTGCTATAGTCCAGCCAGTCTTCTCACTGCTCCCAAACCCAGCAAAGTTCACATTCAGATTATCATGTTCTCCATTACTGGAAAGTTTGACTTTCCTTCTACCTAGCATAAGCATAAGACCAGACCCAGCTCAAATCCTACCACCTCCAGAATGACTCAGTAAGTACAGCCTTTGAGCTATAATTCTTATCTGTGCTACATAACTTAGTACCTAGTTATATTCTGTTGTAATGTCTGAAGAGCAGGGTAGCCTATCAATACTTAGAGCAACTCCATGAGAAAATCAAATCAACTGAATTCCGCTGCTCATTTAGAATATGGATAGCCTACATGTAAAAGAAGAGTAAGGAAGACAGGTGCTTCATACACGAAGATTTTTTAAAAACTTTTGTAAGCACTTTTAGAACCTAAAGCAGAACCAATTACCTGTAGTACATTGTTTTACTATCCCCTCTTCTGCCAGTTTTCCCTTCCTTCTAGGAAAGATCTGATTCTCCAAGCTCATACAGAGCCAAGGTTGGTGAATGTTCTCAGTGACTCATTTAAGAGGATGTTTTGTTAAATAATTAGTACGCAAATGATAGATTATGGAGTGCAATCACTAGTTTCATGGTGCATGAGAAATTCAAATGGTCTTGGAGATCAACTCAAATGAGCTCTTAAAGTGTTGAGATAAGTGCCAGAATTAAGAAAAATGTGATTCCTTTAAATAGTGACCTTGAAAAGCAGTCATTCAGATAAGTTTTTATATGTTCACCAAGCCAATCTCCTCACAATGCAGACCTACTTCATATTATCCAGGCTTTTCATATTCCAAAAAGATACTTTTAAAGTATAAGAAAGTGTTTTATTAAATATAATCATTAAAGTAAATTTTACAAGTAACCAAAATCTTAAACAGAGCAGTTTTTTAATTTTGAAAGCACTCTTTTCTAAATTATTCTTTCTATGAAATACTTAAAGGTCATGCAATTGGTGGAGTTTTAATGCAATTTGGATTAACATTAAATCACTGTCCAATATTTTTAGTAAGAAAAAAAAGATTAAGAGAAGACCTTCTCCTTTGTTACCTCCACGTTTACCTGTGGGGGGAAAAATCATGCTCAAAAATTCATACATTTGTTCCAGCTAGATAATAACAAAATTAGGCATATATTTCAAGTCAAATCTCATTACAACAAACTTGAAGGGAGGATACAAATTATAGTGTCTTATTAAATTCAAGCAGATAGCCACCAGGGGTCTAAATGCTTAATTTTTAAATATAAAGTTAGACAAAAAGAAAACACATTTTATTGACTCTGACTTTAAACAAGTATGGACTGTCTTAAGTTTATTCTAACATTATACTGTGTTGAATAATGTATCTTTTCCAAAATTTAACATATAGTGCATTTTGCATTAAGAAATACATTGTTGAATGGAACTAGCAAAACAGGAATATTCCAAAAGTTAAACTATGGATCATATCAGCAAAAACTCAGAAGTACTTCATGTAAGGCAAATTGAAATCTGTAAAGGTGTCAAGATCTAAGACGTTTGTTTAAAGTGTTTTTTTTTTTCAAAATTCTAATACAGCAAAGAGTGTGAATGCTCAGTTCTCAAACAGTCTTATCTTGTATTCACAATCACATTAACTAAGATTCAAGAGTTAGGCTCCCAAATGCAAAATAACACCATATGGAATTCCCTCCTCTTTTCATCCAAGACACTTTTAAGGGCTTTGCATTAAAGATGATCAATATACATAAACACTAACAAGAATAATAATGAGCAAAGTATAATGCTAAATTATAAAACAAATAAATTCTCAATTCATATGGATAACGGAAGCAGCAACAAATGTCACAAAATACAATGCTTCTATAAAACCTGAGGGGAAAAATAATGAGAACCAATTATTGTGGCATTTCAAATGTAACCATTTCAACCGAGATTTAAATAATCTTCCAAATAAAGCCACAATTAAAGCTAGTTTGTGATTCTAAATTAAGATGATTTGCCTTGTGGTAAGCACTTCAGATTTTTAATCTTTCTTTTTCTTAAAAAAAATGCATGCAAAAAATCCCTACATTTCTTAAATAAATACCACCTAACTTCAGTGACAAAAAAACAGCTTTGTGAGATAGGTAGCACTATTCCCATTTTCCAAATGAGAAAACTGAGGCTCAAACAGATGACAAGCTTTGCAAGCTTATATATTTAATGAGGACACTGAAAATAGATCCCAGAATTCCTGAGTCTTAGTAAGGGTCCATACACTACACCAACCGTTTTTCTATAACCAATTTTCAAATACTTACCATAGAAATGTCCAAATCCCATGCTGATTGCAATCACCAGAGCAAGTATAACACATTTATTGAGACCACTGCTGAACTGGCGTTTACACAACTCCTTAGAGGGTTCGGTTTCTTGTTCAGGGAGTGGCCGTTCTTCAGATTCTGAACTAGAAACAGTCTTCTTCCTAGCACGGCGTCGTCTAAAGGCAGGACTAGGCTGATGACTGGTCTCATCACTACTTGATTCATCGTCGCTAGGCTGGGATGAAAATACTATTTTAAAAAGAAAAATGTAAATATTAAAAATTTTAGAATAGTTTCTCCAGTAAACATAATTTAGAATAATCAATGCCATCCCTACATGCCCTTTTACATAAGACAGCCAAAAACAAAAACAAAAGAACACAAACACTCAAGTGTATCAACATAAAGCCAAAACATCAAAGATTTCAACTGTGATAAACAAGAATCAATCATATTCTGCGCCATGAGGGTCTATCTGGTTTTATTTTTTAAACCTCTCTTATAGTTTATACTGTTAGAACAATCATTCTCATAGTCTATTAAATTTCTTTGCTATTAGAATCATAAACAGATACTCTTTCTGGAAGGAAAAAAAACCTCTCAATCTCTTCTTTCAATTTCAAATAGAGGCAATTTAAGCTCAACTGTTCAAAGAACAAAGGGAGGTATACAAACAGTTCCTGTGACTTACAAAGTACAACTACCTAAAGTTTTCTTGGGTGTGTCTGGACTCTAGTTTCATTTCCATTCCTTGAGTCCTCAATCAAGGTTTAAAGCACTATAGTTTAACCAGGTTTCCAGAAGTCAGATGAGCCCTTCCCTTCGACTGCCACTCTTACTAGAAGGTTATTAATTTTACCCTCTAGTAAATATGTCAGCATGAGGAAGTGACACAACAGCTATCTCCGATATTAAGGACTAGTCTGGTGCTGCTCCTTTATGAAAAGAATAGTAAAGAACAACAACAGCAACAACAACAAAAAGCCACAACAAATCTCAAGTCCAGGTATATCCACTAAAAAATCCCTTTATTTTTTGCAAATGTATAATTTGTAACACTTCCATCAATCAATAAACTATATGTTGACACAGAAAGTTAGATGGCTTAGTAATAAGAATTTCCACAGGCCAGTTAGAAAAAAAAAAAAAAGGCACCAAAAGGATAAATGTGAACCTCAATTTCATACAAAGAGCTCCAAAATAACAAACACTCATGCTTCAAAAAAGGAAAACGGTTCTTCAGAAGACAGGATATCCATGCCACAGGAAACTGGTGACTTAGGTTAGGCACTACTTTTTAAAGATGGATCACAGAGGAATTTGGTTAAGTTTCACACTGACAACAACAAACACAAAGACAAAAAGAACTACTGAATGAATATTCCTAATATTTAGTGATACAGATGCCACTGAGAGTTCTTTTGATCATGACCCTTATGCCCATCATGTTTATCAGGTTATTCTTGATCACTAGTTTTTCCCAGATGCCGTCGCCTCAGCTGTGAGGTTACATTTCTTGCACAAAGAGAAAGAAAGGAAGACTTAAACAAAGCATTACGTAATACAAAGGCATTAAAGATCATGGCTGGAGTATTTAAGCCAGACTTTCTGGCAATATGTATCAAGATGGATAAATGCAAAAACAATCTGTCAAAATTCCTTTCAAATTTCATTTGAAATGTCACAAAATTAATTTAATTCTACATTAGCATACTGCCATCATTATATATTCTAAGTAAACAAGCCAGCCTACTCTATATTAATAAATTCATCTCCTTATCTAATCCTTCCATCTTTTTTAACCCATACATATGATAGCTAAAGTATTTTAATTTTTAAATTTCTTCCAAAGCTTAATTAGGCCCGTAGTCCAAGATGCAGGCAATGCAAAGGCATGCAGTAAGCTCAGCCAGCTTTATTACAAGATCAATTTGAACACCTGTTCAGAGTATCACAGATGACAACAGGTATCTTTAAAGCACTAAGTAAATAGTAAATGTGACTAGGCACACTCAGCTCTGGAATAGCTGATCAGATTTAGTCACACCACCTTGGAAAGCGAGTTGGCTAGGAACATGGTGTTTCAGCTGATCATCCCATCCCCTTATGCATTCAGGAATCTTCCACAGCTTCTCCCACCACCTTTCTTTTGTGAATAAACAGGAAAAAAAGATGTATAAAGCTTTGTTATAAGGACTAAAAAGGAAAAAGAGAATTGAAAATACTTATTTTAATTATCACTTAACATCGTTATTCGTGCTCCATCAAAATTTTACAGTCATGCCTTTTAAAAAAACATATGCAATACAAACTTTTCTACAGCTACCAACTTTGCTTTCTTGGGGTAGAATCCTCTGGCGGCAGTGGACAGTATTCTCAAATAAAAAGTATATTGCCCCAAGAATCTAATTTAGAAGAAAAAAACCTGAAGTTGAAATCCTACAGAGAGGGAGAAGAAGGGAAAGGAAAAATCAAAATAACCAGATAATAGGTAGTCGGGAATTAAACCAAGAAAAATGGAGATAAGAGAGAGAAAACAAAGACTCTTAGCAATGGATTTATATATAGTATTTTCAACATAATCCAAAATGTCATTTTTAAAATTATTTTGTAATACTTTATTGAAATAACTTACTCCTTTAGGAGAGATAGCAATGGGTAAAAATACTCCTAATAAAATATTTCTCTTAACTGAAACTGTAAAATTCCCAAGAAGTCCAAGTTCAGAATGGAGATAAAAACTAGAATAATGTGCTTTGAAGTACCCAAGTTCCTGAAAAAAATTAGGTTTGTCACATCAATTTCTTAAATGTCTGCTTGGACTCTTCTGCAATACTCCTGCTTCAATGTGACTACTTCTTCTGGCCCAGGAATATTCTCAAATTAAACTAGCATCTATAGTCTTCCAAAAAAAGGAATGAAGAAAGAAGACTACTTGAATACAGCATGAATCCTGGACTTAAACAAAATAAAATCTAATGAACAAAAAAGGTTCCAAAATCATTTCATTAGTCCTGGTAATAAAGTACTACATATACCATTCTGGCAAAGGCTGACCACCACTAAGAATGCCAGCGGAGTATTTAAATATTTGAATAAAGTGTTTTCAAGCTCTTGTATACTAATTGAAAATAACTCGCCATTAAATGAGAGAGCTAAAAATCTCTACTTGATATTTTACTAGCTTAAAGTGGAATAACAAAGTCCACTGTGTGATTCTGGCAAATGTAAGTATTAAAGAATGATAAACTCTAAGAAAATGATCCAAAACAGACAAGTCCCTATTTTTGCATCAAATTACGACATTCTGGAATCACTTAGCAGTGCACCAACTTGTCTTTCCCACAATTCATCCTTGAGTTACAGCCCAAGTTATTGATTAATAAGCGTAGTTAATTCCAGGTCTGTTTATCTTCTAGTAACTTTGTGTTTAAATATTTATGTCCACCTTAAAAGATGTTGCATATACATCCCTCCAACTGAGTCAAAGAAATATAGAAAGGAATTAGCTCAGTAACTCACATTTTAACCTCCAAATCATTATCTGAACAGTCGGCCTGAACTGTGTTAATAATGTGACTTAAAATAGGCACCTTTCATAACTCAATCTAAAATGAAATATACAAAGGTCAGGGGCTTTGGGATGCTGCTGTACTGCCAGCTTTTTGAACCCTGTTTAGCACATAGTAGCATCCAATAAATGTTTGTTAAATCATTAACAATTGAAAGGATCTAAAAGACTTCAAAAAGAAGCTTATTTCTAGAATATAAAATTTGTACCACTGTAAGAAAGAAATCTTAACTTTCTCCTGTTTTTAGTTACAATGACTCAATCTCCCACCTTTAAAGATCTAAAATATGTCAAACGCATTTTGGAGTGTTTCAGACAGTAACAAATCTCCTTGAAGATGTTTTTTTTCCATCTTTCACTTAATAAAAGATGGTATTTATTGTTATAGCAATTGTACTCTAAGCCCTACAATCCAAGAAAACACCAGATTTAACAGTAGGGTTTACCCAAAACAATCTCAAATATATTAAAAACTTGACTATTATATATTTAAAAGGTGGTCACTGGAGACCTTAAGTCTCTTATCGGTGTATTCTTTTTGCAGTTCTTACCAGTTTCTGGCTGACAGAAAGTATACTGGCTGCTAGAAGAAGAGCCCATGTTAAAGTCTTCTGGACTCTGTGCTTCTTCAACAATTATAGCTTCCTGATTTCCAATTTCTTCTAACTTAGGTGGCTCAAGGGTAACAATATCAGAATCATCACTGACCGTTCCAAAATAGACATTGTCTTCAGACGACTTTTCTTCTCTCTGAGGAATAATTTTAGAGACAGTAGTAAATTTAACAATTATTTAAGAGCCTTTTATTTTCTATGCAGTTCAAAGTGTACAACAGTACTTAAGTGGTATGGTAATTTAGGCTTAAAATAAAAGATATAAGTCCTGCCCAAAAGACAAAGATTACTCATGAGTAGGCTCATCTTTTAGTTTTAAAACACCATGAACCCCCTTGAGGATTATCTCTCACAGAATTAGATCAAACTGCTGCCTAATTATTGTGGGCTGCAGAAGGTACAAAGCCCACCTTTAAAACACAAGGGCCATGGAAAAGAGGATTCATTTCTCAGCAGTTCCATGGGTTTAATTTGACCATCATTCTATAGTCAGGAAGCCCGTAAAAGACTGATTACAAATTTCTCTGGTTATATATGTAGTAAACTTCAATGGCTATGCCATATAAAGATCATGTAATCTAGTTTTATCTAGAAGTCAAGTAAAACACCAAAAAACAAGATTTTATTCTCAAATTTAAAAACAAATAATTTTTAGAGATCAGCCCTAATAACTTAATTTCTCAATATATGTCAAGAATGTAATCTATTTCCAAGGAAAATTATATTAGAGGGTAATTACCAAGAAACTACTTTTGTAAATTAAAAGACATCTCACAGAAGAGTTAAAACAGAAGCTAAGGCTAATCATAAAAGTGACCAATGTGGAATCTCAAAATTTTTAAGAAAAGTTGTATATAATTCAAAGAGGAATAGAAGCACAATTAGAAAGGGAAACCTAAGGAATATTGTTTATCATATGTCCACAGAGTAAAACACAAATTTACCTCAAGTGCTGACTTTGTTTCCTCCAAAGCTGGATAAGCAGTTTCTCCCACCAACACCATGCCATTCTGGCTACTCTCTGATATAAAGCAAAGATCAATTCAATCAATTATGCTTAACTGACTTTTTATAGGCCACATATAATCTGAGTACATAAAATCTATTCCTAATTTTTAAGTGGATTTAATTGTCATATACAATTATAACATCACTCTAATGCTAAAAAGATCTCTATATTTCAAATATAATTATTTGAAATTATCAGAGGATAATTTTAGATACTGAACAGAACTCATTTAAAATCTACTAAAAAAATTATACAATCTCTAAGTAAACAGCATAATTTCTACTTTACAATACCAAAGCACTAAATCCAAGGTGTTTGTAAAAATCCATTACTATGGGAAAACAATTTTCAGACATCGGATGGTACATTTCCTGAATTCTTAGTTTATTCAGAATTCCTAAAAGTATCCCTGTTCTAATGACTGTCAATACCTGGTAACATAAGAAACAAAACTACAACTTCAAATTATGAATTCTTTGCAATGAAAAGGACTATGAAAACAAGGATTCAAAAGAACACATGAAAACGAGATATCACTACAGCAGATATATTTTATAAGAAACTCCTCAAAGAAAAAAATGTAAAAGAAAAAGAGTTCATAAAATTCTATTTTTCATGAAAAGGCCACATAATTTTCATAGAACTTAAAAATATTAATACATGATAAACGTAAATTTTATGCATAGTAAAGGACATATACCAAATGTTAACAGCAGTTATCTCCAGATAAAAAGAATTAAGGGTGACTTAAAGTTTATTTTGTTCATTATTTTTTCTGTCAATATATTTCTCATAGAATTTAGCCCCTCCAAAAAAACAGCGGAGGAAAAAAAGAAAAACTATGCCATTTGTATGTGTTACATAGCCCCTAATAGAGTATTAATCTGAAATTAAGTCTCTTCAACAAAGGTGGACTTGGGTCCAAGGACTTCCAAGGAAGTCTGGACATACTTTTATATATGTGAGTATGTGCATATCTCGGGAGAATCTCTGACCTATCAAAGATGAGAATCACTGAAAACAAGATAACAGGTATAATCCATCATTATTTCTAGACGTGACACATCCACTTTATTCTCCTGAGGAGAATATGTTCTATTTACATTTTAATGCAATTTTTTAAAAATGTTTAAGAAGTAATTTAAAAATGAAGAGTACAGCAGTTAAATATCTTTTTACCACCTCTAACCAAAAGTAATTTGAAGTGTGATGATAACTAGAAAAGAGTTTAGTAAATCCCTTGTATTTTGTACATCACTAGTCTTAACATTAGTAATGTTTAGTTAGCGTATAACTCTTTATTATTTCCTACAGAGGCTGAAATATATACTGCAGCTGCAAATAAACCCCTGGGCAGATTGGTACCACTACCCAATCCATACAAAATTCTAGTCATTTAGTGACCTCACCATTGATCAGCCAGAAAGGCTGCCCACCTAGAAAGAAGGCAAGATTCACACTATGGTACATAAATTCTATTAAAAAAAAAATCAGACTTCCTTTAACATCTTACCTCCTTGCCCTGACTGCAATACTTGTAGCTCCTCTTGCTCTAAAGATGTGCATTCCGGAGCGAGCTCACAGCTGTCGCTGGCTGTGCCATGTTCAGAATTCACCATCTCTATATCAGACCCCTAGGGAAAAAATGATCATAGTTATATGTCTATCAAATCCAGCTCAAAGCTAGACTTCACTACATGTAGGTGCTTCCATTGTTTAAAGTCCTAGATGCTGCCATACTCCAAAGGGAACAGTATCTAATCTGACTACCTTTTATTCAATTTAGTCCATAATGGCCTATGGAAGGGAAACGGGTTTAGATTCTAAGAGAAGTCAGCCAAAAGTCAAATGCTCTACTCTATTTTTTAAGCCCAAGCAATAAATTTGATCAAAGAGGTAAGTTTTTAAGTTTTGCTATTTCTATTAATTTACTTCTACTCAACATTTACGAAGGTACTATGCAAGGCACTTTGTCATGTGTTGTGAGGTATAAAAAATTCGAATCTAAAATTCAAATTTGCAGCCTATTGAGAGAAATTTCCACATGCAAATAATTATTTACTATGGCAATGCAGACCTAAAAATGTCTAAGGGCATGGATTAAAATGTGTCTACAGGATTGATGGAATAAATTTCCTTCTGTAAAATTAAAATTTAGATTATTATTTATTCTTCCAAGGTTGTCCTTCCTACTTTGATGTCAACTGTCTTCTCTTTAATAAAATAGTAGTGGATCTTACAATTTTTTTTCTCTTATCTTAATAAGCAAAATAAAGTTAACCACTAAGTTGATTCTGCCTATCCTCATGCCCCTCTCCCAATTTTTTCTGTAGTTTACTAATCCATGAAATTGAAAGGTCTAAGTTCTCCTACTATACATAACTCAAAACAGCAAAAATTAAAAGAATTCATTAAAGGAGTAGGTTTTCAGTTTAGTCCTAAAGAGAATTCTGAATGTTAAGACTCTGGGGTTGCCTAAAGTGGCAGGGAAATGACAGAAACAGGCAAGGGTAGGGCTGAATTGGGGACTGCAGGGGACACAGGTTCTGGCCTAAAATAGAATGGCAGCAATGGAAAAGGAAAAACATGTAAGAGACATTAGCAAGAAAGAGTAGAACCTGATAACTAGATACTGAGGGAAGAGGGATGAAAATATAAATCTGATCTACACTGTGACAAGATTATCTCCAACAAACAGCATCCTAATGACACACTTGGCTAAGTGCCGGTGAGGCTTCCCGCCTTGCTTCACAATGCAGAATCCTAAGTAAGACTCCCACAGCTTCCTTGCTCCTGTAATGTTAATTATCCTTGAAGGAGAAGTTACCGCTATGGGAGATGATCTAAGCTTTGCATAAAACAGGTTAAAAATAGAAAAGACACTTAGTAAAAAAAGAAACCACTGCAATCTCAATTGGTACAGTGCTATTAAATTTTCAAACTTTATTGCAGAAAAAAATCCTCTTTTGGTTAATATTGGTTTTTAGAAGACATGAGTGACCAACTGTCTAAGCCTTAAATTATCAAAGTAATTATAAAAAATATCATTTAAAACTTTTATTAATCAGGGAGAACAAGTCAAGGCTTAAGAGATCCTAAAAACAAATAGGAAAACTATAGATAAATCCATTAAAACTTTAAATAGAGATATAGATGGCTTTTAACTTATTGCTTCTACTCATTAGTATTTTATGATTTTTCTACAATGAACATATATTCCAATGTGGAAAAGAAATTAAGGCTTATTATATACTAGTCATGTAACATCATACTTCTATAAGAAGATTCTTTTTTTTTTTTTAAAGAATTCTAGCCATAGCCTTGTTTCTGTCAAGTTCTGCTAATAACATAATACAGCATAACATACCAAAAGTAGAACATATGTTCTCCATGCTCCTTTCTGGTATGTTTAAATGCAGGCTCCAACATTTTCTAGTTATATAATCTTGGCCAAATTACTTAACCTCTCTAAGCTCTAGTTTTCTCAACTATGAAATGAGAAATGAAAACAATCTATACCACAGAGGGTTGTTCACAATTCTATGAAAAGGTAAGTACAGTGCAGGCCCTAAACAACAATAAGCCTTCAATAAATATTTGCCTAATGTCTCAAAGCTGAGGAAAGCAATGTACAATAATGCAGAAGACACTGGCTTATGAAGAGTTTTCAGTAGTGAAGTTTAATATGGGTGCAAAAATGTCCAAGCTATAGACAATGGAACCTTACGTTTCAATGTAGAAAAATAATGGTCTTCAAAAAACCCAGCTTACACCATTAACACTGTAATATTACAAACTGCCTTATGAAAAGTATTAAATAGCATACCTCATGATTGATGACAGTCCAACCACAAGATGAATCACTGTCACTGGAATTTTCAGACATTTTTCAGGTCTACAAATATAAAAATATATTGACATGTGAGGTATATTTTTATATAGTATAAATTCTATAGAAAGCACTATATGTGACCTAGTATGAAAAGTGGCTTGCTGCCTTCCAGGTGAAACTGAGACAACCCACCCAGAGATTTATCGTACAGGGTATACAATTGCATATCTCTATGAACAAATACAACTAAACTTTTAAGAAAACCTCCTCAGTTAGATATACAGACAGTCATATTGTTGGAATAAGGAAACCGAGTCTGAAAGAAAATGTAGGAATTGACCAGGCAGAACTGAAGGGAAAGGAGAAGTCAATTTGACTGTGAGTAAATCAAGGGTTGAGAGACCAAATAGGGGAGTGGAGGAGCTCCCAGGCCAAGCAATATAAAGTCTATTGTGTTGGCAACATGAATCAATTTAGATTTTTCAAGCAGGGAAAGAACATAATCAAACAGTTTTTATGAAAATAACTATGTCAGCAGTACTTCACCTGAATTAAAATGGGGAAAAAGAAAAAAACCAGAGGTTGGTTAGAAACTTGGGGTCACTGACAATAACCCAGACTCAAGTCCTAAAGCAGTATATATATTGGTCACTCTACCTGGTTTGCTCTCCCCTTTCTATCTGAAACTCCTATTTAAACTTCAAAACCAAGCTAATCAAATGGTGTCTTACTTTGTTCTATACATTTAAATCCTACGAATGCTTCTATTATTACACATACACTGAGAACACATTAAATTCAAGTTGATGGTTGGCGTTCTAACATAACTCTACTACAGACAATTCAATATGGAACCAGGTCTAATTTAAGAACAGGCCAAAAAATATTGGTCTGAATCTTCCATTGGTGATTCTGGAAAAATTAACATTTTAAAATGAGAAGATATAACGAGGTACTTGGCCACTAACACTATAAAAATTAGCATGTTTACACACAAATTACTCAAAATCTAAAATAAGATACAAAGATGACTGTGTGACTTTTACTGTCAAGCTAGAGCATTTTCTAATAAGTTTACCCGAGGTCACCTGATTATTTGATTTCCTACTTACAACTGATTAGGGCCCAGGTTGTTTATAACTCCATAAATGTAAAGGTAAACTATTCCAGTAGTTCCAGTATATCCCAAAGGCTATACAGTCTGCCTACCCTAAGAATATTAACCAATTTTATATTTTAGCAATTTTATTTCAGTATTCCTTATTAAGTTATTATAACTCACAATTCCTCATTGAACCAGTTTTTTATGAGTTAAAAAAAGAAAACTTTGATACATTATTTGTGCTTTAATTCTTTTATAACGATTTCAAAATTATGAGCTGACATATGAGACTACACAAAGACTGAGTGAGCAATTAATTTCACAGGAGGAAAGAAGAATTGTCAAAGAAGGCTTTATGAGGTTACAATGTTTTTTAGACATGGGAGACAGCAAGGGTTTTAACTTGGTTTTAATGGAAACCCCCATTAAAAAAAATGATGACACTGGAAGATTTCCCCAAAAACAGAAAAAACATTACAGAACAAAAACAAAGGCAGAAAAAATTAAATATGTATTTTCTAAGCAAGGCAATTAATCTAGCATGAGTGGAATGTTAAAAGAAAATCAGGTATGATTCTTTAAAAGTGTATATATTAAGATGAGGTAGCAAGCAATTAAAGGGCCCTAGACCTGAAGGATGCAAGCCATCAGTGCAATACTCCCTGGAAAAGATGAGCACCTACATTTAACCAGGATCCATGAGTAGGAGGGAACGAAGAAGAAGGGAAAGGGTTAGGAAAGTTTTGAAAAGACATGAAAGATTTTTTTTAAAGGATTAAGAGAGTGTTGGTAGGATTACTCCCAGGTTCCTGGTTTAAGTGACTGGGTAGTTGGAAAAACCATTCTATATGGAACAAGAAATAGGATAAAGAAAATTGGCTGAAGCCTAAAAAGCATTCTTCCTGTGAAAGCTTCTAATCTCCTTTATAAGCTACATTCTCAATGCTGCTTCATCTCACCCCTGAGACTTACCAGTGCTTTATTTTCTTAATAACCTTCCAAAACTTGTAGGTTACCAAACCCAGTCAGAGATATTTAATATGTGTAGATCTCCTATCCTTCTCTTGGTAATTTCCATTTAAACAGCTCCTGTAAAAAGGTAGTTCCTAGATTTTGTCTTCTAACAAAGTATTCTAGTAGCGTAAGTGTTGAAATTAACAAAGCCAATATTTCAAAATAAAGTTATATATTTGTTAAACTGGAACAACTAAATTTGAGTTTTTCAAATCAAGGATCCCAATTAAATCAGGCCCCAGTTTAATTCTTTGTTTACTCATCTTAAAGGAAGGACAAGTTTGACATCTAGCCCAAATAAGAAAAAAAAATCCCTACTGGCCATAATACCAGAGAAACAGTTTGGTTAAGTAGAATTCAGAGCCCTACTAAAGAACCCTCTTAAATCAGCAATTCTCAAAAAGTTGGCCACACTGCAGTTAAAACAAAATTTTAAAAACCGAGCCCCACTCTAGATACACTGACTCTAAAAGTTGCGAATGTATATGAACCTCTTCATTAGTCAGTGACCTTCCTAAAATGATAATTTTATTATATTATTCCTTTAAAATGCTAAGATTTTCATGCTGTCTTCAGGGTAATGCCCAAAGGCACTGAATATCTAATATTTTATCTCTAGCATCTCATCCTCTCTCCATTCATGGCCTCTTCTATCAGATTGTGATTCCCCTAAAAGGCTTGGCATTGCAGATATTGTAATCAGTTCCCTACCCCCTTACCTCAACCCAAATTCCTGTGCCCAGCCTTCCTATCTCATCCCCAAAGACTAGTTATTTTCCCTAATCCACTACTTAAGACATGCTGTGCTGAAATTGCTTATTTACCTACCTATTATATATTCCCAACACATAGCACAGCGCTTGACATATATTAGGCATTCAAAAAGAAGGAAAGTTAGATTTCTGGATGATGATGGAGTTAGTAATGTAAGTTTAAACTGTTTCTTAAGGAAATCAAAATTCTGGAGGAACCCATGAGGTTCCTCTCTCATTAGTTTGACCAAAGGGAAATGCACAAACCCTTCCCATTTTTAAGAGCATTACTAATAATTTAGAAATATGCAGAGTTAATGAGAAGTTACAAAAGGCATAAAAAATATAAAGTTATAAAGTTAAGGGTACTTTATGAAGATGATAAACTTGAAGCACTTTTCTAGACTAAGGTTTCCTTTCATTTCTGAGTAGTTTCTTTGTCATACATTTCCAATTGCTTAGGCTTCTTGGGCATTTCAGATATAACATCTACAAAACTTAAAATCATCTTCCTGCTGTTCTCTCTGCTTTTGGTCTCTCAGAGAACAGCATTAGCCAAAAACAATCTGGCTATAAGGAAAAGCCACTAAATATCAACCCCTAGATTTAGGATAACTAAAACTTCACCTTGACCCCACAATCCAGGCAAGTCTAACTCTTTATCCATTCCTGACTCCACTCTTAACCCAACTTCATCATTTTCCACTTCAGTTAAGTTGACAGCATCCTGATGGATCTCTAACCTGCGATCAATTCTCTTCCAGTCTCTCCTGTACAAGGCTGCCCACACTGTTTGTCCAAAAACATAAATCTAGTATTTGAGCTATTCAATCACTTAAAATTGGTCTCCATTGCCTTCCAGATAAAATCCAAAGTCCTATAATAAGGGATTACAGAACAGGAGACATCATTTAAATTGACTCTCACTTCATAAGAAATCCTAAAGAAGATTTCTTCACAATATGTAAGATTTTGTACATAGAACTCTATGGAAGAGAATTTGACAGGAAGCATGACAAACATATGGTTCAACAGAGAATACAATAGCACATACTGGTGATGACAGGATGTACATTTACTCCATGGAGGCTCATCTCATTTACTAAGCTACTTACAGCAGAAAGACCAATTCTACACTGGTATAGTCACACATTCTGGAGCAGACAGGAGGCCTAAGGCCTAAATGTTCAACATTTAGTGAGTTTCTTAGCACTTGCTAGGTATTGAAAATACTATATACCAAAGTACAAAACAGATAGGAGTCTTGCCTCCTGGGGCTTAAATTCTATTCATAGTTGAGTATGTTAAACTGCATCTGAGCCCTGTGCTGTAGGAAAGCAAGGAACACTGAAAAATCTCCCAGTCTTGTTTTGTCTTCTGACAAATGACTATCTGTAAAGCACCAAACTTTCCTCACAAAATCCTAGGTAAAAGTCACTTCCACCCCTCCTCAAGATTCCCTTGTTTACTTGTCCTTATAAAACCCCTTGGTTTCCTCCCTCTTTGAGATGTTTCTCATTAATGAACTTTCCTATTTTGCAGTAGCCTGAATTAAAATTATCAAGTATACTGTGCATTTCATCTTCCACAATGGAGACATTCAATAAACAATAAACAGCTAGAATACACAATATATTTGATGGTATATTTCCTACTATGAAGAAAAACAAGAGGAGTACAGAAAATGCAAGGTTGGAGGGGGCTTATTTTTAAAAAGAGTCAGGAAAAGCTTCATTAAGAAAGTATATTTGAGGGGCACCTGGGTGGCTCAGTCGGTTAAGCGTTCGACTTCGGCTCAGGTCATGATCTCATGGTTTGTGTGTTCAGGCCCCGCATCGGGCTCTGTGCTGACGGCTTGGAGCCTGGAGCCTGCTTCAGATTCTGTGTCTCCCTCTCTCTGCCCCTCCCCAGCTTGTGCTCTGTCTCTCTCTCAAGAATATATAAACATTAAAAAATTTTTTAAAAAGTATATTTGAGCAAATATTTGAATAGGTGAGGAAATCATTATGCAGTTAACTGGGGGAAGAGCGTTTCTGACCAAAGAGCAGCTACAAAGTTGGAAGGAAGCCTGCTTACATCTCTGAGTACAGCAATTAGGCCTGTGTTGTAGAGAAGAGCGGCCTGGCAAGAAAGCAGGAAAAGATGAGGACAGAGGGCCACAGGCATGTAGGGTCTTACATATCCTAAGACTTTTCAGCTTTTTACTTTGAGTGAAAACTAATAGTCACAGAAGAATTTTGAGAAAAGAAAGATATCATTCTGTTAGCCTTATTTAGACAGCACTGTGGGGGAGAGCAAAGGCAGTAACAGGAAGGTCATTTGCAAAACTACAATAATCCAGCTAAGAGATGGTGGTTTGGACCGGGGTGAGAGCCGTAAAGACAGTCACCAAGTGGACCGATAACACACATATTCTGAAGGTACAGCTAAGTAACAGTACTTTCCAATATACTGAATATAGGGTGTGAGAGAGGAGTCCTAGCCTAAACAAATACAAAAACCAAATTGCCGCTGAAAAGGAAAGACTTCAAAAGCAGTAGGTTATGAAAAGAAAACTGGTGAACTATTTGGGGGCATGTTAAATTCGAGACAGCAATTATCACATTCAAGTGGATACATCAAGCAGGAAGCTGGAGACTGAATTTAGGGGAGTTATGGGCTAAAGACGTAAAACACTTCAGGCGGCAGTTGTCAAAAGTAGTAACAGCAACAACATTAATTTTATCTCAGTAAGTGTAACTGGACTGAGTGTTACCTGATATGATGGTGCCCCTCATCCTTCCTAAGTAGCTACATTTTACTATGGAAAAGGATAAGGCTTCTTATCACCATGTCTTCTAGAATTAGACATGATGAAGAAGAATGGGGGCATTATTCTCCCACACGTCTATAATTCCAGTGTAAGCCAACCAATGGGCTGTGAGCAAAGGTCTCAAAAGTGCTGCTGTACTGTAAGTGGGATCAAAGATGAGTCAGTCTGGATAGCTTTCAAGAACCTACTTCTAAAATGCTTTTCAAAGGCTATGGAACTTTCACCTCTCCAAAAGGATACCAAAATGCCTGGTTTAAACCAGACTTCATCATGAGAATGGGAAGAGGATCCAAGATCCCAATAAAAAATTTTTAAACATCCTTTAGACTTAATTTTTTTCTCCAACAACAACTCTTCAGAAATATTTTAAATGAGTCTATCTTCATCTGGCACATAAATATTTCATTCAGTCAGCATATACTTCTTGAGCAAGTACTATGTGTCATGCATGAATTATCCCAAGTGCTGGGGATACAGCACAGCAGGGTGGGAGAACACCAGGACCTCCCCCGAAGAGTTCATATTCTAGGGCTACAAATAAGCAGAATATGTGGTAAGCCAGGTGGTGGCAAATAACGGTGGGGAAAAATAAAGCATGAAGGGGGAAAACTGAATGTAGGGATTAGAGGATAGGATTAGAATTTTAAATAAGATTAGGCAAGGTCTCCTACCAAAATATGAGGGCACCTATTTCTCCATAACCTCAAAAGGGTAACAACCATTTTTAATTTATGATCATCTCATGAGCAAAAACAATCTTTGCATCCCCTAGATAACATAGTGGGGTTGTACATCTTTCCCAATGTTTACTGGCTATCCTTACTTCCTTTTCTGTAAATTATCTAATGTTCCTATGTTTACTTTCCTATTGGATTATCTTTATTGATCTGTAGAAGTTCTTTAAATTGGTCACAAAATAATTCACTGTTACATCTATCACAAATATTTTCTTCTAAAATGCTTCAGTTTTTAAAAAATACCTTCTATCATAGATAAATTTTTAAATTTTAGGCAGATATAGAGGATGGAGAACAGGGTGTTCTTTAGAACACCTATATTATATCTCTTGCTTGCTCTTAGAAAATCTCTCCTACTCTAAGAATTACAAAATTATTCTCCTATATATTCTACTTTTTCAGTTTTGGATTTTACATTTAACTATTTAAATCTATGTATCTGCATTTTTCCCCTTTAGTGTGAATTAGAAATTATCCCAATTACTGAAATTTCATACTTTTTCTATGATTTGAAATGCAGTTTTTATTATATAAAATTCTATAGGGGCTCCTGGGTGGCTCAGTCAGTTAAGTGTCTGACTTCAGCTCAGGTCATAATCTCATGGTTCCTGAGTTCGAGCCCCACGTCAGGCTCTGTGCTGATAGCTCAGAGCCTGGAACCTGCTTCAGATTCTAGATCTCCATCCCTCTCTGTCCCTCCCCCACTCACACTCTGTCTCTGTCTCTGTCTCTCTCTCTCTCTCTCTCTCAAAAGTAAACATAAAAAAATTTAAAAAAATAAAGTTCGATACATTTATGAATCAATTTCTATAGTCTCCATTTTGTTCACTGATCTATATTCCTCGTACCAATACGATGCGGTTTTAATTATTATGGTACTTGTCACTTTCTCTAGTACTATTTTTCAACATTTTTCTTGGTCCCTTCCTAAACACATATATCCACCCCAAACAATAATATACAAAGATGAAATTGACTGCAGGTTACATACAATACTTACTTCAACCTGACCTTGAAAATAACTATTCTCTACAAAAAGTCAAACCCTTTAGGGAGATATTCAGAAACTTTCACTATCTGGCTCTAACACAGCAATCACTTGGGTCTCCCTCCCGAACTATCTCACCTGGTCAAAGTAATCTACTTGTTATGCCTCCTGAATACAGAATGGACATCCCTATGTCCATGTCTTCACTTACTCAAGTTATACTTCCTGCAATGCTTTCTTCTTTCTTTTCTTCTCCCTTCTATATTTAAGCTCAGCTCTCCTCCATGAAATTTTTCTAGATCAGTTTCTGACACAATGGATTCTCCTCCTGAATCTATATCATTTACTTCTTAGCACAATTTGCCTAATGGTAGTTTGTATCACTTTTGTCCTTGAGTTACTTTGCTTGTTAGTATTATAGTCAAGGCTTTGATAAAGAGCTTCAACTTTAGCCCCACGCCTAAGCTTCTCTCTGTTAAACTTAGCATAGTTATGAGTATTTTTCTAATGCTGCCTATTTTCAAAAGGGATTTGGGCCACTACAATCACTACCACAGTAAAGAGGTCAAAACAGAAACCCACTATTATCTAACAATTTCACCCCACTCTTCAGCTTCCCATTAAAGTCTCTAGCAGCAAGGAAAGGTACCTGATGAAGCCTAATGCCATATCACCCCAGTGGTCTGACCCTGTTAGTGTATTCCTGAATTCTAAAAAGACCTATTGCAAAAGCATAGTAGAATCTATTTTAAAAAATGAAAGTCTCCAGATGGAGCTGGCTTCTGTATCACTTCAACTTACTTTCAGCAGTCAGAGACAATGATACTCTTGCATCTATCAGAAGACCAGCCTTCTGATGTAATACTGAAGAGGCTCTCAACTTAGCCTTAAGGATAGTGAAGTCTAGATCAGATCTACACAAAGGCATTTTACTCTAACTCTGTAGCACAGACAGCCCTCTTAAAAGTGCCACCCCTTAACCTTACCCCAACATAACTTTGCTTTGTTGTGATGCTGCTGACGTACATTAACAAGTCACTTTAAAAAGTCCTACTGAACTCATTATCTTGATCCTTGAAACTGTTAGTAAGCACATACTTCACTACATTTTCAAGCATCTTCTTTATAAAAACCATCAGTAGAAATATCTTTCTGATTTTAGTGTTAGAAGAAGAACTGAGCTTATCCTGAACAATTGGCTTCAGCAACTGAAGAGTTTTCCCTCTTGATACCTAGCCTTGGTAAAAATATAGACCTCATAATGTATATTTTGAGTAGAAGAATATCTTCATCCTTGGTTCCATTTCATAATTCCTACCACTATGCTCTCTCTGAATCATTTTTCCCTTCTACTTTTGTTACTTTCTTGCATTTTGTCTACCTCTATAAGTTGCTTCAACCCTCTGGCAACAAGATAAATTCATTCATTCACATTCATTCAGCAAATATTTATTAAACATCAACTATATGACACTGTTCTAAATCCTTTTATTTTAATTATTATCATTCAGGGCTCAAAATAGATTTTGATTTGGCAAAATGCAAGGTGACTACAAAGAGAAGCGAATCCATGCAGATAAAGAATGGGGAGGGGATTTCAGGCAAAAAGAAGAGCATGTACAAAGGCAACAAAAGGCACAGGCAAAGAAAATCTACGATAGTGATGGTACATACAGTTTACATTTGCTGCAAATTTGATTTTTTATTTACTTTAAATTTACATCCAAGTTAGTTAGCATATAGTGTAATAATGATTTCAGAAGTAGAATCCAGTGATCCATTCCCTATATATAACACCCAGTGCTCATTCCGAGTGTCCTTCTTAATGCCCCTAGCCCGTTTAGCCCATCTCCCTACCCATGGCCCCTCCAGCAACCCTGTTTGTTCTCTATATTTAAGTCTCGTGTTATGTCCCCGTCCCTGTTTTTATGTTGTTTTTGCTTCCCTTCCCTTATGTTCATCTGTTTTGTATCTTAAATTCCACATGACTGAAGTCATATTTTTCTTTCTCTAATTTCGCTTAGCATAATACACTCTAGATCCATCCACACTGTTGCAAATGGCAAGATCTCATTCTTTATGATTGCCAAGTAATGTTCCATTGTATAAACATACCACTTCTTCTTAATCCATTCGTCCACCAATGGACATTTGGGCCCCTTCCATAGTTTGCCTATTGTTGATAGTGCTGCTATAAACGTTGGGGTGCACGGGCTCCTTCAAAACAGCATACCTGTATCCTTTGGATAACACCTAGTAGTGCAACTGGTGGGTTGTAGGGTAGTTCAATTTTTAATTTTTTGAGGAACCTCCATAGTTTTCTAGAGTGGTTGCACCAACCAGTTTGCATTCCCACCAGCAGTGCAAAAGGGTTCCTCTTTCTCCACATCCTTGCCAACATCTGTTGTTGCCTAAGTTGTTAATATTAGCCATTCTGACAGGTGTGAGGTGGTACCTCGTTGTGGTTTTGATTTGTATTTCCCTGATGATGAGTGATGTTGAACATGGTTTCATGTGTCTGTTGGCCATCTGGATATCTTCTTTGGAGAAGTGTCTGTTCATGTCTTTAGCCCACTTCTTCACTGGATTAGTTTGTTTTTTAGGTGTTGAGTTTGATAATTTCTTTATAAATTTTGGATACTAACCCTTTATCTGATATGGCATTTGCAAATATCTTCTCCCATTCCGTCAGTTGCCATTTAGTTTTGCTGACTGTTTCCTTTGCTGTGCAGAAGCTTCTTATCTTGATGAGGTCCCAATAGTTTATTTTTGTTTTTGTTTCCCTTGCCTCTGGAGACATGTTGAGCAAGTTGCTGCAGCCAAGGTCAAAGAGGTTTTGGCCTTTCACCTCTAGGATTCTGATGGCCTCCTGTCTCACATTTAGGTCTTTCATCGATTTTGAGTTTATTTTTGTGTATGGTGTAAGAAAGTGGTCCACATTCATTCTTCTGCATGTTGGTGTCCAGTTTTCCCAACACCATTTGCTGAAGAGACTTTTATTCCATTGGATATTCTTTCCTGCTTTGTCAAAGATTAGTTGGCCATACATTTGTGGGTCTATTTCTGGGTTCTCTATTCTGTTCCATTGATCTGTGTGTCTGTTTTTATGCCAGCACCATACTGTCTTGATGATTACAGCTTTGTAATATATCTTGGAAGTCTGGAATTGTGATGCCTACAGCTTTGGTTTTCTTTTTCAGGATTGCATTGGCTATTCAGGGTCTTTTCTGGTTCCATACAAATTTTAGCATTGTTTGTTCTAGCTTTGAGAAGAATGCTGGTATTACTTTGATAGGGATTGCATTGAATTTGTAGATTGCTTTGGGTAGTATCAACATTTTAACAATATTTGTTCTTCCAATCCATGAGCATGGAATCTTTTTCCATTTTTGGTATCTTCTTCAATTTCTTTTATGAGCTTTCTATAGTTTCAGTGTACAGATTGTTCACCTCTTTGGTTAGGTTTATTCCTACGTATTTTGTGTGTGTGTGTGTGTTTTATGGTTTTTGGTGCAACTGTAAATGGGATCGATTCCTTGATTTCTCTTTCTGCTGCTTCGTTATTGGTGTATAGAAATGTCACTGATTTCTGTGCAATGATTTTATATCCTGTAACTTTGCTGAATCCATGGATCAGTTCTAGCAGTTTTTTTGGTGGAGTCTTTTGGGTTTTCCATATAGAGTATCACGTCATCTGTGAAGAGTGAAATACTCCTTTGTATTGTTTGATTGCTGAGGCTAGGATTTCCAATACTATGTTGAATAACAGGGGCAAGAGTGGACATCCCTGTCGTGTTCCTGACCTTTTGTCAGTATTTCCCCATTGAGGATGATATTAGCATTGGGTCTTTCATGTATGGCTTTTATGATCTCTAGGTATGATCCTTCTAACCCTAGTTTGAGGGGTTTTATCAAGAAAGGATGCTATATTTTGTCAAATGCTTTCTCTGCATCTATTGAGAGGATCATGTGGTTCTTATTCTTTATTAATATGATGTATCACATTGATTTATGGATACTGAACCAGCCCAGCATCGCAGGTATAAATCCCACTTATCATGATGAATAATTCTTTTAATGTTGAGATTTTTTGCATCCATGTTCATCAGGGAAATTGTTCTGTAGTTCACCTTTTTAGTGGGGTCTTTGGTTTTGGAATCAGGTAATGCTGGCCTCATGGAATGAGTTTGGAAGTTTTCCTTCCATTTCTTTTTTTTTTTTTTTTTTTTTTTTTTTTTTTTTGGAACACCTTCAAAGAATAGGGGTTAACTCTTCTTTAAATGTTTGCTAGAATTCCCCTGGAAAGCCATCTGGCTTTGGACTCTTGCTTTCTGGGAGATTTTTGACTACTAATTCAATTTCTTTACTGGTTATGGGTCTGTTCAAAAATTCTATTTCTTCCTGTTTCAGTTTTGGTAGCTTCTAGGATTTGTCCAGTTCTTCCAGATTGTCCATTTTATTGGCATATAATTACTCATAATATTCTCTTATTATTGTTTATATTTGTGCAGTGTTGGTTGTGATCTCTCCTCTTTCATTCTTGATTTTATTTGGATCCTTTCCTTTTTCTTTTTGATCAAAATGGCTAGGGGGGGTATCAATTTTGTTAATTCTTTCAAAGAACCAGCTCCTGGTTTCATTGATCTGTTCTACTGTTTTTCTGGTTTCAATAGCATTGATCTGCTCTAATATTTAATATTTCCTGTCTTCTGCTGGTTTGGGGTTTTATTTGCTGTTCTTTTTCCAACTCTTTTGGTGTAAGATGAGGTTGTGTATCTTTATGAAGGCCTGGATTGCTATATACCTCCCTCTTATGACTGCCTTTGCTGCATCCCAGAGCTTTTGGGTTGTGGTGTCATCATTTTCATTGGCATCCCTGTACTTTTTAATTCCCTCTTTAACTCCTTGGTTAACTCATTCATTGTCTAGTAAGATGTTCTTTTTTTTTAAATTGTTATTTATTTTTTTAATTTATATCCAAGCTAGTTAGAATATAATGCAACAATAATTTCAGGAGTAGACTCTTTAATGCTCCTTACCCATTTAGCCCATCCCCCCTCCCACAACCTCTCCATTAACCCTCTGTTTGTTCTCCATATTTAACAGTCTCTTATTTTTTTGTCCCCCTCCCTGTTTTTATATTATTTTTGCTTACCTTCCCTTATGTTCATCTGTTTTGTATCTTAAAGTCCTCTTATGAGTGAAGTCATATGATATTTGTCTTTCGCTGACTAATTTCGCTTAGCATAATACCCTCTAGTTCATCCACATTGTTGCAAATGGCAAGATTTCATTCTTTTTGATTGCCGAGTAATACTCCATTGTATATATATACCACATCTTCTTTATCCATTCATCCATCCATGGACATTTGGGCTCTTTCCATACTTTGGCTATTGTTGATAGTGCTGCTATAAACATTGGGGTGCATGTGTCCCTTCGAAACAGCATATTTGTATCCCTTGGATAAATACCTAGTAGTGAAGTAGGGTAGTTCTGTTTTTAATTTTTTGAGGAACCTCCATACTGTTTTCCAGAGCAGCTGCACCAGTTTGCATTCCCACCAGCAGTGCAAAAGGGTTCCTCTTTCTCCACATCCTTGCCAACATCTGTTGTTGCCTGGGTTGTTAATGTTAGCCATTCTGACAGGTGTGGGGTGGTATCTCATTGTGGTTTTGATTTGTATTTCCCTGATGATGAGTGATGTTGAGCATCGTTTCATGTGTCTGTTGGCCATCCGGATGTCTTCTTTGGAGAAGTGTCTGTTCATGTCTTTAGCCCACTTCTTCACTGGATTATTTGTTTTTTGGGTGTTGAGTTTGATAAGTTCTTTATAGATTTTGGATACTAACCCTTTATCTAATATGTTGTTTGCAAATATCTTCTCTAGTAGGATGTTCTTTAATCTCCAAGTATTTCTTGTCTTTACAAATTTCTTCTTGTGGTTGATTCTGAGTTTCATATTGTTGTGGTCTGAAAATAGCTGCAAATTTTATTTAAATGCAACCTGGGATATATCCTTCCAAACATTTTATATAAGCACTGGCATCAACAAATTTTCTACTTTACTTTTTCCAATTAGCTGTTTAACAAACTTTTTACTGTTTAAATATTATTCAAAAATGACTTTAATGACTACACAATTATATTTATCATAGTTTATTACCCTATTAATGGATGTCTAAGTGGTGGATGGGTTTACCATCAATGAAAAACAGTGATGCAATAAAAAAGTCATCTAAGGCTTTTACTGTCTAATAAAGATGGTTCTGTCACTATGCTTTATGGAATTTGGCAGATTTGCATTTTAAAAAGTTATACTGACATAAATATTTCTGTAGTTAGATGGTGAGAAATGTGTCTCAGGAACTAAGGAGTCTTCAATAGGTTCAATGTAGGAGGGAAGAACTCTCCATTGTATTTGCTGTTTTCAAAGTAGTCTAATCTTAAGTGATGGATCAGTTTATACTTTTACCATCGACAGTGTCAACCTTATTTCAGTCCCCAAATTCTAGCAATAAATAAACCCAGCTTAGGAATACCTAGTACCCAGTACCCAGTAGGCCTTTGTGCTATGGGAAACAGAAGTACTACCCCAGGGAAGTTCATTTCAAGGCTTACTAGCTAGAATGGTCAGGAAAATCCTTTATTTGAAAAAAAAAACTTAAAAAAAAAAAGAAAAAAGAAAAGAAAAAGGGAAAGACTAAGTTTCTGTAGGACTTTTAAACTGTTACAGCTGATAAATTTTGCAATGTATTTTCAGATAGCAAAGGCCAAACTAAGTGACTTTCCGAAAGCATCAAGGAACCAAAAATTTGACAGGCAATTCTGAATATGGAACTAAGTACTGGCTATCATTCTGGATGCTCACAACCTAGCCCAGAAGCTTCCCACTATTGGAGTTGAAGGTGGAGGATGAAAGAGATGCAGAAATACAACAGCCACTTTCACATAAAATACTTCTGAATTTAAAAAGAAAGCAAATTTCATTGTTCTCCCTATCCTGCGTCCCAAAGGAAACAAATATATTAGTTTTTTGCCAAGTGGCATCATTCAGGAATCACAACCTCCATTAAACTTCATAAACATGATGTTACAAAAGACTTTCAATATGTCATCTTTTGTTTGCCTTATAAAAGATTAGCATTATTAATATATGGCTTCATAAAAATTTTTAAGACCACCTGATAAAATAGGGCTAAAGATTTAAATGTACAAAATGAAACTACAAAAAGACTCAAAGAATGTAGAAAATAGCTTTATAATCCTGAGGTAAAGACGATCTTTTCCTGGGGTGCCTCGGTAGCTCAGTTGAGTATCTGACTCTTGATTTCAACTCAGCTCATGATCTCACAGTTTATACGAGTTCGAGCCCCGCATCCAGCTCTGTGTTAACAGCACAGAGCCTACTTGGGATTCTCTCTCTTCCTCTCTCTACGCCCCTCCCCACTTATACCCTCTCTCTATCAAAATAAATAAACTTTAAAAAAAAAAAAGGTGATCTTTTTCTAAGCTTTACACAAAACCCAGAAACTATAAAGGAAAAAATATAAAAATCATATACTTGTTTGCCAAAAGTAACTATACATAAATATGAATGATATACTGGGAAAATATCAGTGACATATATGACAAGAGTTTTCAAAACACTTCAAGTGCACCAATAACATGTTAAAAAAAAAAGGTTAAAGCACTGAGTGGAAAATTTAGCAAGGAACATGCTCAAACAATTTAAAAACACATAAAAATAACTTAAAATAGTGAAAAAATGGTCAACCTTACTACCCAAAGAGAAACAAGATTATTTTAATGCCTAACCAATTAACAAAGACTAAACAGGTTAATAGGTTGGATATGAGGAAATAGGCATTGCAAACAGGGTAAGTGAATATTGTTATCATCTTTCAGTGATTTTTTAAAAAGTTTTAAAAGTAATCTCTACACCCCATGTGGGGCTTGAACTCATGACCCCGAGATCAAGAGCCACATGCTCTTCTAACTGAGCCAGCCAGGCACCTCTCCTTTCACTGATTTTTAACAACAAAATTTTACAGGCAAAAAACCTGTGACCCACCAATTGCATTTCATTTCCTATTCACTTCATTTCTAGGAATTTATCTGACAGAAATGCTAACATGAGTATGAAAATATATACACAAGGGGTACCTGTATGGCTCAGTCCATTACGCCTCCAACTTTGGGTCGTCAGAATCTCACAGTTCGTGAGTTCCAGCCCCACATGGGGCTCTCTGCTGTCAGCATCAAGCCTGCTTCAGATCCTCTGTTGCCCCCCCTTACCCACCCTGCCAGCCCTTTCCCACTTGTGTGCGTGTGTGCACACAAGTACTCTTTCTCTCTGTTTCAAAAATAGGCATTAAAAAATTGTTTAAAAATTAAAGAAAGAAAATATACATGTGTTAGAATAGGTGATGGAACAATTTTTATAATATAAAATCAGAAAGTAAAATGTCTACCAAGAGTGAATTAAAATTAAAATTTGTAGCATCTATAATTAATACAGCCATTAAAAAAAGGAGATCAACATGCCTTGGCATGGAGAGATATCAATATATTTTAAAAAGCGAGACAAAATATGTATAATAAAATGCTATTTATATTAACCTATATGCACCATCAAAATTTTAGAGTATCTTTCAAATCTAAAAAAAAATTAAAATCATATGTAATATATCTGCTAAATTTCCAATGACCATTATTACCTTTATAGTCAGCAGAAAACAAACACTTTTTTAAAATGAAAAGACAAACCCAATTTTAAGTATAGTAAATGACTGATACAAATCCAATCATCTTCTGGATGACCAGTTTCTTCAAAACAAGTTAAAGGGCTTCAGGGAGTCATAGAAAAATATTTACTATCTGAGGTATGAAAAGTTTACTGTGGAAAACTGACACTAGAGAAGTTAGCATTACTCAGGGCTTTGATGAGTCCACAGTGCAATAATTACAGCATTAAGATGTGGGTCCTATGGCTGACCTGCCTCTTGGTTACTATATTCATCATGTGAGTGGATGCAAAGATAAACATAATCGATCTTTGTAAGTAGCCTCACCTAGTTCTAATGGAGTGGAATTTCATTTAAAACACTGAAATCTATCCCTAAAGATAGGTATCTGGAAAAAAATCTAGAACAGAGTAGTAATTTCACTTTATCCATGCCCAGAAAGAGGCACCAACTGTTACGTACAGCAGATTAACCTTTTGATCTAGAAAATAAATTCTCTAAAAAGTGAATCAATACACAATTTCTTCACAAGTTTCCTCTATGAAGTAACATCCTTCAAATTCGGAAACAAAAGCAACTACTACCATATTCAGAGATAAAAGTGTTCTATTTTTGTCTCCATCTAAAAGAAGTCACACCTTTGATAAAAAGTTTGAAATGGAGTAAAAATAAATTCAAACCTCAAATGCTATAGGGAAATTAAGATGCCTGTTATTATGTAACATTCCTTTTACCAGTATTCTCATTCTAAGAAAAAATCCTGGCTTTCTGAGATTGTTATATCTTAATTCTGGAAGAGCCCGAGAAAGCCAACAAATATATAAACTTGACTAGGCTCCAGAGGACAATAAGCCTCTGGTGGCCCCTTTCCCCCTTTTATGAATAAATAAATAAATAAAACTATTGGGTTTTGCCTCTTTGTTTTCCTTTATTCTCAAATTAAAAAAAAATAATTTATTTTTACTTGTTAAAAAATATTCATCATATATCTATACTTCATATAGATATGATATAGATATCATATAGATATATGATATATCATATATCTATACTTTAATGTGTCCTAATTTTATGAAAAACAAAGGGATTTTACACTTTTCTTGTTTTCCATTTTAAAAAATAGAATATATATCCATTGTGACTTTTTAGTAGTAATATTAGAAAATATTAGTAAAGATATTGAGTTAACTAACTATATAAACAGCTGTTACCAACCCAGGATACTTTCACTTATATTTACTCTCATAAAATCCTCAGAAAAGTTTCTAAAAGACTTTTTTACTTTAATATTCTGTATGTCCACCTTACTTGAAGTTAATCTCAAGGGTCAGATGCTGTACTGGCAGCACTGACTTCCCCAGAAGTGTCTAAGCTGTAAACTATTTCTGAAAGTCCAATGCTTACACATGCAATGTATCTCTCAGAAGACCTACGATTTCATATTCAGTGTAGGCTCACTGTTATGAGCCTGTTATGAAATCAACTTAAAGTAACATTTTAGAACATTAAACACATTTAGAACATTAAAAACATCCACTTTCTACTGTCAGAAGTTAAACTGATGTCCTTATACTTTAGATGTGCAATTAAAAACAAAATCAAAACCAAAATTAAAAGCCCAACCATAAAAGCATACTGAAGTTTCAGGACCTTTAAGGCAGAAGAGTGCAAAGTCACAGTCAGGACAGGGGCCAGGTTTCCTTCAACCTAGAAAAAGCCAAAAGCTCTACCAAAATATCAAAGTAATAACCCATTTGACTTCTTTCCATCAAGCTCCCAGTCAAAAAATATATTATCACATTATCATCACACTTCAAATGCATATCCTACTTTTATGTAAATGTTACTTTATGTAGACCAATAATACTATGCATTCATAGACCACTCTGCCACTTACAAAGGGATGTCATTTCCATATCTGATTTGATCTTCACAAATACCCCAGGAAGTAAGGCAACTGGCTATTAGGTACAATGTACACAAGGGAACAAAAGAGACTCGTAAATTATGTGCTCAACATCATTAAACATCCTGACTCCCAATCCAATGCTCTTTTTACATTTCATCATGATGGTAACATGAATAAGGTAACACAATAGAAGGTTTTAGGATTTTGATTTATGGACAAACACTAAAGAAAAATTATATTTCTGACTTCCTGTAATGAAGGAGGAAAATCTTTGACTCACTTTAATCATTTTTTAATACTTCCTTCAGAAAACCCTACTGGCCCTTCCTTAAACAGCTTTCCACACATCAGAAGCCCTTTTTTAAGAAAAGAAAATCCCTAAACTTATCAGTTAACTGCAATCCTTCTCACATTATAGGGCTAAATTTCATCTTAGAACTCAAACTGAAAACTGTTTCAAGTTTATCTGGTGCAATATATTGGACATGTTCTTTGAAACACAGTCCTATCTCTAAATTGTTTTAATCTAGTCAAAACTGTAAAACTGCCACAAGGAAGTTCTTGAAAATAGAAGTTATCACATACTTTATGGCAACTTCCTCACCTAACCACACATAACATGCAAACAATCCAGCCTCTAGTAGTTCTGCATTGTTAGATGAGTCTGCATTTTCCGGTTTAAAATATCCTGGGCTTCACAGGCCCTGCTGCTGTGTCCATGTTCTTTACATGTCAGAAACTACTGCTCTAGGATCTTAACAGTTTATGCTCACCTAGCCCTTTTAAATGTTTATTTAACTTGGATAAGAATACAACTACACAATCTAGAGTACAATACCATGGAACCAGTTAGTAAATCAAACATGTTAATCAATTATGTTCCTTATGTCTTGTATATAGAACCAAGTATCTAATAAGATATTGAGCCAACACAATACACAAAACATACAAAATTAAGAAGTAAAAAATAGTGAAAAGGAATTCAAATTTAAGGAAGCAAAGCTCCAAAGAACAACAATCTAAGAAAATAGAATATGAATACCATAGCTTGAAAAACAACAACAACAAAAAGCTTTAGAATGGATTTTTTATTAACAGTTAGTGGACACTTGGAGTTGAGGTTAAACCTCAATTTTTCAGGACTGATAACTGCAAAAACAGATAGAATATTCCTATATAAGACCAATGTGACCCTTTCTTTATGACAGAAAACAAAATGTGAGTTAAACAATATGCTTCTTACACATCCATATCCACCATACCCATCATAAAAAATAAAACAAAAATAAGCATAATCCAAAATATCAGACATATTAAAAATGGTACTCAAAGTGATTCAATGAAAACAAGCTTTAAAAGCCCACATTTTGTTACTGCTTAACTTCTTTATTTCCACTGGCAAATGCTTACAAATAGTAAATTTAAAATTCCCCTATCTCCAGATCTTTTCAGATTAGTATGCCCATCTATTGTCACCTGATAGATTTACAGGAATAATCAAGATTCTACTGCCTTAATGAAAGACTAAGCACTTCTGTCTTTGATTTTACTGTAAAAAATAAAAACAGATTTTAAAAAAGATGAGATACAAATGCTAAGAATTACTGTCATATGTGAGGGGTTTTTTCCCTTTTTAATCTACCTAATGCCCCTTCCGCACAAATAATTTACATTCAAACTGTTACTCATATAGTCAGTCTGTGGATGCAGTAACAGGAACTCTGTGTATGTTTTTTGTTGTTGCTTATTTGGTCTTTAAAGTAATGTTTAAAAGGTCTATATAACTGGAATTACGTTCTTTTCCATAGAAAATTTGGAAAATACCAGAAAGTATAAAGAAACAGTCATTTGTAGTTTCACCATCTACTCACTTTTATAACTATCCTTTGAGCTTATTCTGATCACTTCTAGCTCTACAGTTTACACAATTAGAATTATACTATTTTCTAACCTGTCTTCATTTAAAAAGTAGTATTTCCCACATCCTTGAATATTATTATTTTTAATGGTTTATTTAATTAGAATCCTATTCTTAGCGTAAAGGGTTAAAAATTATGCATTAAAATAATACCCTTATTCCCGTCCCTTCACTTTTATGATAAGAGCTCAGCAAAGAATAATAAACCATTCACACTAGCATCTTTGGTGTGATAAATTAGATCCCTCTGAGAAATGTGGGACCTAAAAAGATTCAAACCTTAAAACTATGAAGCGCTAACAAACATTTCAAGCGCTATCCAATGGATGAAACCTTACTGGAGGAGGCAAATCTAAAATTCGCAGGACTCAAGTAGTTCCCTATTCTAGCTACAAAAAAGCTCCACTTCGTTTTCAAAAGCAATTGTGAAGCAGTGCAAATTTCACCCACTCCAAAGTACGTTAATTTCCTGAGTTCGTTACGACTGGCGCTCCCAATGGCAGAGCTGGATTCATTAAACAGAGATAAACATGTAACGCATACAAGGAACTGTGTGGACAGCTGCTACAGAGCAGTTATCCATCAGGAAGACCATGCTACAGTGGGCTGGTGCATGGAGAAGAGGATAAGGAAGGGGATCTGATCATTGTCAAACTGGCGTATAAGCAGAACTCTCAGCTGCATTATTTAATATTTAATCTTTCTATTCCTGGCATCACGGGGCTCAAACGTCACCAAAAAAGATGGGCCGGCTGAAAAACCCGGCCGGGTGACGCACATAACATCTTACCATATGGATGCTCAACAATCAAGACCGAGAAGCGCCCCAAACCTGCCCGGTGGAAGGAGGGTTCCCCGGGCCATCAGCTTCCCCGCGCCCCGGACACGCCACTGGGGTCTGCAAGTGGGGATGTGAGGCTGCAGGACCTCCCGACCCGACGCCTTAAGGGACGGCTCACGCCGGGGAGTCTTAGGACTCGCATTCCGAGACCACCCGTCCGCCAGCACACGCCAGGCTCCAGGAGTCGACCCCCGCCGGAGGAGCCCCCCGTCAGAGCAGCTCCAGGCTCAGAGAAGACCCCGCCTCTGCCTCCAGACTAGGGTGCCGGTCAGGGCCCGGACCAGTGGCCGCGACTCTCCTCCCGGGGTCCCAACCCGCCCAGGGCCGTACCTGAACGAGCAGCGCCACCTCCGACCGACTGCGTTGACTGTCGCGGTGGCAGCGGTCACAGCTCCGAGCACAGTGACGCCTCTCTTAAAAACAACAACCTGCTCACAGGCGACCGCAGCCGGGAGGCGGCGGCCGGCGGGGCGACGAATCGCATGCCGGGACTCGTAGTCCCTCCTGCTCCTCATGTCGGGCGCCGGAGGAGGGAAGAACTACGACTCCCGAAGAGGAGCGCAGCCCGCCGCCGCCAGGCTGCAGGAAGCTAGGCGGGGCAGCAGCGCTCTTCACAACATCCGGGCCCCGGCGCTGGAGAGGCGCCGCGGCCGGTTGCTATGGAGACGGGCTGCTCCTACCACTCTAAAGGATTCGCGCTTTCCTCCAAAGGGCTACTCCCCGGATTAGGCGGATTAGTCGATACCTATTGATTCAGCCGACGGATTACGTTCTCTTCGCTGCTTTAACTGGGTGTAGTAAAAAGGCCGTGTCCCCTGGGCGCTCGCTGATCTTCTTGCCATCCGCTGCCGGGAAAGACTGCGTTTGCCGAAAAAATAAGGAAGATACCGACAATGACCGACTACGACTGGGTGGGTCTGGGCAGAGGGCTGAATGTTTTTGATGGCTGGTACTCCTTGGTGTAAATTTGGGCATCGCCCCTCCTCCCCCAAACACCTTTTGAGGGAACCACTGGGCTACACAGATGTAATTGTATATTGCTTTGACCCAGAATTGCCTCTGAAAATATAAAAATGACTGGGGATGGTGTGCAACTCGTACCCCATTGCAAACTGTGCGGTGATGGCTTTAAATAAGGAAAATGTACCTTGTTAATTTTACATTCTTACGCTGTGACTTGTTCAAAAAGGATGGGAGCAAAAAAAGGATATGGTGCCCTTGTGTTTACTCTTGGTGGAAGCAGTATAAAGTTAAGGTTTAAGGGTAAAGTTAAGGCTGTGTCTCCCAATTGTGGCAAAAAAATAAAAACATTAACAAGGAAGATGATGGGTCTGCGCAGAAAGAAAAAGGGACCTCAAAATTTGACTTTTGGGGGATTTTTTTGTTTGCTTTTGGTGTTGCTATAGTTAACATCACTTGTAACAACACCAAAAACTAAAACAGGATTTTTAATTTTACGATTACAGCTTCCATAAAGGGCATTTTCATTACTCAATGGCTTATCTTTTTTTAAATGTGCATGTGTTTATAATGAACAACTTGGAAAAGTCACAGTGGTTTGGCTTTCTGTAATTCCAGGCAAGACTGAAAATTATATTCGTGAGAAAACTAATACTATATATTTATAGATTTTTATTCTTTTCAAGGCAATTTAACAGTCTAATTTTAAGACAATTTTAAAAGAATCATTTACAATTTTAATTAACCTTTTTATCCTTAAGTAATATTTGCTGTGTAACCTGGCATAGCATTAAAAATAATCCTTTTGTTATTCTTTGCTGTAGGCTGTATGTTTTTAATTGTATCTAGTTTGAACTTTATATTTATTTTAAGAATATCAGATTTGAAGAGGGTGAAACCCAAATAAGAAAACTACATTGAGGCCTATGATATAAAGTAAAAGCAATGAGTATTTTTTTTAAGTTTATTTATTTATTTTTGAGAGTGAGAGACAGCCGGGGACAGGCAGGGCAGTGGGGGGGAGGGGGGGAGAGAATTACAAGCAGGCTCCACACTGTCAGTGCATCACTGGGGCTCCATCTCACCAATGTGATCATGACCTGAGCAGAGGTCAAGAGCCAGTTGCTTAGACTGCTTAAGAGTCAGAAATCAAGAGTCAGACTTAGACACGCAGGCACCCGTTAAGTATTTTGTTTCTAAGTCCGTAAACATTTGTTAATTATCCTGAAAGTCTAAAAGATTTAGGCAGACACTTAACATTTCCAGATTGTGTGGTATAACATGCCAACAGAGTTTGTCTTCTGGTTTGACTGGATTTGGTTTTCTGTATTTTATTTTGGGCCAAAGATGATCAGAATTTCATAGAAGGTGATTTGATGAAAGAGAGTACTGTGTGACTGAGTTTGCTTTGGGCAACCTGACTGGATATCCATAAAGTCTGTTAGGTTTGCTACTGTTTCCTGCAAGTTATAAGGGAGCCGCCTTCCACCTACAAAAGCTAAGGTGCTTAACTAAAAGCTAAGCAGCTTTTCCTGTGCTCCAGAAACCTACACACTTTAAAAAAAATTTTTGTTTATTTATTTTAAGAGAGAGCAAGCATGAGTGGAGGAGGGGAGGAGAGGGGGAGAGAGAGAATCCCAAGCAGGCTCCATGCTCTCAGCAGAGTGCCCACCTCGGGGCTCAAACCCATGAACCAGGAGATCATGACCTGAGCTGAAATCAAGAGTCAGAGGTTTAACCAAGTGAGCCACCCAGGTGCCTCCAGAAACCTACACATTTTGAGAAAAGCTAACATGTTGAGGTACCGTAGGATTCTGATGACTTGGTATTATCGAGTGTCTATACTGTTGATATTTGAAAAAAAATTAATAAGCGGTGTCACAAGTAGTAGCAAGATCTGATGCAGTCTACTTCCAGCTTTGCCAACTTCCTACAAGATTATGAATATACTGGGGCACCTGGGTGGCTCAGTCGGTTGAGCATCCCACTCTTGATTTTGGCTCAGGTCATGATCTTACGGTTCATGAGATCAAGCCTCTCATAGGGCTCTGTGCTGACAGAGCAGAGTCTGCTTAGGATTCTCCCTCTCTCTGCCCCTCCCCTGGGATTCATTCATTTTCTCTCTCTCTTCCTTTCTTTCTCTCTCTCTCTCTCTCACAAAAAAAAAAGCATTATGAATATGAAGTATTAGTAAACCGTACTATTCTAAAATAGTGTTCTTAACCTGTAAACTTTAGAACTGAATTCTGGAACATCACCCATGTGCATTGAGGTAAACCTGAAAGAAAATGATAAAAACTGATTGCATTTATATTGCTTACATCCAGTTTTATTTCATTTTATCTCCATAACCACAGGAACTATGGCAATTTTTGTTTTGTTTTATACTAATTTACATATACATAAACAATCTTCTATTTAATACAACCTTAAAAAACCAGAATTACGGTACCCTGTCAACTACCATGAAGTTATTTAGATATAATAATATAACTTCTGATCTGGAAGGATTTAGATCTTAAGTATTCCAGAAGCTGCCAAATATTTTTATTTTTACATTTTTAAACTAAACAAAATTTTTGGCCTATTTGGATACCATAGAACATACTAATTAATAGCCTTATCACAAATAAAGGGCCTTAACATGAGTAAATATGTATATCCCTTTATGCTTTTTGAATAACAAAATCACTTAGATCTGTTAAAAAGAAAACCTGGGACCAAGGTAGAATCACTTGCCCCCAGGACAGCAAACCAAGACTTAATTGCAGTTTCAGCCTCCCAATAAGAGGAATTTTAAGCCAATCTGGAATTTTCTAGTCAGTACCAATCAGGTGATCTGTCACGTTGGCCCACCCTCCCTCCCCAAAATGAAAATGAAGTAATCTGCATGATAAAACACTCTGTCCTTTCCCCTTGCCTGAAACAATCTTTTGCTAGTAATTTATCCTTCCAATGGAAACCTTCCATTTTGTACCACTCCTCGGAGCTACGCTCCACTTACTTGACGGGATGCTGCCTGATTCATGAATTGCTTAATAAAGCCAATTAGATCTTCAAATTTACTTTGTTGAATTTTGTTTTTTAACAGTTGCTATTGCTACATTTGGAGCGTCCTGATATCTGAGCCCTCAGATTAGGAAACAACCATCTAATCCACCTCCTTTATTTTATACTTATAGACAAGGAACTCGAATCCTTGTAAAATAATTTCATCAGTCATCTAGCTATCAGTGCTAATATCAGAACAAAGAACTAGTGACACCTAATAGGTGCTCTTTACAACTCTTAAAGCAGAAGATACACAAATACGAAGTTTTCCAACTAGTCTGTTTGACCTGTTTTTGTATAAGCCATGCAGATATCATTACGGCCCTCTCTTTCTACCCACACTCCTTTGCCTATCCATCTCCCAGAGGCCTCTTTAACTCCTGACCATGGCTTAGCAACAACTTTCATAAGATAATCTAGGGATCAGCAGTTTAAGCATCTCTTGGGACTTTGTTAGAAATGCAGAATCTTTGCCCTAACCCAGACCTGAGTCAGAATGTACTTTTTAACCAGATTCCTGTGTTGTCTCTTCATTCTGTTGCTTCTTTTGCTGTATAAGCTTCTTAGTTTGATGCAGTCTCACTTGTTAGTTTTGCTTTTGTTGCTTATGCTTTTGATATCATATCTAAAAACTCTCTGCCAAGAACAAAATCAAGAGCTTTTCCCCTGTGTTCTTTTCTAGGACTTTTATGGTTTCAGGTCTTACATTTAAGTCTTTAATTCATTTTGAGTTAATTTTTGTGAGTGGTATAAGACAGGGTTGGTGCTAAGTTTAATTTTGTTTTTCCCCCCAAAACTTTAAAACTGAGAATGATTTTATATCTTTATATTTTAGGACAAGAAAAGTGCTTCAGCTTCAAATTCAGACACAGAAATGAAACCTAAACAACTTCCCCCTTGTGTGAACCCTGGAAATCCTGTGTTTTCATGTATGTTGGACCCAAAGACACTCCATACAGCTACCTCACTATCAAAACCTAAGATGATTATGTATAAAACCAATTCAAGTAATTATGGTGAATTTTTACCTATGCCACAGTTTTTTCCTTGCAATTATACTCCAAAGGAGCAGGTATTTTCAAGCCATATCAGAGCTACTGGATTTTATCAAAATAACACTCTAAATACTGCACCTGACAGAACCAGAACCCTTGATTTTCCTAATTTTCAACACACTCTATGAAAAAATATTTAAGAAAATATACTCAGGAAAAGTGAGTTTTAAATCTAAGGCTAGAATACCAAATTTGGACTATAAAAGCATTTGAATCAGTTAAAAGAATACTTTTAAGAAATAAAGCATTTGAACTGAAACTGAATGAGTGAGTTCTTAAACAAAAATGTGTTCAAAATAGAATAAAAAGCAGACACGTTTTAGTACAAAACAGAATAAAAAGTAGACACATTTAGTACATTATTTAGTACATGTTCTCCAAAATTGTCCACTGAGTATATTTAACAAGACAAAGGAACACAGGAGCACTAAGAAAAAAACTGAATTAAGGAAGACTGACCAGTAATTTCCCAGTTTTCTGTTATTTCAACTAATAGCTTAGAACCTGGGGGAATATTAGTTCCTACTACTAGGTTGGTAGAAGAGAGGATCTGCTATTCATTCATTCATTTGGCAAGTATTTATAGAACACCTGCTAATGACAGGCACTATCTAATGCAAATGGAACACAGAAATAAAAGACAGTACCTTTTATTGTTTCAATGAGTAATATTTTAGGGGAATGAGATTAGCAAATTAATAAAATGTTACAATTTATGTAAATTATGAAAAGGTATTTAAACACAAAGATAGAATTGCTCAAATTTAGACCAAGGACATCAGGAGAAGCATCCTGGAGAAGGTAAAAGCAAATCAAAGGAAAGATCAGTAGAGGAAGAAGAAGCAATACATAGAAGAACAAAGATGTAAGAGATGTAGGTTTTTTATAAACGCAAATAATTTTATATATATCCTTAACACAGTGTAAGCAATGGAGGACAACAGACTATACTCTTCTTCAAACTATGTAATTCCACTGTATACAGAGATTTATTTGTTTATTTCAGCTGCCATCTGTTGAAACCACACTGGAGGCTGAGTACCTTTATTGAAAAAAAATCACTGCTCTTAATTTTCCCTATTAGTTTCAGATTCAGGATATTAACATCAATTAAAATATAATCTTGAGTTGCTAGGGGATCACAAAAGTTGTATCTTCTATTTATTAAAAAAATGGTTTGATGTGAAAAAATAGTTCAAACTCTGCCTCATAAGATTTTCCCAAATACCATAAAATTTGGTATTTGATGACATAAACAAAAAGAAAAATTAGTTTTGTTTACTTCCTCTAAAACACCAAAAATCCAGGCATTGTGCAAGATATTGAGGTGAATAATGCAAATTAAAAAAAACGAGTTTAGTTGCCTTTTCTCCACAAAATCTATACAACCTGTTTTTCCCCTTCACTGTAGGTATTCATTTGTGGCAAGGAAGTCAATTTATTAAAATTTAGAATCTAGATATTAACCTAATGATTCTTACTATGGCAGGTGATTAGACTCTTTTTTGTTTGGCTGTTGCTAAAATTCTCGGGTAGGATGAATATCTCAGAATCAAGCACATTGTCTAGAATGCTACTAAGTCCAGGGACTATTCTAGGCACTAAGACCCTGCTCCTCATGGAGCTTAGATTCTAGTAAATTCCAGTAGGGAAAAACAGACCAAAAAACATGTAGAGAGGGGTGCCTGGGTGACTCAGTATGTTAAGTGGCTGACTCTTGATTTTGGCTCAGGTCATGATCTAATGGTTCATGAGTTCAAGCCCTGTATCAGGCTCTGTGCTGACAGTGTGGACCCTGCCTGGGATTCTCTTTCTCCCTCTGCCTCTCTCTCTCTCTCTCTCTCTCTCTCAAATTAAGTAAATACACTTAAAAATAAAACACATATGTATAGATATATGTGTGTAAGTACATATACATACTTATGTACTATATTTATATTTATGTTTATATATGTTACACATACATGTTATATACATATAGGCATATATTTACATGTATATACGTGTATAGATTTGCATATATAAGTGACATACATATTTACATGTATGCCTATGTGTGTGTGCATGTGTGTATATATATGTGTATCTGTCTATCTATCTACATATATATAATGGCAAGTGATAAATGTTATGGGGAAAAAATAAAATAAGGTTGGGGGAAAGAGAGTGCTTGGGCAAGCAGTTATTTTTGGTAGACTGGTCTGGGAAGGTCTCTGGTAAGTTGATGTCTGACCAAACCGCTGAAGGAAGTGAAGAGAATCTCTGGGGAAAGTAGAGCTGGTGTGAGACAACTGAATATGTAGTCTGGAGTTCAGGGGAGAAGCCCAAGTTGAATATAATCAGTTTGAACAACATCCACACAAAGATATTATTTAAAATCATGAGGCCAGATAAGACTATAAAGTATTCATGGGAAAGAGACCAAAGGACTAAACTCCAGGAACTCCAACATTTAGAAATCAGGGGAATGAATATGAATAAACAAATGAAATCAAGAAGTGATTAATGAAGGAGGAAAAAATTAGAAACTGATGCCCAAAAGCCAAGAACTTGTTTCAAGAGGGAATAAGCCAGCTGTGTGAAATTATCTTGAGAGGTAACACATGGATTGAGATCTGAAGGTACAAATAGGCAATGCAGAGAACATTGGTCACCTCAGGAAGTGTTTTAGTGAGGTCACAGAAAGGAAAACTTTAATGGAATAGGTTTAAGAAAGAATGGAAGTGGTACTTTTTAGTAGTTTTGCTATACACTGAACAGAGAAATAGACTGAAAGCTGGAAGTAGACGTGTGGGGCCAAAGGTTAATTTTTTAAAGATAGGATAATATAGCCTATTTGTATTCTGATGGGATCACTTTTTGTAAACTACCAACATATACTAAATCAGTTCTAAAGATAAAATGTAGTTGAAGACAACTACACAGTAATGTTTCTTTAATATGGACTAAAAAAACTATATAAAATCAAAAGCATAGACAGACCATATATAGAATTATTCACCAGCTTACAGTATATTTAGAACCAGGATACAAACAACTTAAAAGAAGCTGTAGAGTTTGGAGTGTATGAAATTCATCACTTTGTAAGATATACAACATAAAGCAGTACATTTTTGTAATATTCTAAAATGTAATTAAGAAATAAGTAAACAAATACATACATTTGTAACTTACTTTACAAATAAGTAAAAAAACACAAATAAATGAGTTTGTAATTTTTCCAAAAAGAAGGATTTCACTTCAGATAACAGTTTGAACAACTCATTCTTGTAGAAAATATTTAAACACATTAGGTAAAAAATTCACAGGGGCCCCTGCATGGCTAAGCAGGTTAAGGATCAGTCTCTTGATTTTGGCTCCAGTCATGATCTCATGGTTATGAGATTGAGCCCCACATCAGGCTCCATGCTAAGCGGGGAGCCTGCTTGGGATTCTCTCTCTCCCTCCCTCTCTCTCTGCCCCTACCCCACTTGTTCACTTGTGCGGTGCACATGCTCTCTCTCTGGGGGAAAAAGAAATTCACATAGTTTAGGCAAACTTTCCTACCTTTACATATTTATCAAAATTTTTGACATTTCACTTCCATTTCTTGACTCATCATTACTGCAAATACAGCATAAGCTCTCAGCTTCAAATAAAACAAAGTTTACCTTCCCAAAGGAATATTTTACCAGTGTGTTTAGATCTTTTTCCTCTCTTTTAGCTATAAACTAAGACTATCAGAAATCTAGTTTACTCCATCAAAAATGTAATAAATATATTTGACCAAATAAGTTGATTGGTTTTTACTATGTATAATAGCTCAAAATAATTGAGTTTACTCTTTCTATTATACTGTTTGTTTTGTTTACTAAACAAAAACATGTTTATTTAGGTCACAAAAAGGCTGTTAAATACTGTCAAAAGTAGTTCCTTGAAGAGACTATCTTGAGAAGGTCATAGAGTCTTATGACTTTAAAACATTTTAGAAAAATTAAAAAAAATAAAACATAAAGGGGAATTACATTGGGCAATGGCAAAGAGAAGATGCTGGTAATGTGGTCATTATCTGAAGAATAAACCTGGTTTTATTGGAGAGTTAGTTACAGTGAGGTATGCTTAAGGGTTTGTAAACAAAGGTAATCTAAACTTTATAGGAAAGAGGAAGCCTATTGTGTACAATTGGATGCATGATGCCATGAACCATTCTATTCTAATTCTCCTTGTTCTGATTCTATGTTAAAAAACAGAATTCAACTGAGTGAATTTGAAAGATTTGATTGGCTTTATTCAACAATTAATCAGGCAGCATCCCATCTAGCCAGTAGAAAAGTGATCTGAGAGACTGAACAAAATGGAAGATATTTAGAGGCAGAAACAGGGCAGAACAAAGAAACTATTAACAACAACAACAACAACAACAACAACAACAAAGAAGGATTATTTCAGATTTCAGGCAAGGTCACCTTCCTTTGGGGGAAGAGTGGGGGTCTAGCAAGCAATTTACCTCACTAGTGATGATCAGAAAATTCCAGATTGGTTAAAGTTCAGATTCCTGCAATTACAACCTGGTTTGCAGCAATGGAGGCAAGTGACTTCATTTTTTTTTTTACTTTTTAAATTATTTAATTGTTTTAGCATTTTTAAAATTCCAAAATAATTAACATACGCTGTTATATTAGTTTCAGGCATACAATAATAGTGATTCAACAATTCTACACATTACTCAGTGCTCTTGATGATAAGGGTACTCTTAATTCCCTTTACCGATTTTAGCCATTCCCACCCCTCTGGCAACCACCAGTTCTTTATATTTAAGAGACTTTTTTTTTTTTTGGTCTCTTTTTTCTTTGTTCATTTTGTTTCCTAATTCTACATATGAGTGAATTTATAAGGTATTTGTCTTTTATTTTTTATATAGTTTATTTATTTTTGAGACAGAGAGAGACAGAGCACGAGTGGGGGAGGGGCAGAGAGAGAGGGAGACACAGAATCTGAAACAGGCTCCAGGGTCTGAGCTGTCAGCACAGAACCTGATGCGGGGCTCGAACCCATGAACGGTGAGATCATGACCTGAGCCGAAGTTGGACGCTTAACCGACTGAGCCACCCAGGTGCCCCGGTATTTGTCTTTCTGACACTGACTTATTTCACTGAGCATTATACCGTCTAGATCCATCCATGTTGTTGCAAATGGCAAAATTTCGTTTGTTTTATGGGTAATATCACAATGTAGATACATACCATATCTTCTTTATCCATTCATCTATAAATGGATATTTGGGTTGCTTCCACATTCTGCCTAATGTAAATAATGCTCCAATAAACATAGGGGTGCATATATCCTTTAAAATTCTTGTTTTCATTTTCTTTGGGTAAATACTCAGCAGTGGAATTACTGGGTCATATGGTAATTGTTTTTAATTTTTTGAGTAACCTCTTCCTGTTTTCCACAGTGGCTGCACCAGTTTGAATTCCCACCAACAGTGCCTGATGGTTCCTTTTACTCCACACCTCGCCAACACTTATTTCTTTGATACTGTCCATTCTGACAGATGTAAGGTGATATCTCATTGTGATTTTGATTTGCATTTCCCTGACAATGAGTGATGTTGAGCATCTTTTCAGGTGTCTTTGGAGTCATGTCTGTTCATATCTTCTGCCTATTTTTAATCAGATTGTTTTTTTGGTGTTGAGTTGTACAAGTTCTTTATATACTTTGGGTATTAACTCCTTATTGAATATATCATTTACAAATATCTTCTCCAGTTCAGTAAGTGACTTTTTGTTTTGTTGTTTCCTTTGCTATACAAAGCTTTTTATTTTCATGGCCTGCCTTTAGCAAGAATCTTATTAGGTTAATATAGCCAAAATCTCCCTACGCCTGATATTTCCTCTTAGTAATTTTCTATCCATTGACAACTCCAACCCCCACCCCCAACTTGTTCCTTACCTATTAATCACCACTTGTCCATTGTCCATGCTATAGTATGAACTGACCCCAATTCTATACTAACTTCTATAGTTCCCAAGTGAAATCTGTTTTTACTGCTCTAACTACTGTCCAGCTCCGGTTTTCTTTGACTCTGGGAAACCAGACAGGATATGTTTACATAAACATATGTGTTTACTTTCTATTTAACTATTAGATAGCACTTATCTATTAGGAATAATATTTTTACTTCTGTCAATAAAGAGCTAAAATGCATTAAAAAAATTATACCAAATCTGGTATGGGACAAACCAATTTTGCTTAATGTAATTCACAAACCTCTTTCTGTGAAGAAAGAAATGAACTTTTCTCATAAAAAGCTTAAGCACTTTAATGAGATAAAGACAGGTTTAATCAAACTAGTTACCCAGCCACCCTGACTCTCAAGTGACTATCAAAGGGCAAGTGGCATATTAGAAAATATTTTTTTAATAAAGTCTAACAATAACTATTTTCTATTCCTGTAAAGCATCCACTGCAAAAATGGGCTAAGTCTGAACTTTCCTTTATAATCAATATTTTGATATGGTTTTGATATTTCATAGCCAAATTTGTCAAAAAGTTATATTTAATTAGTATGTATACTATGTATTTATGTGTAATGTAATCACACAGTAGTGGGGGATTAAAGATCCCTTCAGGTGACTGAAGATCCCTTCAGTTTACATTTTTGTAACAGCTACATTTAGTTTATTGTCCACTTGGTATCTTGAAATTAATTTCAATCAAATAATTGACATTATGAGAAAAATCAAAGGACTACCATAAAAATTTTTTTCTTATCTTTTATTCATAGGCCTTAATAATAGTTAGTACTATTATTTGGGAGGTTTTTATCATAAAGGAAATGGGAATGTTGTATCAATATTTCAACTCTGTCACTACTTCAATCTAAGACAAAAGTCCCTTGTAAACCATAGGAGATTGCTCAAAAGAGGTCAAGTGTTTTGTGAATACAAATTCATCTGCTGCATTTAAACCAAGACTTTATTTAGAGGATAGAGTAAAAAATATTCATAAATAACTAGTTAAGACTACCCCTTCTTCTATTCCTCCAAGGATAGATCTTTTGCCCTTAGGGCAGCTATTGGGCCCAGTCTTTTTTGAGGGGGCAGGGGGAAAGGATGGTAATAGGAAGAGCCTGAAGAAGCACTAGGTTGGTTAACATATTTTAACCATCAAACTGGTATTTGGCACCCATGAAGATCCATCTTTATTTTAGTAACACTTATTTTTAAAAATAAAAACAAACCAGTATTAATTATAAGCAAAAGCAATCCTGCCTTATTAGAAGGTCTAATAACTGGACAAGACTGCTATGTAAGTTATCAAAAGTTGTATGAAAGTAAAAGTCTCAAGGTTGCTGAACTACCCTTACCCATTCAAAAAAAGTACTGCGTTAAAAAAAAAAAAGAATGAAACTCTTTTATAGACCATTTGAATGACATCAGATGACCAAATCCTATAAAATCTTATTCCTAAAAAATTGTGTTTTGTTTTTCTAAAAATCTTCTAAATATAAACAGACAATTGTGGTAACTACTATGTGCAAAAGGGAAGGTGTACTGTTTTTGCTTAATGCTTGCATCATTACAGTGATACAACACAAGTGGTGGTGCAATCAGATGCCAGTATCATAATATTCGGTGTTAACATTCACCCATTGCTGTCTTTTTTTCTTTTTCCTATTGTACTTGAAGTTACTAAAAGACATCTCACTAGAAAACTTATCTTCGTCAGATAGTGTGAAATATGATCAGTGCTTTGGGGAACACTGCCTATACCTGAAGTTGAAAACAAGGTTTCCCAAACAGTTGTTAGACAACTGGTCTAACCTCCCACAACAGGTGGTGGAGAAGTATTAAAGGGGAAAGAAAAGTGTGTGCACTGAAAACTAAGTAAACATCAGTATTGATTATACCAAGGTCAACCACTCAGACACTTAAGTAGTATATTTAATTTAAAAAAAATTTATAAACGTGGTCTTTTATTTTCAAATTTTACCTTGGCAAAAATGAATCAGTGTCTTAATACTCAACACACCAACAAATATTTGGTTAGTTATAAGGGCAAGCTGAATTTAGTAACAACAACAACAAAAAATATATATAAGTAATTTGTGTATTGAAGAAGCAAAGAATTATATCATTCTTGTTTTGATTTACTTACTCAGAAACCATTCAACTCAAACATTTCATTTTCAATGGTTTATTCTATTTTGTCCTCTACAGAACTAGTGAACTAAAGAGAAAGTGATTCTGCACAATCAGCCATAATATTTACAAAGATTCCTAATTCCTCCAGTTATTTTTGAAAACCTTCAAACAAAGTCTAGTACAATATCTAGTTGCTTCAGCAGTCATTAGGATTTTAGGTCTGTTCCTTGAATTATATTCCGAATCTTCTCAGCATCATTTTGTACAATTTCATTGGATGGGTCAATCTTAAGTGCAGCTTCATAATCCTGTAGACCTATAGTTATATAGCAATGACGGTCAATAAAATCAGTATTTTATAAATACTTGTGTTATCTAGACAATATTTTTAATAAAAATAACCAATTAGAACAGGTTATTCTAATGGTTCAAGACAAGTACCAGGTTTCCAATTAGATTCTCATTTTCATATATGCATCTCTATGTAGTATTTCTAAAAGATTGCAGAAATTTTCTCATTTTTAAATTTAAGCCTCCATTTTCTCATCTTTAAAACGAAGAGTACTTTTAGCTAAGAAAGTCTATGGTGCTATAAGTTCTAAAGAAGGCTTTAAAATGTTTCATTCCTATGTTGATAATTTTTATCTTCACAAAGCTGGATAAGACACTAAAGGAAAAAGAAGTATAGGGCATACAAATCTCATGTCGGTGCCCAGTGGCTCAGTCAGCTGGGCATAGGACTTGATTTCACCTTAAGTCATGAGACTGAGCCCTACATCAGGCTCTGTGCTGCATGTGGAGCTGTTTAGGATTCTCTCTCTCCCTCCCTCTCTCTTCCTGCCCCTGCCCTGTGCACACATGCATGCTGTCTCTCAAAAAATTTAAAAAAAAATTTTTAATTAAAAAAAAATCTAAAAATGTCAGCAACAAGTTTAAAAACAAAGTCAGAAATAATAAAACCTTACAGACTAGCACATTCCTTGGCAAGGCATCATCAAGGAGTATGCCTTTAGGCCTTGAATAAAGGAAAGCTGAATGGTCCTCTGGGTACATATGTATGGGAAGAAGAGCATTAAATATAAGACACTGACTACTACAAAATTTTGCCTTTAGAGCAAAATGAGTAACTGCAAAATAGTCCCTAAACATATTAAAAATGAACGATAAAAAATTAGCGTTAAGGCTTCTATCCACAAGGTTGAATTACAAACCTCAGTACAATCCCACAAATATAAGCAATGATCATACACTGTGGTAGATCAGTTATTTCTGAGCTTGTGTGGTGTGTATGACCATAGCAATTCATTTTTTAATTTCCATCATATCTTAAGTGACTCATTTATATCCTTTATCACACATCTTTCCACAGAAAAGTTGTCTGATAATACAGCACTTTCCTAGATCTAAATTGGTTGTTCACATCTGGCTTTAACTCCCTTCTACAACAACAAATTTTTTAATATTTCAAAATCTTTTTTTGTCAGATAAATTGCAAAGAATATATTAAATGCTAAAAATATACAACAGTGGAGTGCTAAAAAGTTATGATCTTAATCCCAATGATACTTTTTTTCAGAGTATAACTTGGAACTTAAAACTTTTCTATTAATTTCTTACCTTCTACATACAATTCTAGTTGACAGAATGCTGTTCCACGTCGTAGATGTGCCTTCATTCTTCCATTAGCATTGTCTGCAACAGGTGGTGTGAATAATTCTAGCGCCTTACAAAATAAAATAAGGGAAAGACAATTTCCTAATTTAAACTTGAGAAAAAACATGATAAAAATCTTAACTTTAAAACAAGCCTCAAGTCTTCACCCACTGAAATTTTGGGCTTAACTTGTACAGAAATGTATCAAATATTTATATTTGTGTTGAACAATTTAAAGAATTGTTCAATTGTTCCTATATAAGATTCATACCCTCTCTCCCAAAGTTACCTTTGGTTTATCATTTGAAACCTCTACAGTTTTACCTTTATTAGCAGGAATGATTAAAGAGCATTGGAGGTCTTTTATAAAAATTCAAATTGGGCAATTCAGTTCATTCAATCATTCGATAAATATGTATGCCCAGAATTTCCTAATAAAAGGAAAGCTGGATCCTAAAAATATTGCCAAATCTTTTAATAGCTTAGTAAGATCAAAGTATGAGGATCTGGTTATTTCCTCCACATTTTCAATCTCAAGGAGTGACATTAAGAGATTTTTCATGTGATTTTCCCTTAAGACAGGGTACTTGGATATGAAAAAAAAGAGAAAAAACCAGAAGTTTAAGATAATGACATGATATTAGTAATGAAATTAGGATATACTAAGTTACTCTGAAAATCGGGAAATTATGAGGGAGCTACCCTACTGGGCAAGTCGTAGTGATAACAAGAGAATACCAAGTTTTCTTCCTTCAACCTTGCATTAAGTCTGCAAAACTTTAATTAGAAAAAGGGTAAGCACAAACTGACAGGCATTTACTAATTTCCTTGTGAACTTCAACTGAAACACCAAGGATATATAGGAGCAATAGATGGGGATTTCTAACTAAACTTGAAATCTCAAAAAAACACCAGTTCCTGTCTATTCAAAAACAATCTTTTTTTCAGTAAAAAAAAAAAAACAAAAAAAAACCCAAAAAAAATCCCCGTAAGAAACAAAATGACTATTATAATCCTTGCATCTCAATACATAAATTTAAAAGAAAAAAGAGGGGCGCCTGGGTGGCTCAGTCGGTTAAGCAGCCAACTTCAACTCAGGTCATGATCTTACAGTTAGTGGGTTCTAGCCCCGTGTTGGGCTCTTGTGCTGACAGCTCAGAATCTGGAGACTGTCTTTGGATTCTGTGTCTCCCTCTCTCTCTCTACCCCTCCCCCACTCACACTCTGTGTCTCTCTCAAAAAATAAGTAAACATTAAAAAAAACATAAACTTAAAAAAATAAATAAAAGAAAAAAGATTAAGGATATCACTTAAACCAATAGATAAGAGGATAACAATTTTAAAGCAACATATATAAAAAAATAGACACATATACCTTAGAAGAATCTTCGATGGCCTTGTGTAAGTTTTTTAGTTTTAGGTGGCAAGCAGCCCGATTCAAATACAAGAGTGGAATCTTGTTATTTAGTCTTATGGCTAAGTTATATGCATTAATAGCTGCCAAATAGTTTTCTGTTGCAAACAATTTGCTAATGAGACAAAAACAAAAAGGAAAACAATTTAACATTGAAATATAAACACAGAAATGCTGGCTAATGATATTTGGCAGAGGAGGTGGCTTACCTCCTTTTCTATTCCCTATACAAAGGACTTTGTAGGCTACACTGCCCCCAACTTTCCACCCCATATATCAGCATATAATCTGAATGGGACCGACCTCACCCCCACCTCCAAAGGTAGCTATTGGTAGTTTAAGTCATAAGCATATTTCTATCCTCTTGGTTACAATGACTGACTTGGGGATAAGCTTGTGACCTAAATTGGTCTATTCAGAATGAAGCCTGTGACTTTGTTTCCAATGTTGGAGAATGAAAAATTGGGGAAACTCCTCTTGCTGGACACAAATGAAGAAAGCACACAGCCCAAACTGCGATGACCATTTTTAACACCATGAAAACAGCCAGCACTGGAATAAAGCTGATACCATGGAATTATGAAAAGAATAAAAAGGCAGACAGAAGTGGAGTCCTTAGTGATACAATTAAGCTGCTGGATCAAGCTTTACCTAATATGTAACATATGTTTAGCTTTTTAGTTATATAAGCCAATGAATTCCTTTTAACATAGAGCCAGCTTAAATTGTTTTTTTTTTGTTACTTGCAAACAAAAGCATCTAATAGACAGTTCAAATCTTCCAGAATTCTCTTCAAATATATGTACGTAATTAAAGGATTTATTTAAAATGTAAAGTGGCTTTTTATTTTTCATGTATAATTCCTAGAATTTTGAAAAAGGCACAAATGAGGGAAAATAGAAAATACCAAATATAAAACTGTCATATAAAGAACACTTTGTATTTATTTCCAGTTGATTGCACTGCATACTGTACAGTTCTAGAACTTGATGACATCGAAAGTAAGAGCACCCAGTAAAACATTAGTAAAAGGTAAGACAACACTACTATGACACTTAACATAAGCCTGATTCAAGTTCAAAATAACTTGCACCAACTAGAAAAGTTAATTCTCTGGTAACAGTTTATGTTTCTGAAATGTCTCATATCCGCTAGGATGTTCTGAATGCAAGTAACAGAATCCCAACTCAAACTGGCTTAAACAAGGAAGTAAATGATCTCATATTTAAAAAGTCCAGATGGAGGTGCCTGGGTGGCTCAGTCGGTTAAGCGTTAAGACTCTTGATTTCAGCTCAGGTCATAATATAACAGTTTGTGAATTAGAGCCCCACACAGCGCTCTGAGCTCACAGCACGGAGCCTACTTGGGATTCTCTCTCTTCCCCCTCTTCCTCCCCCTTCCCTGCTGGTTCTCTCTCTTTCTCTCTCTCAAAATAAATAAATAAGCTTAAAAATTAAAAAAAAAAACCTCCAGAAGGAAAGTCTCCATGCCCAATGAAATCAGCAGCTTGGACGTATTATCAAGGCCTAAGGTTCCTTCCATTTCTCCATTCTACTATATTCACAAGCTACTCCATCCTAGGGCTGGTTTTTCTCATAGTGTAAGTGACTGCATAGTTTAAGGTGCCACATTCAAACACGATATTCATTAGAATAAAATGCAATGGTACTTTCTGGTATATGCTGAGTAGCTCTTGAGTAAGAGCAAGAAAACTTTTCCTGCACTTGTTGGGATGAGTACTAGGTGTTATATGGAAACCAACTTGACAATAAACTATAAAAGAAAAATAAATAAATAAATAAATAAAACAATACTCCTGGGGCACCTGGGTGGCTCAGTTGGTTAAGCAACTGACTCTTGATTAAAAACAAAAACAAAACAAAAACAAAAACTTCCCAGAAATCTCCTGGTTCACCTCCTTTCCTGTCTCATTAATCAAAAGTACCCAACTGAGAAAAAATATTCTGCCTTGGGGTGCCTGGGTGGCTCAGTTGGTTAATTGTCTGACTCTTGGTTTCTGTTCAAGTCATTATCTCACAGTTCCATATTGAGTCCCACGTCAGTTCTACACTGAAATGGAGTCTGCTTGAGATTCTCTCTCTTTGCTCTCTCTCTCCTTCCCTCCCCCACTCAAGCTCTTTCTCTTAAACTTTAAAAAATATTTTGTGTTAATAAAACCACAAGTCACTCCCTCTCTTCCTCAATTTCTATCCCCATCTGTCTCTCTCTCCCCACTTTTACACCTCAGTACTACATATTGCTGTTTGGGGGCATTTAAGAAAGTTCAACAATATGATAATCTTTTCATAATAAGAAATTTGGAGATACATTATTTTTACAAAATTTTTTTAAACAAAGTATTCTTTAATTTGTGCCATGATTTCTGAAACCAGTCTCCTCCTAATGATGGACATTTAGGGTTTTTGTTTCCCAATACTTTGCTTTTGTAAACATTATAATAAAACATATATCTAAAAACAAAACAAAAACACAAACAAATAAACCCACCAGCAGTGCAATGAAAACAACCCTGATTTGTTGACGTCAAACTGAATTTATCCCAGGACGTGGGATAGAGTCCCCATCCTAAGTCACATGGTCTACTCCTAACCAAAATAGGGTCTCAGCCAATAAGGATGAAGGGAGGGCATACATTTTGGCTGGATAACCTATAGTGTCTACTACCAGCCCCCTCTCCCTTTTTTAATTATGGCAGAATATACATAAAATTTACTTTAACCATTTTTAAATGTATAGTTTCGTGGCATTAAGTACATTCACATTGCTGTGCAATCATCACCAACATCCATCTTAGAACCTCTTCATCTTCCAAAACTGAAACTTGTACCCGTTACCTTCTACCTTTGATGACCACCATTCGATTTTCTATCCTATGAATTTGACTGCCATAGGTACCGCATATGAGTGCAATCATACTGTATTTTTCCTTTTGTAACTGGCTTGTTTTACTTAGCATAATGTCTTCCAGGTTCATCCATGTTGTAGCATGGAAGTAATAAGAGTTTGTTCCCTTTAAGGCTATTAAGAATATTCTGTTGTATGGATATACCACATTTTGTTTACCAAAATATCCATCAATGGGCACTTGGGTTGCTTCCACCTTCTGGCTATTGTGAATACTACTACTATGAACATGGGTGTACAAATATCTGTTTGTGTCCCTCTTTCAATTCTTTTCTGTATATACCCTAAAGTGTTCAAGGGTTTTAATTTCTCCATATCCTCACAAACACTTGTTATTTTCTGGGTTGTTTTTGATAATACCCAGTGTAACATATGTAAATTAGTATCCCACTGTGATTCTGATTTGCATTTTCTAAATAATTAGTGATATTCAGCATCTTTTCATGTGCTTTTGCCTTTTGCAGATCTTCTTTGGAGAAATGTCTATTTAAGTTCATTGCCTAATTTTTATTTATTATTTTCTTTGCCTACTTTTTAAAAAGATTGTTTGGTTTTTAAGCTGTTGAGTTGAAGAAATTCTTTAAATATATTCTGGATATTAACCCTTTATCAGGTATTTGATTTGCAAATATTTCTCCATTCCATGAGCGGCCTTTTCACTCTGTTAATAGTGTCCTTCGTGCACAAAAGTTTTTAATTTTGATGCATTTCAATTTACTTTTCTTTTGTTGCCTGTGCTTTTGATGATGCATCCAAGAAATATTGCCAAATCCAATGTCATAAAGTACTCTGTGTTTTATTCTAAGAATTTTATTGTTTCAGCTCTTATGTTTAAGTCTTTGATCTCCTTTGAGTTAATTTTTATGTAAGTTGTTAGGTAAGGGCCCAACTTCATTCTTTTGCATATGAATTTCCAGTTTTCCTACCACCATGTGTTGAAAAGACTGTCCTTGTTCCACTGAAAAACTGTTGAAGATCATTTGATCACAGAGAGAAGAGCTATTTCTGGACTATCTAATCCATTGGTCTGTATGTCTGTACAAATCTTATATTAACTTATACATTTGAAGAACAGTTCCATTTTTTATCTTTAATGTAAATTTATATATATTTTTTTTAAATTAATGTTTATGTTTGAGAGACAGAGAGAGACAGAGTTTGAGCAGGAAACAGGCAGAGAGAGAGGGACATACAGAATCCCAAGCAGGCTCCAGGTTCTGAGCTGTCAGCACAGAAACTGATGTGGGGCTCAAACCCACGAACTGTGAGATCATGACCTGAGCCAAAGCTGGAGGCTTAACTGACTGAGCCACCAGGTGCCCCTACAATGAGTGTTATTAAAAGAACCATTGTAGGAGGCATAAAATCAAGAAGTATAAAATACTGAAATATTTTTGTTTCCATATATATATTAAAATATAAATCCAAATGGACATTACTCTTTTTTTTTAAGTTTAATGCCACTACAAACATCCAAAAATCTGCCTTATGGCTTTCAGAATGATTTGGAAACAGTCATATTTCAAAAGGAAAAGGAAAAAATTAAACATCTAGTCTAAAGGGCAGTAACCTTTGAACACCAAATTTAAATAGAGAAGTTAATAACCATGAAGTCTCCATTGATGCTCCAAATAAGGCAATGCCAGTGAAAAGAATTATGCAAAAGTACTCTAATTCAACACACACTGAGTGCTTATTATACTGAATATATAGTGAGAACAAAAGAGACATGGACAATTGCAAACAATCCTGTCATTTTTTCCTGTCATTTTTTATGATGACTGACTGGTGTGCCTTTGTAAAGAAAGAAACATTCTGATTAGTATGGCCAGAAGGGCCGAAGATTTTGTACAAGACTGTGGGAGGAAGCAATCAGAGGCAGGACTGATAAGAAAGAAGTGATGTAGAGAGAAGTGAAGAAAAGGACAGAAGACAGCTGGGAGAAATCAGAAGTAGTAGGGCTTGGAAACAGCAATAGGGGCAGGAGCAACACGCATTCCAACAAGAGCCAGAACAACTCTGTTTTGTGGGCACTAGGAACTGTAACAGCCACCTACCCCTGAAAGGACTTAAAATATCATTATCTCTTTCAGTATCTTATCTTCCAGCATCGAAAACATTCTTGGGTATCTCAAGAGCTTCTAAAGCTGAGTATCACTGTGCCTTAGTGAAGGCACATCAACCAGTACAATTTAGCACTCAGGATGCAAAAGGGAAAAGGAAACTACATACTAAACAAAATGACAAGTTAGACCATAATAGGTACTGTATTGCAACAGAATATTATGGGCTATAAAATGCTTACAAACAAGCAACTGAACAAAACGATAATTAAATCAAAGAGTCATCTTAGAATAAATATGGATTCTAAACTTCTATAAGTCAGGAAAAAGGTAGCAGTATAAGAAAACTGTCTTACTCCAGAAACATAGTTTTTAAAATGCAGAAGAGGGGTGCCTGGGTGGCTCAGTCAGTTAAGCTTCTGACTTTGGCTCAGGTCATGATCTCACAGTCTGTGGGTTCCAGCCCAGCGTCAGGCTCTGTGCTGACAACTCAGAGCCTGGAGCCTGCTTCAGATTCTGTGTCTCCCTTTCCCCCACTTGCACTCTGTATCTCTCTCCTTCAAAAACAAATATTAAAAATTTTTTTTAATAAATAAAATAAAATGCAGCAGAGCAAGGCAGATTTGGCAGATCTGTCCTGAAAGTAGGCAGGTGCAAAGGGCTGTTGGAAGATGATTCTCCATGGGAATATTATGTTCATGCATGTCTTATGCCAGATGCACAGACAGCTTTTATTTTGGACGATATTTTCAAAGATATTCATATAGCACACAGCCTTGGAAAATACAGTGTCTCCCTCTGGGGCAAAGAGCAGATTTATCTGCTATTCAGTATGAAAAAAAGATAGTATCTCCTTGTGGGTCAAAGGTTGGAGATGTTTGCTTACAATCCTCTCATGAAAAATTATGTTCTTTAAGCATGGTGTTCTCAGCTGTGGTTCAGACCTGGGCCTGCCTTTGCATTGGCCTTGTGGGACTTGAGGGGCAAAGGAACCAACATGAAGCTCACACTGCTTGCTGTGCCTTGAATAACAGTCCTTTGTCTCTAACCTACGCATCTCCTGTCTTCTCCCAGTACCCATGAAATTGTGGTAGGCTAACCCTTCACAGTTCTTGCTAGGGCATGGATCCAACCCTAAGTATTTGAAAGAAATTCAGTTTGGCAAGTAGAATTATATACTGTGCTGGGAGAAGATGGTCAATAATCGGCATCAAAAAGTCCAACATGAAGTAAAAGGACATCCAGCAAGGTAGATCGAATGCAGACACAGAACATACGCAAACAATAAGGACACGGAAATACAGACTGGCAGACTAGGTTAGTCTGTTAGCAGATAGCGGGCTCCTACAAAGCTGGGGCTCAGAAATAGAATTCGCCCAGTGGCAAAAGGATAAACAAAAGTAAAACAGATCCTCAATCTTAAAATGAAAAGGGTATTAGGCTACAAATCTGGCACTTAGGCCAAGAGAATAAAAAGAAAATTCAAACCCAAGAACTAGAGTAGACAATGATTTTATGCAATTATAGCAATACAATGCTGGGAGCTGGACTGTAGCATAATATCTCCTTAATTCCCTTCTATCTAACATTAGACTTCTATGTAGAGAGTGAGGTATGTAGAGGGGATTCAAGTGGCCCTAGCATGGGCAAAGAAGGGATTTAAGTCTAAAGTTAAGACAGAGTCCAAAAGAACTTACACTAAAAGTCAAGCACAGAGTCATGTCTTCAGGACAAGAACAATGGTCCACTTAGGGTCCATTTACTTTATATGATTACAAGTGTCTAGAAGGACAGCTATTAAAGTTATTTACAGATTCTGAGTCATGTAAGGCTGTTAAATAACATCATACATACCATGCACATGTCTATATTAGAGCATCTAGACTCTATTTTATGAGATGTTCTCAGTAAAAAGCTACCTGGTACATAATATTAATTGGAAAAGGTAAACTGCTTTCATGAGCAAGTAAAATTACCTAAGCTTATGTATTTCCCCAAAAGGTAGAGATTTGTCATTTAAAACTAAGATACAGCAGTAGGAGACAAGGCCAAAAAAAAAAAAAAACATGAAAACAATCTGTGGCTTTTTCTAAGAAAAAGCTATTGCTTTCTGAAAGGTTTGCCCACCTCTACCCTTTTGTGAAACAAGTGTCCCATGGGTTTTAGCATAGTAAGAACAGTTGGACTGTTTTTGCCTGTGTAAATATAGAAGGCTATCATGAAACAAAGCCTCTGGAGATGAAGGTATTTCATCCTTTGGCTTAAATTCAACACACCGCTTCTGAATCAGTTCTATTATGTCTATTTCTATCTTTTGTATCACATTACATTGCTAGTGAGGATATTCTTCTAACAAGTCTTACCTTTCCTCTTATCTATTTGTACTTGGCACTATGATTAACTGTACTTTGCTCTGTTTCTCTGGGTGTTATTAACTACTGAGTTTTCTTCCATCTCTCCTTGTTCCCAGCTCTCTTCCTCTCCTCTCATTTTGCTTCTCTTTCTTTTTCTATGTAATTGGAGGTAGTAAGGAAAAGTGGTACAAAAACAAAAGAGACTAAAAGTAATTACAATCTACCAGTCATGCCTGACTCCTGCAAAGTATACTTTCACACTAGGTTGCTGCCAATTCATTGCTTTTGCCAGCAGTCAATTTTATTTAAATATTTTACTTAAAAATTTTTTTAAATTTAACTTTCAAAAAAATTTTTAACATATTTATTTTATTTTTTGAGAGACAGGGAGAGAGAGGAAAGCACAAGCAGGGGATGGGCAGAGAGAGGGAAGGAAGACACAGAATCTGAAGCAGGGTCCAGGCTCTGAGCTGTCAGCACAGAGCCCGATGCAGGGCTCGAACCCACAACACAAGATTATGACCTGAGCCGAAGTCAGGTGCTCAACCAACTGAGCCACCCAGGCACTTCTATTTTTAAATTTTATTTTAATACACACACACACACACACACACACACACACACACACACACAGGTCTTTCACTGCACTTGTTAGTCCAAAATTCTAACTCTGGCTCAATGATCATATCTGCCCTTTCTACTCTTAAATCCAAATCACATCTTTAGGGTATCAGAAATAAGACCAGACCAGGGCACCTGGGTGGCTGAGTCTGTTGAGCATCCCACTTCGGCTCAGGTCATGATCTTCATGGTTTGGGGGTTCGAGCCTTGCGTCGGGCTCTGTGCTGACAGCTAGCTCAGAGCCTGGAGCCTGTCTTGAGATTCTGTGTCTCCCTCTTTCTCTGACCCTCCCCTGGTCATGCTGTCTCTCTCCCTCCCTCAAAATAAATAGAATATTAAAAAAAATTTTTTTAATAAAAAAAAATAAGACCAGACCAACACTGCCTAGGACCTTTAGCCAGTCACAGCAACAAAACACCTATACCAAAGACCCATCTCACCATGTCAATCAACCTTTGAGCACTGATGTAAAAGCACACTTTTCCCGTCTTCATGTTGCCGCCCTTTTCTACTCCCATCCCCCTCTACTCCTTTGCACTTTTTAAAAAAAATTTTTGTTCTAATGTTTATTTTTGAGAGAGACAGAGCCTGAGCAGGGGAGGGGCAGAGGGAGAGGGAGACACAGAATCCGAAGCAGGCTCCAGGCTCCGAGCCATCAGCACAGAGCCTGATGCGGGGCTCGAACTCACAAACCATGAGATCATGACCTAAGCCAAAGTGAGACATTTAACCAATTGATCCACCCAGGCACCCCTACCCTTTTTTTTTTTTAAAGTAATCTCTATGTTCAAAGCAGGGCTGGAACTTAAGACCCCAGATCACGAGTTATATGCTCTACTGAATGAGCCAGCCAGGTGCCACTCCTTTGCATTTTCTTATTCCCAGTTTTGCTATAATTGACTCCACCTCCCAATCCTTTCCTATACCTTTAACTTTTCTACAAAATCTGTCTAAAATATACTTGGCTCTGCCATGAGGGCAACGCTAATCTCTACCACCCTCTCTACTGAGTCCCTTTCTGAGTCCTACATCAGGGGTGAGGACTGCAGAAACTGGCTTTCTCCAGGCTCTCTTCTGCTAGATACAAGCTGTAACTCTCTATTGATATAGAAGACACTATCCTTTGGGATTCCTAACATCTTTATCCCTATAGCCTTCTAGTCACTGTCATCTCCTGGCTTTTTAAAAATCACTATTCTCCTGGGACAACTAGCTGGCTCAGTTGTTAAAGTGTACGACTCTTGATCTCAGGGTCATGAGGTCAAACCCTATGTTGGATACGGAGCCTACTTTAAAAAGAGAGAGGGAGAGAGAGAAGTTAAAATCACTCTTCTCATATTCATTAAGGACTCTGAGACTGGTTCCCAGCATCTGTCTCTACCCCAACTTCTGGCATGATTCCAGAAGATTCTAAGGTTTATGTATAGGCCCCATTTATCACTTTTGTCTTGAAATACCTAGAACTCCTTAGTTCAACATATTTTCCTTTCAACCGTACTTCTGCTACCCACTCCTAGGGCCACACCTTCGCCTTCATCATCACCTGAACTGCACTACCTTGGACATAGCAAACTCTAGAATCTCAGCCACTAATCAGAACTTTCTATTCTGCCATCTTGCCCTTTATACTAAGTCTTTGATAGACTTAGTATAAGTCTTCTATCTATCTATCTATCTATCTATCTATAAGGGCACTTCTATCAATGCCCTCTAATTGCTTAATTGCTCCATTTTCTCTTACTCCAATGAGCCCCTCATGGGATCTCTTCCTTTCTTATTTGTTTTTTAAAGTTATTTATTATTTATTTTGAAAGAAAGAGAAAGTGTGTGCTAGCACAAGTGGGTTAAGGGCAGAGAGAAAGGGAGACAAAGAATCCCAGGCAGGCTCCAGGATCTGAGCTGTTAGCATAGAGCCTGATGCAGGGCTCAAACTCAAGAGCCTTGAGATCATGACCTCAGCCAAAATCAAGAGTCACATGCTTAACCAACTGAGCCACCGAGGTACCCCAGCATCTCTTCCTTTCTAACCCAACTTGGACTTTGCGGCTAAACACCTGAGTTATTTTTCTATGAGCAATCTGGTCCCTTGCACTACTAGTCTTTTACTGTTATTTGTCAGTTAAAACTCCCACTCTGGCCCAAGGTCTATCCTTAAATCCAAAAGACTAAACCCTAAAGGAGATAAATCACACAGCTGTACTGACATCTCTATGAATTCATGTTCTCAACCTGGCAGGGCCAACAGTATTCACTAATCAATTTCCCTTATCTAAATCTATACTTGTCTCCACTATTCTTTCCTCCAGTCTCAGAAAATGAAGTATCTCTGTCTATTCCAAGTCAACCTGTCAACATTTTCTAGAGCAAAGAATTCAATCCAAATGGACAGCCCACTCAGCTTTGCCCACTTTTGCATTCTCAGACTGCAAGGAGGAACAATTCATAGCCAGACCACTTAGACTGCCTTCACTAAGGCTAACTAACTGGAAAAAAAAAAAAAAGGACAAAATCAAGACAATCCATCCAAGTCTTGGCTTTGACCCAATTTTCTCCACTCTGCTCAGAAAGATTTCAATCATCCCTTCTTTCTCTTGTCTCCAAATCTATTCAAATCTTTTATATTCTTAAGGAAACAAAACAAAACAAAAACTGTTTCAACTTTCCATCCCATTGGCATCTGGGAATATTTTTGTGTATTCCTTTCTTTTGCCAGACCTTCAAATGTTGGTAGGTGACAGAGTATTACCCTAAGGCCACTACTCTCTGGGTCTACACACTCTTTGTGGATATCTCAGATACTTTTATAAATTTAACTACAATATAAATGCTGATAAGCTCCAAATATATTTCTACAGTGCTAAGTTTCAAACTTGCCAGACAATGTCACCCAGACTAGCCCAGAGACATCTCAAACTCAATATATTAAAAACTGAACTTACCTGCATTCTCTCCTGACTGGCCCCTCATCTAGTATTCTCTAATTTAGCTAGTGACACCATGCAATCAATCATTCAAACTAGAAACCAAGAACTCCTCCTTCTTACTCTCCCAAAATCAATCAAGAGGTTCTGCCTATTTTACCTCATAAATATCTCTCAAGTTACCCTCCTCTTCATCCCTACAACAAGGCTAGTTCAAGGCCTTTGCCATGTTTTCTGCAACACATTTTTCCCTTCACCGTACAGAATAAAATCTAAAAAATCCTAGACTCTTAAATATAGTGAACAGACTAGTAGTTGCCAGATGGGAGGTGGAAGGGGGGGATGGGTAAAATAGATGAAGGGGAAAAAGAGTAACTTATCATGATGAGCACTGAGCAATGTATAGAAATGTTGACTCATTATATTGTATACCTGAAACTAATATAACACTGAATGGTAATTATACTTGAATTAAAAAATAAATTAAAATAAAGAATTTTAACCAAGCACACAAGGTCCCTGATGATTTTTCTAGGTTCATTTGTCACTACTCCTAGTCTCAATTTTAATGTTTTAGCAAAAACAGACACACATAGTTCCTGACCCATATATCACACTATTTCTTATCTCTTGAGCTTTTGTTCATACTGTCTCCAATACCTGAAATGAATGCCTTTCTTTCCCTTTCTCTTAAAACTCCTACTTATCATTGAGGATCTCAGGTGCTACATTCTCTATGAAGCTTTTTCTAAACATACTTTCCTTCTTTTAAGGGTAGATGCCCCTCTTTGGTATTCTCATTTTACCTTTTTCTTTTCTATGTATTGTTCTTCTCACAAAGGAGTATTAAGTATTTGTATATGTCTGTCTTCTGCACTAATCTTTGTAGCTCAGAGCCTAGTTGGTAAATAGCAAACAATTAGTAGATGTTTATTTAATGGTTGGATAAATAGAGAGGAAGGAAGGGAGGGAGAGAAGGGGAGAAAGAGGAAGAAGGCTTTAATGTCAAAGTAAGATAAACCAACTTGTCAGTCCCAGGCCTCTGACCTTTAGAAAAACTGTGACTTCAGTTTAACTCTACATATTAATCCCTGGTGGTGTAACAGACAGGAGAAAAGACTGAGAAAGACAAGAAAATAAAAATACAGACACAAACATTGTGGCAGACAGATAATGGAGACTACCCCACCAAAAGATGTCCATATCCTAATCCTCAGAATCTGTGACTATGTCACGTAACATAACAGGAAGGATTCCATAGATATACCTAAATTAAGGTCTTGAGGTGGGAAATCATTCAGGATTAAGCAAAGGATACTAATGTAATCACAAGTATACTTATAAAAGAAAGAGGGAAGCAGGAGAATCAGAGTCTGAGAAAGAGATAGGTTTATGGAAGCAGAGGTTGGAGTGATGAAATTGCTGGATGGAGGCCACAAGCCAAGGAATGTAGGCAACCTATAAACTGGAAAACGAAATAGATTCTTCCCTATAGGCTCTAGAAGAAACACAGATGATACCTTGATTTTAGCCCAGTGAAACCCATTTTGAACTTCTGACTTCCAAAACTGTAAAATAATAAGTTTGTGTTGTTTTGGGGCGCCTGGGTGGCTCAGTCGGTTGGGCGTCCGAATTCAGCTCAGGTCACGATCTCACGGTTCATGAGTTTGAGCCCTGCTTTGGGCTCTGTGCTGTCAGCTCAGAGCCTGGAACCTGCTTTGGATTCTGTCTCCCTGAATCTCTGCACCTCCCCCACTCACACTATCTCTCTCAAAAATAAAAAACTTTAAAAAAAATAGATAAATAAAAAATAAATTTGTGTTGTTTTAAGCTACTAAATTTATGGTAGTTTATTATGGCAACAATAAAAAAATAATATAAAAGTCTATATCTTGATATATAATAAGTAATATCTACAAGTACCTCAAAATATGAATTCAAATTGTCATTCATAATGTATCAGAATGTACTGTCATTCAGAATGTATCAGAATGTATCAGAATTTTTGATAATTGTATAAAAATGTTCACACATAGGGGCGCCTGGGTGGCTCAGTCAGTTAAGCATCTGACTCTTGATTTCAGCTCAGGTCATGATCTCATGGTCTTGAGATCAAGCCTCAGGTTGGGCTCAGTGCTGATTGTGCAGAGCCTGCTTGGGATTCTCTCTCCCCCTCTCTCTCAGTCCATCCCCCGGCTTGTGTTCTCTCTCTCTCAAAATAAATAAATAAACATTAAAAAAATATTCACAGAGCAACATGTAAACAAATAAAAGGATTTCTTGGATATAAATGAAAATATATAAGGTAATTTGGTAATCTCTTAAAGATGGAGATGAATAATCAAAGAAGGTCTAGTTTCTAAAAAACACATTTCTAAGGGAGAAACACATTTCTAGGAAGGACTTATGTTAAATATAAGTGATTTTAAAAGGGATTTTAATACGTAACCCAAAAGATGTGATATATTTCATTTCTATAACATTTAAATGCAAAATCAAATAAAAATAAAGGCCTTATTTGTTATATAATCTGACTTTTTAAACATGGAGGTCCTGCCTATCTAATTTGCTTATTTAGATTATCTTTCCCCAACAACACACACACATAAGTACATATGTCAAGATATCTGGAAAATGTAGTTAGTACTAAGGTCTACCTAAATTTATTATAAATCTCATAGCCAGAGTTCAAACAACTTACTTTCCTTTGTCCTTCAGCCATTCTGGATTCTTTTCCTCTTCTTTTAAATCAGAAAGTTCAGGAATATCAGTATTCAATGTTCTCCGTGCTTCCGCTTGTTTGTGTAACCACTGAAATCACAGAAGTCTAATGAAGGACACACAAATCTTATTTTTATTAACAGCTACTTTGACATTTCCCAGCTTCTATATAAAATGGAAATACTATTTGTTATGGACTGAATTATTTGTGTCCCCCAAAATTCATATGTTGAAGCCCTAATCCCCAATGTATTTGGAAGTGTATTCCAATGTATTTGGAAGTAGGGCTTTTGGGACGTAATCATGTTTAGATGAGGTCATGAGAATGGGGCCCCAATGATGGGATTAGTGTCGTTATAAGAAGAGGAAGAGACCAGAACACAGCTCTCCTCCCACCACTCCCTGTACCCGAACTTGGACTTTCCAACCTCCGGAACTTTGAGAAATAATTTAAGACACCCAGTCTACAGTATTTTGTTAGAGTAGCCTGAGTAGACTAATACACTATTTGATAATGGTGATATTTTTAAACTTTCAGTTTTTACCCTTTTTTGTTTAACTTTACCAGCTGGTTAAGACCAAATGTACAAAACTTTTTAGTCCAAATTTCATACAAATTTATGGAAGTTCATGGGATTATTTTACTTTTCTTATTTATAACACATTTGTTTTTCTATATTGAAAAATACATGACTTTTTAAAAATTATAGTTTTATAATTCTAAAAATAACTTTATAAATAACATTTAGAATACATTGTTTAATAATAATAAAATAGTTAATATTTATATTATAAATTGTCATTATGTCTTAATGATCTTCAATCACTTCCACAACTTTTAAATTGTGAGAGGCAACACAACACCTCGTAGTAAAAAATAATGTAGTTCTTAGGATCTATCTACCTTAAGATATAACACTGAAAATCTCAGGGCCCAGGTATTTATAAATGAATGAGAGATATTCTAGAATGTCACATAAGAAATACCTAATATTAATAATGATTATTATAATATATTAACAATAAATGTCCAAAACCCTCATCAAAACACAAGTTTACAAATCTAATATAGAAAATGATGTATGTGGCGCCTGGGTGGCTCAGTCGGTTAAGCTTCAGACTTTGGCTCAGGTCATGATTTTGCACTCCGTGAGTTCAAGCCGTGCGTCGGGCTCTGTGCTGACAGCTCAGAGCCTGGAGCCTGCTTCAGATTCTGTGTCTCCCTCTCTTTCTCTCTGCCCCTCCCCTGTTCGCGCTCTGTCTCTCTGTCTCCAAAAATGAATAGGTGTTTAAAAAAATTAAAAATAAAAGAAAATGATGTATTTGATAAAATAGATGGCAAGTGTTTATCTCCTAGAATAAACAATAATACTGGATACTAAATCAGTGTTTTCTCATTAGTGTTCTGGAGACAAAAAAATTCTGCAAAATATTTTTCTCAGAAGGAAATACTAAAATAGATTCAAAAAGTAATATCTTTAGGCTAATAAATACTTAAGAAATTCAGAATCAGTATTAGTTTTAAAAGATGAAATAAAAAATACTATCATTGTGATCACTGTAACTAACAGTAAATATACTTACCTCCTCTTCTTCTGCTACTTGTGATTCCCGGAGAGCAGTTGGAAATACTCGAGGAGTAAAGTTGATTTTAATACTGCCAACAGACCGAGGAGCAGGAATACTATTTTCCTTTAACTTCTCCAAAAATATATTTTCTGAATCTCTTCCTTCAAAAGCATTATTAGCAAGTCAGTTCTCTTTCTCTCATTTTCTAGTTAACAATCAAACTGACTTTTAAACTAATCACACAGCAAAGCTACCTGTAAAATCCTATACAAATAAATCAAAGATAACTTCTGCTAGAAGGAATGTAAAATCCATCATCGAAAGTGTGACAGCAAGTTATCTGTTTTTTAATCAATGACCCCAGCTACTTTTCTACAGTTCTCTTTGTTAAAACACACAGTGTCTAATTTACATTCAATCTAGAGAAGGACAGGCACTCTAGGCAACTCTACAACCACTTTCCATTTTAGAAAGCCATCACTAGCAACACTATTTCTATTTTCCTTAAGCTCCTATGGCAATATCTTCTATAAGCTTCCTTGGGATGGTATCAAAGTTTTTCAGCCATCAGAGATAGCTAATGAGAACAGGCAAAAAGTAATAATGAAAAGCTATATGTTTTCATTAAGACAGATGTAATAATGATTAAGCCAATATAAAAGGAGAAATTAATCTATGTGTTAGAATGCAAACTATATGAATAAAGGAAGGAAACGTAGGTTTAAAAACTGCAAAAGTACCAAAAGCATGATACACAGATTTAAAAGGCAAATATCAAAAGTTTTAAGAAAATCAGATTTTCCACAAATGTGACAGTAATATCTTTGTTATAAAATGAATAAATACAAATAAGAAAAAAAAATTCTAAATTAAAAAATTGGAAAATGGACTAAATTGACATTTCCAAGAGAGGAAAGTGGGGGACAAGGAAGAAAAAATAAGGACTCAAACAAGAAATAACATCAATAAAAATTTGAGTGCAAGTTTTCTACAGATTCCTGTGGTTGAGAAAGCTATCTTCTAGTATCCTATCCACTCTCCCTTCTTCCTTTTAGAGACAGAATTTGAGTTCTAGGTGAGGACATGACTGTGTCAGGCTAGAATCGATATAACCCAGCCTTTCATAAGATTAAGTGTGATTGGGGCACCTGGGTGGCTTAGTTGGTTAAGCCTCTGACTCTTGATTTTGGCTCAGGTCATGATCTAACAGTTCGTGAGTTTAAGCCCCGAGCCGGTCCCCATGCTGATGGTGTGAGTCCTACTTGGATTTCTCTCTCTGCCCTCCCTTGCTCACATGGGAGCTCTCGCTCTCAAAATAATAAACTTAAAACCACTTAAACTTAAATAGATTAAATCTTTAAAAAGATTCAACTTAAACTTAAAAAAGATTAGGTATAACTATATGCCAAATCTGAGACAACAAAATCTGAATAGAAGTGATGTATGTAACTTATGGAACATCATCTTATAGGTAAATCTGCTTGCTGTGGACTTCTCTTCCCATTTCCCACTGGCTAAAAAACAATGCCAACTGCAGCATCCAGAAATGGAAGACAAATGATGTAATGACAGAGATGGCCCCACCAGCCTAAATGGCTGCATAGAGCAAAGTCATCAGGCCTACATGGATCACTGTTACATAACAAGTATTAGATTATGGAGAACTATATTTCTGTCTTATTTGATCTGTAATTTGGATCTTCTTATTATAACAATTAGCCTCAACTATCTAATACAATGTCCCAAGAATTTTATATCCAAGTAAATTGTTGCTTACTTATAAAGGCGAAAGACATTCCTAGATATGTAAGAACTAAGTAAATTACTTAGCCATCTTTTCTAAATACAGTAAAATCTTGGTTTGCGAGCATAATTTGTACCAGAAACATGCTTATAATCCAAAACACTTATGTATCAAAGAAAATTTCCCCATAAGAAATTATGGAAATTCAGATGATTCATTCTACAACCCCAAAATACTCATATAAAAAATGATTATAATACCATAATATAATACAAAATAATAAATAAAATACAAAATATAAAGAAAAAAACAAATTAACCTGCACTTGCTTTTGAAAATCTTTGTGGCTGGTGTGAGGGAGGTAAGAGATATGAGGGTTATTGTGTCAGATGACTTTCATTATCACTAACAGAAATTACTGCTATCTATTGGCTCAATGGAAACTTTTTCTGCATGGGGGCCATTGTATATGCTCACATGGATGTTGACTACAGTACAGTATTAATAAACTCTTGTCATCTACTGTATTTAATGTAAGTAGCAATAAGACAGCAGAGGTAAGGGTCTATATCTGCAGGCAGCCTGACCTAGAATGAAGCAAAGCATTCCTAAGCTTACTCTTGTATGGAAGAAAAAGGACTCTCCAAAGATGTTTTGAAGGGTCAAAAAATACACTAGTGCCAGTTGTGGGCACCTTCCAACCTTCTGAAAAGTCTGATTTCTGCCAAACACCACAGTCTGAGACAGAGCATCAGAGCATGGTAGACGATCACTCCACAATCCCCCAGAGAGAGAGAACCATTGGCTCAGTTGTGATTATGTGACATTCAGTGTCATGTACTACTCATATTGCAAGACATTGCTCATTTATCAAGTTAAAATGTATTACAATTGTTTGCTTGTCTTGTAGAACACTCACAGAACAAGTTACTCACAATCAAAGGTTTTACTGTAATATATTCAAAGAAATGTTCCAGAACATGTAGAAATGAAATTAAGAACCCAAGCATAGGGAACTTAATGGTAAAAATGAAAAGAATGGATTTTCTAAATAGTGGAGAACACACTAAAAATGTTATGAATAAGGGGCACCTGGATGTTTCAGTCGGTTAAGCATCTGACTTCAGCTCAGGTCATGATCTTGCAATCTGTGAGTTCAAGCCCCGCATCAGGCTCTGTGCTGACAGCTCAGAGCCTGGAGCTGGCTTCTGATTCTGAACCTCCCTCTCTCTCTGCCCCTCCATCATTCGTGCTCTCTCTCTCTCTCTCAAAAAATAAATGAGCATTAAAAAAATTTTTTTAATGTTGTACGATTAAATGTTAGCACAACAGAAGGAAAGCAGAATAAAAAGTTAAAATGAAGTATATAATTTCAGATTTTTATAATAATGATTACTAGAATACAGAACATGAGGGGAATAAGCACTATTTTCTACAATGAGAAGTTAAAAAATTATTTTCTTACTAATTTTGCTAAAATGAACATTTTTAAATGCTAATGAAAAACATTAAAGTGACCACTAGTGAATGTAAACTGGTACAGCCGCTATGGAAAACAGTGTGGAGGTTCCTCAAAAAATTAACAATAGAACTCGTGTATGACCCAGCAATAGCACTGCTAGGGATTTACCCAAGGGATACAGAAGTGCTGATGCATAGGGGCACTTGTACCCCAATGTTCATAGCAGCACTTTCAACAACAGCCAAATCATGGAAAGAGCCTAAATATCCATCAATTGATGAATGGATCAAGAAGATGTGGTATATATACATATATATACATATATATATGTATACATATATATACATATATATATGTATATATATATACAATGGAATACTACATGGCAATGAGAAAGAATGAAATCTGGCCATTCATGGCAATGTGGATGGACCTCAAGGGTGTCATGCTAAGCGAAATAAGTCAGGCAGAGAAGGACAGATACCATATGTTTGCACTCATAAGTCTAACAGGAGAAACTTAACAGAGAACCATGAGGAGGGGAATGGGGGGAAAAGAGTTAGGGAGAGGAAGGGAGGCAAATCATGAGACTCTTGAATACTGAAACAAACTGAGGGCTGAAGGGGGAGGGGGCAAGGGGAAGGTGGTAAGGGACATGGAGGAGGGCACTTGTGGGGAAGAGCACTGGGTGTTATATGGAAACCAACTTGACAATAAACTATAAAAAATTTTTTTAAATAGATAAAATAAAATAAAAATAAATAAATAAAGTGACCACTAGTTACTTTTTTTTTTTTTTCCTGAGAGAGAGAGTTCCATGTGCGGAAGCAGCAGGGAGAGGCAGAGACAGAAAGAGAATCTCAAGCAGGCTCCACACTCAGCACAAATGCAGAACACGTCCCTACAACCCTGGGATCATGACCTGAACCAAAATCCGAGAGTCATATGCTCATCTGACTGAGCCACCCAGGCTAGTCACATTTACATTAAAAATAGGGTATCCATCCTAAAAAAATAGGGTATCTATCTTCCAAAGTCTTACTGTAAAATAAGACAAATAATAAAAAACAAAAAGAAATTAGCTTTCTATTTCTAGAAGCATAAGTTAAAGTTTTTATAAAATTTTACAATTTCCAGATAAAATGCTATAAACACATAAAATGCTAGATAAAAATGTAACAAATAAACAAAGGTTCAAATACACAGTTCAGTTCAACAAGCAAAGAAAAAGTCTTATCATGATTTATAGCTGGGGTAATTCAAAAGCTGACAAAAAGCTACTTGGATCCCCTATGGTAAGGGACAAGGCAAGGATGTCCACTCTCACCATTACTGTTTAACACAGTATGGGAAGTTTTAACTTCAGCAATCAGACAACAACAAGAAATAAAAGGCATCCAAATTGGCAAGGAAGAAGTCAAACTTTCACTATTTGTAGATGACATGATACCCTATGAAGAAAACCCGAAAGACTCCACCAAAAAATTGCTACATGAATTCAGCAAAGACACAGAATATAAAATCAATGTGCAGAAATCTGGTGCATTTTCATATACCAATAATGAAGCAGCAGAAAAATCGATCCCATTTGCACTGCACCAAAAAAAAAAAAAAAAAAAAAAAAAAGATACCTAGGAATAAACCTAAGAGGTAAAAGATCTGTACTCTGAAAACTATAGACACTTATGAAACAAACAGAAAAACACTCCATGCTCATGGATTGGAAGAACAAACATTGTTAAAATGTCCATACTGCCCAAAACAATCTACACATTTTGCAATCCCTATCAAAATACCAACAGCATTTTTTTTCACAGAGCTGGAACAAACAATCCTAAAATTTGTAGGGAACCACAAAAAGACCCTGAATAGTGAAAGCAATCCTGAAAAAGAAAAATAAAACTGAAGGCATCACAATTCCAGATTTGAAGCTATAATACAAAGCTGTAGTCATCAAGACATTATGGTACTAGCACAAAAAGAGACACATAGATCAACTAAAGAGAAAGAAAACCCAGAAATGGACCCACACTATATGGTAAATTTATCTTCAACAAAGCAGGAAAGAATATCCAAAAGAAAAAATATAGTCTCTTCCACAAATGGTGTTGCAAAAACTGGGTGGCAATATGCAGAAGAATGAAACTAGACCACTTTTTTAAAACATACACAAAAATAAATTCAGAATGGATGAAAGACCCAAATGTGAGACAGGAAATTGTCAAAATCTTAGAGGAGAAAGCAGACAAAAACCTCTTTGACCTTGGCTGTGGCAACTTCTTGCTCAACACATTTCCAGAGGCAAGGGAAACAAAAGTAAAAAATGAACTATTAGGACCTCATCAAGATAAAAACCTTCTGCACAGCGAAGGAAACAATCAGCAAAACTAAATGGAAACTGATGGAATGGGAGAAGATATTTGCAAATGCCATATCAGATAAAGGGTTAGTATCCAAAATCTATAAAGAGCTCATCAAACTCAACGCCAAAAAACAAACAACCCAGTGAAGAAATGGGCAAGAGACATGAATAGAACATTTCTCCAAAGCCAAGACATCCAGATAGCTAACAGATACATGAAAATATGCTCAACATAACTCATCATCAGGGAAATAACAAATCAAAACCACTACTACCTCACACCTGTCAGAATGGTTAAAATTAGCAACTCAGGCAACAACAGATGTTGGTGAGGATGCAGAGAAAGAGGAACCCTTTTACACTTCTGGTGGGAATGCAAACTGGTGCAACTACTCTAGAAAACAGTAGGGAGGGTTCCTCAAGCAACTAAAAATAGAACTACACTATGATCCAGCAATTGCACTATTAGGTATTTATCTAAAGGATATAGAAATACAGATATGAAGGGGGTACATGCACCCAACTGTTGATAGCAGCATTATCAACAATAGCCAAACTATGGAGAGAGCCTAAATATCCATCAACTAATGAACAGAAAAAGAAGATGTGGAAAATATATACAATGGAATATTACTCACCATCAAAAAGAATGAAATCTTGCCATTTGCAATGACATGGGTGGAGCTAGAATGTATTATGATAAGTGAAATAAGACAATCAAAGAAAGACAAATACCATATGATTTCATTCATATGTGGAATTTAAGAAACAAAACAGATGAATATATGGGAAGGGGGGAAGAGGAGAGAAGAAGCCACAAAAGACTCTTAATGACAGAGAACAAATTGAGAGTTACTGGAGGGAGGTGGGTGGGAGATGGGCTAGATGAGTGATGGGTATTAAGGAGGGCACTTGTGATGAGCACTGGGTGTTGTATATAAGTGATGAATCGGGTGCCTGGTTGGCTCAGTCGATTAAGCGTCCAAATTGTGATTTTGGGTCAGTCATGATTTCATGGTTCATGAGTTTGAGTCCTGCATCAGGCTCTGTGCTGACAGAGTGGAGCCTGCTTGGGATTCTGTCTCCCTCTCTCTCTCTCTCTCTCTCTCTGCACCTCCCCTGCTTCCTCTCTAGCTCTCTCTCAAAATAAATTAAAAAATAAATTAAAAAAAATAAGTGATGAATCAATGAATTCCATTCCTGAGGCCAATATTGCACTGTATGTTAACTAAAATTAAAAAAAAAACTGTTTGGAAATATACCTATACCTATATGCAAAATACATATATAAAGGCTAAAGGCTGGAAATTTAATGCTGATACAGTTACAAAAGTGGGAAGCTGGAAATGAAACTAGAAGCTTAGAAGGGCTACACTCTTATTGAAAAGGATACTTATAAAATCTCTGTCCACTGGTCCAGGAAAATGAAGCCTATTCTTCCTGGAGCTTTGGACAGGAGGAAAAAAATGTCCCTCGTGAGAAATCAAAACTCCAGGTATCCCTCTGAGCAACTCTTACTCCCACAAACCAGAACACCTGAGATTTTTTTATATGCACCCATTAAACAAAAAAGTCCTTGCTGAAGATGAAAACATAAATCACATGAGGAAACAATCATGAAGGAAGGAAGGAAACAATTCAGTATGAAGGACAGTTAGCAGACACAACAAACAGGAGGAATGGCTTCCTAAGAATTTGAAAGAATAGAATAATCTGAAAGAGATTGAAATAATAATTTTAAACATGTTTATTTAAAGAGCAAAAACAGGCTAAATCTGTAATGAAAAACTAAGAAACTAATGACAAAAGAACAAACAAGAAACAAAAATTACAAAAGAACAAGCAAAAAAAAGGAACTTCTAAAATGAAAAATATTGAAACTGAAATTAAAAACCTTTAGGACAAGTTTAGCAGCACATTAAGCATAGTTGAAGAAAATTTGCAAACTCGAAGAAATCTGAGGATAACATATAGAATGCAATTAAGAAATATAAGGAAAACAGAGGAAGATGATATTTGAAGACAATAGCTTAGGACTTCCCAGAACTGACTGAAGATATATGTTCTTAAATAAAAGTAAATTCCAAGTTCTGACATGAAACAAATATAAAACTGCACTGAGACTAATAAAATCAAAGTACACCAAAGTGAAGAATTTTAAAGCAACCAGAAACAAAATACGGATTACCTTAGATCAGGAGCAGACTTCTCAGCAACATTAGAGGGCAAAAGGCAATAGAAAAATGTCTTCAAATTACTGACGGAAAATAACTATCAGTGTGGAATTCTGCAACCAGCCAAACCATCTTTCAATAAGTAAAAATATAAAGATAATCAGGGTGCCTCAGTGGCACAGTAGGTTAAGCATCTGACTCATGATCTCAGCTCAGGTCATGACATCGAAGTTCATGAGTTTGAGCCCCACATCAGGTTCTGCACCTTGGGATTCTGTTTCTCCTTCTCTCTGCCCCTCCCCTGCTGGTGCTCATGTTCACTCGCGCTCTCTCTCTCTCTCTTTCTCTCTCTCCCAACATAAACTTTAAAATTTTTTTAAAATATAGACAATAATAAAACTTACACCCATAAATCTTCATTAAAGAACTACTAAAGGATTTACTTTTTTATAAAGTTCTTTTTTTTAATGTTTCATTTATTTTTGAGAGCAAACCAAAGAGGGGGAGGGGCAGAGAGAGGGGAAGAGAAGATCTGAAGTAGGCTCTGTGCTGACAGCAGAGAGCGCAGTGTGGGACTGAAACTCAGGAACTGTGAGATCATGATCTGAGCCAAAGTCGTGGCTGAGCCACCTAGGTATCCCCAAGGATTTACTTTTACTGAATTTCCTTCTAATATTTACAAGTATGGTAGAATTAACCTTAAAAATTTGTTTATTATGTGTGTTAAAATATAATAATTGGAATTATATCTATATGACAAAATAGAGACAAAAAATTTAATATTACTCATTCAAAGAACGAAAATAGAATACATACCTTTCAAACTAGTAGAAAGAAAAGAAAGTAATTAAGAGCACTTCTTAAATCCAAGGCAGAAAAACAGAAAAAAAAAACGAAAAAGAAAGTCTGGTAAATACAAGCCACAAGGTAAGACAGTAGAAGAAAATCCTAAGATATAAGGATACATTTTATTTATAATAATAAATCTAAGTGGCCCAAAGTTTATTAAAAGAAAGCCTCAGGATAAACACAAATAGGGGTGCCTGGGTGCCTCAGTTGGTTAAGCATCTAACTTCACCTCAGGTCATGATCTTGCAGTTTGTGGGTTCGAGCCCTACATCAGGCTCTGTGCTGACAGCTCAGAGCCTGGAGCCTGCTTCAGATTCTGTGTCTCCCTCTCTGCCCCTCCCCTGCTCACCCGCTCATTCTGTCGCTCTCTCTCCCTCTCTCTCTCAAAACTAAACATTAAAAATTTTTTTAAAACACCACATATATACATCATAAACTATCATTTATAAACACAGTGATACAGGAAATTTTACATATGAGAATTATAGTCATTTCCATTCTATACATTTGGAAACTAAAACACAAACTCAAACCAAAACAAAACAAAACAAAAACTTCCTAGCAATTCAAGGGCCAAAGGAAAAAATAATGATGAGTTACAAAATATTTGTAACTAAGCAACAACAAAAACACAAGATCCCAAGGCTTGGTTACTGTATTAACATAGTATTTAAGAGGAAAAAAAATTTTAACAACATGCATGTATTCAAATATTCCAAAATTAATGAAAACAAGTTGGGCAAAGAACAGAGAAAACTAAAGAAACTAAAAGAAGCAAAATAAAAATAAACACAGGAGTTAATGGAATAGAAAACAAAGAAACAATAAAAAGGATCAAAAAACTAAAAATTGTTTTGAATGGACTAATAAGGTTTACAAAATGCTACAACAGATCAAGGAAAAATAAAATGGTATTAGGAATAAATAAATGTTATAGAAATAGAGATAAGCAAATAAGAGAAACTTTATGATAACAAATTTGAAAAGATAAGCACAATTTCCTAGCAATTACCAAAATTGACTTAAAAAATAGAAAATCTGAATAAACAGTAACTATTATACAAACTAAATGTACTTCTATGCTTAGACATACTAGGGATAGTTTTACTAAACCTTTGAGCACCAGATATTTCATAGTGAAGCCAAATTGTTTTGAAGAATAGAAAAAGAAAGGTACAATTCTCAGTGTACCTGAGCAATATTTTAAGACTGCATGCTGAAAAGTCTTTATTCTTGCCTCACGCTTGATTAATAAGCTGGGTATAGAATTTCGTAGTGAAAATAGGTTTCACTTAGAATCTTGAAGGCACTGATCCATGTTTCAGGATTCCAGTGCTAAGGTTGAGGGCAGATGTCAACATTCCCAGGCCTTTGTGTATGATCTATTCCTCTTCTCTGGAAGCTTGCAGGATCTTTGTCTAAAGTATGCTAAAGTTTCTGGTAATGTGCTCATAAAGTGCTTTGGCATAAATATTATAAAATCTACCATAATGGACCTGATAGAAGCTTTCAACATGGAAATTCATTAAAGTTTTCAGAATTTTTATAACATTAAAAAACTTATTTCCTGTCTCTCCCTCTCTCTTCCTTATACTCCTATGATTTGAATGTTGAACATCCTAGATGGATAATCTGATTGTTCTATCTTTTCTATTTTAAATCTGTCCTTTTGTTCTTTCTGAAAAAAATTGTAAAGGATATTCCAACCATTTGATTACATTTAAAATTTTTATCACATTTAAAATTTCCAAACTCTTTTATTCTCTTAGTATTCTTCACTATATCCTCTTGTTCTTGTTTAATGATTAAAATATGTTTTGGCGATGCCTGGGTGACTCAGTCAGTTAAGCATCCCACTCTTGATTTCAGCTCAGGTCATGATCTCATGGTTCATGTGTTCAAGCCCCATGTCAGGCTTTGTGCTGAGAGTGCAGAGCCTACCTAGGATTCCCTCTCTCCCTTTCTCTCTGCCCCTCCCCACTCTCTCTCAAAATAAATAAACTTAAAAAAATGTATGTTTTCATCTCTTTGAAGACATTAATTACAGTTAAGTTTTCTCCTGTTCCCTGCATTACCTGGTTGTTCCAAGTTGCATTTCTCTGTGTCTTGGCTGTCTCCATCAGTTAGAGATAAAGTATAAAAATTCTGACTGGAAGTTCTGTATACATGAATCTGAAATCTGTTGGCTGGTAAGCTTCAGTAGCGTGAACTAGCTGGGCCATTAGAAATGGCAGGATTTTTTCATCTTACACTCATTAGCTTCCTATAGAGGAATTATCCAATCTGCAACCCTGTTACTCTGGGCTCATGCATGCATATGTACACGTGCATGGGGATCCCGTGAATCAGTATTACGATTTTCAAAATCCAGACTTCCATTGGATCTCTGTATTCTCAATGCAGAAGAATCTCACTAAGTCTACAACTGTGCAAAAAGGAAACCCCCAATCTTCTGTCATGATGGGGAAGAGATCTGGTAGTAAAACTCTATTTACATACTTTCAATCAATCCTTCTTTTTTTCAGACTTACATTTGCCCCTACCTTTCCAAGTTGAAAAGGACAAATTCACCTGGACTCAAGTCTCTCTCTCCCTCTACAATGCTTTTAGTAGCTTACCAAGCAAGTCAAAACTACATCAACACAACAGGCTGATACCAGTAATTGAGCTCTAACAAGATAAGGAAGCCCCCATAGTTAATTAATTAGATGCTCAATAATTCCCGTTTCCCAGTCTCCTATGAATACACACAATAGTACAAGGGCCAGGACCCTCAAGTGGAGGCTTCACTATGCCCAGCCCTACACATAACTGAGGAATAACAAGAACTTGAGGAAATCGTGTGCACTTTGATGCTTTGTGACTAAAAGTATTCCCAATATACTGTATTCAATTTTACTACGAAATAATCTATGTACAATAAACCGTACTCATTTTAAAGTGTATTAACTCAATGAGTTGACAGATGTATGCACCCATGAAATCACAATCATAATCAAGACAGAAAATTTCTATCACTTCCAAGAGTCCCCTATAGTCACTTGAAGTTCATCCCTTCGTTTTACCTCTGGCCCCAGAAAACCACTGATGTGCTCTCTCAGTCAGAATGGTTGTATTTTCTAGAATTTCATGCAGTAGGGACTGTTTTGGTCTCTATTTTTAATTGCAGAGTAATATTTCACTCTTACGAATGTATGAGAATTTCTTCATTCACTCATTTGTTGATAAACATCATTTCCAGTTATTTGCCATTGTGAATAATGTTGCCATAAACATTTGAAAATAAGTCTTTAGGTGTATACCTCTCTCTTGTGTAAACACTGAAGACAAGAATGAGTGAGTTATATGACAGGTATATACTTAACTTTGAAGGAAAGAGCCAAACACTTGTCCTAAGTAGTTATACCATTTTACATTTCTACCATCAGTATACAAGACCTCCGGTTGCAGCATAGCCTCAACAACACTTGTGTTGATGGTCTTTAATTTTCTGTTTTAGTTATTTTAGCAGATATGTGCTGTGTATTGTGTCTCACTGTGGCTTTAAAGTTTATTTACTTATTTTGGGAGAGACAAAGATAGTGGGCACACATGCATACGTGTGTGAGCACAGAGAAGGGGCAGAAAGATTGAATCCCAGGTGAGCTCCAAGCCATCAGTATGGAGCCTGACGTGGGGCTCTATCTCATGAACTGTGAGATGATGACCTGAGCCAAAATCAAGAGTCAGAGGCTTAACCAACTGAGCCACCTAGGTGCCCCTCTTACTGTGGTTTTAATTTGCATTTCCTTACTAACAAATAATTTTAATATCTTCTCATATGTCTATTGGCCATTTATAGGTCTTCCTCTGTGAAAAGTTAATTCAAATCTTTCATCCCATTGTTTATTGGATTGTCTTTGTATGTATGTTATATACACACTGAGGCAAGAGTCTACCTTTGTTTCCATAAAGATATTCATTTGTTCTAGACCTTTCTTTCCCCCTTGAATTGCCTTGTTACCTTTGGTTAAAATCATTGAACTATATATGTGTGGATCTATTTCTGGTCTCTGTACTCTTTAGAACTTATGTTTGTCTTCCACCAATTCCATCTTGTCTTGATTACGGTAGCTTGATGCTAAATCTTCAAATCAGGTAGTGTGAGTCCTATATATTTCTTATTTTTAAAAATTCCTTTCGCTATTCCAGTCATTTATATTCTCATATAAATTTTATAATCAACTTGTCAATTTCTACAAAAAGTTTACTGGGATTTCTATTGGAATTGCATTGGATCTATAGATCAGTTTAAGAAGAACTGACATCTGAACACTGAGTTTCCTAATTCAGGAACATGTTATATCACTATGTTTATTTAGGACTTTTAAAATATCTCCCAGCAATTCTTCTACAGTTTTCAGTGGTGTGATCTTACACTTCTTTTGGTAAATTTATTCTTACATATTTTCTCTTTTAATTTTTATTATAAATAAATTAATTAAAATTTAGTTTTCCAGTTGTTTGCCTCTGGTAAATAAAATTTTAAGTGACTTTTATAATCTTATATCCTGAGATCTTACTAAATTCCCTTATTAGTTCTAGTAGATATTCTTCAGATTTCTTAGGGATTTCCACATATACAATTGTGTCATCTACAAACACAGTTTTACTTCTTTCATCTAACCTCCATGCTTCTCATTTCTTCTCCTTGTCTTAGTGCAATGGTTAGGACCTCCAAGTACAATGCCGAATAGAATCGGTGAAAGTAGACATGCTTGCCTTGATCCTGGACCTACCGGACAAGGCAAAGCATTCATTAATTCACCAATAAATATGAAGCTTACTATACATTTTTTTGTAGAAGGACTTCATTAAAGTAAAAAGGTACCTTTCTACTCTCCTAATCTGCTGAGAAAATTTTTTCATTAATGGGTGTTGGATTTTATCAAATACCTTTCTGCAACAGTGAAATGATCATAAGTTTTTCCTTTACTGTGTTAATATTCTTAATTACACCAAATAAGTTTCAAATGCTAAACCAAATTTGCACATTATCCACTTCTATCAGTCAAAAGTTCTCTAGGCTGTGTGAACAGAAAACATGACTACAGTTGTTTAACCAAGGATGGGTTTATTTTTTCACTTAAGAAGGTTGAAGGAACCAGTGCAAAGGTACCATCTTTCCAATGTCTTTAATGTTATAAGCTCCTTCTTCTTCCCTATTCCATCACTGTTAGTTTATGGTTTGCTTCTTTGTAGTCTCAAGAAGGTTAATGAACTTTCTGCAAAGACCTTCGTCTTAGGCAGGAAAAGAAAGGGGAAGCAAGCAGAAAGGAGTAATACTTTTCTATAAATCTTTAGCAGATTTCTTCTTGCATATCACCAGCCAGAACTTGTCGCCTGGCTACATCTAGTTACAAGAGAGGCTGGGGAAGTGAGCTTTGCTTTTGTTTTGTTTTGTTTTGTTTTACTTATTTAAAATTACTTTGTTTATAAAAATCATTCAATATGCTTTTTTCATTTTTTCTTTTTATAATAAAAAACTTCAAGCATATACAGAAGTAGACAGAATAGAATAATTAACCATCATGCATTCATGACCTGACTTCAATTCTCAACTCCTGGCCAGTGTCACTTCATCTTTACTTCTGTCTACTTTCACATACCATATTATTTTGAAGCAAATCTCAGACATATTTTTTCATCCATACATATTTCAGTAGGTATCTCTATGAGATAAGGACTTACTTTCTGTTAAAAATTTTTTTAAACATTTGTTTATTTTTGAGACCGAGTGCAAGCAAGGGAGGGGCAGAGAAAGAGGGAGACACAGAATCTCAAGCAGGTTCCAGGCTCCGAGCTGTCAGCACAGAGCCCGACGTGGGGCTTGAACTCAGAAACCACAAAATCATGACCTGAAGTCAGATGCTTAACCAACTGAGCTACCCAGGTGCTCCAGGGATAAGGACTTTCTAAATCTAACTACATTATCACATCTAAAGGCAAAAATGTAATTATTCTTTAATTTTTCAAATATCCAATTGGTATTTAAATTTCCAAGAGGCAAGGTTTTTTAGCTGAACACATTTCTTCTGTCCCCTCCCCCAAACCATGATGCTATTAGTAAAAAATAAGGGGAGAATATATACTGAGTAGGAAACCTGCCGCACCTGCCACACTATTTGTATTCTGTAGATAAAAAGTGGCTTGTCTATTACATTATTATAATTATTTATATAAAAGTGGCTTATCTACATATTTTATATACATTCATATTCTATTATAAATTATGAGCCTTGCTTGTTGATGTGCCAAAGAATAAGAGTGCAACAATCCAAATTCCAAACATCTAAGTTGATTTTTAAAATCACATAAAATCTTATCAAAAATTTTTTAAAATGTTTATTTATTTTTGAGAGAGAGAGACAGAGAGCGTGCACACAAGTGGGGGAAGGGCAGAGTGTGAGAGAGGAAGACCAGAATCTGAGGTAGGCTTGGGGCTCAAACTCATCAACTGTAAGATCATGACCTGAGCTGAAGTCAGAGGCTTAAACAACTGAACCACCCAGGTGCCTCTTGAAATTTTTTACTTCTATAATCACCTTAATGTAAAATACTCAGTAGTTTTCATCAAAATGCACCACCCAATATTTAAGTTCTAGGTCCACAAGAGCATGGATCTCACATCTCGCTTAACTCCTATGCCCTGCAAAGTAATTGTGTCACAGCCTAGACTCCTAGCTTCACATTAAGAGATAAAATTAGGGGGTGTGCTTTGTAATATGGGACTGGTAATTAAAACTTCTGAGGTTTTGCTACTTCATCATTAGTAATATTTTGGTTAAGCACAAACTGAGTCACTCTTCAAAGTTATTTTAAGGCTTTGGGATGCTACACAACAAACATTTTAAAAGGAAATATTTTTCCAAACCAGTATTATACGCTTTCAGTACTTCTTCCCTACATACAAACAGACCCTGCCAAAATATGTTATGAATTAAATAATGAACATGGCTAATCTGCCTGTCTTACCTGTGTAGCAATATAACACAAAAATTATCATCGCCTACTCTAGAGCCTGATCACCTGCATCCAGATTCTGACTGCCATTTATTAGCAGTGGTACCTTGGGCTAGTAAGACTCTCTATGCCTTTTCTCACCTGGAAAACGGGGATAATCATGGTTCCTAAGTCCTAGGGTCATTTAATGACTTTTCAACACACTAAACCTCACTTAAAGTAGTAAAGATGTATAGCCTAGAAGAAAGAGTGTAGGTGTCAGATGCAGATAGATCTGGGTTCAAATCCCACAGGTTTACTTATTGGGTAGTTGTTTATCATTTCAGAACATCTATTTCCTCTAATAAGAATACCAGCACTTAGCCCAAAGTGTCATTGTCAAGACTGAGTCACACAATCAATAAAATCGCCTGGCATAGAGAGATCACCCAATAAATAAATGTTAACTATTATTATATAAGTGATTTTGCTACAAAATATTCCATTTACTAAATATACCCAAAACAAATTTTAATATTCTAAAATCAGATAAAATCCAACTCCTAGCTTTCAATAAAGAAATATGTTCTTTTACCTATTTCTAAACACATCAGGATCAAAGGCCAGAGAGCCCCTGTTTGCTTACAAGTAAGTTGGTGTAACAGTACTCATGTTCCTGAGTCATGTGATGAAAATGTATTTTAATGAGATTCCTAGTTTCTTATCTCTAAAGAATTAAATGAATGCTCCTGGCACCACTAGTCCACTCCAAGTCTTTTTAGACAGGAGTTAAACACATATTTAACAACACTTGCATACATTTCAAAATGAAGCGCACAAGCAAAACCAACACTGAATCCTTGCTCATTGTATTTTGAAAATGTCACTACTTCCTAAAAGAAGAAATAGATCTTTCACCTTAGCCTTTATATTACAGTACTTATTCTCTATATACCAAAATAATAACCTAATACTGTAAATAGATTACAAAAAGAGTGACATGTCTACTTTACCAACAGGCCTCACTTTCCCAGAAAATATTAATCACTGTACCTTTAGTGGCAAGATTTCTAGATGTTGAAATTCTAGTATGGCTTTTATGATTTAATTTTTTTTTCTCTTCTTCAATTAGCTTTTCTTGTTCACAGAATTTCTTTTTTCTATGAATTCTTTTTTGTTCTTCAGCTTTTCTCTGACATTCTTTCCAGGCTTCCAATTCTTTAGTTGCTTTCATTCGTTCATTTTCTTTCATATCTTCTATTTTTTTCCTCTCCTCTTCTTCAATCTGTAAAAATTTTAATTACCAAAACTTTAAAACATACAAAAAGCAACATTTTAAAAATAAGAAATTCATTATAATAATTAGTCTTACCTCTAAATTCTTGTCATTGTATCTGCAGCAATTTTTAGTAGTAAATAAAAAATTAAAATGGGAATGGTAAATGATTTAGCAGGTCATGGAACACAGGTTTTAGTTCCAGATTTACCATTAGTTATTGAAACAATCTTGAGCAATCATTTTCTCTAGTCTCAGTTTACTTATATGTAAAATGGGGGCAGGCATTCAATTAAATGATATCTAAGGGCTTGGTAAAAAAAAAAAATTTTTTTTTAAATCACTTGTTCCAAAGTTTACACATGCATGCACTGTACACATTTGCCTTTCTATGTATGCCAGCCTTACCTTGGGACTGAAATTGCGCCTACCTTCACCTGAGGAATAAGGGAATAGTAAGAAAGGAAATAGGAAGGATGAACTAGGGAATTTGTCTCTGGTGGGTAGAAATGTTTGAACTTTGGATCCTGTTGCTGCCAACTATGTTTGCAGTAGCAGTTACTTGGAAGCTTCAACAAAAAAAGCTAACTATGAGGTGAATTTGAAAGCAGTACATAGTACAAGAGTGTGCTAACTTTTTTCCCTTTCACAAACTTCCTTCGTATGAGCAAGAAAGAAAAAAAAAACAACCTATGAAAGAGTTACTGGTTGGTGTATATGACTGACTCTATATATCTGACTTTCCTATGGTTACAAAAATATCCTATTTTCTCAATGACAGTAATGTTCTGTGCTATTCAACACAGAAGCCACTAGCCGTATGGGGCCAATGAAGCACTTAAATGCGGCTGTTGTGGGCCGCCTGGGTGGCTCAGGAGGTTAGGTGAAAGACTCTTGGTTTCAGCTCAGGTCATGATCCCACAGTTTGTGAGTTTGAACCTTGCATCGGGCTCTGCACTGATGGCGCTGAGCTTACTTGAAATTCCCATTCTCTCTCTCTCTCTCTCTCTCTCTCCCTCTCTCTCTCTCTCTGCCCCTACCCTGCTTGCAATAATAAACTTAAACTTAAAATATATAAATAAATAAGTAAACAAACAAACTTTTAAAGAAATTTTTTAATGTGGCTAATGTGATTGAAAAACTAAATTTTTATTTAAGTTTCATTAATGTAAATTTAATTTACATTTAAATAGTACATTTGGCACAGCTCTAGAATAACATGTTGAGATGGGGTTTCCTATAGGCTGAACTATTTCAGAATACAGAATAAACATTCTAAGTATGAAACTGCACTGAAGAAGTGTTCTGTAATATCTGCATGACCTAATACCTTCTTCTGGAAGACTGTTATTTTCCTATGGCTGTGGAACACTGACTTCAAAATAAATTTCACAGAGTACTGAACAGGAGTTTCCTATAGTCCCAGAATTGCACATATGGCCTAAACTAAGCATAAAAGATGGTAATTTTTACGTTCTAAGTTCAGAGAGCTGCCAAAAGGTTGGGCCAGGAAGGATCTTACGTGTGGCAATGAGACAGCCTTTAAATGCCTGACAACAGGGCATGATGACCAGTCACTGTTAGCCAGAGACAGCCACAACCTAAAAGGAGAAGATGACAACTTCACCCAGTTTAATAATATGTTTGCCTTTTTTCCTCTCCTTCCTTTCTGCCCCAACACACGGAAGAAGGGAAAAGTATGTGCAGTCAGACACCCTCAATCCCTCAGAATCTCTACAAGTGAAGTGAATTTTGAAAAGTTTTTAAAAATATGTAAGACTAAGTCTTAACTACCAAAAATGAGACTGTCCTTATAACCAAAAGTAACAGGAAAATTATGGTATTATAGCAAAGATATAATTAAGAGAACTACATACATACATAAATACACATCCATACATATATACACATACAATTTAATTTATAATAAACTATATTAGAAACAAAAAAGTCTAACTCTTCAGGGAGTAATGGGGAAGAGGAGGGACCAAGAAAGGCTGTACAGAGCAGCAGGTGACAGAAAGGACTAGAATGAAGAGAAAAACATGAAGAATACCACAAAGCTTATAATAAAAGGAAAAGAGAGACTAAATATATCAAAGAGAAAGACACACAAATGTTAAACAATCCTTGTAATTCTTTTATGGAAAAAATATGGTAAGCATACCTCTTAAAGGAAGGCTGTATGGTAAACTATAGTAAACAGAAAAACTCAGAAGGCTAGAAAAACAATCATCACATATGAAGAAATTGGACTTTTTTTAAAATATAGTTTGTTGTCAATTTGGTTTCCAAATAATACGCAGTGCTCATCCCAACAAGTGCCCTTCTCCATGCCCATCACCCATTTTCCCCTCTCCCTCACCCCCCATCAACCCTCAGTTTGTTCTCTGTATTTAAGAGTCTCTTGTGGTTTGCCTCCCTCCCTCTCCTTAACTATTTTTTCCCCTTCCCTTCCCCTATGGTCCTCTGTTAAATTTCTGAAGAAACTGGACTTTAAATTCTTTGTACTGCTAAAAAGAAAAGAATGCCATATAGTATGAAATATTAATTTAATATAGACAGCAAATGTAAATAATAGGAGAAAAATGAACAGGTCCTAAACCAAATTCCTGAAGAAGGGGACATCTACATTTCTTTTTTTTTAATGTGTATATACTTATTTATGTTTGAAAGAGAGTGAGAGAGAGAGAAAGAGACAGTGCATGCGAGCATGAGCAGGGGAGGGTCCGAAAGAGAGAGAGGGAGACAATCTGAAGCAGGTTCCCAGCTGTCAGCACAGAGCCTGACATGGGGCTCAAACCCACAAACCGTGAGATCATGACCTGAAACGAAATCAGATGCTTAACTGACTGAGCCACCTAGGCATCCCCATCTAAATTTCTTTTAATTTGTAATCATTGTCTGGTTTATTAAGGCATTGTTCTATATAAGCCAATCTCTATTATGAATTACATGTAAAAATAATAAAACATTAGCAAACTGAATTGAGGAAAACATTAAAATTATAATACATATTGATCAAATAGCATTATTTCTTATTTATATTAGGAAATGAAAAGAGAAAAAACAATATAATCTCAGTACATGGCAAAATATCACTAGGAATAAAAGAACAATTTTAGCTTAATAAAAGGACTCATATAATGTAACACTTCATGGTGAAGTATTAGAAATATTTCCAGCAAAGTCACTAAGCCACTATGACTACTATTTTACTGTTTTCCTAGAGATCATAACCTATACAGTAGAATTTTAAAAACAAGAAATGTAAGTACAGATTATCAAGAAATAAAATTGTCATTATTTGCAAATAATTAGTAGATTACCTAAAAGAACCAAAATAACAAACTGACAAACTATTCAACTATTAGGAAAGTAAGTTCAGCAAGGCAATTACATACAAGATCAACTAATACAAACTCATAGAAACTAACCTTCCTACAAACTGGCAATAAGTGATTAGAAAAATACATTGGGAAAAAGCATTTCATTAGTAATTGGCAAACAAACTTTTAAAATGCTCAGAATAAGCTTAACAAAATAGGAGTAAATCCTATATGTATATTAAATAATTTTGCCGAGGGTTAAGTCCAAATAAATGTAGATAAATGCCACGTTCCTGGAGAGAAATTTTAATGTAAATATGTTGATATTCTGAAAATTAACTTAGAGTCAATGGAGATATAATCAAAATACCACCAAAACTTCCCAGGGAGCTTTGTAAGTAAATGTAAAATTCACCTGCAAAAAAAAAAAAAAAGTATATATATATATATGTGTGTGTGTGTGTGTGTATATATATATATAGACAGAGAGAGAGAGAGAGAGAGCAAGCCTGAAAATGGAGAAGTGTTTGCTCTAGAATAAACGCTAAAGTTACAGGTAAGGACAGTGGGAGACTAGGCCTGTGTGCCTGAGGTTGCTCCCTACCACCCACTGCCAGCGTGAATAACAAGACTGGCAGTTCCGCCAACATAAAGATAGCAAAAAGAACCCAACAGCTTTATTGGCAAAAAGGGTGGACTCATTTCAGGGTGGGGCAGCAAAAACCCATGGATATGGATTTGGTGGATAAAAGTGATAGACTTGGTTGAGAATGAACAGGGAAAATCTGAAGTTGGTAGAGGTGCTGGTTAGGGTAAATGGCTGACTAGTCAGAAAATTAATGGAAAGATCAAGTAAATGAGAAAATCACGCAAGGTCTATGATAAGCTTACATCTCTGGCTAAATGGAAAGCTATGTGTTTGTTGGGGAGACCCTCAAAGTGGGTACAGAAGTGACATACCTCAGCATAATGAATGTCATGTACAACAAGCTCACAGCTAACATGATACTCAATGGTGAAAAGCTGAAAGCTTTTCTTCTACGGTCAGGAACAAGACAAGAACGCACACTTTCACCCCTTTTATTCAACACAGTATTAGAAGTCCTAGGCAGAGCAAGAAATAAAAGGCATCCAAATCAGAAAGGAAGAAGACAAACTGTCACTATTTGCAACATACCTGCTATTATATAGAGAAAACCCTCAAGACTCTTCAATACATGATACTGGAAAAACTGGATATCCACATGCAAAAGAATAAAATTGGACCCCTACCTTACACCATACATAATATTTAACTCAAAATGGATTAAAGACTTGGATGCAGGATCTGAAACCATAAAACTCCTAAAATAAAACACATGTAGTAAGTTTCTTGATAGACTGGTCTTCATGATTTTTTTGGATTTGACACCAAAAGCAAAGGCAAGAAAAGCAAAAATAAACAAGCAGAATTACATCAAACTAAGAAGCTTCTGCAGAGCAAAGGAAATCATCAACAAAATGAAAACAAAAATCTACTAAATGAAAAATTTGCAAATTAAAATATCTCATAAGGGGCAATATCCAAAATATATAAAAAAAACCTCACGCAACACCAAAAATACAAACCATCCAATTAAAAAAAGAACAGAGGCTCTGAAGAGACATTTTATCAAAGAAGACATACAGGTGGCCAACAGGTACATGAAAAAAAATGCTCAGCACCACAAAATACCAGAGAAATGTAAATCAAAACCTCAGTGAGATATCAGCTCACACCTATTAGAATGGCTAGTATCAAAAAAGACAAGAAGTAACAAGTGTTGGTAAGGATGTGGAGAAAAGGGAACCCTTGTACACTGTTAGGGAAAATGTAAATTTGTGCAACCATCATGGAAATCAGTACAGAGGTTCCTCAAAAACTTAACAATAGAACTACCACATGATCCAGTAACCCTACTTTCAAAGAAAATGAAAACACATTTCAAAAAGATATACAATGCCCCTCCCCATCTTTACTGTAGCATCAATTACAACAGCCAAGATATGGAAACAACCTAAGTGTCCACTGGTGGATAAATGGATAAAGAAAATGTGGAATATATACACATAGGGTATTGTTCAACCACAAAAAGGAATGAAATCTAGCCATTTTCAGCAACATGGACGGACCTTGCGGACACTATGCTAAGCGAAATAAATCAAAGAAAGGCAAATAGCATGTGATCTCACTTTTGCATGGAATCTAAAACAAACAAAAAAACCTCAAGCTCATAGATATAGTGAACAAACTGTTGGTTACCAGTGATGGGATATTGGGTTAGGTAAAATGCGTAAAAGGGGTTAAAAGGTGTAAATTTCCAGTTATAAAACAAACAAATCATGAGGGGGAAAAAAAGTACTGCTGATTTATTACATTACATTGTTTAATCAAGGAAAAATACAGACCTTTTTTGGCCTTTATTCTTTTGATTTCTTTAAAAACCTATGATTTTTTAAATCATAAGTTTTATTTTCAGTTTTATTTTATTTAATTTTTTTCTTCCAAGTCTTCATTTAAATTCAAGTTTTTTTTTTTAATTCATGTTCATTAACATATAGTGTAGTATTGATTTCAGGAGTAGAATTTAGTGATTCATCACTTACATACAATACCCAGCGCTCATCAAAACAAGTACCCTCCTTAATGCCCATCATCCATTTAGCCCATCACCCACTGACCTCCACTCCAGCAACCCTCAGTTTGTTCTCTATAGTTAAAAATCTCTCTAAGATGTTCTGCCTCCCTCTGTTTTCTTATTGTATTTTTCCTTCCCTGTCTCTATGCTCATCTGTTTTGTTTCTTAAATTCTACATATGCATGAAATCATATGGTATGTCTTCTCTGACTTATTTTGTTTAGCATAATATACTCCAGTTCTATCTACATTGTTGCAAATGGCAAGATTTCATTCTTTCTGATGGCTGAGTAATATTCCACTGTGTATGTATACACAGTGGTGTATATATATACACACACCACATCTTTATTCATCTGTCGATGGACACTGCTCTTTCCATACTTCGGCTATTGTTGACAGTGGTGCTATAAACATTGGGGTGAATGTACTCCGTCAAAGCAGTATTTTTGTATCCTCTGGATAAATACCTAGTAGTGCAATTGCTCGGTCATAGGGTAGTTCTATTTTTAACAAAAAGAAGTCATTTTTAAAGTACAATAACATATATTGTTGAGTTATAACAATACATATACATAAACGGCAAAGCAGCTCAAAGAGAGGGGGAGATAACAGAGTTGTATTAGAACAAACTTGCTATATTTTACTGGAATGGAATCAGTGTTTACTTGAGGTATATTGTAAGAAGTTTAAGGTGCATACAGCAGCCGCTGATAAGTTTTACAACAACCTAAATATATATATATATATATATATATATATATATATATATATATAAGGAGCTCTAGTTTCAGTTTTGACATGCAGAAAGCTTAGAAGTTGTTACTCAGAATCCTTACAACAACAAAAATAGATGGACAAAGTGAAAAACAACTAGTTTTCTTGGACTCATTAGAGAAGTGAGTTGCAGGGCAAACTGTTAGCCTGAAATCTGGACAGACAGGTGTATCCAAAAACATACAAAAATCTGTTTGCCTGCAGCAAAAGTAACTAGAGGTATAAACTAGTAGGAACACTTAAATGGTCATTTTGACAAAGTACTGGAACTGAAGGGTGGACTAGCAGGGGAGTGATAAAGTGTTTGAGGCCACAGTCTTGAGAAGTGCCCCTATATTTTTGTGGGCTTCACCTCCAGAAACCACATTAGGCTACATTAATGAAGCTCTGAATATTAACTCTGTGTCTCTGGCAGAGGGAGGGAAAGCATAATTATTGTGGATTACAGAAATACCCAGAGCACTCTCCTTAACAAAGATCTACTATCCGAGTAAAGGACCTTGTCAGAGCAGAAGTCCCTTATCTCTGCTGGGAAAGAAAATTCTTCCCACTTCAGTCTTCTCCAGCCTTTCTGTCACACCTATGGGGAGAAGAAAACGGTTAGTAGTCAGGAATTCAAGAACATAGACCAGGATCACTACAGTCAAGGAAAGGAATAGGAGGCAGTGGGGAAAAGCTGCCTCACTGAAGGAAAACTTGTAAAGATCACAGCCCCAAGATACAGGCCCATGAAAAAAGTGGTATTTAACAGAAAGTCGATGAATGCTTCTCCTCCCTTATAATTTACTACCACACCAACAGGGCTCCAGGATAATGAGAGTAGATTATATAAGACAGAGTCTTATGATAAAGACTCTCACAGAGGAGGAATAGATGGAGAAGCCCAGAGTAAAAGGGGGAGTTCAAAAAAAGAAAATATATACTTGAGGCCTTTGAAAGGCCTCTGATACCAACAGCTACAGTTAACATTAAACATAGCCTAAATCCCAGCCACGTTAAAATAAATCAGCCTAATAACCTTTCTACTACCTGATATAATGTGTCCAGCTTTCAACAAAAAATTGCCTGGCATGCCAAAGGCAAGAAAAACAATAATCAACAGAACTAGACTCCGATAGAACACAAATATATGAATGATCAGACACAGAATTCAAAATGACTGTTTAATATGTTAAGGACTCTAACAGAAAAAGTAGAAAATGTACAATGCCAGGTGAGAATATCTTAAAGTATTATCTTCCACATGTGGCTGTATATAATTCTAACACGGAATTACCTTAAGAAAGAAAATTAAAACATTAATTCAGTCTGAAGTTTAATAAATATAGTTTAAAATTTTTTCTTGAAAGTTGTGAATTTTTTTATCTTATTTAGTTGTTTGTTTATGTTCTATAGAAATGAGAATCTGGTGTTTAGAATGGCATAGGCATCTGTTACAGCCAAAGCTAATATATAACAAAACTGATTTTATTTCCCTTCTTACTGTGAACTGAATCATAGTCCCCAAATCCATATGTTGAAGTCCTAGCCCTCAAATGTGACAATATTTGGAGATAAGGCCTAGAAGGAGGTAATTAAGGTTAAATCAGAGTATAAGGTTGGGGCCCTAATACAACAGAATTAGTGTCCTCATAAGAACAGACACCAGAGAGCTTGCTTTTCCCCCCCTCTTTCTCCACCTTTTGAGAACTCAGTATGTAGGCAGTCATGTGCAAGTCAGGAAGAGGGTCCTCACTGGAAACTGAACTGGCCCCACACTGAGATTTGGCCTTCTCACCCTTCAGAACTATGAGAAAATAAATTTCTGTCATTTAAGCCATGCACTCTGTGGTTTTTTGTTATGACAGCCTGAGCCAACTAAGGTACTTCTCTTTTCCCTTTGATAGATTTTCAAAACAGGTGAACGAAAAGGCCCCAAAGAAAACAGTAAGAGGTATAAGGAGAACCAAAGGCTAATTAATTCACAAACAAAGAATAAAACTCATGAATTATAGAGAAGAACTTGTTCAGCTTTCCAACAAATTTGGACATAGGCTAATCTCCCTTTCAGTTTACCTAATTAAATTAATATCTGGACTTACTATAAAAAAGCATAAGAATTTGTAACTAACTTGGAAACTACACATTTAGACGAGATTATAAGCAAACTTTTACTATACTAGTTAGCTCTTTCTCTCCTTCAACAAAAGTTATGTGGTAGAAAATTCTGTCTTACACTATATGGTTCCACAACCCATCAAGATTTGTTTGGTATCTTTTAAAGATTCAGCTTCAGCTTAATGATGAAGGAAAATTTTTAAGCCAGTACCCAAGTTTACTACACAAACAGAACTCACATATTTAATGTTATGTATGTTACAAAGTTCCCATTTGACTACCCTTCAAATTCATGGAACAAAACTAACAGAACTGATGAAGAGAATAAAAATTACTTATCAAACCAGATTTGGACTAATGAAAATCAGTTAATATATATTTTTGTATCCCACCCTTTATGTTATCCTTGCTGCTCAGTAATAATCTTGTTCATTTCTGATAAATGACTTTTATAATCAATTTCCTTTTTAGAGATGCCTAATTGCATTCTGCTACTTCCATCTCAGAAGACTTTGCTGTTGAGAAGATCAATAACCATCTAATAACTTCAGTTCTTTCAACTTTTCTCTAAAAAAAAGTATTTCTGTTTCCACACTCTGTTCTTTCCAAGTCTAACAATACCCTAATGGGTAGAATGAATGAATGAATGAACGAACAAATGAATGATTTTTAACCACACTTCTGGAAAAGATGAAAAAGTTTGAAGTAAACAAAAAAATGGACATATGTATGATTGCTGAAAGTTTACTTCAACACAGATGCTGTGAATCTGGGATATACTTACACAAAAGGGAAGTAGGTCAGCACACTTAACAAAATGTATATATTAGAAAAGTAGTGTCACAGATACTGTCTTTTCGGATGATTACCTGTTAATGGGTAAAGTTAGTCTATCATATGCTTAGAAATTTGGTAGATTTACACAGAAAATAGTAAATTCCTATTACAGCATAAAGAAATTAAAAGTAGAAAAATCATCATCAGAAGGTAAGTGTTGCTCCTTTTTAAAAAAAATGTTTTCTTATTATGAAAAAATATGTATTTATTATTGTGAGAACACAGAAAATACAAAAGAAAGAAGAAAAAAATTACTATCATCTCACCATCCATTCATTTTCTATTCATTTTTTAATTATAAAAATAAGATTTTATATAATGACCTTTTCAAACTGTCAGATAAGACATGGATATGCTACAATAATAACTGAAATGGAAAAGCCAATCTTTAAATTAAAATAGAGTCAGAAGAGCCAAAATACCTTGAAAAAAAAAACCTGGAGGGCTCACCTTCTTGATGACTATAATCAACAAAATGAAAAGTAACAAGTTTTGGCAAGGATGTAGAAAAATTGGAGTCATCACATATTGCTGAAGAGAATGCCAAATGGTGCAGTCATTATGGAAGATTGTTTGGCAGTTCCTCAAAAAGTTAAACGTAGAATTACAAATGACCCAGCAATTCTACTCCTAGGTATATACACAAAAGTATTGAAAACAGGTATCCAAAAAAATAACTGTAAGTGAATGTTCGTAGCAGTGCTATTCACAATAGCTAAAAGGTGAAAAGAACCTAAATTCCACCAACTGATGAATGAAGAAACAAACTGCAGTATATCTGTACAATGGAGTATTGTTCAGCTATAAAAATGGATAAATCCATAGAGACAGAAGGTAGATAGAGTGATTTCCAGGGACTACAGAGGAGGAGAGAATGGTGAATGACTGCTAATGAGTATGGGGTTCCTTTCTGAAGTGATGAAAATATTTTGGAACTACATAGTCATGATGGTTGCATAACCTGTGAATAAACTAAAAGCCACAGAATTATATAAAGAGTGAAATGTACAGTGTATGAAGAAAATCTCAATAAAGCAGTTATTTTTTAAAAAGGAGTTAAGTGTAGGCCAAATGATGGGAGAAGAGAGGAAAAGACCAAGCAAAAATAAAGGTTCTACTAACCAATATCTGAAAGAAAAAGGGAGGAAAGGGGAATGGGTGGGTTTCAAAGACACATTTCAAATTAAAATGGTACTGAGGACCAAATCAAAACCACAATGAGATACCATCTCACACCCATTAGGATGGCTACTATACAAGACAGCTCATATGTTAGGCCAACAAAGTCATAAAAGAGTTAAGAATATTCATTAGCTCAAGCATATTTCCTGACAACAATGGCATGAAAGTAGAAATCAGTAACAAGGAAAACAAAAATTCACAAATATGTGAATACTTTTTGTATTCATTCATAACATACTCCTGAACAAGAAATGGGTCAGAGAAGAAATCAAAAGGGAAATCAAAACATATATTGAACAAATGAAAATGGAAACACAAAATACCAAAAGTTATGGAATGAAGCAAAAACAATTTTAAAAGGAAAGTTTATAGTGATAAACTCCTACCTTACGAAAAAAGAAGGATCTCAAATAAACAACCTAATTTTACACCTTAAGGAATTAGAAAAAGTAGAATAAACTAAACCCAAAGTTAGTAGAAGCAAAAAAATAGCAAAAATCAGAGCAGAAACAAATGAAATAGAGACTAGAATGATAATAGAAAAGATCAGTGAAATGAAAAGATCAGTGAAACTAAGAGCTGGTGTTTTGAAAATAAAAATAAAATTGACTACTAAAGAAAAAGGAAAGAAGACTCAAAAACTAAAATCAGAAATAAAAGAGGAGACATCACAACTGATAACACAGAAATACTAAGGATCATAAGAAACTACAATGAATAAGTATATGATAGCAAATTAGAAAACCTAAAAAAAATGGATAAATTTGTAGAAATGTACAACCTACCAAGACTGAATCATGAAGACAAAATCTAAATAAACCAATTATAAGAGAATGAAGCAGTCATCAAAAACCTCCTAACAAAGAAAACTCCAGGATCAGATGGCTTCAGTAGTAAACTCCACCAAACAGTTAGAAAAGAATTAATACACATTTTTTAAAACCTTCCAAAAAACTGAAGAGGAGGAACACTCCCAGACTCATTTTATTAGGCCAGCACTATCCAGGTTTCAGTCAAATAAGAAAACTACCTGACAAGAATATGATAGGACAATATCCCTGATGAATATAGATGCAAAAATTCTCAACAAAATATTAGCAAACCAAATTCAACAGTACATTGAAAGGATTATACACCACGACCAAGTGAGATTCATTCCTGGGATGCAGGATGGTTTAATATATGCATATCAATCAATGTCATACACCAGCTTAACAAAATGAAGGATTAAAATCATATGGTCATCTCAATAGATGTAGAAAAACATTTAACAAAATTCAACATCCTTCCATGATAAAAACTTTCAACAAATTAGGTCGACATGGAACATAGCTCAAAATAATGAGGGCCATATATGACAAACACATAGCTAACATCATACTCAATAGTGAAAAGTCAAAAGCTTTTCCTCTAAGATCAGGAACAAGACAAGGATGTCCACTATCACCACTTCTACTCAACACAGTACTGAAGTACCAGCCAGAGCAATTAGGCGAAAGAAAAGAAAAGAGAAGAAAAGGCCATCCAAATTGGGAAGGAAGACATAAAAGTGTCTATATTTGCATGTGATATACATAGAAAACTCTAAGAACTCCAAAAAGGAAAAAAAAAAAAACTGTTAGAATAAACAAATCCAGCACAGTTGCAAGGCACAAAATCAATATAAAAAAAAAATCAGTTCCATTCCTACACTAACAACAAACTATCAGAAAGAGAAAATAAGAAGAAATCTCATTTTACAATAGCATAAAAAAGAATAAAATACTTAACAAATTTAAGCAAAGATGTGAAACATCTACACAATGACAACTACAAAATGTTGCTGAAAGAAACTGAAGATGACACAAATAAATCTTCATGGATTCGAAGAACTAATATTGATTGTTAAAATGTCCATACTACCCAAAGTGATCTATAGATTCATTGTAACCCCTATCATAATTCCAAAAGCATTTTTCACAGAAATAGAAAAAACAATCCGAACATTTATATGGAACCAAAAAAGATTCTGAGTAGTTAAAGCAATCTTGAGCAAGAGGAACAAAAGCTGAAGGTATCACACTTTCTGATTTCAAACTATATTACAAAGCTAGAGTAATCAAAACAGTATGGTATTACTATCCAGTATGGTATTTCATATCCAGAAATGAAATCACTATCTCCAGGAGATGTCTATACTACCATGTTTACTGAAGCATTATTCAAGATAGTCAAAACATAGAAACACTCTTCAGTATCCGTTGATGGATGAATGGATTAAAATGTGATATATGTATATGTAGGTATACACACACATTCATTCTGTTCATTATACACACACATATACATACATACTATGCATATATTATATATAACATATACTGCATGGTATCATTTATACATATAATTTTTTTTAAATATTGAACTCACAGAAATAAAAAGTAGAATGATGGTTGCCAGGGGGTAGGGGGTACGGGAAATGGAGAGGAGTTGTTAATAGGGTACAAATTTCCAGCTACAAGTGCTGAGATCTAATGTAAAGATAACTATATGAAGTGATATATGTGTTAATTAACTTCATTATGGGATTCCTTTCACAATGTATATGTATATCCAATGTTCACATTATGTACTTTAAATATATTAGAATTTTGTCAATTACACCTCAGTAAAACAAAACAAAAAAAAAAAGCTTAAAAATAAAACAAAAGCCACCAGAGTACACTTTGAAGAAGAAACAAACAAACAAAACAAACTATATTTGGTCTGTAAAACTCAATAAGAAATATCAAAGACAGGGGTGCCAGGGTGGCTGAGTCAGTTGAACATCCAGCTTTGGCTCAGGTCATCATCTCACAGTGAGTTCGAGCCCTGCATCGAGCTCTGTGCTGAAACAGGTACTGTGTCTCCCTCTCTCTCTGCCCCTCCCCTACTCGCACTCCATCTCTCTGTCTCTCAAAATTAAATAAACATTAAAAAATTAAAAAAAAGAAAAACCAAAGACAGAAAAGGTGAAAAATAAAATTCAAAAGGAATAGTGATACTGAGTATACAAACAGCATAATTAATTGTCTTAGGATGGTAATAACTGTTAATAACAAATAAGGTAAGAAAATGAAGACTTCACATATAAAGAGTAGGTCAAAGGAGTTAGAACAGGAGACACCAAAAGCACAGAGCCCTAAAGATGGGTTTATAGGGAAAATGCTAATTATGTAAAAGCAAGAAACAGGATTCTAAGAAAGTCAATAGGGTCAACAGGGTGCTGATGTACACTGAAAGGAAAAAAGATGCAGAAAAAGGAGGGGCTGGGGGATACAAAAAATGCTAGGAACATTAAAATTACTATTAAAAATAGAATATTTAGAATAAATAGAATATTTAATATTCTATTAAAAAATAGAATAAAAATGGCCAAGTAGTTCCTTGTGGTATTTTTGTACATTGTACACTCTTCCAATAAACAGCGTATGTGGTTTCATGGATAAGAATTATTTTTTTTACTATTTTAGATAGAGAGAGAGGGCACGAATGAGCAGGAGAGAGGGAAAGAGGGAGAGAGAGAGAGGGAGGGACAGAGGGAGAGAGAGAGAGGGAGGGAGGAGGGGGAGATAAAGGCAAAGAGAGAGAGAGGGAGGAAGAGGAAGAAGGTGGGAGAGGGAGGGAGAGAGAGAGAAAGGGAGGGAGAGGGAGGGAGAGGGAAGGAGAGGGAGGGAGAGGGAAGGAGAGGGAGGGAGAGAGAGAGAGGGAGAGGGAATCCCAAGCAGATTCTGTGCTATCAGCACGGAGCCTGATGCAGGGCTCAATCCCTGGGCTCTGGGATCATGACCTGAGCTGAAATCAATCCCCATGGATAAGAACTTTTTAGGGCACTATAGTATAATCTAGACAACTCCAGAAAGCAACTCATACCTCATCTGCGTAATTAGATAAAATCGTTTCACAGGTTGAGATTTCTGGGTTTCACCTTTAAAAAAAAGAAAGTAGAAGAAAGCACCTCACACTTGATCTACCTAGGTTAAAAGTTCAGAGGGCAAAAGTGAAGTAGTACTTCCCCTGAAGCAGAAAACAAAAAGAAAACTCAAAAGAGCATAGGCAAACAAAACAAAATAGTAAGATAGAAAAAATAGGCAATAGCAGTCAAAACTGTCAAAGAAAGCATGTTTCAGATTAGTCTGGCATCTGTATTCCAAACTTTCATTAATCACCTCAAAACCTAAACCTCTGCCTCAATCTCTTTCCCTCTTCTCTCCTTCACCCTAATAACAAAGGATTAACTCTCTGTGTCCTTAACAATTTTCCAAATACTTAGTTATTCCTTATTCCTGCCCTCTAGTGTCCAAAGAAAAAATATCCCACAGGGCAGCTGGGTGGCTCAGTAGGTTAAGCATCAGACTCTCGATTTTGGCTCAGATGTCGCAGTTTATGAGATCAAGCCCCGAGTCGGGCTCTGCGCTGACAGTGTAGAGCTTGGGATCCTCTCCCTCTCTCTCTGCCCCTTTCACTTCTCTCTCAACAATAAATAAATATTTTAAAAATATATCCCACTATTACTTAATAATTTTTTCACCTGTTCACCTTCAATCATCATCATCAATCTCCTCCCTTGGTTATATTATCAACTTCTCCTTCACCAGCCTCCTTCTTCAACATATAAATATGTTCAAAGTCTTTCCATCTTAAAAATACAAAAGCTCTGCCTCCACTCTACAAATACTTCACATTCACTAGCCAAAATGAACTTTTCCAAAATACAAACCCAATTATTTCGATATTCTTGCTGAAAATACCTAAAGAGTGCCCTATTACCTTCAGGAAAATTTTCAAAATAGTAAGATTTTATTTCTGACCAACAAATGTTCCCTCACTGTGCCACTTTCTGTCACGTGCTTATCCAAGCTGTCTCTAATTTTTCCATTTATTCCCTATGTACGTGTGACTCATTCTCCAGTATTGGGCACAAACAATACTGCCTCATATTTCCTGCCCATATTCTCAGACTGAGATACCAGCCTTTTGTCAGTGTTCTCTTTTTATCTTCCCATGACCTCTCGTGCATCCTATGATGCAATTTGTTTTTCTTGCTGTCACTTTCTCTGTACCATGAGTAAACTGAAAGTGAAGACTGACTTGTTCAGCTCTGTAGCAACATCGTTCAGAGTATTCAATAAATGACTATAAAATGAACAAATGATAGATCAGCAGCAAAGATACCAAAAAGCTGATGCTGTAAACTAAGTTTGGAGTGACAGAGACTTCAAGATTCATCTGAACAGGTGTCAAACTGATTATCATTTCTAATATCATTTTATAACATCTAAAGCAATTGTTTCATGTGGCTTACAAGGGAGCCAACAAAATAGCCTGTCTTCCACTGGGCCTTGTTATATGCGGATGTGGATCATCAGCCTAAGGATAAAATAGACACAAAGAAAAGGCAGTGCTAAAGATGATGCAGACAGATGGAATCGGAGCCTTGACTGAACTATATCCGATCACTGCTTTATTGTTGAACTTTTTCTGTTGCATGAGTCAAATTGTCTTTATTATGTAAACCCTAATCTTTTAAATTCAAACTGAGTAAATTGCAAAGTGGCCCCAAATTCCTCCCATCCCTATATGCATGCCCCTTTACAACATGATTTAATCCCTCTTTCCTAGAAGAGGTGTCATCTATTTCTCCAGTCCTTGAATCTGACCTTGTGATATGACATATTTTGGCTAATGGGACATTAGTAAATATGATACAGCAAAAGTTTTGAAAGTGCTTATGCAATCAGAGCCTTCCTTTTCTTGCTACCAAGAACCTGGACTATGAAGTAAAAGAGACTGGGCTAGCCTCCTGAGAATGAAATACCACATGTAGAGAGGCTACCACTCTTCCAGGCAAGGCTTCAGACACTTGAGTGAGGCCATCCTAGAATATCCAGGCATAATAAATCCAGTCCCAGACCACAAAAAATGCCTCACCAACATACAGAATGTTGAGAAGTAAGTATTTGTGCCTTGAAGTTGCTAAATTTTGGATAGTGTATTACACAGTGTTATTGACTGGATGTTTGTGTGCCCCTAAATTTATCTCTGGAAGCCTTAATCCCCAGTGTAGCTATATATGGAAACGGGCCTTTGATGAAGTAATTAAGGCTAAATGAGGTCATAAAGGTGGGGCCCAGATAGGACAGGGTTAGTGTCCTAGTAAGAAGAGACACCTGATTTCTTTGTCTGTCTGTCTGTCTGTCTCTCTCTCTCTCTGCCAACTGCAAACCAGGAACAGACTCCTCACCCGAAACGGACTTTTCTGGGCCTCAATCTGAGACTTCTAGACTCCGGAACTATTAGAACTGTCTGTTGTTTAAGCCATCCAATCTGTGGTGTGTTGTTATGGTAGCCCAAGCAGACTAATACAGCACAGTGAACTGACACTATAATGAGTCTTAGCACCAGCCCTGTTAATTATTTTTAAAAGATTACTACTAAAAACTGTTCTTTTTTTGAGATGTAATTCAAATTTTAAGTTAATTTTTGGTTTAAGCTAATAACAGGTTGCCTTTTGTTGTTGTATCTCTTCGACTGTTATTGAACCATGAAAGTTCTTTTCTGAATGTCTAAGATCAGACAGAGTAAAAAAAAAAAAAAAGCTGCATCTATCCATCAAAATAAACTTTGCTACTGTCACAGGGGCCTAGAGCAATGTATTCACATTAATTCATTTGAATATTTGAGTACCTACTATTTAACTTGGCAATGGGTATAATAAGGAAGAAAGAAAACATAATTCCAACTCTGAACTCTATTGAAGGAAAGATACAAACAACCTGGACAGTACAGGCTATAGACTTATCATAGGTTCTATCCACTTTAATATAATCTGTAGCTTCATATTTTATGCACTATTCCAAATACCAAAGTCAGGCTTTCAGATATCAGTATATTAATAACTTCAAAATATAGCATGATGGTACTGCTAGGTTTTTTATTTTACCAATACGGCAGAATGTATACCATTATTTAACTATTTTATTAGTTCAGTAAATATCTGTTACCACAAATTTTATATTATTTTGCTTTTATTTTTTAAAATTCAGGAAAATGAGAAAATCAGAAGGCTGATAGCAGCAATAACACAATAAAGAAAAGATGGAACTCAAGTATACTGAAAGCAGGAATCTTTGGTCAGCTGACCATGTGTTCAATTTTCAAGTAAAAGACAAAGCATATAACCGTAAGCCATACATACACACACACACACACACACACACACACACGTCAAGGAGAATAATGAAAGAAGTAGAGAAACCTTTGGAATTATGAACTGTTCATTATGAATACAACAGTAGTAATCCAAATACAAAATAAGAGGCTTGGAGCCACAGAGCTCTTCATGAAATGCTACTTTTAGATTCCTTAATCATTTCAAGATGTCAAAATGAGAATTTACATGTAAAAATTAGTCAGTATAGGAAAATCCATAAAGACTAAAAGTGGATTAGTGGTTGCCTGGACCTAGAGTGGATGGGAGAAATGGGGAGTGACTCCTAATGGGCACATGGTTTCTTTTTGGGGTGATGAAAATGTCCTAAAATTGATTGTGGTCACACATCTCTACATATATGACAAACTAATGAATTGTAAGCTTTACATGAGTGAATTATATGGTATGTGAATTATATCTCAAAAAATATATTGCTGATTAAAAGCTTTAACTTGAAAGCCTCAACAGTTAAAAAAAGATATTAATATTCAATATTTAGTGTTTAACTAGGTTCTTTTTTATTTTTTTTAATTTTTTAAAAGTTTATGTATTTATTTTGAGAGAGTGAGCAGGGGAGGAGCAGAGAGAGAGGAAAAGAGAGAATCCCAGGCAGGCTCCCCACTGACACCACAGAGTCCAGAGCCTGATGCAAGGCTTGAACTCAGGAACCATGAGATTATGACCTGAGCCAAAACCAAGAGAGTCAGACACTTCACCAACTGAGCCCCTCAGGCACTCCTAGACTCTTCTTGTTTTAAATGATCATGTCCGTTATTCCAAGATTAAAAAATAAGTAAAACACTTCTATCATACAACCTTACAATTTTTTTACTACCATGGAAATAGAACATTCTCCCTGAAACATGTAAATCTATTGTTCAACCTTTATACCCTCCACTGTCATACAAATTTTCAGGAACACATGTAAGTGTAGATAGCCTACATAACATAGTAAGTCCTATAACCAAAGCATGAACAAAGATGCGAGGAAGTATAGTGATTGAAATAAATTATCCTTACACAGTTTACTATTCTCTTTAATTAGAGGACTTTCCTATCAATCTGCAACCTACCTGCATCATAACATTTAGTGCATATTTTTGATCTTCTCGCCTTGCTGCAGCTTTTGCTTCTGTAGCTTCTTTGGCTCTTTCTTGTGCTTGTAAAATAGATTTCTCCCTTATGCTTTGCATCATCTCTTTGTCAACTAAAACATAAGAAATATCACTAAATTAGGATTTTGATGAGTAATTTGTTTATGAGAAAACTGTCCAACATACTGATCCAGGATGAGATTCTGGGGGGAACCCAACTTCACAAGGAGAAGTGAAAACATTTTTCAGTATTAAACTGGCCAAGAAGCTAACATTAAAAGGTAAGCAAGCAACTGTAACAGCAATAAATTACTACAGAGGGAGATAAAGACAGGGTGGGTGGGGGGAGGGGATGAGAGAAAGTAGGAACAACAGAGAGGGTGAATAAGATGGGGAATGATGATGAGGAGAGGGACATAAAAGGGATAGAGAGGTAATGAAATGAGAGAGGGGGAAGAGGTAGAGAGAGGGGGAAGGGACAGGAAGGAGGGAAAGAGTACACATTTACCCCCCCTCCTTCTCTGTCAAGAAACCAGGGCTATTTCCTTATAAACCTAACCACAATAAATCATCACTATGAGGTCTCCTACAAAGGAGAGTTTTTTGTGATAAACTAATAGGTGCTTCTTCATTAATGCATTAAATAATATATAGCAACAAGTGTAATAAATACTAAAATTTCAAAGTAAGTATACAAGATAAAGGTACTTGTGATATAAATATATTTGTGATATTTGTTGATACAACTGTTGTTTGTTGCCTACATTCATAATTGAAGGGAATGCTAAATTTCGGTTGGAGGTTAAATAAAAAGTATTGAATTAGGGGCATTCACTTTCAAATGTCCCCTCTCTGTAAAGAGAGCATTGCTACTATTCTTCCTTTCTAATCTTATATTCTAATAAACTTTTGCCTGCTCTTCAAAAAAAAGTATGGAATTAAAAAAAATTTTTTAAGTCTATTTATTTATTGGGGGGGCAGGGAGGGAGGGAGGAAGAGGGAGAGAGAGGGAGAGAGGGAGAGAGGGAGAGAGGGAGAGAGGGAGAGAGGGAGAGAGGGAGAGAGGGAGAGAGGGAGAGAGGGAGAGGGAGAGAGAGAGAGAGAGAGAGAATCCCAAGCAGGCTCCACATTATCAGTGCAGAGCCCAACATGGGGCTGGAACCCATGAACTGTGAGATGATGACCTGAGGCAAAATGATGATGAGTCAGATTTTTAACTGACTGAGCCACCCAGGCTCCACTGGAATTTTAACTTCCAAATAAACTGTCTTAAAAAGAAAAGGAAAAAGAAAAGCATGGAATTTTTACTCATTCAAGATCTTGACTAGGGCTAAGAACTAAAATTAAGCCTGAAGCCTCTCCCAACCCACCTCCTATTTACTAACAGAGTGGAGACAGTTGGACCAGCTTCACAGGCAAAATTTATTAAAAGAACCTACATTCACATCTAAAAAATGAAAAATATACCAAGAAAAAACTCAGGGGAAAAAAATGGAGCAAATATGTTTTGAATAATGAGGCAGGCTTGGCATATAGACTATAGTTCCACATGTGAAAAACAGTATTTTTAAAGAAATAATTTCACTGAACTGCGTGTGTAACTGAGTTTGGTTTCTAAAGGAATCTCACCCCTGGTTTCTGAAGTAAAGTCAGTGTTCATTACTTGTTACATAAGCTAGTTTTAAGACTGTTTTGATTCGTCTAAATCAGAGGTGGCAAACTACGGCCAAATCTGACCTGCTGCCTATTTTCCTCTAGCACACAAGCTATGAGTAATTTTTATATTTTTAAGTAGTTGAAAAATCAAAATAATATTTTGTGACATATAAAAAAAGATAAAATTAAAATTTTAGTGTCAATAAGTATGAATGGTCTATTGGCTGCTTTTGAGACCATATTGCCCATAATATTCAAAATGCTACCTGATCCTACAGAAGAACATTTTTGTTAAACCTCGGTTTAAATGCTCAAAATGTGGAATGGATGACCATATGACCATGAAAAAGAAGAATCAGGTACATGTGCAATGAAAGCAGATGTAAAAAACAGAAAGGAAGATCATGGTTAGGAAAGAAAAAAAGAAAGAAAACTCTTCAGTTAGTCTGGCAATCACTAAAGAATTAAAGTAACCTGAGTATGGCAATCTACCTTAACCAGTATTTTCTGGGCTGAATACCAGACTTCAGAGAAAAATCTAACTGGTCCCGAAGATTAAAAAATTAAATTCTACTGCAAGATACCAAGAAAGGATTAATATAAAGAATGACATCCATCTCCCCATTCTCAGTAGTTCCTACTCAAGGGTCAATGCCAGAGGCCTAAGGAAAATTTCAGGCAGTAGATATAAAGCCCTAGAATATATGACAACTAGAAGAGGAAAGAAACAGAGGTAAATCAGTAGAGGGCAATTACTGACCCACAAAGCCAATCTTGGCAGAACAGAGTACTAATTAAGAGAACAGAGAACAGGGGATCTCAGCTTTGTACATTATCACCTGTGGAAAGCTGTTTTGAAACTACCAATACCTGTGTCCCACTCCCATAAATTGATTTGACTGATCTAGGGTGAGTTTCAGACATCTGTGTTATTTAAAAGTTTTGTAGAAAATTCAAAGAATCACTGCTCTAGAGTCAAACTGCTAAGGGCTCCAGTTCCAGTCTGCCAGTTACTACTTGTGTGACCTGTGTCAATTATTCAACCCTTCTGTGCCTCAGCAGCCTAACCTAAAACAAACAAAAAACTGGCGGGGGAGGGGGAGGTAACCTAAGTAACAGGGTGTTCCTAGGAATACCAGATATGTTAATGCCTATACAAAGTACTTGCTCAATAAAGATTATATCAAGAGCCCTAAGCCCCTGAAGATACAAGCCCACATCTGCTTGACAACTATTACAAATATGCTCTAACTTTTGAATTATTCAATCTTTAACTTATTTATTTTAAATGGCAGCTGAAGCACCGTATCATTTAAATCATGTTCATGTTCCTATTTTTTTATTCTACTAGAGAAACAATTGTTTTGAAAAAGCATTTTTTAAAGGTATAAAATACAAAAAGCACAACCAGATGAACACCTTTGAATAAAAAAACTTACCGTCTGACACAGAAAGTGTTTCCCACATGGCCATTTCTTTTTTATATAAGGTGAAGATAATAGTGTCATTCCCAATCTTGGCTTTGCTGTTCTCATCATCTATGGGCGCATAGAGAAACACTTCGAATAAAAATGGAGGAAAGTTGACCTATTCAGAAGGGGATAAACGGAGGTTTAGTTATACAAAATAAAGACAAAGCCTTAAAGAAACAAGGGATGGAGGCGAAAATCATTTTGTTAGATGCCTGCTATAAATTTACTTGAGGTCACCAAAGATTAACAAGGCGTATGAGGAAACCCTGGATAAAAATAAGCTCTGATCTGATGACATCTGTCTAAAGATGAGGTGTCACCTGATGGGATTTGCTTTAAAAAAAAAAAAAAAAAGAACTAAATTTTAAGACGCTTATCTGCAAGAACGTGCCCGTGGAGTGTACACAGCAGCGCTCGCCGAAGCTTCGGACCACGCCCCCGAGGACCCTGCTGGCGCAGCTCGAGTTCCTACCTTCAGATAGTTTTCAGTGCAGAACACGTCCGCGTCTCTGACGCAGACGCCCCGGAGGGGCACAGAGATAAACACCGCATTCTTCGTCTGCTGCCAGGTGTAATCGCTAACCTGCAGGGGCATCTCCGGAGGCGGTAGTATCCAAAGATGCGGCTGCTTAGGGCTAGCACCTGCTCGGTTGCGAGGGAAGCCGGGGTTACCAAGCGCCAGCCCTTCCGGGTCAGGCCGGGCTTGTGCGCTCCGCGTTCCCAGCGTGCCCCGGGCGCTACCCTGCGACCGCCGCCTACCGCCCGGTGAGCACCTCTTGTGACTGCCTGGGCGTCTTGGCGCGGGCGATGCCACTTCTCTGGCTGTCTGGTACCTGTGGTCTGAGTGAATTACCAAAGAAAATAGTCTTCGACTTAAGAAAAAAGCCTTGCTCCTTGCGCCTGTGAATACAAAAAGAAAGAAAGAGAGAAAGAGAGAGGGAGGGAGAGACAGAGAGGGAAAGAAAGAAATGAAGGAAGGGAGGGAGGAAGGGAGGAAGAAAAGAAAAGAAGAAGAAAAAGAAAAGAATGTGCCCTTACGGGAAAGAGTGAACTGTGAGAAGCAGGTGCGAAGCCCGCGCGTCTTGCAACCCTGGCCTTTTCTTACCATGGAGGCTGTCAGAGCATCATTTGGTGTTCCTGTTTTGGAAATTTCCTGATCATACCAACATCTTGGCCTGGGAGCTTGACCTTACTATTGTAGTGTTCCAAATCCTATCAACCTTAAGGCCACCAAAAGAATGTAGGTCGGGTTCACTCCGTGGTTTGAGACCTAGGGAGAAATGGCTCTAGGACTCATTTGACAAATGCTTAATTGCAACTCAGCTGTAGGATACCTTGGATTTGCATGGGTACATTTTACAATTGCTTAAGGAAACTTAGAACTTTAGCTCTGGAAGGAGATATAAAAGTGATGTAATTCATCCTGCATATTTAAGGAATCTGAGGCCCACACACTTAACCCCCTTGCCACATACATGAGTGGCAGAATTGTGATTAAAATCCTGATCTCTTAACTTCCATTCCAATTATCTTTCTCTGGGCTACTTTCTCTAGACTCGGTTTATAAGCTACTGGAATTTGATGTTTAAAAAAGAAGAAAACACTATGAATTTACATGAAATGTAAGCACCTATGAACTACTTGCCATGTACAGATTTGGATTTTAAACTTTATTTATTTTGAGAGAGAAAGGGCGGGAGAAGGGCAGAGAGCAGGAGAGAGAGGATCCTAAGCAGGCTCCACACTGCCAGCACAGAGCCTGATGTGGGGCTCAAACTCATGAACCATGAGATCATGACCTGAGTCAGAACCAAAAATCAGACACTTAATTGTCTGAGCCACCCAGTCACACTGGACTTGGATTTTTAACTTTTTACTTTCGCAGGATTTTAACACAAATTTCAAACCTCCTGAAAATTTCCCTGAGGAAAGTTTAGGAGCAGCAGACTTGAGAGAAAAAAATATCATCTTTTCCCCCAAACAGGACACCTCTCAGTACCTTACCCAATTTTGTTAGGACTTCGTCATCTCAAGTTCTCTAACTTAGAATACCGGGGGCCATTCTTAGACTTCTTTTCCCTTGTCCTCACTTTTGTCATTCTCTCCCCCTTTGGTTCTATTCTTACTCTTACCATTTTGTTTCAGACTTTCCTGTGCTCCAAAAGAGAGGATTTATGCATTTCTTTCATATAAAATAAAGTCTAGATTCTCTGACTATGTAAAAACACAAGTGAGAAAATGTATCTATGGAAGATCTTAAAAGGGATATTTTGTGTTGTTGGGGGCTTTAAAAAATCTGTTAGCAATCACTTTGTTAAGCACATACACACCTCTTCAGTTAAATTGTTCTCCCACCTACCATAGTCTTACTAAACTTTCTGCACTCTGAATGAATTATCCTTTAAAAAACTTGATAAGTTTATTACTGAATCATTGCATCAACTGAGACCGATTTAAAACATTAACTTTTACACATTGTTTTATGTTTCATGTACTTATCTAAACAGTATTTCACAAGCCTTGAAACATTCAATCTTAAAGTCTTAAACTATTTCTTATTACATTTTAAAAACAAAAAAGCTCTAATTTAACCCATACATAAATAGAATTTTGATATATGGCAGAAATGGCTCTGCCTGTAAGTGGGGAAAAGCACAGAAAGGAATGGCTATTGAATACCTTGTTGCTAGGAGTAATGGTTACCATATGGGAAAAAATGAGATTAGATTTCTACATGCATATGGCGTCATACACACAAATGAGTTTCAGATGAACTAAAGACAAAGTTTAAATATTAAAATATATATCCATATGATCTTAGAGTAAGACAGGAATTCTTAAATATGACATAAAATTACCAACTATAAAGAGAAAACATTGAAAACTGGAACTAAAATTAAGAACTGGTGTTCACCAAAAGGCACAACAAGGAATGTTAAGATATTTATATATAAACCCTTCAGCCAAAGACCACAGAGACCCATGTACTTGAACAAGATGAGTTCATTACTTACTGAGCAGGGTAGAACACACACCATTGGGTGTCTCAGTAAGAAGAGGATGTTAGAATTTAGGGAAAGGTCTAAGGGAGTCAGGGTTCCCTCTAGACTGGGTCCTTTCAAAAAGCAACGGTAATTCTATGATTAAAGAAGCAGCTTTTCACAGCAGTTTCCTAGCAAAAACCTGAGAAGAAGCCAAATGTCAATCAGTAGTTATATTCACACAAAAGAATATCACAGAACAGTGAAAATGAATTAAATATACACTGGATGGATGAGTGAAAAGAATAAATCAAAAGAGACCCTTAAGCAGTATGCCATTTTTATAAAACTTTAAAACAATGAAAACTAAATCTATTTGTTAAGGATTCCTATATATATGATAAAACTATAAAGCAAAGTAGAGGAGAAGAAGGGATAATGATTAACTCCTAGGTTAAGGTCATGCCAATGGGATCCTTTGTGGTAGACAACAGAGCATGATTTAAGATAGAGGTTCTCAGAGTGTGGCCACCTCACCATAATAACAGCATTATGTAGGAACTTGCTAGAAATGCAAATTCCCAGACCCCATTCAAGGTCTACTGACCCAGAAATTGTGGAAGTGGGACACAGCAATCTGTGTTTTAAGAAGCCCATTAGGTAAACCTGACCCGCACAAAAGTTAGAAGCACTAGGTTAGGGCTTATGGGTGGCTCAGTTGATTAAGCATCAGACTTTGGCTCAGGTCATGATCTCATGGTTCTTGAGCTCAAGTCCTGTATCAGGCTTTCATTTTAAAAACACAGAGTGCTGATAGCACGGAGCCTGGAGCCTGCTTCAGATTCTGTGTCTCCCTCTCTCTCTGCCCCTCCTCCACTCATGCTCTGTCTCTCTCTTTCTCAAAAATAAACATTAAAAAATTAAAAAAGAAAAAGAACCACTAGGTTAAGGGCTAGGTTTTATTGATGAAAAAGGAAGCCTACTTACAAAACTAAGGAGAAAAACAGTTTTCCCCATCTGCCATCATCTCAAGGAGAAGTATATGGGGGCCAGAGCACTGTGTTGGATATTCAGTGTGAGTTTGCATTATAGGAGAGGAATTCCATCCTTCTGTGGCTCTCCCTTCTTATAGGGCAAACATAAAAGGAATCTTGTCAGTAGGGAAGTCACTGGGGCACTAGTCTTGGTTTAGGTGCAACTATAAGACCTGTCCAAGAAAGTCAGTTACCCCAGCATCTAGGGACTTGATACCTTACTCACATGGAAAGCTTTAGTTGGAAGAAAGTAATAATACCATGGCCAGCTGAGTTCAGATGTAGTCCTTCCTATGGGTAGACAGGAGATCTAGGCCATATTGTCTGGTTCCCCAAGAAAATACAGAGAGAACACCCAAGATCATTTTTGTTTGATTCTGTTCATTACATCAGAGCAAGCCATTAGAGAGCACCAAAGAAATCGCCAAGTCGTATCTCTCTTACTCTTTCTTTCTCTTTCTTTCTCTGTCTCTCTCTAATTTTGTGTGATGGATATGTACAATTTGTGTTATGACTCATAACCTACATATACAAATATCTGCATCATTTGTACATGACAAATATTATAAAATTAAGGTAAAAATGTAGAAACTAGCTCTGTGGTAGAGGAGTATCCCCATTTTCTCCTAAGATATTGTGAGGTTCTTAGGGAGTGAAAATGTACATTATGAAGCAACAATTAAATCTGATTTATTATTCCTAACCTAAAATTAAGTAGCTATAATTTATTTTTGATGGTCAAATTGTCATATTTGGCTATTGGTAAAGGTTAATTATGATTTTTAAGACCATCCAGAATTTTAAAAACCTTTTAAAAATCTTTTATTCTTAGAACAAGATGATTTAGACACACCTTGAAATTTCTCTCTCTCTCTCTCTCTCTCTCTCTCTCTCTCATCTCTGGGAAATGGAATCAGTTGTTCTCCAAGAATTCTTAGTTCTTTTTAATGGAGAATAGCATTTCAGACCAAAATCTAGGCACTAGGTTTTAGATGCATTTGTTATTTTACAATTTTAAATTTGGGCTTTAGAAAAAGACAACGTGGTTGACAATTAGACAAGAATATATAGGTAGAGCTCATGTACAAAGTATACAGTGCTATTCCTTTCTTTTTATTTATGGCCCATATATCTTAGATTTATATTTATAAAGTATAGATCTTTATGATTTTTTATATTAGACTGTTTTAGCACAGTATCAGTTATTTAATTGTTTTTTAAAGTCTGATCTAATATATAAAGAGCTTGGAAGTCACCACTCCATCCTATGTAAAAAGCTAAACAAAGTAAAAATTCAACAATTCTTCTTAGATCCACAAAAAAAATGATGTCACGGAGAAAAATCACTGCCCTCCCCCCAAAATTGGAGAGACCAACAAATGAATACAGAGAATCACAACCAATCAAAGAAGTAACCTCCATGGGAACCAGTGTCAAGGTAGGAAAACCTGAACTGTAGTTGACAAATTGCTGGAGCTTACCATGGGTAAGCCTTAAGAGGACCAGTCATCAGGGAGTCCCTATACTTGTGTGAATTTTACTTCCTGAAGCTGTACCAGGTTTTCACAGTCAATATCAGAGAAAGATCCCCTTGTGCTCCCAGTAGAGGGAGGAGAAAAGGAACAATTTTGAAATAGGCCAAAATATTCTGTTCTTCTTATCAAGGTATGCCCTCAGATGAAATTACTTAACCAGATTCTAACTTGCTGGGGTTTTATCAAAGTTTAATTGACCAGAGGGAAATTTACAGCATTTAATGCATACATTAGAGGAGAGAAAGATATAAAATCATTCATCTAAGCTTCCAGTTTAGGCAACCAGAAAAACAGGAGTAAAATCTGAAGCAGGGGGGAAAAAAGAATACAAATTAGAGCAAAAATCAATAAAACTGAAAACAGGAGCTCAATAGAGAAGATCAATAAAATGAAGTTGGCTATTTGAAAAGATTAATAAAATTGACAGAACTCTAGCCAAGCTAACTAAGAAAAAAAGAGAGGACATAAATTACTAATATCAGAAATAAAAGAGGGGACATTACTACAGATCCCATAAATATTAAAAAGATAATAAAGGAATACTATCAACAACTCTATGCCTATAACTTTGATAACCTCAATGAAATGGACCAATTCTCTAAAAGATACAAAACTCACCAAGAAGAAATAGACAATCTGAGCAGGCCTATATCTATTAAATAAATTGAGTGAATAATTCATAATTTTCCCAAACAGAAAGCACCATGCCTAGATGGGATCACTGGTGATTCTACTAAACATTTAAGGAAGAAATTATACCAATTTTCTACAATCTCTTTTATTTTTTAAAGTTTATTTATTTATTTTGGGAGGAAGAGAATGTGAGCAGGGTAGAGAAAGTGAGAGAGGGAGAAAGATGATCCCAAGCAGGCTCTGCTTTGTCAGCACAGAGCCTGACATGAAGCTCAATCTCACAAAATGTGAGATCATGACAGGAGCCAAAATCAAGGATTGGTCACTTTACTAACAGCCACCCAGCACCCCTCTTTTAGAAGACAGAGGCAGAGGGTGTACTTCTGGCTTATTTTGTGAGGCCAGACATATCAGCTTCCTAAAAATCTCCAAGGAGCCATAGCCAGCCTTGTACCAAGCCTTGAAGTTGGATTTTGTCTAACTTTGTTCTTTTCCTTCAATATTGTGTTGGCTATTCTGGAGAAGGTGTTTTGCCTCTCCATATAAATGTAGAATCAGTTTGACAATATTCATAAAATAACTTGCTAGTATTCTGATTGGGATTGCATTGAATCTATAGATCAATTTGGGAAGAAAATAATAAATGCAGTATAGTATTAATGAAAAATAGTCAAAGAAAAAAATGGAACAGAATACAAAGCCCAGAAATATACACAGATGAATATAGTCAACTGATTTTTTTACAAAGGAGCAAAGGTAATATAATGGAGAAAAGACAGTCTTTTCAACAAATAAATGGTGCTGGAACGACTAGACATGCACATGCAAAACAGTGAATCTAGACGTAACTATTACACCTTTCACAAAAATGAACTCAAAATGGATCACAGATTTAAATGTAAAACGCAAAACTATAAAACTCTTAGTAAATAACATAGGAGAAAATCTATATTGCCTTGAGTTTGATGATGACTATTTAGTTACACCAAAGGCATGATCCATGAAAGAGGATTGATAGGCTGGACATAATTTAAATTAAAAATATCCAAAGGGGTACCTGGGTAGCTCAGTTGGTTAGGCATCCGACTTCAGCTCAAGTCATGATCTCATGGTTCGTGAATTTGAGTTCCGCATCAGGCTCTGTGCTGACAGCTCAGAGTGTGGAGCCCGCTTCAGATTCTGTGTCTCCCTCTCTCTCTCTTCCCTCCCCAACTCATGCTCCATCTCTCTGTGTTTCTCAAAAACGAATAAATGTTAAAATTTTTAAAAACTTGGAAGACTAAGTTTACATTTGGAATTCTTAGTCTCCTTGGAGTTTTCTGCAGGAATATGGCATTATGAAAGCATTTCCTTGAGGAAAGGGATATACACACAAGAAGTACAGGCCAACCAATGCAATCTTGAGAAAGAAGAACAAAGCTGAAATTATCATACTCCCTAGTTTCAAACTATACCACCAAACTATAGTAATCAAAACAGTATGGTACTGGCATAAAAACAGACACATAGATGAATGGAACTGAATAGAGATCCCAGAAATAAAGCCATACATATATGGTCAATTAATTTATGACCAAGGAGCCAAGAATATAAAATGGGAAAAGGAGAATCTCTTCAATAATTAGTGCTGAGAATATTGAACAGCCACACACAAAAGAATGATATTAGACCACTACCTTACACCATAAACAAAAATTAACTAAAAATGGATTGAATACTTGAATATAAGTCCTGAAACTATAAAACTCTTACAAGAAAACATAGCTGGTAAGTTTCTTGACATTGATGTTAACATTGAATTTTTGGATTTTATTCCAAAAGCAAAGGCAACAAATGCAAAAGTAAACAGTGGGACTACATCAAACTAAAAAGCTTCTGCACAGCAAAAAAACTATCAATAAGATGAAAGGCAACCTACTGAGTAGGAGAAAACATCTGCAAATCACATATCCATATCCAAAATATATAAAGAACTCAAAAACTAATAATCAATCCAATTTAAAAATGGACAGAAATTCTAAACAGACATTTTTCCAAAGAAGTCATACAGATGGGCAACAGGCATATAAGAAGATCTTCAATATCACTAATATCAGGGAGAAGAAAGTCAAAACCACAATGAGGTATCACCTCACACCTATTAGAATGACTGTTATGAAAAAAAGACAGTAATGCAAGAAATAACAAGTGTTGGAGAGGATGTGGAGGAAAAGGAACTTTCATACACTGTTGATGGGAATGAAAATTGGTGCAGCCACTATGGAAAGCAATATGCAGGTTCCTAAAACAATTAAAGACAGAACTACCATATGATCCAGCTATACCACTTTGGGGTATTTATATGAAAAAGAAGAAAATACTAATTTTAAAAAAGATATATGCACTTTGATGTTTATTACAACATTATTTATAATAGCTAAGATATGGAAAAATTTAAATGTCCATTGATGGACTAATGGATAAAGAAGACATGGTATATGTAAAATGGAATACTATTCAACCCTAAAAAGAAGGAAATTCTACCATTTGCAACAACATGGGTGGACCTTGAGGGTATTATGCTAAGTAAGTGTGTGTGTGTGTGTGTCTTAACCAAAAGAAAACACATACCTACAGAGAACTGTTTGGTGGTTATCAGAAGGGAAGGGAGTAGGAGGTAGGCAAAATGGGTAAAGGGGGTTAATTATATGGTAACACATGGTAACTGGACTTATTGTGGTGATTGCTTTGTAGTACATACAAAGGTCAAATTATTATATTTTATACTTGAAACTAATAATGTTATGTATCAATTTTAGCTCAATTAAAAAAAAAGAAGCAGCAGCACAGGTACCCTTAACAGGCTAGCTAGAGAAAAGACTCGTGATGATCCTAAAGCAGCTGAGGGCTACTGGGCAAGGATTCCAGATTTGGGGTAGCCCAAACATGCTCTAGAAGAGGGAGCATGGGTGTCAGATGGCACATCCTCCTGACCAACATCTTCTTTGCCCTTTGGGGAAAGTGCAGATAGAAGGTCAGAGAAGGGTTATCAAAACCAGGGGATTCAGGTCATGAATTCAAGCTAAAATCATTTATCTATTATTTAATTATTGTTTGAAATCAGGCTAATTTGTTAGAACCCCAACTGTACTTTTATTAACTGTATGACCTTGAGCAAGTTTCTCATCCACTAAGTCTTAGTTTCCTCAATCTGTAAAATAGAGGCAATAATATCTATTTGTAGGGTGTTAAGAGGATTAAATCGAATTTTGTGTAAAGTGCTCAATATTGTTGCTATTTAGACATTTGAACAGATCCGGAGATTTTCTCCTGGACTTCACCATAAGCATTATTTTTCTGATGTACATCCTGGCAAACATGAAATGGTTTTCTACTTGAGTAAGAATAATATTGAGGCTATTAATATTCCTGAACTGAATGCTGTTGACTTTGACAACTATACCTATGACAGAGACTACAAATTCAATCAATCTACAAGTCTTAATTATTTCTCAGATCCATCCACTTTTCACTGCCTTTGTCTTAATTTCTTGAGCTATCAGTAGTTACCTAGTAGAAGAGTAACTATGTAAGCAACCAAGTACCTTGAAAGTACCTAATAGAATCTTTTCTTCAAGACTCAAAGACTCTCTACCTTGACTGAAGATCCAATTTCTTTTATTTATTTATTTATTTATTTATTTATTTAAGAGAGAAAGGCAGAAAGAGAGGGAGACAGAGAATCCCAAGCAGGCTCTGCACTGTCAGTGCAGAGCCCAATGCAGTGCTCGAACTCATGAACTGTGAGATTATGACCTGAGCTAAAATCAAGAGTCAGATGCTTAACCCACTGAGCCACCCAGGCGCCCTTGAAGACCCAATTTCTAACCTATGGCTTGCAGCAGAAACTTTAGGCAAGCATGAGAGAAAAACAGAAATACCCTCTGATGATGAGACTGAATGACTGAGGCTAAATGAGAATGAGGAGAGTAAAGTTCTCTATGAGGATGCAATACATAACTATTTAATAAGTATTTAATCAATGTTTCCCCCAAGGGAAAAAAAACATACTGTGGATAGTGAGGACACTGACAAATTATGTTAAGTTCATAATCTCTCAAATACGTTTATCTAAGTAGTATTTACCTAAAGATCGACCCAGAAAAGATTGAATTGTTCTTTTGACACCTCTTTCCATGCAGTTCTTACAATAATGTTGAGGCAATTAAGAAATATAAAACATATCTGGCAATCCAAAATATTTTGACCTTTTATTTATTTTTTGTAAGATAAAAGAATGAATCCTTGTGACTTCCCAGGGACCTCTTGGATAAAGACATTTTACATTTAAAAGACATTTTGGAAGTGTATCATATACATATACATAATCATAAATAGTAAAATACATAATCATAAAATATAGTTATGGTCTGACCTTAGAAAGCATAATCAAAAAAGTTATCATGGGAGATTTTGTCACTTGATTAAGAAAGGGTCATAGAAGTCAGAGAACAATGAATGACTTTAACTTGGCTACCTATTAACCAAGGTACATAGAAGAGGACAAGAAAACATAGAAGGTTAACACAATTGTAAGGAACTTTAGCTTTCTCAGACCTGAGGACTTTGGTTTTTATTTTGTTTAGTAATCAAAAGCATGATAAAATCACCATAAAACAAGGAAAATTTGATAACTTTTCTGGTGAGATATAAAGTTTTAGTTATCTGGGTGGATTATACAGAATGTAGAAAATAACATTTTACTACTTTTCATTAATAGCAGACAATAGGCTTTAAAATCAATTTATCATTTTAACATAAGGGAAAAAATAAATTCTAGTTTTGCGTTAATATGATAGTTGGCAATAAATTTATCTTAAATTTTATTTTATCTTCTTAAATGTTTGTTTTATTTTATTGAGAGAGAGAGACAGAGACAGAGACAGAGAGAGAGACAGAGAGAGAATCCCAAGCAGGCTTGGTGCTGTCAACACAGAGCCTGATGGGGGGTCTCTATCTTACAAACTGTAAGATCATGACCTGAGCTGAAAGTCAGACGCCTTTAAATGTCTATGCCACCCAGGTGCCCCTATCTTAATTTTTTAAAAATTATATTATTGATAAACACTAAGCAAAATTTGGGGCACCTGGGTCGCTCAGTAGGTTAAGCATCCAACTCTTGGTTTCAGCTCAGGTCATGACCTCATGGTTCATGGGTTCTCTGAGCTAACCACTTGGAGCTTGCTTGAGATTCTCTGTCTCCCTCTCTCTTTGCCCCTACCCTGCTTACTCTCATTGTCAAAAATAAATAAATAAATAAATATTTTTAAAAATATAGGCAAAATTTGCCAAAAATGTTAACACATTTCCTTGCTTCTTTTTAGACTTCTTATCTGTGCATATTATGAAGCACATATTATGAAGTTCACTTCCTGCATAACTTCTATAATTTTCCTCATCCATTCATGTTTTTATCTTCTATAACATTCTGCATCAAATACTTTAGAATAAAACTACTCTCTTCATGATTCCTTGCCAGGATTGGACCTAGGATAGTCTTTATCATCCACATTCACAGAATACTACTTACACTTCACAGAAACTACTGGGAAGAGGCCACTGAGAATTACAGGTTTGTCATATGCAACAAGAGTTTAGTGGACCAGTACAGCTCGGAAGTACACATAATATGTTCACGCAGTCATCCCTTTCATGCCTGTGAATTTCACACTAACAGGACCCAAAGATAGAACCACTCTATAACCAAGAGAAGCAATCCAAAACTGTATGTAGGAAAATTATGCATAGATTTATGCATATAACAGTACAAATGTTCTGTTCCTACCAGCAGTGTTTTGGTTACTTTGCATATTCACTAACACTTAATAATATTAGCACTATTAAAACAATTTTAGCAAATCTAATAGTTGTGTATTGGTATCTTTTATGCTACTTTTTTCTTCCTGTAATTGTCTTTTGCTTTATGTATGTTGAAACTCTGTTGTAAGCATATGTATTCATGATTGTTTGATCATTTTGGTGCGTTGTTCCTTTTATAATTACAAAATGTTCTCTTTCCTATTAATATCTTAGTCCTTATATTCTTTTTTTTTAATGTGTAACCAGAACTCGTTTTCTCAGCTTTATTGAGATATGACTGACATATAGCATGGGGTACAACATGGTGATTTCATATATGTATTGTGAAATGATCACCACAATAAGTTTAGTTAACATCCATCACCTCACATAGTTACAATTTTTTTTTCCTATGGTGAGAACTTCTGGGATCTATCCTCTTAGCAACTTTCAAATATATGATACTAGTATTGTTAACTTTACTCACCATGCTGTATATTACATCCCCAGAACTTATTTATCTTGTAAATGAAGTTTATTCCTTTTGACCCCCTTTATCCATTTTGACCCCCACCCTTCTACCTCTGGCAACCACTAATCCATTTTCTGTATCTGTGATGTCAATTTTTTAGCTTCCACATGAAAGTGATATCATGTGGTATTTGTCCTTCTATGTCTGACTTATTTCACTTAGCCTAATACCCTCAAGGCCCACCCATGTTGGTGCAAATGGCAGAATTTCCTTCTCTTTTATGGCTGAATAATATATTCACGTTGTTTGTTTGTTTTGTCTTTTTACCATCCATGCATTGATGGGATACTTAGGTTGTTTCCATGTCTTGGCAAATATAAATAATGCTGCAATGAACATGGGGGTGCAGTTGTCTCTTTCACATAGTGATTTCATTTCCTTTGGACAGATACCCAGAATTGGGATTGCTGGATCATATGTTAGTTCTCTTGTAATTTTTTGAGGAAACTCTGTAGTGGCTGCCCCAGTTTGCATTCCCACCAACAGTGCAAAAGGATTCCCTCTTCTCCACATCCTCACCAACACTTGTTATCTCCTATCTCTTTGATAATAGCCTTATATTATGTTTTGTCTGATATTAACATTGTTATAATGGCCTCCTTTGATTAACATTTTCCTGTTATACCCTTTTCTGTTTACTTTTTTCTTTTTAGACTATGTTTTCTGATGACCAAAGGAATACATACTTATTGTTGACAATACTGAGGAGAAAAATCACACACATACTTACATTATCCAGGGAAAAACACAGTAACATCTTGTCATATTCAGATGATTATCTCCAGGTGGGTGTACATAGATATATAAAATGTTTATTTTAAAAACTAATTGTGGGGGTGCCTGGGTGGCTCAGTCGGTTAAGCATCCGACTTTGGCTCAGGTCATGATCTCACAGTCTGTCAGTTCGAGCCCCGCGTCAGGCTCTGTGCTGTCAGCTCAGAGCCTGGAGCCTGCTTCTGATTCTGTGTCTCCCTCTCTCTCTGCTCCTCCCCCACTCATTCTATGTCTCTCTCTGTCTCAAAAATGAACAAACATTAAAAAAAAATAAAAAAAACTAGTTGTGATCATTTTGTATATAACTTGTTTTTTAAACTTTTTAACCTTAACAATTGTCATCACCTCTTCCATTTTATTTTTTATACAGCATGATGTCTTTTAATTCTTCATAATTTTTCATCATATAGAAGGCCTTACTTTAAGTAGAATTTGGCTTTTATACTTCTTAATGAGTATCATTGTATAGAAACCATGCCTTTGCTTTTGAAATTTCTATGTGTATCTCTTGTAAACATCATTTGGACAAAAAAAAATTCCTTGGTCTGATCTGACAGTGTCAGATAGATGAGTCGAATCCATTTACATTTGGTTTTATTTACATTTTTGTTACTGTTTCCTTTTATCTGCTTTTCTATCTTCTATTGGCTTGATAAAATTTTCTGTATTCTGCTTTGCCCTCTGCTGGTTTAGAAGTTATATTGTATTTATATTCTTTTAGTTGTGACTTTTAGATTTTCTTAAAGGTTGTGACTTTTTAAATACAGAATTCATGGGGTGCCTGGGTGGCTCAGTTCGTTAAGAGTCCAATTCGATTTCTGCTCAGGTCACGATATCATGGTTGAGAGATTGAGCCCCTTATAGGGCTCCACAGTGAGCGTGGAGCCTGCTTAAGATCTCTCCCTCCATTTCTGCCTCTCCCCTGCACACTCTCTCATAAATAAATAAATAAATAAATAAATAAAAAATAAATAAATAAATCTGAAACTATCCACTGTCTTTACATGTCTTGAATGAGATAAGGAACTAACATGCTCTAAGTACCACTTGAACATCCTCCTGGATGTGATCACTAGGCCACACTTAAAAATCATATTAAGTCTTACATGTCTTTACGGATTTTTTTGGCTCCTTTTCTCCCCGATGGACTGTTTTTTTTTTTTTTTTGAGAGAGAGAGAGAGAGAGAAAGAGAAAGAAAGAGAGAGAGAATCTTAAGCAGGCCAGACGCTCAGTGCAGCATAGCCTGACAAGGGGCTTGATCCTGTGACTGTAAGATCATGACCTGAGCCGAAATCAAGAGTCAGATGCTTGACCAGCTGAGCCACCTAGATGCCCCTCTCCCCTCTGGACTATTTTTAAGCCAACTGAAGAATCATAAACATTTCAGTATTCATTTTTTTTAAAAAATAGGTGTTTTATTAAATACAATGTCATTATTATAACAAAACTAAAATAATCACCAATATCCTATAATCCAAGTTCATAGTCACTTTTTCCCAGTTGTGTGTTTTTACAGTTTTGTCTGAATCTAGACAAGATCCACATTTTACTCCTTCCACTGCTATCTCTGTGGTTCTAATCACATAATCTCTCAAAGGAATTAATTACAATAGCTTCCTAATTAGTCTTCTTCCTTCAACTCCCTACCCTTTGAATCTATTTTCAACACAGTCAGAATGATCCCTTGAAAACTCTCCAATAAAAGCCAAAAGCTGTACAGTGAACTACAACGTTCCATATAATCGGGTTTCCTGTTAATTTTCTAACTCCATCTCCTTTCACTTTTTCTACTGTTCACTCCATTCCAGACACACTGTCTTCCTTGAAATATATGAAATGTGCCAAGCATGCTCTTTCCACAAGGTCATTGTACCTGTTACCTGTGTCTGGAATTCTCTACCCCAGTTATCTGTGTGATGGTCTCCCTTACTTCTTCAGGTCATTACTTAAAGTGTCTTTTAATTCAGCTATTAAAAATTAAGAACTTGCACCTCTTACCCTACCAGCCTGAGCATTCCCTATCTCATTCCCTCTTTTATTTGTGCATCACACTTATTCTCTAACCTACTTTATAGCTTATTTTCTCTTTAAAATAACAATCTTCTGAGAATGGTGATTTTTGTTTCTGTGATTTACAGCTATATTTTTAGCATATAGAACAGTGCCAGACTGACATAAAAAACACTCAGTAAGTGTTGAGTAAATAAATGAAGGTCTACTTATCAAGTTTCATAACTTTAATTTTTATTCTTTAGTTTGCCTTTCAGGTTCCTGAAACACACTTACCTGAAAGTCCTTTACAGCCTGTTCTGTTATTTTCATCTTGAGTGGATTGAAATTTCAAAAGGTGTTCATTGGCTGTTTATCACCAGGTTTTTTCACACATTTTGAAACTTTGATTTACAGTGGGTATTTTCTTTCATTTATTCTTTCTTTCCTCTGGGTTCATCCTTTCTAGCAGTTTTAAGTTGCCTCTAAATTGTTTCCTAGAGACCTCAATTTAGCCAAATATTATATGCTAATTCACTGTCTCAATTCTTTGGTGATACTGTATCACCAATTATTTGGTGATAACTGGTATCTTTGATGACACGTTACCAATTGAGTAAACCTTGGGCTCACATTTTCTTATGAGCTAGAGCCCCACGTATCATTTGGAGGTAGGTTTTGCTCGTTAGTCTTCTTTCACAAGTGGTGGCTGCAGCAACGGAGAGGAATACCAGCTTGGCCTTTAGCTTAAAGTAGTGCTGTTTTTGCCCCCTTTTTCATTCCTGTAATTTTTGCCATTAAAAGAAGTTTCACTAGAAGATCAATTTTATTAATCTTTTAAAAAATAACCTTCTTGTGGCTTTATTATTCCTTTCCTGTTTTTTATTTCCTATTTTTTCTTTACTATTTCCTTCCTTCTACTTTCCTTACATTTTTAATTTTCTTACACTCTTGAGATCAATGCTTAGGTCATTATATTTGGGGCTTAAAAATTATCTAAAGCTATACATTTCTCTAAGTACTGTTATTGTATCTTACAAGCTTTGAGATGTAGTTGCACTTAAATTTCATTACCCTGCCAGATTAGAACTTTTGACTGCAAATTTCTGCTATGGACCTCGAGTCAGACTGCTGCTTTGGCATGGTTCAGTTTCTTCCTATTATTTCTTGTCCTTGGATATATTTTTTGGTTTTGAACCCAATTTTCTTTTCATATTTATCATACTATGCTTGGAACACAGTGGGTGCTTTAGAGCATCCACTCATGATGTTATTTGATAGGAAGTCTCTGTACATCTTTCTCCTACAGCATGTAAAATAAACACATTTTTGTTGCTCTTTCCTTCATTTATTAAAAAAATTTTAAGCTCTTACTTATCGCTACACACAATGTAGGACTTGAACTCACAACCCCAAGATCAGGAACCCTACACTCTTCCAACTGAGCCAGCCAGGTACCCCATCATTCCATAAATTTAAATAGAACTTTCATGCATTCAAATCTTATCTTGATATAATTTTATCTTATTGTCATTTCTATTACCTCTAATACCAAGTTCCATCAACTGACAGATTCACTTGCATCTTTCAATGTAAGTCTAGACACCTAATGGGTGTTTCCAACAAACTTTGGAGGTCTTTTGTAAACTTAATCTTATATTCAGACATGTTTCTTCTTAATATTGCTACAGGGTGTCTCTGTTTCAGGGATTGTTAAGGTGTGAGGTTGTAGAGCTCCTCTCCAATTAATTTTCTATTAACAGAACTGAAGTCCTAACTTGTTAAAATCAAAATAGAGATAGGTTATGCTCAGATTTCCTAAGGGAAACTCAGGGCTCAGTGTTATGTATCAACTTTACAGGGGGGGAAATGCATATAACAAGACCTATCCAAAAATATTGGTTTGGTCCTCAGTATAAAATTAAATTCCTGGTAAACTATAGGCTGTTGTCCTGGTAAATGTTTCTTGGAACATTTCCTACCCAAAGCCAAGATTGTCATACCTATAACCTAAGATTGTCCTGTTGAAAGTCAAGCACTTAAAAAACAGTTATTTTTCTCTTTAAAAACTAGCTTTATTTAAAAGAATCTGAAGCATAACACTATAGGAACAAACTTACAATACATACTGTTCAAGAAAGCCTGCCATACATTTCTACCAATAGTAGGTCTAAATACTGATAAATAACATTCTTTATACAACGCACAAATGACACTTAGTATGAACCCTGAAAAGAATGGCCAACAACAACATGGACTGTTTTGAAAGTAGAACTTCTACTTGTCTATTTATCTGCAGAATAAAAAACAAAAATGTGGAAGATAAACTCCTCTTAAAAGAATTTAAAGCATGGTGCTTAGAGAAGAAAGAAAGGGACCGAAAGGAAGAAATTAAAAGAATCAAAGTTCTTAAAAGAAAAAGGAAAATTGGCTTACCACTATTAACAGTAATTATTAAAAATAATTCAGAATTGAGAATTTTTGGTTTAACACTTGGAAGCCCTTAGACAAACTATCCATTATCTACTACACTCCATCAGTTACCAAGCCAATTTTGCTTCTCTGAAAACACTAACCTGTACAAAATAATATAAAGAAAATAAAAATTCTGGGGGTAACCTAGTCATTTCATACTTTAAATTTTTCCACAAAGCAATTCCTGAATTATTTAATACTAATACTTCTTAAAACCTCTATGATTTAAATAGAAGCAGACCCATTTCTAAGAGATTGCATGTGAAGATACCAGGAAAAAATAAATCCCTAACATGTAATTCTAAATTTTTAACCCCAAAAAAAGACCCATGAAAACACCAGGCATTCAAATAAATATAATGGAATTATGCCACAGTATGGTATATGGCATTTTTTAAAATATTAAGAACTGAATTAGATTTATTGCTCTGTCAATCCTATCAATTGACAATCAAATGTACAAAATACACCACAACAACCATGCCAAAAATGATGCTGTATAGAGATACCATTAACAAAACACAGGTAAACATTTATCTTGTAATATACATCACTAATATAGCAAAACCTTAATCAGGATAGTTTGAATTGATAAAAGTCTAAAAATTTGAATACTTTAAAAAGATATGCAGTTTAAGCACTCATGAGCATTTTTCTTTTTTTTTTTCCTTCAAGTATATAATTTCAAATATACCAATTGGCACTGGCCAAGTATTACCAATTACAATATTCTGGGTACTTGTTTTAATGGCAAAAGAATGCTTTTAAAATAGTATTCTTAAATAAATGGTTGAAAAAGCTTAATGTTTTTCCAAGATTAAACATTTTTCTTAAAACCTTATCATTTTTATTAAATCTTTTCATCAAATAGTACAAAGTAAACACCATTCAAGTCTTTGTATCAATGGTTATAAATTCTAAGTAAATTAGAGGAGTTTTATGGTATTACAATAGTTTATTAAAAAATGAAGATTAGCATTTCTACTTACTTTGGTTATGGTGAAGTGAATGATATCTTTTTTGGTTGGAAGATATCAGACTAGGTTCAAAGTCTAGAATGTAATTTTAATGGTATGGGCTAAAAAAAAAAAGTCCTAATATGTACTACCAATTAAGATAATAATTCCTTAAGTTATAACTGTAAGAGGAAAATTAACATTTTCATAAGTATTTATTGTATTATGAGTGTTATGAATTGCTAACACCAAATTTTACCCCTCTCTCCCATTTCAAAACATCAGGGCATCTACTAATCCATAAATATTGATGTTTCACATACTTCATAGAGTAGCTTAAACATACCAGCATAAGAAATAATTAGTATTACATAGTAATTTCCTTTGCCATAGGAATAAATGTTGGACAAAGTCTGGAAACATTTTATTTTCCAATTTGAATTACAGTAATTTTGCCACAGACCACAGCACTAGTGCATGTGTTACTTTAGACATGCTCTAAGAACAAAACAAAAAATTACTGCAAAAATACATGTCACCAATGTGGAACACACTCAGATTTGTATAAAAGTACTGAACTAATATCCCAAAAAGAGGTATATGTAAACAGTACATAAGGAAGAAATAGTTTTAATATGAAACAGTCATTTAAGTCACATACATCATGATAAGAAGCAGGACTTTCTTTTATAAAAGATATTTTAACTAACAAGCAACATTATCTATATCATCTACAGAACAAGAAAAGTACAGGTATTTAGAATAAGTTTTAATATAATTGCAAGTAATGTATTTTGACAAACTGACAAAGATGAAGCTTATCCATTTGGGTTTCATTAAATATTTTCACCGAAATACAGGCAGCCTCTGATGTATTCATGTCTGGCTTAGAGACAGCCACTTTTCATTTCCCATAGACCGTGTATCTTAGGAGATGTTAATGCCAGCCCTAGCCTACTTCCTCCAGGAGTACTTCTAAACTTCCTTCACTGTACCAAAAGTTGGAAAAATGCAGATGTGACTTCTATACTGCTCTACTGGATAAAGAACATAAAGAAAGGGGGAAGTTACTAAAATGTAGAAATGAGAAGAAACCTCTGAGTTCAAAAGTTGAGGAAAGGAATCTATGAAAATCCCCAAAAATCTAAAGGAAATTGGGAAGTACTCTCAAGACAGCATCCATCAATTCGATAAAAATACTGCTTCCCACAGTGCCTGAAATGTGGTCATATTGTATGTAATCTTAGACATTAGACATTCATTCTGAATAAACAAAAAAGTTTAATCCCACTTTCTTCACTACCTTCATTTGCATGGAAAACACTTTTTCCTTAAAATCTAGCCAGCCATAACCACAGAAAGAAATGGGAATTCTGATTGGAGAAAAGGTATGAAATTTTGGAGCACAGAGCATCCAGTAAGGGAAGAGGCAAGCTGGCTTATATAGCATTCCACCAGGGAGTTTAGGATGTAAGAGGGCAACTAGGAAACACTAACACCAAGAAACTAAACTTTCCTGAATCACATCAGGAAAAAGGAAGACCTCTGTTTCTTTCTACCTCCTACACTGATTGGTTCCCTAAAAAAAACTGAGTGTTCAGCATGATACTATTGGTTAACTACATTATGGTTTAAATAAGCCTTTACGAGCTTTCCTAACAATCTAATCATCTTATATAATGTTCCAAACCACTATTTACAAATGATCTTAGGGAGCCTAGATGCTCTTAATTGAACTTTTTAATTAAAAATAAAATCTAAAATAGCACAAATGTTCATGCATATGACACCTCTATACATTAAAAATAAAAAGAAAAAAAAGAAATCCAAAAATTCTTTAGAGCTCCCTTAGAAAAAACCATTACTTACATATTTTTTTTACTATTAAATACAATTACTATAGTATGGACAGTAAGTACTAGCACTCTTAATATGTTCAAGACAAACAAGTTTGAAAGAATACTAGATGAAGACTCCTGATGCTTATTTGGATGATTAAAGCTAGCAGAATTTATGGTGACCCACACTATTGAGGTTTTTTTCCCTACCAGTAGGCAGAGATGGAGTCTAAAAAAAAAAAAAAAAGGATTGGGTTTCTTTATATTGTGTTACTCTATGATGAATAAGCATTATTACAAGAAAATCTTGCTTTATATACATAATCTAATTTGGATTAACAAGAATCCTAACAGCATTACTCTAAAAGTATTTCACGCCAAAGGAAAACACTGATCACAAATCTAATTCTAAGCACTCTATCTGAAGAATAAATTTTCTTTTACAAGCTAAGTTGTTTCAGCATTAGTGAATCCAGTAGCATCTAAAAGCAAGTGGGACTAGGAATTCTCTAGAGAAATGAATAAAGCAAATTCTGAGAAAGGAACTGATGCTTTAAAACTATCACGACTAGCTGTTTTGAGTCTAGCTGCTGAGGATTAGTCAGGTTAAACTAGACAAAACTTGAGAATGTAGGAGAGACTCTACGATTTCCTGTTCAATTGTGTGTATATGTGTGTGTCTGTGTCTATGTGTACATGCAAGATGAGGCCTTTCAGTGAATGAAAAGGATTACATAAAAAATGTGCAATGCTACTGGAAGGTTATTCCACCTATGTACATTTCTTTCCATCACTGAATATTTAAAAATGTTTAGGGAAGCTCATCACTTGTCCTAACAAATCCATACCAATTTGTATAATAGCCTTATTTGGGTCAAATTGGACAAATTAGTACCTGGCCATTCTTATAGTTCATCACTTTTCCTATCAAAAACTGTCTAGATAATTTTTGACTTAGTGTCGTATGGAGACAAATGTGGAACTAGTAATTCGAATACATGAAAACATTCATCAACTATGATTATAGTTTGTCAGTGACTCACTGTCAATCAACCATGGGTTTTCTTTTGAATTTTACAGATTCTTATTTAAATAAGGTGCTCTGAAAACCTAAATGCTTGAATAAAAATTCACTTGTAAGTTTTTAAAAACAACTACTTGAAAATGGAAAAGAATCACATTATTAATCAAGTATCTAGACTAGCTTTGGGAGAGGTTATTTCACTTTCACCCAACTATTGAAAGTGTAAGCAACAGATGGCTTAAGAAACCACAAAACTGATTTTAACAATAAGTACAACTCAAGTACTACCATGAAAAATGTTAACTCCTGAGGACACTGGAAGGTTCTACTCAATATCTAACTGTACTGTCATAAAAAATCATGACCCGATGCTAGGAGTAAGCATATAGCATGCAGTGCGTCATTTCTTAAAAATCAGCACTCACTAGGATTTCAAGAACATGACTTGGTCCTTAAACATTTAAAAAACTGTGTATCTCTAATAAAAACTATAATGTAAGCAAAATGGGATTTCAAGTATGCTACTGAATACATCAAATGTCAGAGTCAGCCAAAAATACTGCATTTAACCTGCTTCAACTGGGAAAGTTGTCACACAGAGGAGTACCTAGTATTAGAATTTACATCATTTCATTTTCTAAAACTGTAAAGATATACATTTTACAACTATACTGAAAATATTCTGTACTCACCTCTAACTAGTCACAGGTAAATGGAGAAAACTTTCTACTACTTTGTACCATATGAAATTGCTGTTTTTGTAGGTCAAAATTAAAACACTATTTAAAAAAATAAGTTTTATTCAATCAAAATATGTATCATGAGCATTAATAACTTTCTTATAAGATATTAAATATTTCATTTTAAAAAAATTTGTCATTTGGCTATACAAATTGTTCAGGTCCTCCAATTACTGCTTCTTAATTGGAGAACATGTTGTTTGTTAAAAAAAAAGCTTCAAATGATGAAAATGATGGTAGTTCATTGGATAAAAGTCTGGTGACTACAATGGGTATGATGACATTTAATATCCCAATTCAATTAACTTCGCTTTCATGGCTTGTGACATGTGAGGTCAAGTGCTTCATGTAAAAGTGTGGGCTCATGTTTATTAACCAAAGGACATTTCTTGATCAAAATTTTCATGCATAATTTTAGTTTCTTAGCAATATGCTGCTGCTGTCGTTTTACCAGGGTTTAAACAGTAGTAATTATTCTTTTGCAGATCACCATATGGCCTTCAGAATTTTTTGGTCACAATGATAATGATGGCACAAGTTTGGGAGCTTCAACAATATCCAACCATTGTATAAATTGCTATCAATTGTCATATAGTATCTTTTTTTTTTTTTTTTTTTGGTCACAGGTCACGATCCACTCTAAAAATAGGTTTCTGCTATTTTGAATCTTAATGAGTACACCTCCAACTGTCTTCATTCCTGATCATCTCCCAGGAGGATGTTCTTGGGTCCATTCTTCCATTTTCCCAGTCACAGCAGAAGCTCCTGTCTGCTTCAAGGCCTTGAATTGTTGTTTGTGAGTTAAGCTCTCACCCTGGCTCTTAATTGGTCTTTAAGATGGATTCTGATCTCCCCTGAGGCTCATTTTTGAATCCAGATTCCCCAGAACAAGATTTTTCAAACCACCACTGAGTAGTTCTTACCCCAGCGGAGGCTTGTAGGGCCAACTTGATGTTTCCACCTATCTCATTTGCAGTATGTCCTGGCTTGAAATCATATTAAAAGAAGTATCCATAATTCTTCTAATGATACTATATTATTTATTTCTCTGAAAAACAATAACAAAACAACTCAATAATCAAAGGAAATTGAAAAGTGAAGAGCATAATACTGTTACAATTCTAAATAGCACAACTAGAAACATACTTCACTTCAACTCTACTAACTGCAGTCAATTCAACTGATCTAATATTAGCAATTTCATGTGGTACAATCCACAAGTCAATCAACAAATACTTACTGAGCATCTACTATATGCTAACATCTGTCTCCTATCTGTACAAACAGATATCTTAGAAAGACTGACTTGAAAATAGTAAAGTCACTAATTTCAAGGACCTTAGTGGGGAGAAATCTGGTGTCATACTCTATTGTTTTTTAAAACATCCATTAAAATGTATGCTTTCTTCCATGTTACAGCTACGTTTTTTTTTTTTTGAAAACAAATGTCAAATAGATCCTTGAAAAATTTTTTGAACTGTTTAATGTAATATTGCCAAAGTTCAGCTCTGCAGTATACATTTTTCAATGATTCTAACTTTTAAAAGTCAAAACTTGCCTACATTTGCTATATATTATTTTGAAGCTTCAAGAGGCTTTTATGTTTATGATTAACAACAACTAACATTTATTTGTATAGTACTTTCTAAAGCACCCCAATATACATTATTCTCATTTACGATACCAAACAAAGACAATACAAAATTTGCACTGGTAATGAAGGAGAATATTAATAAAAACGGAAAGGTAAATAATCTTTTTGTATGTGCATTTAAAAAATAATGTAAAACATTAAAATCCTGTGTCACTGAACCTCTGAAAGACACAGAGAAAAAAAATCACTTTAACTAATGCCTGTGATTAAGCATCACTGCCCACTGCAGGGGGACCAAAAGTTTCTCTAGTACGCATTAACTGGACATCTTTGTCAGCCATACAGGTATCACAGCCCCATACTGCTGATGCTTCCGCAGTTAGGAGGCCATAAGCTGTTTCAGTCATTCCAGTACAGATGCGATGAAACCATTTCTGACAAGAGGCTTCACATAAGATGGCATCCTGATCATCATTCACTTCATTTGTACAAATTCCACAAGGATACACTGGGTCAGAAGAAGAATGGCCATGACGGCTTGGGTGGAGAGAGGATTTATTGCTTTTTTCAGTGGTGCACGCATCTGGGGCACCTCTAGGTTGTCGTGGCTTATTCTGTGTCCCATTTGCGTGGCTGTTATTTGTAGCTTCTGTGGTACTCGAACGGCTATTCTCTTGATTTACTGCATTGTTTCGATTAACATTTTTTAATTCAATATTACTCTGATTCACTGTGTCATCCATATTTAAGTGAGGTGTATGAGCAGAGGAATTTTGATTAGTGTTTTTGGTTGCTCCTTGACTAAAGTCTTGTTTCTGGGGTGGTGCTTTTGCTTGACCGAAAGTGTTTGGGGGAGGAATAAAAGAATGATTAGATTCTAATGGAGAAGTAAAATTTGAATTATTTCCAGGGACAAAGTTAGATGCCAAGTCAGGGTTAGATACTTGGTTAGCATTCTGTGGAGGAATCTGATTGAAGTTTTCAGCAGGATTTTGTCTAAAATGTTGATTAGGCATGTTAACATTCTGACTTAGTGCATTATTATAAGATGGATTTCCAAAGCTTGAATTATCATGTGGCCCAAAGTTAAAAGCATGAGGTCGATTAAAACCCATGCCCAAAGGATTCTGAGGAAATGGGTGTGGCTGATTCCTGAGTGAGTAAGGACCACAGTATGGGGAAGACATTCTTGGAGGAACGTGAGGTGGCATTCTGAATGTGCTATAGCCTCCAAAGCCAGGATAACCAGGGCCAAGATATGGATTGGATGAAGGTAGTGGTTTATAGGAAATAGTATTATAGTTGTCATCAAATGGATTAGCAGCCACTAGATGGTCAGAGTTTGGATTCGGTGGTGGAGCATACTCAGACAATGGAGGAAAAGAAGGCCCCTGAAATGAAAATGTAGAGTAAAATACATGTTTCGATCAAAGAAGTCATTAAAATTGTTATCTTAACATGTAAGAACCTAGTCTTAATCAAATTTCTCTTGCTATGTGTTATGAAAATTTAATTCATCTGACCTTTCAATTCCAAATAATTTTTATATTTAATTATATTTAATGATTAAAATGTGTAGATTTCTTCCATTTTAAGAAAGAAAATAAGGTATGCTTTTCTGAGATCAAATTCATTGTTAGTTCAAGTTTCAAAGGTGCTTAACCCTCAAAAGAAGCTTCATTACATTATTTGCATTTAATATGCTTAACTTTAGTTCTAGAATCTTTCACTTAAAATTCTAACTAAAAGTACCTGTTACACCCCCCCAAATAACCATAAAATTAAGTAACAATAAACAGGATCTAAGTTTTTTTACTAGCTTAACTTCAGGGAGTAGCTATTAAAGTATTCCCCAAGCACTATGTTCTTGGCCTCAGAGTGGAAAAATAAACTTCCAGTCTTAGTCACACTGCAAGTTTAAGAGGTGGTGGCCAAAATGGAAAAAAATACTCCTTACATGCATCATACTTACTTGTAGTCTTTAAAACAAAAAGAGTGCTTCAAATTTACAGAAGATAAAAACCACAAAAGCCTGTTTTGATAACTATTTATTCAACCACAAATTATACATAAATGTTGCTTCCCCCATGACTGCTCAATGATACATTCATACTACTGAATTATTATAATAGCTAAACATAACTTCAGGTTAAACCTGTGTCCATATATTTTAAATCTTTTAGTAGAACTACAGGCATCCATGATGTTTAAGTTAGATTTAAGAATAAACATTTTAATTTGTCTGCCTACACTTCCTTCTTGCAATATCCACTCCAGGCCTATAGGCCAACAAAAACACTAGTTACAGAGTTTAAAAAAAAAAAAAAAATCACTGCAGAATTCACTATTAGGTTTTGAATGAGGATAGGAAACAAACCCATGATCAAATTTAAATTTACCTCATTAGACCGAATGTATCAATGGACAAAAATGGTTATTAAAGAAAATGTCAATTTACCTGTGTATTTGTCTTGCGTTTTTTCTTATCTGGGCTTCCTAGTTGTACACCTGGTCCTCCTAACCCATCCAGTCCACTATCACCACCTAAAAGAAAATAAAATCTAGATAACATTTCCATTTGTAACTGAAATTTTATCTCTCACAGCAATATCTATCATAATTACCTGTTAATATGTGTTCTATTTTTATGAGATAAAAGCAATACTAAGTTTTAAAAAAATCTTTGTTTTTCAAAAAGTCTTCCCCATAATTTCAGTCAGAAACAGTCATTCATCTCTACTTCATGGTAATTTTTATTACTCTTTCAGGGAGAAAGAAAGTCTCCATGCCACCCTTGAATTTAATCATCTGGTTTCCTATCCCTGAAGGAATAGAGCACTAGTTTCTGCTCTATCTTTCAAAAGATAATCTAGATATATTCCAATATAGTATCTTTTGTGGGGTGTACACACTATACTTGCTTTCTTCTTGGAAATCATTCCATGTCATTACATATAGAACTGCTCCATCCCCTAATAACTGAGTATTATTTCATAGTATGATTATACACTCTAATTCATTAAACTAGCCCCCTCCCCACTGATGGATATGTAGGTTGTCTCCAAACTTTGCTGTCTGCAATGAAAATCATGTATAAATGACTTAAAATACATGCACAAATCATTCTTAGAACTGGAATTAAGGAATTAAAGGAATGTGACTTTCTAATTCTTAAAGGTATTGCTGCAGTACAATGTATTATTCTCTCAACAGCATATGATCAAACAAAAGCATAAGCTTGACTATGAATTAAAGACGTAAAAAAAAGTTTATTGACAGATTTTTTTCCATTAGAAAAACACATCATTATGGAGGATTCTGGATCATTTATAAAAGTAGATAGAAGAATAAAGTTATATACATACATATATAGATACACATTTGTAACAGTTTAATAAATAAGCAAGTTCAGTGAGTTGACAGACAATTAAGAGGAGACCCGCTCACAAATGCGGATTCTGAGAAAGGGGTATTTAAACTGAGACCTAAAGGAGGATAACAAATCTCTCAGTAAAGAGCATAAGGAAGAGCTTCTAGGCAGAGAACAGCATGTGTCAAGATTCTTAAGTAGAAAGAAGCTTGATGTGTTTGGGAAATTTAAAAGACGCCACTGTGTTAAGGGACTCTGGAGAGTGCCACTAGAAAAGGTTAGAAACAGGCAGGGTTCAGATCATTTTAGAGCAGAATGGACTGAATGTGTCCCACTAAAATTCTTATTTTGAAGCCCTAATGCACAATATTATGATATTTAGATGTAGGGCCTTTGGAAGATAATGAAGGCTACATTCATTCATGAGGATCAGGCCCCCATGATGAGATTACTGGCCTTAGGAGAAAGAATAGTGTGCTTGCAGACCCCCTATGAAGTACAAATACAGGAAAGGCCATGTGAGGACATGGGGAAGAAGGTGAGCATCTTCAAATCAGAAAGAGAGCACTCAACAGAAAGTGAACTATCACCTTGATCTTGGACATCCCAGCCTCCAGACTGTGAGAAAATTAATTTCTGTTGTTTAAGCCATCCAGTCACTGATTTTTGTTCTTGCGGACCATGTAGACTAAGACACAGAGCCTTGTAGCTTATGCTAAGGAATTTGAATTTTATCTGAAGAACAGTGGATGATCATTTAAGGGTTTTGAGTAGGAAAGTGATATTATTTATGTTTTTAAAATATTATATTAGCAATTGTGTTAAGAATGCATTAGAGATGGGACAGGGTTCTAGAAGCAGGGAGACCACTATTTTACAATAATGGTTCAGGAAAAGAAATGGTTGCTTAGCAATAAAGAGAAATCAGTATGTTGGACGTAGTCCCCTATCTAAACAAAATGCGAAGCAGATTTCTCTAAGAGCAATTTATAAAACTTTAAATATTGTGAAGGTGGAAAACTGACAATAACACAATTCAGTAAGAATTCTGGATGTTAAATTAATACTTAAAAAATTTTCTTATGTACAAACTAAAATCCGTCAAAAGATAGAGTAGAAGAAAAGTTTTCATTTATAGGAACAAAACTAAACTAAAATGGGTAGCAATAAATTTTTAAAATGCACAAGATCAGTATGAATAAAAACTTACAGAAGTCCCATATTGAGAGACATATAGGAAGACTTCTAAAAAGTGGAAATGGTAATACCTGTTCTGGCTAGCCATCTAGAACAAAATAACATTTTTTTTTAACCTCACTTATTATCCTAAACTGCCCTGTTGTGCCTTCCTCAGAGACATCAGCACCAGGTATTTGAGTTCCAAGCCCATGGGGTCCACCTACCAAGTCCAGAGGCATTAACTAGCCTAAGCAGTACCCCCATTTTCAGATATCTGAGTTTAACTTCCACAGCGCCCCTCCTGTAAATTTATATATTCTAGTAATTTCAACTTCTTTCCTTTGTCTCATAGCCTTAGGAATGGTAGCTGTTTCCCACAGCTGATACCTCTGTGAAAACTTTAGTATCCTATTTTGCCACTTCAGTTTAATGTCTGTTAACAATATCTTCTATTAAATTCTTTCTGTTAAAAATAACTGGTATGGTTTTTAATCTCTTGGCTAGATGCCAGAAACTGTCATTACTACTAAGTTAACATCATTCCAGACATCTAGCTTATTATCTACCTATCTACTTTTCCTTCTGTGTATATAGAGCAATAATAATACCTTTACAAAGATAGAAGACTATTTTTTAAATAAAAGCATAAAATTTAACCTAATTAGAATTTAATAAAGGAAAAAAGAAGTGAAACTAAAGAGTATATTAAATGTTTCTTTACCATAAGCGAGGTTTAAAAAACAATTTTTTAATGTTTATTTACTTTTGACAGAGAGAGAACGCAAGTCGGGGAGGAGCAGAGAAAGTGGGAGACAGAGGATCCCAAGCAGGCTCCATGTTGACAGCCGGATGCAGGGCTCTAACCCATGAACTGCAAGATCATGGCCTGAGCTGAAGTGAGACGCTTAATAACCACTGAGCCATGCAGGCGCCCCCATCATAAGAGGTTTTTTTTAAGAAATTTTTTAATGTTTATTTTTGAGAGAGAGAGAGGGAGGGAGAGAGGGAGAAAGGGAGAGAGAGACACACCATGGGAGGGCAGAGAGGGAGGGAGATACAGAATCTGAAGTAGGCTCCAGGCTATGAGCTGTCCGCATAGAGCCTGACTTGGGGCTCACACTCATGAACCATGAGATCATAACCGGAGCCTACGTTGAATACTTAAGCAACTGAGCCACCCAGGTGCCCCTGCAATTCACGTTTAATCTAATTTTGTTGAATTATCATCCTGTCTTTGAGCTCTCAGTTTTTTCATTTTTTGTTTTTATTAAGGCCTAGCACTCGGAGTACATGTAAGATATTTCCTTCTGTCTTTTAGGTTACAGGTCTTCATCTTCTACATGCTGTTTCTTTTTTCTTTTTTGTTAGTTCATTAATTTGCTATAGTATGTTTGCATAATTATGTTTTTTTTCCCTGTCTTTTTACGTTTCTTATTTTGAGAGAGAGAACGAGTGAGTGTATGTGCAAGTAGGGGAGGGTTAGAGAGAGAGAATCCCAAGCAGACTCTGCACTGTAGGTGTAGAGCTCTCAGCACAGAGCCTGACCGTGAGTTCATGGGCTGAGCTGAAGTCGGACGCTTAACCGACTGAGCCACCCAGGTGCCTCTGCTTTTATTTTCATCTTACAATCCTGTCTAGTTCTTTTACTTGCTCTGACTTTACACGGGTGACTTTGTGACTTTCTTCTATTCACATCTAAGATTGGTTGATTATATGCTCTATCTATTGAGATAATCATGTGATTTTTCCCCTTTAAATTATTTTAGTGTTCAACTCAAGACTGGCATTCCTGAAATAAAGCCAACTTACTTTTATATGAATGTTATCATTTCTATATGACTGGAAATACTAATATCTCTTTAGAACGCTTGCCTATATTGGTAAGATTAACCTGTTGTGTTTCCTTGGAACATCCAGGTTCTTAATTCCGACGTTTTGTTAAGTGCAAATCTACCTAGTTGGGGGGGTACAGTAACCCATTCACATGGGATGGTTTCCCTGTGTTCCCTGACTCAGTTTGTATCCCTGGAGACTTCTGCCAGAGACAGTCCTTTTCTTTTTTAAACTTTTTTTGTTTCACTCATTATTTCCTTACTGAAGATAATGAGAAGAGTACTCATTTAATTTGCTTCTCCCCAGACTTGGGGTTATTAGGAAGAATTCTCAAAATTCTGTAAATCATCAACAGCTTCCAAGGGCAGAGGTTGTCTCAGGAGCCAAAGACAGTGCATTTTGGGCTGTTTCTACTTTTGGGCTACTAAGAATAATGCTGCTGAATATGTACCAGTTTTTTAAAAAACATGAACATATGTTTTCAATTATCTTGGGTATATACCTAGTAATTGAATCACTGGGAGATATGGTATCTCTAAGTTTAATGTTTTGAGAACTGCCTGTTTTCCATAGTGGCTGCACTATTATATATTCCCAGCTAAGTCTGAGGGTTCCAATTTCTTCACGTCCTCACACTATTTCTTGTTTGTTTTTTAAATACTGCCATTCTAGTGAGTATAAATTACTCATAGTGGTTTTAATTTGCATTTTCATAATTACTAATGATGTTGACGTCTTTTTGTGTATTTACTGATCATATATATATGATATATATCATATATATATATATATATCTTTTCTTTGAAGAAATGACTAGTCCAGTCATTTGCCTATTTTTAAGTTAGGTTGTTTATCTTTTTTGTTGGTAAGTTATAAGAATTTTTTTATGTTTTCTGGATACTAGACTCTTATCAGTTGTAAGATTTGCAAATATTTTCTTCCAATCTCTGGGTTGTCTTTTCACTTTGACAGTGTCCTTTGACACATGTATGTTTTTAATTTTGATAACTCAAATTTATTTTTCTTTTGATTGCTTACATAAAATTAGATTTATATACTTCAAAGGTACTCGTTTGCCTCCCTAAAATCTTATACACATACTGTCTTCCTCAGCAGAACACAAAAGACAAAAATGAAAACTTGTGGTTCAAACTAAAGGACTTCTATTTTTGAATTCTTTGATGTGGTAGTAATCCCATTTCATTAGATGGTAAGTAAAGAACTAATAGTGAGATCCAGTCCACCCCTCAAAGTCATTAATTCAAAATCTGATTGTTCAGGAATGACTGAATCTATTACTAATTTGTAACTATCCAGTAGCCTATATAAAATGAACTGATGATTCCATATTAACAAATTATATTCACTTTTCCTTGACAGTATATGTTGACATGCGGAGCAGAGAAACATGTTGTTCTCAAATCTGAATACCTAGAAATTTTGATGACTTTGGTAGGGAAAAAGAATTTAGCAATGATTTTAGAGGTCAAATAATAAAGTGGTTATATAAATAAACAAAGGTACCAAACATCAAAGTCCTGTACTTCCTAACATCTGTCATGGGTATTTCATTATAACAAAAATACAAATAGAAAAATGTAATTCCTAAAAATAAAAACAATTACTAATAATCTTTAATCTCCAATCTAAAATCTATAAATTAGCACTCACAGCATTAAGAATACCGAATAATTATAATCTTACAATTAAAATTCTGTAATTTAAAGATGGACAAAATATACTCTTAATGGTATTTACCATCTTTGTTCACTTTCCAAAAACTTAGTAATACTGGCAGCCATTTAAATAAACGTATTATTTTAAATTAATTTGTAAATAAAATGACTTAAAATTCTTTTAAGAAACCGACTTTTATGACATAGTCTATCATCTCCCTCCATAAAGCAAATCTTTAGGTTTCCACTGGTGTCTGTTGCTCCATTTATTGTTCATCTAGAGTTAACTACATAACACTTTCGATAGTTCTGACTCTTGGCGTTACCTAGGTCCTTCTTGCTGCTACCTATAATACTGATGGTTCTTCTCTAGGGGTAATCATTGTATTAGATCAGATTCATAGTCATCAGGGCTAATTAGAGTACAAGCTACCAACTACTTCCATGATTCTCTTTAAAAATAAAGTGAAAGGTCAGAATCCAGGAAAGGGGAAAGTAGTGGTTATTAAACTAGTCATTTAGGTTACCCTGAGAATTTTTGGTACCAAAGCTTCTCACTAGCTGCTCTATATACCTGCTGCTGCTAACTCTGCAAGGTAAACCATGACTATTCAGTCAGGAGCTGAGAACTGTGAGGTAGAGAACTAAGAAAGTGGGAACTGCCAAAGCATATTATTAACACCGGCTACTGTGATACTTTTAATTTGTTAATACCTGAATTTCTTTATCTCATCTCTTACTCCTGCCTGCCCAGGAACCTCTGAATGCACAAAGGGAACACACTGTGGGAGAATGATGAAAAAAATAGAACAAGAAGCCTCTCTCATCTTAAGAAAACAAAGGAATTTTATCTCTCTAGATATTACCACATTATGCCACTTCATCTCAATTAAACAGAATAATTCCCTTAACTCTTTTTACCCTTTAACTTTTTTTTTAGAACTGGAACTTAGAGTTCTATGTCTCTTCATAGTCTTACAGGTGAGTCTAATCTGTTAAACAAGGCAATTTTTTCCCATCTAAAGATTTTACAAGCTAAGGATTTTTTTTATATGAAATCCATTTGTAACTGGAGATAAGCAATATGCCTCATAAAGAGTTCGAAGTAATGGTCATAAAAATGCTCACCGGAGAGAAGAGCGGAAGAACTCAGTGAGGACTTCAACAGAGATAGAAAATTAAAAAAAAAAACCAATCAGAGTGGAAGACTACAAAAACTAGAGGGAATCAACAGCAGAGGATGCAGAAAAATGGATCAGTAATCCAGAAGACAGAGTAATGGAAAGCACCCAAGATAAATAGCAAAAAGGAAAAAGAAAAAAAAAAAAGAAGATAGGTTAAAGGATCTCCTGGGCAACATCAAGTGAACAAACATTTGCATTAGAGGGGTCCCCAAAGGAGAAGAGAGAGAAAAAGGCAGAAAGCTTATTTGAAGAAATAAGACCTGAAAACTTCCCTAATCTGAGGAGAAGGAAATAGGCATCCAGGTTCAGGAATCATACAGAGTCCTTAACAAGATGAACCCAAGGGGGTTCACACAATGACCTATAATAATTAAAATGTCAAAGGTTAAAAGATGGAGAATTTTAAAAGCAGCAATAGATATGAAAATGGTTATATACAAAGGAAATCCTACAAACATCAGCTGCTTTTTCAGCAGAAATTTTGCATGCCAGAAGAGAGAGGCATGATATATTCAAAGTGCTGAAAGGAAAAAAACCTACAACCAAGAATACACTAGCCAGCAAGATTATCATTCAGAATTGAAGGAGAGACAAACAAAAGTTAAAGGAGTTCACCACCACTAAACTAGCCTTATGAGAAATGTTAAAGTAGCAAAATCAATGATATCTTAATTAGTTAAGAGGACTCACAAAATAACAAGATATAAAATATGAAAACATACATAAAATAGGGAGGGGGAGTAAAAACGAAGTTCTTTTATAATGTGTTTGTACCTAACTGACCATTAACTTATTATGGACTATTATATGCTTAGGATGTCATTTATGGACCTCATGATAACCACAAACCAAAAACCTATAATATATACACAAAAAATAAAGAGAAAGAAAGCCAAGTGTAATGCTGAAAAAAGTCCTCAATCACAAAGAAAGAGCAAGAGAAGAAGGAATAAAAAGAATTACAAAAACAACCAGAAAACAATTAACAAAATGGCATCAAGTATATACTTATCAAAACTACTTTATATGTAAATGGTCTAAACATTCCAACAGAAAGACACAGGGTAATGGAATGGATTTAAAAGACAAGACCCTTCTACAGGCTGCCTACAAGAGACTCACTTCAGACCTAAAGATACATATAGACTGAAAGTGAAGGGATAGAAAAATATTCCACACAAATGAAAGCAAAAAACAAACAAAAAACAGACTTTAAAACAAAGACTGTAACAAAGAACAAAGAAGGGCATTACATAATGATAAAGGACTAATAATAAATTGCATAATAAATAAATGATAATTGCAAATATCTATGCACTCAATATTAGTGCACCTAAATCAGATAAATATTAAAAGGGAGAAATTGACAGTAATATAATAATAGTAAGGGACTTTAATACCCCACTTATGTCAATGGATAGATCATCAAGGCAGAAAATTAATAAGGAAATAGTGTCTTTGAACAACACATTAGACCAGATGGACTTAAAGATATATAAAACATTCCATCCAAAATAACAGAACACACATTCTTTTCAGTGTACAGGGAACATTCACCAGAATAGGTCACAGGCCACAAAACAAGTCTCAATAAATTTTAGAAGACTGAAATCATACCAAGTATCATTTGCAACCACAATGGTATGAAATTAGATATTACAAGAAAAACACTGGAAAAAGCACAAACATGTGGAATCTAACCAACATGTTACTAAACAACCAATGGGTCAATGAAGAAATTAAAGAGGAAATAAAAAATACATGGAGACCAATGAAAATTAAAACATAATGATCCAAAATCTTGGGGACACAGCAAGAGCAGTTCTAAGAAAGAAATTTATACTGATACAGGCCTACCTCAAGAAATAAAAAAAATCTCAAATAAACAATCTAAGCTTATAACTAAAGAGACTAAAAAGAGATGAACAAATCCCAAACTTAGTACAAGGAATGAAATAATAAAGATCAGAATGGAAATAAATGACGAGACAAAAAAAAGAAAAAAGAAAAAATTAAGGAAGATCAATGAAGCCAAGAGCTGGTTCTTTGAAAACATAAAGCTGATAAATTAGCTAGACTCATCAAAAAGAAAAAAAAAAATGAAAACAAAAACAAATAAAAAAAAAAAAAAAACAAGAGAAGACCCAAATAAATAAAATCAGAAATGAAAGAGGAGAAGTGACAACCAATACCATAGAAATACAAGGAATTATAAGAGATTACTACAAAAATTATGTGCCAACAAGCTGGAGAACATACAAGAAATGGCTGTTTCCAGAAACATCCAATATTCCAAGAATGAATCAAAAAGAAATAGAAAATCTGAACACATAGCAATTATTAGCAATGAAATTGAATTGGTAAAAAACTCCCAAAACACAAAGACCAGGACCAGATGAATTCTACCAAATATTTACAGAAGAGTTAACACCTATTCTCCTCAAACTATTCCAAAATATAGAAAAAAGGGTTTCCAAATACATTCTAAAAGTTGAGCATCATCCTGAAACTAACACCAAACACACTCCCAAAAAACAACTGTAGACCACTATCACCGATGAACACAGATGCAAAATATTAGTAAACTGCATTCAACTACATTAAAAGGATAATTTACCAACATCAACTGGGATTTGTTATAGGCAGGCAAGGACGGTTCAACATCTGCAAAGCAATCAACATGGTACACCACACTAGCAAAATGAAGGGTCAAAAACCATATGATCATCTCAATAGATGCAGAAACAGCATTTGACAAAATTCAACGTTTGTTCGTGATAAAAACCTTCAACAAAGTGGGGGAACAAAGTAGAGGGAACATTCTTCAACATAATAAAGACCACATATAACAAACTCAAAGCTAACATCATACTCAATGGTGAAAAACTGAAAGTATTTCCTCTAAGATCAGGAAAAAGACAAGGAAGTACACGCTCAGTGCTTTTATTCATCATAGTACTGGATGTCCTAGCCATAGCAGTCAGACAAGAAAAAGAGATAAAAGGATCCAAACTGGTATGGAAGAAGTTAAACCATTGCTATTAGCAGAAAACATGTGATACTATACATAGAAAACCTTAAAAGACTCCACCAAAAAACCATTAGAAGTAATAAATGAATTTGGTAAAGTTGCAGGATACAAAATTAACACCCAGAAATCAGTTGTGTTCCCATACACTAATAACAAAGTAGCAGAAAGAGAAATGAAGAAAACAATTCCATTTATAATTACACCAAAAAGAGTATACCAGGAATAGATTTAAGCAAGGAGGTGAAATACCTTTACTCTGAAAACTATAAAACACTGTTGAAAAAAATGGAAGATGACACAAACAAATGGAAAGATATTCCATGCTCATGGATCGAAGACTTAATATTGTTACGATGTCCATACTGCCAAAGCCATCAACAGATTCAATGCAATCCCTATCAAAATGCCAATAGCATTTTTTAGAGAACTAGAACAAATAATCCTAAAATCTGTATGGAATCACAAAAGACCCCAAATAGCCAAGCAACCTTGAGTAAGAATAAAGCTGGAGGTATCATAATCCCAGCCGTAATAGCTGTAGTAATCAAAACAATGTGGTACTGGCACCGAAAGAGATCAAAATAGATCAAAAGAATAAAACAGAAAGCCTAGAAATAAACCCATGATAATGCGGCCAATTAATCTATGTAAAGGAGACAAGAATACCTAATGGGAAAAAGATAGTCTCTTCAATAAATAGTGCTGGGAAAATTGGACGGCTACATGAAAAATAATGAAATGGGACCCGTTCTCACATATACACAAAAACAAACTAAAAATGGATTAAAGACCTAAATGTGAGCCCTAAACTACAAAACTTCTAGAAGAAAACAGGCAGCAATTTCTCTGACATCAGCCACAGCAACATTTTTCTAGATATGTCTCCTAAGGCAAGGGAAACAAAAGCAAGAATAAACTATTAGGACTTCACCAAAAAGAAAAAAAAAAAAAAAAAGCTTTTGCACAGTGTAAGAAACCATCAACAAAAGGAAAAAAAAACCTCCTGAATGGGAGCAGATATATGTAATGATATATCTCAGAAGTGGTTAATATCTAAAATATATAAAACACTTATACAACTCAACACTATGGAACCAAATAACCAAATTAAAAAATGGGCAGAATACAAAAACATTTTTCCAGAGGAGACATATAGATGGCCAACAGACCATGAAAAGAAGCTCTACATCACTAATCATCAGGGAAATGCAAATCAAAACCACAATGAGATATCATCTCACACCTGTCAGAATGGTTAATATCAAAGAGACAAGAAAGAACAAATGCTGGTGAGGATGTGGAGAAAAAGAAACTCTTGGGCCCTGCTGGTGGGGATGCAAATTGGTGAAGCCATGGTGGAAACCACTATGGAGGTTTCTCGAAAATTTAGGAACAGAAATACCACAGGATCCAGTAATTCCATTACTGGGTATTTACTCAAAGAAAACAAACAGCACTAACTCAAAAAGGTATATGTACACCTAGGTTTATTGCAGCATTATTTACAACAGCCAAGATATGAAAGCAACTTAAGTGTCTACTGCTGGATGAGTGGATAAATAAGATGGGATACACATGTGCACACACAATGGAATACTACTCAGCCATAAAAAAGAATGAGAGCTTGCCATTTAGGACAGCTCATGTGGACCTAGAGGGCTTTATGCTAAATGAAATAAGCCAGACAGTAAAAAGCAAATAACCACATTATTTCATTGGACCTACAAGGCTTTATGCTAAGTGAAATAAGCCAGACAGAAAAAGGCAAATACCATGTGATTTCATTTGTATGTGGAATTTAAGAAAAAAAACAAACAATAAAAGCAGAAACAGACCCACAAGTTCAGAGAACAAACTAGTAGTTGGCAGAAGGGAGGGAGTTGGGGGAAAGGAAAAGTGGATGAAGCTTGAGTGGGTGATACAGGCTTCTAGTTACGGAATGAATAAGGGGGATGAAAGTTACAACACAGGAATACAGTAAAAAATATTGTAATAGCATTGTATGGTGACCAATGGTAGCTATAATTGTGGTGAACACAGAATAATGTATACAGTTGTCAAATTACTATGTTGTACACCTGAAACTAATCTAACACTCTGTTGTCAACTATATTTCAACTAAAGAAATTTTAATATTTTATAATTTTTTTCCTTCAAAAACAGATTTGCTTCAAGAGTAGTTCAAATAAATATTCATTCTAAGATATGTGTATATTGGGTTAAGTACATGTACTATGCTGATTAAATGACACAAACCAAGTCTGTGTCTTTCCCAAAATTTACATGTTGAAATCCTAACCCCCAGTTTGATGGTACTTGGAGGTGGGGCCTTTGGAAGGTGATTAGGTCATGAGGGCAGAACCTCTGCCCTCTAGGATGAATGGAATTAATGTCCTTATAAAACAGACCTGAAAGAGCTCCTTTGGCCCTTACACATGTTACAACACAATGAGAAGACTGCCCAGGAGGTAAGCCCTCACCAGATACACAATCTGCTGGCACCTTGATCTTCGACTTTCTAGCCTCCAGAACTGTGCCAAATAAATTGCTATTGTTTATAAGCCACCCAGTCTATGGTATTCTGTTACAGCAGCTTGAACAATGCCTGGCACACAGTGGACCCTCAAAAGTAGCTTTCATTTTGCTTTATTTTTTTTTAGGTTTATTTATTAGAGAGAGAGAGAGAGAGAGAGAGAGAGAGAGGGAGCGGCAGGGAAAAAGAGAGAGAGGGAATCCCAAGCAGGCTCTGCACCATCAACATGGAGCCTGATTTGGGGCTTGAACCCATGAACCATGAGATCATGACCTGAGCAGAAATCAAGAGTCAGACAGTTAACCGACTGAGCCACCAAGGCGCCCCCATTTTGTTTTCCTTTAAACTAAACTATACCATAAGCTTAAGTCGCTTCATTTTCTATAGTATTTAACATTCTATCAAAATATCTAATATCCAGCATTGTCAACACATTCAGTGGACAATCAAGTATCAGTTTTTCATAACAGCACAGAAGTCTGGGATGTAATGTCAGTTTATTCTATCATTTACTATGCATGTGAACATCTTAGCTAACAGCTTTACCTTCACCTGCAACATATACTTCTGCAACACTGGTCTCTACCATGGTATGACAATATTAGGAATTAATATGTGAATATAGTATTTTAAGAATTCCTCATGCATTTGGTGAAATGGCCTTATATGATAGGAATGAAAGTGCCATTATACCCCTTGTGATGCCCAGACCCTAGATCAATCTGGGCATGTAATAAATATTAAATTCTGAAAACCCTCAACATCTGTGATTTAAGGTTTTAAATATTTATGGTTCTTGTACCAGTTGCTCTCCCCAAACTAGTGATCTTTTTATTACTAAGGTGCATGAGGTTTAAAGTGGCTAACAAATGTAAAGCTTAGGAAGGCAGGTGAATGGCATTCGTGTATGAAGCTGACTCTATACAATAATGCCACTAATAATAAACTTATATTATTAACAAAGTCAACCAAATTTTTAAATAAAAAAATTTCAGGAAAAATGGAGAATAAAACTGCAAATATTCATAAAAATCATGTAATAAACAGTTTGTATATGTCCTTTTTGGCAAAATTGTGAAATCTTGAGGGGTTTCTGCCTGTATAATTTTTTTTGGTTCAGACTTCTCTGTAAAGGGAGAGAACCTTCATTTCTGTTGAGTTCATACCCACTCTCAATCAAAACAAGAAAAAATATACTGTTAAGTTTTTTACTTATTGATTAAATATACCTAAAGTGAATGCTGATCATATTACTTATATTTTAGAATGTATATTTTAGAATGTATATTCTAGTTCTGATTTTAAAAGTAAACAGATAACTTAAGGTGAACCAGGAATGGTTCAAAGTGCTTTATGTATACTAACACATTTAATCCTTTAAACGACTCCATGAGATAAGTACCAGTATTATTCTCATTTTGCAAGAAACTAATGCACAGAGAGGTTAAATAACTTGCCAAGGACCACACAGTTAGTAAACAGGAGAAATGGGATAAAAAGGCCAGCAGTCAGGCTCCAGAGGCAAATGCTGTACTGTTTCTCAATATTGTTATTAGCATGTCCATAGAGACTGGGAATAGGAAAGGAGACCCAAAATGACTCTTGACCATGCATTAGGGATACCTTGAAGGTAAAGATGACTTAGACCCCTTGAATTGCCTGGAATTAGTGTGTTTAGGACAGAATTATTTAATCTTCCCAAGAGGTAACTCCTCCACACCTCTGGGGAAAGCAAACTAGGAAGACTAAATTAAATGAATTTATTGAAACCTCTTTGTTAACATTTATCAAATTAGATTTCAGAAACATCTGTTGAGTTTATTTAAGTGTAGAAATAAAAATAGTAATTCCTCCCTATAAGGATCCCATAATCTAGACGAAATGATTTTTCTTTTTTTGAAACTCTTAAATTTAATGAGATAAATACTATGATACAGATAAGTACAGGATGTTGAGGGAACATAAGGAAGTCCCATCTGATAAGGACTGAAGGAGCAATATTAGGAAAGACATCCTGGGAGGTTTCAACAGAGCTGATGCCTTGAGGATGAGTATTTTACAAAAGGTGGGGAAAAGAGAGGACAAGCCTAGCAGAAGGAACAGAAAGTTTTAAAGGCAAGAGAAACCATTACAACATCTCCAGACCTGGAGCACAGGAGAGCGTTTCCATGGAATATGAAGGATAGAGAACTAAGGGGTAAGCCTGGACCAAATAAAAAAGGGCCAATACAAGAAGGCTGGATTTTTATCCAAAGACAATGGGGAAACACTAAAGAATTTTACAAAAAGAGTAACATGAACTGTGTTTTGGAGCACTATGGCAATGGGACGCAGTGGCTAAGACTTTCAGCCCTAGAGCTTAGCTCTAGTTTTGCTACTTACTAGCTGGGTAAATTTGAATGTGTTACTTAACCATGTATTACTTAACCTCTCTGAGTATCAGTTCCTCAACTATGAATGATAATAACACCTAACCTAAAGGGTTATTGAGAGGATTAAGTAATCTGATCAAGTAAAACCAATTAACAAACTGCTTGGTAAGTACTCAATAGATAATAGTTATTTATCACCAGTGGTGATGTGGAAAATGGATAAAGAGGGACAAAACAGGAGGCCAGGAAACCAGTGAGAGGGTGATTATAATAATCAAAGAGATAAAATTTGAACTAAAGGAGTGGCTGTAGAAAGGTCAAAGAGATGGTGGATTCAAAACATCATAAGGTGACATATTCCAGGACTTTGGGACAGTGCTGGGTGGGAGTGGGAGATGGGTTTGGGTCACTGGATAATAGGGAATGTGGGAGACAGAGCATACTGGACATCCCACAGATAGACACCTTTCAATCAACATGTCAAAAGCAAAATTCATTTATCTCCCTCTCATAAATCCACTACTTTTATATTATCTTATGGTTTTTCTCTTCCACCTCTCAGGCTACTCCATATTCTGCTTTTCAGGGTCCTCTTTTGTCCTTTTTGTCCCTTTTGTCTCCTAAATATTAGCATTCCCCAAGCATCAATTAGTATTCACTTATTTACTGATAACTTCCAGATCTCTTATTTCTGGCTCAGACCACTTCCCTCAGTTCCAAACCATGTATATCCACTGTGCATACTGAAACATCTCAGGGGCATACTCACTTTCCTGATAATATGCATGGCCCTTTTTTATGTACCAATTAAAAAACAAAACAGTAACAAAACCCCCCAAAATCTTTCCTTTAGACTTTCATTGGCTCTTTCATATGCTTCTTCTCCAATCATAATCCAAACCCTGCATATATTCACTCAACATAGCCTACATTTTTTAAGTAAAGTCTACTTTTGTACTTTTATGACATTTCTGTGCTATTATCCCAGCCTAAAACACATCCTAACCTCTTCAATGTCATTGCTAACTCTGGTTAAAAACATCTGATCCAGACTGAATGCCTCAACTTCCTTCTTCATCTCTAAATTTGTCTTTCTTCATTATTTTTTTTTCTGTAAGACTCTTTATTTCAAATCCTGATACTATGCCCCTTCTCTCACCTGCAGAGACCTGACTTAATGAGAAAGAAGCCTTGTCTGTCTCATCCCCAGCTTCCCATATTGAGTGCCTAGCACATGGTGCATATTTAAAAACATGTACTGAATGCTTTATTAATTAACTGCGCTCTCTTCTGCTGTTTTTCAGCTTCTTCTCTCTCCTTCCACATTGGGTTCTTCTTTAAGTCTACAAATATGCTGAAGCTTTTTTCCAAGGGAAATAAAAAGACACTTTCTCTTGACTTTCTCTAAGCTATTGGCTATGTCTTTCTATTTACCACCTTCCTTAAGTCACATCTTTATCATTTAATTTTCATTACTTTAACATGTGGTATTCTCCCAAAAGTGCCTTCTTAAAACCACTGCTGATTTTCTAGACCTTTTTTCTAATCCCCCATCTACTTTGCTGCTCTTTCTACGTCATTTCCACAAGGGAACATTCACGGTTTCTTACGACTCTTCTCCAGGAGGCATTCCTTGATTTCCTTAAAGAAGACAGGTTATATGTTCCCTTATTTCCGGTACTTATCACAGTACTTATGCTGTTTGTAACTGACTACTACTTGTCAGTATCCTGGACTAAAGATTTCCTGAAGACAGCATTATGCCTTCTTAATCAATATTCCCACTGTCTGGCACTATGATTGCTCAATTAATATTTGCTGAATAAATGAATGGATGTTGTCATCAGATCCACACCTAAGAGTTCTAAGAACACTGGATAATGTGAATGTTGGCTAAAAGTAACATTCTAAAAGAAAAAGTCATGTAAAGTAGTATGAGGGGCTACAGACAATCAGAAAGCAGCACAAAGATAAAAGTTACTTCATGTATTCACACATTCATTTATTTAGTATTTACTACAGGGAACGCAATGAAGGGAGAAACAAAGATAACCAAGATATTGTACCTATCCTCATGGATCTTTTTTTTATGTTTATTTTTTTTGAGAGAGAGAGAGAGAGAGAGAGAGCAAGCACGAGCAGGGGAGGAACAGAGAGACAGGGAGACACAGAATCTGAAGGAGGCTCCAGGCTTTGAGCTGTCAGCGCAGAGCCCAATGTGGGGCTCAAACCCACAAGCTGTGAGATCATTACCTGAGCCTAAATCAGACACTTAACTGACTGGGCCACCAAGGTGCCCCTCTTTTTTTTTTTTTTTTTTTTTTTAAGTCTACTTATTTATTTTTGAGAGTGAGGGAGCAGCATGAGCAGGGGAGGGGCAGAGAGAGGGGGAAAGAGAGAAGCCCAAGCAGGGCTTGGGGCTCCATTCCAGGAATTATATCTCATCAATCATGAGATGATGACCTGAGCCAAAATCAAGAGTTGGACACTTAATCAACTGAGCCACCCTGGGCGTCCCTCTTCATGGATCTTTCTTATAATCAAGGGCTAAGGGTCTGGGGAAGGTAAGAACTGGTAGAAAATAGGATTCAGACACTTTGCCACTAAATAGCAATTCTGAATCTAATATTAAAATATCAGGACAAGTTTGGAAAACCACAAATCAGCTTCCTCTGGACCACTCACCTTTTCAATCTAGGTCTAACAGCAGCAGTTACCAAACCTTAGTGGGCATAAGGAACATGAGGGGATTTTGTTAAAGATATAGAAAAATCTCTCCAAAATCCTGATTCTGTGGGGCCCAAAACCTACATTTTTAATAAGCATCCCAAAGGATATGATACTTTTGATCTACAGAATATAGTACTATAAAGTCCGATAGGTGTCATAATTTTCATTTACGTTGTCATAATTTTACCACATCTGAGTTCCATCTATAACATTATTTTCTTAATAATTTCTTCAGATTGAAACTCTGGTGTATGTATCTTAGCCTTATCCTAAACGAGAGGTTCTATATCTTATTTTTTTTATAATACACATGAAATAAATACCTAACTATTTAAAAGTCTGTCTGTATACATGAGTGGATGGGAAACAGTTTAAGAAGCACTGCTCACAGTTTATGTTCTGCAAAGACCACATCCTGCATTGTAGTCTTAGGATATAAATTACAACAAAAAGTTTCAGGGCAGTGAAGTTCAGCAGAATTGTGCTTCAAAAGAGCTCATGTAGATATTCTGGTACCTTTTATAAACTAATACAAAACGGTTTTAAAAATTAATGTTATAGTCACTACAAAGTGACTTATTATAAAAATCTCTCCTCATACTGACTTTTTATTTTAAAAAGTGCTCTGTCTTTTATTCTGCTACTTAACTCGCAGGCTATTCTTGAGCTGACACCTGAGCCAACTCCCAACAGCTAAGGCACCAAACTTAAAAGCAGTAGCTGGAACAAAATAAAGATAGATCTGTGCTCTCGACCCACAATAAAATACTCATCCATTTTATTTAAAATTACCTATGATTAAGACCAATAATTGAGTTCAAAGGTATAAACTTGAGAGCTCTCTTTTCTTTTCCTTCAACTCCAAAGATATAATGTATAATAATAGGCAAAATAATATGGTAAAAATATCAGAGAAATAATTGTATCTCAAAAAGGTCTATACCTCAAAGTGTTTGGCAACACAAAACCACAAACAAACAAAAAAAAAAAGAGAGCTGAAATAGAAAAACCTTCACCCAATGAAAGATTGTGCTTGTTAGGCCTAAAACCAAAATTCTGCTCTAACTTATGTTTTTGCTTAAATGGCTAAGAAAATCAATCTCTACCTAAATATTCAAGTGATGTATTTTGGATACCACATTGGCCCTGTTGTCACAATCCAGTTCTATATGTTTAACCTCTAGTCACATGGAACAAAAGCACAGATGAATGACTGTGGTTCTTGATCTCTACATCAAGTCAACTGCAAAATTTACCTTATAACTTACTGATTTATACAGCACTTTAACCTGTTTGGATGAAAGGACTATTACAATAGCCTCCTAATTAGCTTCTCTGCTTCAGCCCTTGTTCTCTACAGTCTATTCTCCAAAGAACAGCCAGAGAAACCTGTTGAAAATAGAAGTCAGATCACTCTTCTCACCCTTTCTGCTCACTTCATACTACTCTCCCTTTGTTCACTCTCTGCCAGTTACCATAACTTCTTTGCTGTTGCTTGAATACGAGGCAAATTCTAGACCCAGGGCCTTTGCACTTGCTGTTCTTTTTGCTGAGACTGCTCTTCCCACACATATCCACATGGCTCTGGGCTATCACTTCCTTTGGGTCCTGGTTCAAACATCATCTTCCACATGAGTCCTCTTACACATAGCTGATACCTCTCCATCCTCAAATAGATTTCCTAGCCACTTTATCTGCTCTGTTTTTCTCCAGACCACTTACTATGTGACATTCTATATCTATATCTTTTGTTTATCATCTGCTTACCCCACAAGAATGTGAACTCCTGCTGGGTGAAGACTCTTTTTGCTTTGTTCACTATTGTACCCCAGTGCCAAGAACAGTGCGTAGCACACAGTACATGTTCAATAAATATTTGCTTAATGAACAAACAGGGTTATTTCAACTTTGGGACTTTCAGCCTTAACCCTATTTTGAGCTGGAAATCAGAGCTGGAGGATATCCCCCAAATTTCCCTCCGGTATTTGGCGTCTGTGAACTTACACGCATTATCTTTTGTCTGGTACAGCGTTCCCTCCGATTTTTCTTAGATAGTCAGGCAGCACAACATTTCCTAACTAGTGTGCAAGGAAGAAGCAAACCAATCACGTATAAAATTGATTTTAGGTGATTCGATTCTAATCCATAAGCCAATAAAGAAAATGCCTTTTGAATTTATATAGTGTCTCCTCTGAAACCCAAGAAAAATAAGCTGTATATTTGTTGCCTTTGAGGGGTGGGAAGGGGGGCTGGGAGAGACGCGAAGGCCCGGTACACCTTCCTCAAAGCGTCAACTCTTGAGCAGTCCAACTTACTTTTTGGGGGGTGGGCATCGTTCGTAGTCTCTGCCAGGGGGTGTTTCTTTCTCACCCTTCGAGGTGCCTATTGTGCTGTCTTGCGAATGAGCTGAGGTAGGAAAGCGGGGTACGGAGGGATGCTGAGTGCGGCTTGAACTGCCGCCTAACACAAAGTCGAGGAGGCGAGGGCTCCGCGCGGGTGTCTAGGGGCGAGCGGGCTCGGGGGCTGCGCGCCGGGAACCACAGCCTCGGCCCCGGTGCGGAGGCGGGACGCCGGCTGCGCGGAGTTAGGCCCGGACAGAGCCCCGTGGCCTCCCAGCGGCCGGGCACGCGGCCCCCGCGCACCGCACTCACCCCGATCCCCCCAATCCCGCGCCCTTCCCGGTTACCTCGAACTCTCTTCAGCGAAATGGGATCCTTCTCCTGTTCTGCTGACATTACAGACCGCAAAGCATGACTCCCCCCCAGGCCGCGGGAATTCGGTCTCTTTGATGCTGCTGCGGCGGCGGCTCCTCCTCCTCGCGGGGCCGCTGCGGCTGCGAGGCAAGCCTCCTAGCCGAGGCGCGGCCGAGGGCGGCGGGGACGCTGGCCGACTTTGCAAAGTTTGGAAGGAAGACGAGGCCTCGGGGCGGCCGGGCGGCGTGCGGGGGCTGGCGGGGCTCAGCGACGGCGGCCGGGAGCGCGGCCTGGGGGCGGCCCCCCGCCCGGGGCCGGCATGTGCGGAGGACGAGTGCGCCGCCGCCGCCTCCTCCCACTCCTTCTTCTTCGCCGCCGCCGCCGCCTCGGGAGCCGCTGACAGGGGAGGCAGGAGGCGGGCGGCCCGGCCCTGGCGGCGCACTCACAGCGCCCTCTGAGGAGGAGGTCTGCGCTCTCGCCGCTCCCGAGTCGCAGACACAAAAGCCCCCAGCCTGGAAACGCCTGCAAAACCCGCTCTGGGGCGGGCGAGGGACGTGGCGCGGCCCCGCGGCTTCCCCGCCCTGAGCTCCCCAGCCCCGCGCGGGGACGGACTTCGGGGGGCGGGGGCCGCTGCCTGGTCCCGCGGCGCCTGCCGCCGCCGCCGCCGCCGTCTCGCGCTCCGCCTCGGCCCAGCCCCCACGGCCCGCGCGCGCCTCTCGCTCCGCGCCGGGACTCGCGGGCCCGCGGTCCTCGCAGCCGGGGCGGGCAGTCGCGCGCCGAGGGGCCGCCCCGCCCAGCCCCGCGCCCGGCCTCCCCTGCCGCCCGCCAGGCCCGAGGACGCCGGGCTCCGTGGCCGGCGCGCCCCGGCCGCGCTTCTGCGAGGAAATGGCATCTCCGAACTTCGTCGGAGGCCACAGCAGGCATCTTGGCCTCGCAGCCAGAGATCTGAAAAGAGGAACGTACGATCCGAGAAAACTTTATAAGCGGGAGCTGGAGAGTTCTCGGCCGGCGTGTGGAAACCCACATTCCCCGACTCCGTGTCCGTGGTCTGGACACCTGTTTGTTGAATGCCCCAACTTCAAGTTTTAATAACTTGACTCTTCAAGAAAGAGCGATGAGGCATTTAAGACAGCAAAGGAGGGTGGGTAGGAGCGGTGAGAAGGCTGGACCTGATCTAGACGTTACATTTTAGGAGAAAGAACCGCAGTGTGATTGTAGTTTCAGATTTGATCACTGATTCCACATCCATGAGTTGGGCTGTGTGACCTGAGGCAACGTAGGCAACCTCTCTGAGTCTCAGACTTATGATATTTAAAAGGCAGTGGGGCTGCATCTCTAAGGTCTCATCTAGTTCTGACATTCTTTGACTTTTACAAAACTGTTGCCCCTGTTCGTTGTTAAGTTTTCCAGTTATCCTACGAAAGAGAATCTGTAGGTGCAGGCTTTGATCTTCAGTCAGGTGAGACACTGGGTTTGATGTCACAATCACTGAAAAGCACTCATATGAGGGCTAACCACAGACAAAAGGAGTCTCTTCGTTCTGAGACAAGACTCCTCTAAAACTCAGCTGCACAAAGAATATCAGAAAGAAGGTGTAAACATGAAACTAACGTATAGTCTTAACAGCTGCATAGTAGACAAGCACAAGCACCGTAGCCACAGAATATCAGCTTTAAAAGACAGGCTTTGGTATGTTCAGGAAACAAAATTTATCCTTTCTCTAGTAAATTTTGAGGAAAATTCATAATTTGAAGATCCAGACTAGGATAGGCTGAGGAAAATTTTGTACAGAAGGCACATCTAAGGAGAAACTCCCCATCCCCTCCCCCCAGCTGGAATGTAAGCTCCATTCAGTCAGGGATTTTATCCAGTTCACTACTGTATCCTCTGGTACCTGAAAATGACTGGCAACTGTTCAAAATTTCATTGTTGTTGAATGAATGCATGCTTGAAGAGACAGACTTGGTAGTGACCATAGGATGACGGAATTGACAGGGTTTTGTTCAGTGTGATAAAGCCTACACTAATCCTATTATAAAGCAAATTGGGTCTTACACTCTACCTTACAGAATTGTTGAGAGATGAGCTTTGGAAGTATCAGTCAATATGGAAATGTAGAATTTTTATTATATAAACCATAGTGCAAGGAGAGTGGTTGAGCAAAATCATTGCTAAGAGATTTTGAATTCTTTACTGTAATTCCCTAAAGCTAGAGACTCAGAAATGATATGTAAATCAAGAGAAACGAATTGCCTTTTTTTTTTAAATGATTCATCAGGAATAAAAAGACCATTTTACTTGGCTATGGATTTTTAGATCAATTTGACTTCTAAATTCTGTACTTAGTTGCTACATACCAGAATTACTTGGAGGGCATTCTGAAATTTCAGATTCCCAAACCCCTCCTTAGATTTACTGAATCAGAATTGTTGGGAATGAGGTCTGGAAATCTGTCTTTAAATGCTCTCTTGGTGATTCTACAGCAATGAGAATTGTGCATTATATTCCATATGCCTCCAATATGACAAACTTGGTAACAAAAATATTCTTTCACTTTGCTATTGTGCTCTTTATCCATTAGACTTGGTTATGAATTCCAGAGTCGATCTTTACTCCCTCTTTCATACAGAGAGATGCAGGTAAATCTATTGTTGGTGGGCTTATCCCACTGTTTAAAAATACATGCCCAGTCATGCCTAAAACTCAGTAGAAACACATTTTAGGGTCAGCAAATTTTTTCTGTGGAGGGCCAGATAATAAATATTATAGGTTTTGCAGGCTATGTGTTCTCTGTCACAACTATTCAATTCTGCCATTATAGGAGGAAATCAATCATAGACAATATGTAAATAAGTGAGTATGGCTGTGTTCCAATAAATCTTTACTTATAAAAACAGACAGTGTACTGAATTTGGTCCAGAGACTAATCTGCTAACTCCTAGCTAGAGGTTGGATCACATAAAGGACTTTGGAGCTCAGGGACAGGCCTAGGCTGCAGATATAAATGAAGGAGGTATTACCTAAAAATGGATAAACTACCCAGGACTAATGAGAAATGAAGACCAAGGACAGAATACAGGGAAACACTGACATTTTAAAAGATGGGTAGAGATAGAGGAGTCTGTAAAGGAAATTGAGAAGGAATGAGGAAGAAAACCAGGAATGTCAGGGCAATCAAGAAAAAAGAGGGAAATGATCAACATGATCACATGCTGCAAAGAGAAGTACTGATTTCTTTCATCACCCATCCTTGGCCTGGAATGTACTAAACTCCTCATGTTGTTTTCACATATTTTGAAGTATTGAATTTATAGTGTTTGCTTTAAATATATTACATCTCAAATTTTGTCTTTTTGTATTGTGGAAGGTAGCACAGTCAAATGTTTAAGTGTAAGACTCTGATATGAGTTAGTTTAGATTTACATGCAAACTTTTTTCAGAAAAAAAGAAAATATTCCTATAAGTTCTATTTTTCAAACATTTAAAATCACAGATGTGTTTAAAATAGAATAGAAATAAAAATCAAAGCCAATTCTAGGTGTTTGGAAGTTTCGCAACATTGATTTAAGTCCTTTCATGATATAATTGCAAACATGGTCAGCTTAGCAACCTCTATACATTGGTCAACCACATCTATATTGTTGACAAATATAGATGGGCCATTGAAAGCTCAAAATTGAGGGAATCACAACAGCAAACTTATGGGGATAGCTTTATGATCCAGATTCAATCAGGACCAGAAAACGTACAATAATTTGAATAGGGTAAGTTTAATACAAAGAATTATTAACTATAGCAGGAGATTGCTGTAGGGAGGGAATGGATAGTAAGAAGTAAAAAAAAAAAAAAAAGGCTAAAGAGGAGCACCTGGCTGGCTCAGTTGGTAGAGTATATGACACTCGATCTCAGGGTCCTGAGGTCAAGCCTCATGTTGGGTGCAAAGATTATTTAAGTAAATAATAATTTTTTTAATAGGAAAAGCAGATATAAGGAGGAGCCACTACCCTTAAGACTGAGATAGAGCACCCAAAGAAAAGGCCCTTTGCACTCCAGGCTGAGATTCTGACACTGTAGAGTGCCAGGGGAAGCTGTTGGCCCTTGGGTGCTGCCTGCACTGCAAGAGGCTGGCCCTGGATAAGTTGCCAGCACTACAGAAGCTGGACACTGGAGAAAACATGGGTGCTGTAGGAGCCCACAGAGAGGAGCATCTGTAACAGGAAAAAAAAGCCCCTTCCTCCAGCAATATCCCTCCAGCACCCACTACTGACAATTGAAAGGGTCCGTCTTAATTTTTTGCAGAGCAGGTAGTGAAGGATAAATTGGGGTTGAGAGGCAATGAATTGATTATTCACACAATGCTACTGTGCATTTTAACCTAGGAAAGCTCCCTAAGTGACTTCTAGCACCTCTGGTTCTGGAAAATGCTTTATCAAAAAACGGTGACTTCCAAATTTTTGCTATCTTGTTTTTTTAAAAATTTTTTTCTGTCTATATTTTAGAGGGGGGGGTAGGGGCAGAGAGAGAGGGAGACACAGAATCTGAAGTGGCCTCTAGGCTCTAAGCTATCAGCACAGAGCCCGACACAGGACTTGAACTCAAGAACCATGAAATCATGACCTGAGCTGAAGTTGGACGCTTAACTGACTGAACCACCCAGGCATCCTGCTATCTTGTTTTGAACGTACATTTATTTTCAAGGCTATGGAATCTGCGGCAAGTTTCACTTCAAAATACCCTTGAAGTCATTTTCCTTAACCTCTTAGATCCCATCCATAAATTTTATAAATTCCATAAATTTTACCTCATAAATATTTCTCAGATGTGTTTATTCTCTATTCCTGCTGCTACCACCCAATTCCAGCCGTGATCATTTATCTCTGTTCTAGACTAATATACTAATCACAAAGTAGTTTCCCCCACATTCATCTTAACCTCCATTCAGGTCATTTTCCACTCTGTAGCCAGAGTGCTCCTTTTTAATTTGTAATAGTTTTAGACTTACAATAGGTACAGCGAAGGCCTGTGCATTCTTACCCTGGATTCCCCCAATGTCAACATCATGGACAACTATAGTACAATATCAAAACCCAGAAACTGACATTGGTACAATCCATAGAGCTTAGATTTTATCAGTTATGCATGCACTAGTGTGTGTATGTATGTATGTGTGCATGTGTAGAGCTCTATGCAATTTTATCACATGTGTAGCCTTGTGTAACCACCACCCCAATTAAGATATTCAACTATATCATCATCACAAGACTCTCTGATAGCCAGACTCCCTTGTATTATCCTTTATGACCATACCCCCACACTCCCCATCCCTAACTTATCAGTGGCAACCATTAATCTATTCTGCATTTTTATAATTATGTAATTTCATGAAGGTTACACAAATGAAATCGTGCAGTATGTATCCTTTTGAGGTTTTTCCCCACACAGCACAATTTCCTTGAATTGTATCCAAGTTATTGTGTGTGTCAATGTTTTGTTCCTTTTAACTACTTAGTGATATTCCATGGTATGGATGTACCACAGTTAAAGCATTCACTTATTGAAAGGCTGCATGGGTAATTTCTACTTCTTGGCTAGTATGAATAAAACCATTTTATGAACATTAATGTACAAATTCCTGTGTGAAAATAAGTCTTCATTTTTCTGGGATAAATGCCCAAGAATGCAATCACTGGGTCGTATGGTTAGTCCATTTTTAGTTTGAAAGTAACTGCCAAACTATTTTCTAGAGTGTGGAGTGCTCTTTTTAAAACACAGAAATCATCCTGTCATCACTTTACATTAAACTCCTCAATGGCTTCCCACTGCTATTATAATTAAGACTAGATTTTTTTTTAAAGATGAACTGTAAGGCTTATATAATATGATTTCCACTGATTTCTCCAGCCTCATCCTGTTCCACTCCCCCTTGCTTTTGAAGCTCACTGGCCTTTTAAAAATTTCCTCCAACATTCTCCTGCCACAGGGGCTTTGCAAATGTATCCTCTTTGGGGAATGCTCTTATCCCTCGTCCTAGTCCAATTAACTCAAACTCTACTTTTTTCCCTTGAAGTATTTATCTCAAGTATTTATCTCTTCAGGGAAGCCTCCTTCTAATCTACCTCAGGTTCTGTTTTTTCATGTTCCTTTCTTTCAACACGTCTCTCAGTCTGAAATTACATATTAATTTCTGTGAATACCTGATTAAATGTTGTCTTCATCTCCAGACTCCAAAATTCATCAGAGCAAGGGTTGTGTTGATTTTTGCTTATTACTGTCTAGCACTTATCAGGTGCTCAATAAGCATTATTTTTTAAGTTTATTTTGAGAGAGAGAGAGAGAGAGAGAGAGAGAGAGAGAGAGAATCCCAAGCAATCTCCATGCTGTTAGCACAGATCCCAATGCAGGGCTCCATCCCATAAACCGTAAGATCATGACCTGAGCTGAAATCAAGAGTCAGACTCTTAATGGACTGAGCCACCCAGGCACCCCAATTAGCATTATTTTTTGAATGAAATAATGAATGAATGAATGAACAACATACTGGCAAAGAATTCAACATCAAAGCCTTAACATTCCATAATTTTATTTATCCATTATTTATTTAAGATCTACTCTAAAGCTGGTAGAAAAAAGATAATTCACTACTCATGTTCAGGGTACTCTGCTAAGCAATAGATTCCTTTAGTCAAATTTTAGATCCATTTTAGATCCACACAATTTACATTAATACATTCTGAAATATATATTACTTCAGCTAAGATTTTTCTAAATATTTCTGTTGTATAAATATTACTGAAAAATAAAAAATAAAATGATTAAGAGGGCATTGTTATTCTTTAAAAGTATTAAGGAGACTTGCAAGTCAAGAAAGGAACAAATGTCTATGTAGGTCTCCAGCTTGATCATTGTTTGTCATATGAACCTGACAAATCTTTTGCAGTCAACACCCAAAGATTTTAAAATAACCATCATAAGAAGGTCCATGGTACCTTTCCTGGGACAAAGTGCTTAAAAACATTCCCGGCTAGGTAGAGGTGCCTCTAGTCAGGCACCTGTTTTTGATCTTTGATTTTAAAGACAGTTAATCACATACTTCTTATGTGACAGCTGATGAAACCAATATGGCAAAGTAATGTGGGATTTTTGCCTTGTTTTGCTCTGTTTCTTACAGCAATGGGAAAAGAGGCAGATTTTTTTCAAGATGTAAATACTGCCAACATAGGCAGACTGCAACACTGTGGGTGCTTGAGAAATTTTTTAAGAGCATGTGGGAATGAGCAAGATATGTGCATACTCGTGAATGAAACACAGCAAAGCAGGACTACCTAAGAAACATGACAAATCGTGGTGTTAAAACAACAAACTGTAAATATGGAACAATTGGCATTTTATGAAATCTCTTTTAAAAGATAGAAAATGTGCCATTTTTAGTCTTTTTAGTTTGTATGTGTGTTGGAAAGGAAAGGGCGGGAAAAGAAGGCAAGGTAATGACAACTTTGTGCAGTAACCTTCCTTGGAGTCTCCCCATTTCTTTGTAAATTCACATTTTTTATGGAGACACAATTTACAGGTCAGAAAATTTACTGTTGTAACATGTACAATTCAGTGTATAGTATTTTATTCACTTTTTACTGTATTTTCATACATTCACAGAGTTGTGCAACCATCACGACTATTTAAATCCAGAACATTTTATTACCTCAAAAAGAATAAACATTCAATGGGTTGCAATATTATTCATTTTTCCATTTTTGACACTCAATTTGTCCCAGATTTGGCTATGAAGAGCCTTTCAGCTGACTCCTGTGATCTTTTGAACATATCTCATAATTCTTTGAGTACTTCCTTACTTTCTGACACAACAAGATGTTTATGTATTTTGTATTTGCTATTATTATTGTATTTAGTCTCTATTTTCTTACAAAAATAGTATCAAATTATACATACCTGTTATGTGAACTTGATTATATTACATATGTTTATTTCCCCATCTGTGAATAAAGATCTGCCTTATTCTTTGTCATGGCATCAACATATTCCATTATATAGGTATACTGTAGTTTAATTTTCAGTCTCTACTGATGAGACAGGATGTTTCCATTTTTCCTATTTTAAACTACGCTAAACATTCTTGTACATAAATTTTATTTTCTTGCCAAACTGCCCTGTAGAAAGTTAACTTATATATCCTTCAGTAACTTGTTTTCATTTCCTTCTTCCTAGAGATCAGTGGTTTTCAATGATTTTTTTCTGCTTCCATCCCATCCGTAGCTACCAAGAACATGTCCTACCATCCAGAATATCTTGCACTAAATGATTCATAGCAGTTCGATGGTGCAGCAGAGACACAGAGATTGCAAGTTGTTTCTTAATGGCCTTCCTCCTTCTGTCTTTTCCTTCCTTCCTTCTCATAGTAACAGAACTCTGTGTTTGGCTGGGAAAATGTCTGCCTAGAATGAAGACTATATTTTCTAGGCTGTCCTGCAGAAAGGTAAAACAGGTGACTAAGTTCTGAGCAATGAGATGCAAATGTCCTTAAAAGTAGGAGCTGTTCCCTTCTTTCCTATATGTCAGCTGGAACAGGATGTGAATGTAATAATGGTGCACCAGCAGCCATATATGACTGTAAATGAATTCAAAATGGAATCCATGCATAAATGGAGTAAAAAGATAAAGAGAGCCTGCAACCTTGATATTGTTGCATCCCTGATCAGCCTCGCAATGACCACTTCCAGTCTTCTTGACAAGAGAGAAATAAACTTCTATTTTGTTCAGGTCACTGCTATTTTCAGCTTATCTCTTGATTATGGTAAAACTTAATCTTAATAAAGGGTTATATGAGTATATTGATTGGGGTTGAGGGTTGTGAGGGGAAGGTGGTTAGTAATTCTAAAAAGCCTCTTTAGATAAAAATCCCTAATACAGGTCTTGTATATGTTTTTTGCACAGTTTTTAGAATTCTGTTTTTTTTTTTTAAAGTTTATTTACTTTTGAAAGAAAGAGAAAGAGAGAGCATGGGGCATGGGCAGAAAGAGGGGAGAACCCCAAGCAAGCTTTGTGCTGTCGTTTCAGAGCCTGATGCAGGGCTCAGTCCCATGAACCGTGAGATCATGACCTCAGCCAAAATTGAGAGTCAGATGCTTAACCGACTGAGCCACCCAGGTACACCTGCTTTTTTCCTTTTTAAGTAAGCTTCATGCCCAGTGCAGAGCCAATGCAAGGCTTGAATTCACGACTCTGAGATCAAGACCTGAGCTGAGATCGACAGTCGGAGGCTTAGTCGATTAAGCCACCCAGGCATCCCTAAAATTCCGTTTTTAATATTTGCTGCCCTTGTGAACTGGAACATTAAAACATTGTATATATAAACATATTCTTGCCTTGATCAAGCAATAATTTTTAATAAATAAAAAAGGAAGCTACTAAATTTAATATTCTTAATTTTTCCATTTATTGAACTTGGTGCTTTTGGCAAAATTGGGTGTCTATAAATAGGAGTCTGGTTCTGTAATATACTGTCTTGATTGTGGTTTTATAGTAAATCTTGGTTAGGGTGATATGAGTAGTTGTTTGTTTTCTACCTGCTGTATAATACTCCACAATTTAACCAAACAATAGTTTATTTAAGTGTTCTCCTAAAAGACAGGTTATTTATACTTTTTTTTTTTTTTACCATTATGAATAGTTTTGCCAGGGACAATTTTGTATATGTTTTTTGTGCACATGTGCAAAAGTTTTTTTTTCTAAAATAGGTACCTAGCAATGCAATTGCTAGAAGTTGCCAAATTGCTGTTCAAAGTAATTGCACCAGTTTATATCCCTCCTAGAAGAGTATATGGGATCCTAGAACTTCCCATCCTTGCCAATAGTTACTATTGTCAGGCTATTCTCATTATGTCAATATCATGGGTGTGAAAGTTATTTCATTATTTTAGATGCATTTCTCTGATTACCAAATGGTTTGTAAGCCATTCAGATTTCCTTTTCTCTGAATTGTCCATTTAGATATCCACGCCCATCTTTCCAATGTGTGGCTTGAAGTTTTCTTATTGCTTTATTTGAAATTCTTTGTATGTCTGGATACCAAACCTTTGAGGTTGATATTTGCACATAGCTTCCTCCAGTACACAGTTCTCTTTTAATTGTGTTTAGGTTATCTTTGGTCATGGAGAGGCTATACATTTTTATGTAGTTGAATTGTCCATCTTTTAGTTGTAGTTTTTGCTTTTAGTTAAGCACATTTTAAAATATCTTTGCTTATCTTGATATAAAAATTTGTCTTCTGAAGTTTAACAATTTAACTGTACTTTTCACAATCTGGTCTTTAGAGTTTTCCCCATTTCTGGCATGAGGTAGGCTTCTAATATTATCTTTTTCATATGGAAATTTCTGTGAGAAACCATATTAGGATTTTCATTTGAGCTGCCTTAAATATATAGATTTATTAGGGACTATTGACATTTTTAAAATACTGAATATTCCTGTCCATAAACATGTCCTATCTTCTTCTTTAAATAGGTGTTCAAGCATGGCCTTCAATAGGTTTTATAATTTTTTCTATGAAAGTGTTACACCTATTTGATATGTTATATTCTTTTAAAAAAATTTTATTTATTTATTTTGAGAGAGACAGAGACAGTATGAATGGGAGAGGGGCAGAGAGAGAGGAAGAAAGAGAGTGAATTCCAAGATAATTCCATGGGCTCCTGTATGTTATATCCTTAATCCTTAATTTTTGTTGATATAGTACATTATGTTTTTTTTTAAAGTTACATGTTCTAGGGGTGCCTGGGGGTCTCAGTCGGTTGAGCATCTGACTGGCTCAGTTCATGATCTGATCATGGCTCGTGAGTTTGAGGCCCACATAGGGCTCTCGGCCTTAGGCATGGAGCCCACTTTGGATCTTTTGTGTCCTCCTCTCTCAGCACCTTCTCCACTCGTGCCTTTTCTCTCAAAAATAAACATTTATTTATTATATAATATAAATAATTTATACTATATAAATATACTTGAACAAAAAAAATTCTATGTTCTATGGGTACCTGGGTAGCTCAGTGAGTTGGGTGTCCAACTCTTAAAAAAAAATTTTATAATGTTTATTTATTTTTTGAGAGAGAGATAGAGTGTGAGTGGGAAAGGAGCAGAGAGAGAAGGAGACACAGAATCCAAAGTGAGTTCCAGGCTCCAAGCTGAGCACAGAGCCTGACACAGGGGTTGAACTCACAAAGTCCAAGATCATGACCTGAGCTTAACCAACTGAGCCACCCAGGTGCCCCGGGTGGCTGACTCTTGATTTTGGCTTAGGTCATGATCTCATGGTTTGTGGGATCAAGTCCCAAGTCAGGCTCACTGACAACTCAGGGCCTGCTTGGGATTCTCTTGCTCTCTCTCTCTTTCTCAAAATAAATAAATAAATAAATTTTGTAAAATAAAAATTACATGTTCTAGGAGTTTGTTGTTGATATTTAGAAACTTGTTTGCACTTTGTATTTTGATCTTTTACTCATTGATCTTACTTAACTCCCCTATTAGGATTAATAGTCTGCCTATAGATTTTTCTTGGATTTCCTATGTAGGTGAGCACATCATATACACATAATGAAAGTTTAGTTTCTTCCTTTGCAATCCTCCCTACCAACCTATGTGATGTTGTCTAGCTATTGTAGTACACTATTAAATAGGAGTGGTAATGTTTTCAAGGTTCATCAATGTTGTAGCATGTGTCAGAACTCCATTCCTCTTTTATGACTGAAAACTATTCCATTGTATAAATACACCACATTTTATCTGTTTATCTGTAGATGGACATTGGTTGTTTACAAATTTTGGTTATTGTGAATAATGCTGTCAATAAAAATTGGTGTACAAGTATCTGTTTCAGTCCTTGTTTTCATTCTTTTAGGTATACCCAGCAGTGAAATTTCTAGTTCTTATGGTAATTCGATGTTTAGCTTTTTTGAGGAAGCTGAACCATTTTCCAAAGTGGCTGCAACCATTTTATGTTCTCATTAGCAGTGTGTGAGGATTCCAATTTCTCCCTATCTTTGCCAGTATTTATTTTCCTTTAAAAAATTAAAATTTTTATTATAGCCATATAATAGGTAATATTATATATATTATATATATAATATAGGTGTGAAGTGGTATCTCATTGTGGTTTTGATTTGCATTTCTCCATTGACTAAGGATGTTGAGCATCTTTTCATATGCTTGTTGGCCATTTCGACGCTCCTTTGGAGACATGTCAGTTCAACTTCTTTGCCCATGTTTAAGTTGGGTTTTTGGTCTTTTTATTGTTGTATTTTAGAAGGACTTTATATTTTTGTTTGATATAGTCAATGATGATTTAGATTTATCCATGTTTCTCTATGTCTTTGCTCATCATGGCTTTTTCGGTAAAAATAGCTTTATTGAGATATAATTCATATACCATATACTCATTTGAAGGGTACAATTCAATGGTTTTTAGTATACTCACAGAGTGGTGCAACCACCATCACAATAAATTTTAGAACATTTTTGTCACCTCAACAAGAAACCCTATACCCACCATCAGTCATGTCCCATTTTATATAACCTCCCAGTCCTGTGCAACCACTAATATTTTTGTGTCTCTACAGATTTGCCTATTTTGAACATTCTATATAAATGGAATCACACAATATGTGGGATTTTTTTGACTGGCTTCTTCCACTTAGCATGTTTTCAGAATTCATCCTTGTTGTAGGATTTATCAGGACTTCATTTTTTTAAAGTTTATTTATTTATTTATTGGGGGGGGGCAGAGAGAAAGGGAGAGAGAATCCCACACAGGCTCCATGCTGCCAGAGCAGAGCCTGATGCAGGGCTCAAACCCAGAAACTGTAAGATCATGACTTGAACTGAAATCAAGAGTTGGACTGACTGACTGAGCCACACAGGTGCCCCAGTACTTCATTCCTTTTGATTGCTGAGTAACATTCCATTGAACTGATATACTACAATCCATTTATCCATTCATTGGTTGGTAGACATTTGGGTGGTTTCCACTTTTTGGTTGTTATGAATAATGCTGCTATGAATGTCTGTACAAACTTTTGTGTAAGCATATGTTTCCATTTCTATTGGGTATATATTAGGAGTGAGATTGCTGGGTTAAATGACAACTCAGTGTTTAACTGCTAAACGAGTTTCCATGATGGCTGCATCATTTTACATACCACCAGCAGTTATAAGTATTCTAATTTCTCCACATCCTTGCCAAAATTTATTATCTTTTTTATTACAGCCATCCTAGTGAATATGAGATATCTGATTGTCTTTTTGATTTGTATTTCCAGTTCATCATTGCTTCTTGCTTCTCATATCTTCCTTGTGGATTTCTTTCTTTCTGAAGTACATACTTTACTATTCATTTAGCAAGGGTGTATGAGTGGTAAATTCTGTCAATCTTCATCTAGAATTATGTTTATTTATTATGTTTAAATAATAGTTTATCTGGGTATAGAATTCCATATTGTAGTTATTTTTCTGTGTGATGTTTTGAAGATACTGTACCACCATCTTCTTGCTTCTTTTATGGTCACTAAGAAATTCTCTCACTGCAATCTGTACAATCTTTCCCCACCCCCCCCACCTGCCTTTAAATTCTTCTCTGTATCTTTGTTCTTCAGTTTTACTAAAATGTCTTGGTGTGGATTTATTTTTATATTCCTAGATTGAGATTTGTACTTCTTGAATCTGATGATTTCATAAATTAGTCATTTCTCTTTGAATATTGCTTATCCTTCATTCTCTTTAGTCTTTCATTTTAGAGTGTTTGTCAGATGTATGTTGAATCTTCTATGTTTACCTCTGTTTTATATTTTCTGCTCATCTCTCTGTGCTGCATACTGGATAATTTTCTTACACCTATCTTCCAGTTTTTAGACTATTCTTTCACTGTCTTTGGTATGCTGTTTAACAGATTTTCAAAAATTTAATGACTGTACTTTATTTCTAGAAATTATATTCATTTTCTAATATATTTGTTTTTTCTGTTATTTCTAGATTTTTTAGTGGGGGGTTTTTCAATATTTCTTAACCTTTTAAAATAAAAATATTAGAAAACAAAAACAATTTTTAAAAGAAAAAACCATTAACTCTTTATTTATTGTTTTTCTAATCACAGAAAATCCAACAACGCATTTGTGGATAATGGAGATCATGGAAGTCCCTTCATGCTCCTACTAGTAGGTCCTCACTGTAACATCTGGGTATTTTCCTGCAACCTTTTGGGGCATATACCAACAAATAGTTATTATAAAAATGGGCTTATTCTGAGATAGCATTATATACCTTGATATTTCTTATATTGTTATATATAGATGTACCTCTTGTCAAATGGCTGCAGAGTATTTCATAGTATATATTTTATATTTTATTTGAACATTCCATTATTGAGAAACATTTAGGCCTTTTTCAAATTTCTTTTTTACTTTTGTCGCCATGTTGCTATGAGAATCCTTTAATGTTTATATGAGTGCCTGTTCTATCATAGGAGAAGCTCCTAGAAGTGGGATTACTAGTTTGTGGAAGGTAAAACACTATTTAATACTGCCAAACTACTCTTCCAAAGGTTCCGACAAGTCACCCTCCCTCCGATGGTTTGAGTGCTCATTTCCCCACATCCTTGCCAGCACTGGTTGTTATCAAACATTTTACTTTTCCCAATCTGATGGGCAAACATGATTTTTGTGTTATTTCCATTTGCATTTCCGTGATTGCTAGTGACACAGAACTCCTTTTTATACATGTTTATTGGTTAGTTTAGTTCTTTCTCTGTGGATTTCTAATCCACTGCCAAATTTTCTCTTCATTTGTCCTTTTTTTTTTTTTTTTTTTTTTTTTTTTTTACTGATTTACAGGGTATTTTTGTATATTAGTGATATTTTCTTCCAGTGTTCACTTACCTTTTAACTTTGTTATAGTTGTCTCTTACTGTACAGATGTTTTATATATAAAAAACAGAAACTTTAACCTGAATTAGAACTGTTATCTATCTGTATGAGCCCTTAGCTTTTAGGCTACCTACTATTTAGTTACTGAGGTGACCAGCCATCTGCTGGGAAGGGGAAGTTTTTATTTCCTTGCTGCTATTCAGTAAATGCCCGATGATAATAATTCTTCGATACCTTAGTTAGGCAATATTCCTTTTGCTTGGAGTGGCCTCTATAATCACCCCATACCAGGATATAAAAGGCATCACTCTATAAAGTGAAAGCTTTTATTCTCCATTCCCCAAAAGAAAAAGAGGGTAAAAGAACACATGTTTTCTTTTTCTGTTTTTTTTTTTAACTAAGGAAAACTTTTATTTAAACTGTGCAATCAATCAGTATTTAGACAGCAGTTTCATAAACATTTTGGCATTTAAACTTTTACTCATTTTTGGCATGACCTGTAGGATAGTATATAAACTACCCTGGGGAGAGGGAAAATACTAGGCAATATTTACTATGATGCTAGAAAAAGAAAACAAACCCACATTATTAAACAAAATATGTTTAAGAAGACATTAAAAAGGTACATTCAAAATCAAGGCAAACATTTGCTTTCTTCATGCAATGGAGTTCACAGAGCTGATCCCCTGAGTCAAGTATAAAATTAAAATAGCTCAGCTCTAGAGTCCATTAGCTCGTCTGCAAACGCTGCCCTTACAAGAAACTGGTATACAGAGTGAAAGGATCCAGAACACCCATAATATGAAATAATATAGCTGGCTCCCACACTTTCATTTAATTCACATCTTTGAAGAAAACAGAAAATAGCGCATACACAGACATAAAATTTTGTCCAACAGCAACAAACAAACTTAGGTAATACATGTCCTCTACTCTACTGATAGGCTAAGGCAATGTGTGTGTATTCAGGCTTTTTTAACAGGCTCAAGACGCAAATCATCTGTAATCATTTTCATTTGCAAACAGAATAAACAGAACGTGGTAACAGGAAGAAGAAGGTTTTGGGTAAAAATTTTAAATATTTTTGTTGTTTTAAAGACAGCTCTGTAGAAAAATAAACTTCTGTAGCATAAATTTTTAAAGATGGTTTAGGAGTTACAACTGCGTCTACATACTGTGAACTACTTACAAGATTTAAACTTGAGTAAATTTGCAAAAATGTTCAGATTCATGATAATCATTTAATGCTTCCCAAGAAGCTTTAAAGGTAGACAAGTAAACTAGATATAGGGGCCGGTAGGTGATGCCCCTTAGAAAATTCACTCTAAATAGTTTAGAGAATTGTTAAGACATTTGGTAACCTTGAAAAAGTAAATGTTAGAGAACCCTAAAAATGCACTTTTCTCCTCACCCTTCTACTCCTCTGGGGATATTTGCCTCTCTCTTTAAATCTTTAAGAAGCCAAAATATCAAAAAATGAAAGATTTAGGGGAGCGGAGAGACCTGGCTGAGGCAATGCACAGCCCGGCAAGTTCAGGAACACAATGCATCTGAAGCCTGCACAGTAGTCCCACAGTGGCTCCTGGCCAGAGTCACCTACCCAGTGTCCTCTTGGGGCCCAGACGGAGTGGGTGAGGGTAGGGAGTCGCTGAGGTCAAAAGGGCCCCAGTAAGGAGGATCCATCAAACTGCTCTTTGGTGTTGAAGGGCAACTCACAGTAACACAGCTACAACTCAGTTGACACCCACTCCATCCTTTTTCAAGGATGCATGGTGACAGAACCCAGTCACTGTGCTGTGGGGGAAGCTTGAATCAGCCTATCTGGAGAGGCCACATGGACAAGCACAATGGATAGGAACTAAGGTTCTCAGATGACTGCCACCATCAACACCAGATTTGTTGCTGTGGCGATTTGACTTGGAAGCTGTAGGATCCTTATTGACATCTTTCCTCACGGTACTCTACCTTCAGTGTAGTAGTCTGGAAGTAAGTTCTCTAGTATGTTGTCTAATTTTTAACCAAGAAAGCCTCCACAGTAAATGGAAACTGTAAGGAAATAGAAGCCTGGAGGTCCTTGCTTTAGGTTCGAGTTTGGACTACTGTTTGAATATCCAAGATTCCAGGAATGTTAGGCATCTAAAGCTAAAATTAAAAATTCATGAGTCCTGTTCTCATGGACTTTATAAACTAACAGGAATAGAGAGACATTAAACACAAATATAAATATAAAATGTAAATATAAATTTTTAAATGTCATATTAAACTGATATTTTAAAAAGCAAGATGTTGAATAATTACAAAGGCTATCCAACTTAAGCTAGGAAACTATAAAATGCTTTTCACAGGAAATTTGATTTCTGGCAATTCCTGAAAGATCTTTAAGTTTAGTAGCTGTAAGGGTATAGGTACATTCAAACAAGTTTTGATTATCTCTGTGATGAACTTTGTTTTTACTATGAAAAATCATGTTGTAGAATAATAATACTTTTTTCCAGCTTTGTTGATATATAGTTTAAATTATATAATACATTGGTTTAAAGAGTAAACTTTGATGAAATTTGGTAATTGTAAAGTCATATAAATATCCCTATAATAAAATGTAGAAAAATATAATCTTTAAAAAATGAAAGATTTAAATTGAGGAAGGTGATTTCATGTCTAGTACTACTCTCAAAAGTACTGTCAATTCCCATTTCCTCTTATAGATTTTTCTACATTACAGATGAGTGTTTAAATACTAGTCTTTATCTTTTTACAACCACTTTTGTCTGTTAGTTTTTGGGGCATACGCACAGGCAATGCAAACATTTTTCATTTTAGCACAGGAAAAATGTAATTGAAAAGGCTGACCTGTAAAGAAAATAAAATCTGTTAAATGTTCCACAGCCTCACAGAAATGACTTTCAGATTATAATTATTTACACTGCAATTTCCTTTCAAGTTTTCAAAGTACTCTTGCTTCATTCTGCACAAGAAATTATCCTTGTTTCATGGATAGAGTAGGAACAGAAGTAGATTAAGAACTTTCCTACTAGCCAATTCTCAAAATGGTTAACTGATTAGAATTTAGGTGCTCCAGTAACTAATACTTGTTCTTTATATGACTCTCCCTCGACTTTGCTCCCTCCTAAATAGTGTGAAGAATTAATTAGGTTGTAATTCATATAAAAACTACTGACTCTTCAAATCTATCAAGGAAGGACTACTGGTTACATGCCTATTTTTTTCCAGTTAATAAATTCCTGTTTAGATATGGGGACTACAGAAAAATCACAAAAGATAAATTCTAATTCTAAATACTTAATTAGGGAAATGCTTGAATAGATAGGGACTCCAGAAACCATGACTACCCTATTTCTAATGCAACCCTAGCATCAGTTTTCAGGCATAATTTTGGCTAAGAGAAATTCAAAGTTTGAACGGAGAAAAGAGGGAAGTTAGGAAGATGACAGGGGGTGAGTTACAGCTCAGTCTCCTAAATTCCCCTCGTGAATAAATGGACATAACTTAGACTTCTCTCTGTCGGTTGGCTTTTACTATGTGGGCAGGTTGTGTTGACACAGTAGAAGGCACCATGAGCCTTGGTAATTAAATATAATTTCTTAGCTGAGAAGATATAACCTAGTAGAAATCCTATCTTGGCTAAGCCACTTAACCATCTATGATCTTTGGCAGGTTAGGTATTTTTAACCTCAGTTTCCTGATCTCTATAATGGGGGAAAACACTTGCTTTGCAGAATGTAGTAATTTGCAGAAATGAAGCATGTGTTTGGCATACGAATATGCTCAGTAAATCATATTATCTCTTCCTAGAGATTGGAGTCTAAAGCAGCTGAGAAATGACCAGCACTCTTATCCCTACTCAGAATATCATCATGGTCTCCACCCCATGATGGAGTTAGCTTTATCTCCTTAGTTAAGACATACTGAAAATTAGGGTAGAATTAGAAACTCTTTCAAAACTGAAGGAATGCTTCACTTGAATGATCCAGGAATTAGAACCAACTAGAGCTGCGAAATCTAAAGCTTTCCAGGAAAAGAGACAATGGAAATCAAAGAAAGAGAATGACAAGGGAGAGAACATTGCTTAGGATTTGCACATGCTGATAAAGTGAGTGGAAACTCTTGCTCTGAGGTTGATGGGAAATCGAGGGTTTACCAAAATGAAAATAAAACACCTAGTGAAGCCGAAGAAATAAACCTAATTTAAAAGATAGAAAGGTGGTGGTGCGCCTGGGTGGCTCAGTCAGTTAAAGCTTCTGACTTTGGCTCTAGTTATGATCTCCCAGTCTGTGGGTTTGAGCCCCATGTCAGACTCTGTGCTGACAGCTCAGAGCCTAGAGCCTACTTTGGATTCTGTGTCTCCCTCTCCCTCTACCCCTACCCCGCTTGTTCTCTCTCTCAAAAATAAATAAAAATTTTAAAAAAGGTAGAAAGGTCGCATGTTGCAAATATGCTTTCAGAAGATAAAGAATGAACATGAGCATGATCCTGTTCATTTAGTGAATCCCTATGTTTGAGGTGTTTTCCCCCTAACCCTCCCCCAACAACATAATTACTTAAGAGAAAAGCAGACAGTTCAACTATAATAACAGTTATCAAAAATTTATGATGAACTTCCATAAGTTAGAGCCAAATATTTAGGAAACTTTCTGTTAAACACACAGAACTGAAATGTTAAACTTACAAAGCACATATTCAAAAAGTTTAAAGCTGAGTTGTTTTTGCAAGTGATCTAGAGAGAAAGTTTAATGCATACATTTGATAAGCTATAATCCGAGATTTTCAAAGCTTTGAACTTTTGAAGATCCCCAAGGGGTACATGACTTCAGACTTTCAATCTCTGTACTACACAGATATTCTGTGGGTATCAGAATTCTGTAGTAACAGTGTATCTGTTGTAGGCAAAATAATGGCCACTCACAGAAGTGCATGCCCAAATCCCTGGACTCTCAATATGTTACCATATGTGGCAAAGGGACTTCGCAGATGTGATTAAGTTAAGGATTCTGAGATGGGGTGATTATGGATTATCCAGGTGGACCCAATGTAATCACATGAGTCCTTAAAACTGGGGAACCTTTCCTTGTTAGGATCAGTAAAAGAGAGATGATGGAAGCAGGGTCAGAGTGATGCTACATTGTTGACTTTGAAGATGGAGAGAAGAGTCCACAGCCTCTAAAAGGCAGAAAACAACAACAACAACAACAACAAGGAAACAGACTTTGATTTACCCCAGTGAGACCTGTGTCAGACTTCTGACCTACAGAACTGTAAGATAATAAATTTGTGTTGTTTTAAGGCCATTAAGTTTGTGGTAATTTGTTACAGCAGCATTAAGAAAATATAGCATCTGATAAAAATGCAAGACTGTCATAATCTTAAACACTTTCAAAGGCATAAAAAGGGGAACTGCCTGAGAAGATTTAAGCCTGCAAACATACACATTGCATTAGCCTGTGATCTTATGTCCTGAGCATAAATCAACACAGAATTCTATGTATGTGTTCTTATAAACATCAATAAAAGTCACAATTAGACAAGTGGTTGTATACGGTGATCTCCAGAACCCTCTACTTTGTGCTCACAGCCCACAAAAATTATTTTGACTATTAAACCAAAGCAATTTTACCAGAGATCCAGGTGGAAAATTATCAGGAACAAAGTTTACAAAATATATGTTTAGTCTTAAAAAGATCATGACACTTTTCCATATATTTGGAACATTTTTTTTACATTCAGTATTAAAAATTTACATTCAATGAAATATAAACATATATGTGAATCACTGCAGCCACTACTCAAGTGGAACCACATCTGGATATTCTTGCATTAAAAAAAGACAAAGATACTTTCAATTCCAACCTTTTGTGAAACTCCTCAAAGGTGTCTTCATATGGACTTGACAAATGATCCTGGGTAGTCAACACTAGCAAGTTTCTGGCAGAAGTCCTTAACAAAGTCTAGACAAACTAATGCAAATCACTGTCATTGTTCCCAATGCTGGCACTGCTCATTTGAAGCAAAGGCAAATAAAAGGCATTTCACTGAGGATCTAATTTCCCTGGTGTGCCAAAGCAGATCTTTTAAAAACTACTTAGTGGATAAAGCTGTGTCCTTTCTTTTAGGCTAATCAAAATATAAAACTCTAGATTTCATTAAAAATCCAGGGTTTTCATCCAGGGTTCCCCTAAAGTTTGAAATACTAGGCTCCCTTAATGCAGTTAAAATATTTTAATTTATGGACAACTTCCAACATCTAACGAAGGATAGCTCACTGAAACAGTGATAGGATTTGTTTGCCCATATAGCCCACTGCTCCCCACAGGTGAGAACATCCCTATTATTAAGGGACTGCTCAAGCCTCTGAGTTAACCAGGTAACACTTTAACAAGAGGAAGACTGTACAGGCTAATTCAGGGTTTGCCATATGCTCTGGAATGGGAAAACTTGCTGAGATTTCTGTTGACATCTCACACTCAAGGTGCTTAGGAAAGTAATCACATCATTTGGCAAAAACATCCTGTGGCTGAATCAGCAGATTTAATGGAAAGTCCCTATGTATGCCATTTGGATACAGACTGGGTTCTGGAGAGACATGTTTGGTTGACATAATAACAAGAAACAACAGTTTAATGTACAACTAAATTTGTCTATATGGGGAGATAACCTTAAATATCTTTGGTTTTTTTAAAATTTGCTGATAAAAAGTACTTGAATATAAACACTGATAAATACCAACATAATTGTATTGCTTTTAATTATGTAAACTTAGCCCTTTGATATCTTTTGCTACTTAAAGCTAGATTCCTAACAGCCTCTAAATAAAATTATTTCATATCTGCTCATCTTTACTTACTTACAGGCTAATCTATATATTTTAATGGTCTTTGGTATGAAAATACTGATGAGCAGAATCTTGTAATATTTGGCATAAAAATGGCCTGCATGTGTCACAGTACTTACAGCAAATAAGTCTTTGTTAAAGAAAACAGTTACCATTTGCGTATCAGCCCTGTTGAAATGAAATACCAAGAAGTAACACCACTATGAGAGATGAATGAGAACCTTCATGTTTTAGTTATAGTTTCAGACTTAAGACTTCAAATAAGCTAGCTTTGGCCAAGAAAAAAGAAGTCTTTGGTGTATAGTAAATATCTTATTCAATGAGACCAAAAATATTTATCTTTGGTGAAAAGATTTTTCTTCTCTTCAACAAGTAGTTTCAACAATTTAAAAATACTTTAATACTGTATATGAACATTTACTTGCTGAAGAAAAGATTACACTTGAAGTTCTTTGGAACTATCTGCTGGTAAAGAACTTATTTTAAATGCTCTGGTAACAATAAGGTAGTTGAAATTACTAGTCTATTTAACTACAACAGTCAATATAAGCCCTATTGTTTTGGGTTAGTAACTACTTATATAAGCTTCATACCTATAGATGTTTCTAGTTAATTCAATTTGGGGGAGAAATTATAATCAAATTTTTACTTTCTACTGAAAATTCTTTGGTAACAGGATTATTATGAAGAAATCTGTATAAGAACAAAATGAAAAGGTGAAAAGGTAAAAATGTACTGGTAAATAATTAGCAAATAGTTATAGCCTAAAGATCTACAATAACTATGGGCCTATTCATCAAAACCCAACCAAACAAAATACTTTCCTCAAGGGCTTTCAGATCACCTTTTTAGACTTTTAAAATCATTCAAATTCATGTAGTCCTGGACACATCTTCCATAACCATAAAGGATGATGTTTCAACTTTAGATTTTATTTGCCTTTTAATGAAAGTTTAAAAAATAAAATGAACTCATTGTATTCCTTAATTTTGGATGCTGATAAAAGTTGGCCCCACATACCTACTTACAAACCAAAAGACACCATACCCTGTCAATTTGCCCATGCTTGCATGAGGCAGCTTAAAAATAACAAAATGTTCCCTGAGTACAGGAAAAAAATAACACTAGAATAACTTTAAAAGGAGGTAGTATAAAACAGGAGCTATAAAGGCAGGAGCAGCATTTTTCCTTGCCTCAGATTGTTCACCTAAAGCTCTGCTTTTTTTGTTTTGCCATGAAGCCCAGACTTAGATAACTAAATGGGGACTTTGAATTTAGTTCAGAAGTGATTGCTGGCACATAACATTGGTCTGCTTCTGAACACATCCAGTTTGGCACAAAACTACAAACTAAGAAACAAGAAGAAATGCATCACCAGACAATGGGATAGAAGATAATGGAGGTGGGACTATTATCCAGTAAATATTCTTTTGATTTTAGAACACCACTTGGCATAGCCTGTCCCCCACCTCCATAAACCAAAGGTTTCAAGGGGAAATCCACTAAGATTCCTTTTAAAATGAGGCTGAGAAGTCATTTTCAGATAATGTGAAGAAATACTTATAAAAAAAATATGAGGCCCCCTTTCTACACCATGTGTTTAATTCCTTTTCCTCTCCTGCTGCTGGGTACCTGGTAAGTAACTGTCTCATGACTGAAAGAAGGCCTGTTCTATGTGGCTGAGTAAACAGTTTGCTGATTTCAAACCAGCAAGAGGATTAACTCACTCCTGGAGTTAGCATTCCTCATTCACAGCATTGACACTGAAAGAAGATTAAATAAGAGTACTAAATTCTCTTAAGAATTCAAGAAAAGACAAGCAAGGTGGTAGAGCCCTGAATACATATCCCTAAACAAAACCGGCATAAGAACAAACTAAAATGCTTTGATAAGATGCTACACATCAAAACAGTTACTGATAAAATCCAAGAAACTCTTAAGGCAACTTCTTGTACTCCCGTCCCAAATAACTTCATGAATATTAAAAAGGTATAAGGCAAAGAATTTCATAATATATAATGGAAGGCACTGTTACCATGATTACCTCTAGTTCATTTTATGGTCTACTGTTGCATTTATCTTTATTCTTAAAATTTTATGAAATTTCTTTACCCTTTTTTTTTAAGCCAAGGTGAGATTAAAAGCAAAAACCAAAACCCTAACCAATTCTCTTTAAAAGTCTGTTGTTTCCTGCATGGAGGTTTGTAACTAATTCTGGAAATGTTGAGGATGCTTTGCAAACTACACAGTGCGGCCTTTGGCCAAGTGTCAGGCAAAGGGGAAGGTGGAAAAGGCACGGCTCTAGGCAGGCTGAGGTTGGAGTACAGCAGATAAAGCACTCAGACTCTAATGCCCAAAACATAAAGGCCCTTGAAACAATAGTATTCCCTATATGCTACTGAATAGTTCTATTCTCAAAAGAGAGACATTTTGTTTGTTTTGATCATTCATTAAAATCAACAGTCCCACTTTTTCTCTTCTCTGTGGTCTGACAATCTGCACAGCCAGAAGTACTAAATTATCCAAACCATGCAGATGTCACAGCTTTCTTTAAAAAAAATCAGAGCTTCAGATAAACATTCTTACCCATATACCTATATGACTCCTTTGATCACACACACTACACATACAGCAATGAAAACAAAATGCTACTAGGAAGTATCATTGGTTATGTAGCTGAGATAAACTATCACAATAAACGAGGTAACAAAGTTGTCTTCTGAGTTTGCCATATGGCAAACTGAGGTAGATAATCAGCAAAGGGGCTTTCAAAAGTCTTCCCTTTGCTCCAGTGATATATTTTATAATCCAGTCAAATATCTTGACTGTCTTTTCACATTGCCGACAATGAAACATTCAAAATACGTGAGTTTAAAAATAAAAACAAAACACATTAAAAAAAAAAAGGTGAAATACCCAATAAGACATCCAGATTTTCACAAAAGGCTTTGGCTACCTGTTCATTGTCCTTCGAACAGACTTAAAGGTGAGAATACCTGAACACGGCTATCTAGATTGGAAAATCATTTTTATCAAAGCGTAGCATGACCGACGGTGGCTGTAGAACTGAAGGGGACGTTTGCTCAGCATCTAGTGGCACTGCAGGGTCTTCACACTTCCTCACTGAGGGATTCCCACCTGAATCACTGCCAGCGAAGGAACTGGAGGTCAGGGGTGTGGTACTTATAACTGAGGATAGGTGTATCTCATCATTGGACTCATGGGAGAATCTTCCAGAATCCCCAGTCTCGTGGCTGCCTTCACTATTCGCTGAATGCTCAGTATCAGCTACAACACCAAAGGGTCTTGGGAAGCTGGTTGTCTGACCTGGGGAGCTGGGAGAGTCTTCATCACTGATTAACACAGTAGTGCCTGGCTGGTAAAAGCAGACTGCTTGAGCAAATCTTCTTTGAGGCTAGACGAAAATACATAAAACACCGTCAGTGATGATAGAGTGCTCTTGAAAAATGATATATGGTTTTACATACTCTATACAGTCTGATAGCAATCTGTTCAAATACATGGGTGAAAGGTCACCATCATGAAGGGATTATCTAGGTCAGTAGTTCTCCACCTGAGTGGCTGTACATCAGAATTACTGGGGCAAGTGAAATGTCCAAAGTTTTCTTCAGTGATTTTTGATGCATATTCCTGCCCCATCCCTTTTTCTACTGTCCCTCTTTCCCCTGCTGAAAACTGTCACTTTGGTGATCACACACCATGGATTTCCATAGAGTCATGTCCCAAATTAATAAAATCATATCCAGAGAGAAATGAAAATTAAAGCATTCATTTACATTCTCCTCTCTTTTTAATTATCATTTCATAATACCTTGGGTTGCCAAAAATTTTTCTCATTTAGATGGGTTACCTGCTCAACTTTTGCCTTCTTAGAATCTTGGAAAAAAAGCCATTTTTTCTTAGAGTTGTTTTTAATTATGGGACCATAGCTATTAATTATCAGATCAGTTCCTCCCTGGAGAAAAGAAGAAGGGAGAAAAAGTAAATATTATAGATTTCAGTTTATTACAAGTAGCACACAAAATTTTCAAGTGTTAAAATAAAACACCATCAGAGACACCACTATTTCTTTTTTCACACAAGCAGTACACAATAAATTCGGGGTATTTGTAAGTGATCAAAAAGACATAATAGATTTATTCTCAAGAGAGATATATATGCTGAAGTATTTGGGGTGAAGTGTAATAATTCCAAAAATTATTTTCAAATGGTACAGCAAACAAAGAGAAATGAACAAGTATGACAAGATACTGACAATTACTTGTGCATTCATTACATTATCCTTTCAATTTTTCCACATATTCTGAAAACTTAAAAAGCAGTTGTAAAGAAAAAACAAGGGGTCTGCATATGCTCAACAATGGCAATAAATGGAGGATCAGCTCTTAGGCTAAGCCAAGGGAACTGAGAGATCCATCCTCCAAACTGGCTTCTCTGCTTCCTATAGGTCTCCCTCTGTTCTGCCTCTTTTCTCTCTTTCTTTGAGAACGTGAGCAGGGGAGGGACAGAGGGAGAGAGAGAATCCTAAGCAGGCTTTGCACCCTCAGCACAGAGCCCGATAGAGGGGTCTTGAACACAGGAACCATGAGATCATCACCTGAGCCGAAACGGAGTTGGACGCTCAACTAACTGAACCACTCAGGTGCCCCTCTTTTCACTTTAGATTCTCTCTTTTTTCCCATGTCTTCTTCCCCACACCACTTCTCCTCAGTCCTTTCTCATATCCAGTTCCAAGTTGGTAATAACATAACCCCAATGTATTTTAGTACTTCTTATGCTTATTTAGGAGTTTTAGGATCCAATGTTCTGGATTAATTTGAAATAACATGAACAGTTTACATGTGTATCTGAAAACAAGAGGTAAATAAGATTAAACTGTTACTACATTAATAATTAACTTAGTAATTATTAATAAATTAATTAAATTAAAAAGACAAGAGTAGCAAAAATGAATTCATTATTATTTACTTATATATAGTATATAGCACTGCGCTAGATACAAGTAGATTGCATCTGTTAAACATAACTGTATAAAATTTAATATCAACATTTTCTGAGTGTTATATTTTTGTCATTCTAAATTTTAGGGAAGGGTTGGGGAAGAATTTATACCAGGATTTGTCAAACTTTCTCTGTAAAGAGCCAAATAGTAAATATTTTAGATTTTGCAGGCCTTATATGGGCTCTATCCCATTTTCTCCTCTTCCTTTATGTTTCTTTTCAAACTACCCTTTAAAAATGTGAAAAACATTCTTAGCTCATACAGAAATAGGCTATGGACTGGCCTAGACTAGGCTATAGTTTGTGGATACCTGATTTATACCAGGCTGGTTATGAGAGTATTATAATAATGCACACTAATATGCAATGTGACTAAAAATAATTTTCAGTTGGTGTTCCTAATGCTTAATCACTGTACTATTATTACATATAGTGGAAAGGACATAAAGTAACATCCTCCAATGACATTTCTTAACTATATTCAACTTCCTCAGTCCATAAAGGGAAGGATCTTGAGACATATATTTAGATATTCCATATTTTTAAAAATATCATTTATAACTGGAATGTTCTGATGTCCAACTTAAAAAAATCAACCAAACTAAGTATAAGAATGGATTAATAAAGGGGCACCTGAGTGGCTCAGTTGGTTAAGCATCTGACTCTTGACTTCGGCTCAGGTCATGATCTCACAGTTCATGAGTTTGAGCCCCACATTGGGCTCTGTGCTCATAGTACGGAGCCTACTTGGGATTCTGTCTCCCTCTCTCTCTCTGCCCCTCCCCTACTTGCTCTCTATCTCTCTCAAAATAAATAAAAATAAACTTAAAAAAAAAGAATAGATTAATAAAAACTGCACACCCAGTAAATACAAGGCAGCTCAAATTATAGTAAATGTAGATTAATGACCCTGGTGTCCTTATCTAAGATATGGTAGTTCCATATAATCCCATCTAATTGAATTTATGATAATTTCTCATTTTTTCCTATATCTCTTTAATCTTTTATTCCTTTATCCTTTATCTATCCCTATCTTCTCCCCATATATTTTATGTAAGGAAAATCTGGGTGAAACTTTTATATTTCTTCAAGTAGAGAATGGATATAATACATTCAACGTACGATTTTTCGGTAAGCAAATTTTACACATAAAGGGAAGATGAACCCAGAGAAGGATTATGCAGCAAATCAGTATCTCAGCTCAGAGTACCTTTGCATCAATGAAGCTGTTTGGCATGATCATTGGCATTAAGGATTCTTCATTTTCTACAGCTCCTTCTAGGTTCTTTCCTACTTCATTTCCACTGGTCAGGGAGGCACTAGGACGAGATAGCTGTTGAGTTCCATTCTGTGCCGTCTTGGAAGCAGATGATTTCCTGAAATATTGCAAGAATAGGAAATCTTCTAATTTCACAGGAGATCTAGACAGATGTACCAAATTTGGTCTATAATCACAACTTCACTTTTGAAATGGAGCATTAGATTTTTATCTCCAACTCACTGCTGCGAACTTTTAGGATTTGAGGAGCCTTCTTTATTTCCTTTTGCCCCAGAAACTGTTTATATGAAATTACTTTTCACACTTAAAAAAAAAACCTTAATAGTTACAAAGTACTATTATTTATTGCTCTTTGTTATTTCAAATTTATGTAGAAAATTATAATTTTAAAATTCACATGTTCTCTTTCAGGTCTGCAGATCGTCCATCACACTAGCATAACAATGCACATGCCAGTAAACGATGGCAAATTCACAGCAGCACTTCTGCCAGATTTCGGTATCACTGAAACAATGTGCAGAAAAATTTTATAAAAAAATTCTCAAAGTGAGAAACTTGTACAGCAAAACTAAGCCAGTGAAATATTTAAAAGATGTTAGAATTCTTTCTTTAACATAATATGCTTTCCGAGTACATTTTTATGCACAAGTACCAAACTTATGGGGTAAATTCTGATAATCAATGCTAATGGAGGGAGTCTAGTGATAGCATTATCTGAAAATAATGTGTATCTGACTTTGATTTTTAAAAATACAATAATGAACCTTAAAAATATATAAAAGCAAAAGGCAAAATATAAAAGGTTAGCTACAGACAAATTTACTGAATGCTGAGGGTTTAGCCCAAGTCAAACTACACATGAGACTGTCTAAAACAGTTTACAAAGGATAGATCCCTACTTATTGCATTTGTTTTAACCCATGTATGGAGAATCCCAAACATACATCCTGTGGAGGAAGTAAGGAAGGACCTCTCATGGCAGGCTACTTAAATAGGAAAATATTCCAGACAGTAAGGAATCTTCTCAATCAGCACATACATCAGATTAAATGTGCCATTTTAAAAAAGAAACCGAAAGATGTATTTTGTACTTCTCAAAATAAAAAGGAAATGAGGAAACTAGAGTTTCATTTAAGAATATTTTATTGGTGGGGCACTTGGGTGGCTCAGTCGTTAAGCGTCTGACTTTGGCTCAGGTCATGATCTCACAGTTTGTGAGTTCAAGCCCTGTGTTGGGCTCTGGTGCTGGCAGCTCGGAGCCTGGAGCCTACTTCAGATTCTGTGTCTCCCTGTCTCTCTGCCCCTCCCCTGCTCATTTCTGTCTCTCTCTCAAAAATAAACAAACAATAAAAAAATTTTTTTAAAGAGTATTTTATTGGTACAGTTTTTTGGGCAAAAAAAATAATCTCCTCCCAAAGTGAGCACATCTCTATAGCAATTAAGAACTCAAATAACATTATTTTAAACTGGAAAATCCCAGTTGCTCCTGAAAGCGCTTGATTTCAATTTGATTCTTGTGGTTACTATAATTAAAATGTTTTTTAACCACCTCAACATGTCTAGCAATGGAAACACACCTGGCTTTACTTCGGTATATCAGGATGAGAACACAGATGAGGATGCAGGTCAAGGCTATGCCAACGCCCACAGCAATGCCAGTCATTGATTTCTGATCCAGATGGTAATAGCCTGAATAAACTAGAAGCAGAAACACATTCACTCAGAATCAATCAGAAATATAAACGGTTCCACTTATATTAGTTGTAAGACAGATATTTGCTTTTCTATAATTTTTCTTCCTCTCATAGGAAAAATTTTTTGACAGTATCTGTGTCTAAGCAGAAAAGACACAAACCACTCTTTTATCAGTCATCTCAAAGATAAGTTTACGTTCCCTTATTGAAGATTCTAAATACAAGTTCTAAATACTACATTATTATATCAAACATGAATACCAGTGCATAACTTATAATACTAAAAGGCACAAGGCATGGATATTTCTTGATGACCCAAAGGGTAGCTTTCACGTCATGTTACCTTAAAAGCAGATCTGTATATTAAAGATTAGTTTTCCATGTACATGCTTGCATTTACATACCAGTGCTCCTCAAACTTTAATGTGCACGTGATCACTAGGAGATAGGTTAAAATACAGATTCTGATTCACTACATTAGGGGTGGGGCCCATAATTCTTCACATCTAACAAGCTCTTGGGTGATATGCTGCTAGTCTCTAAAAACTCTGAGTAGCAAGGTATTTGAGAAGTGAATATGAGCCTTGCTCTCCTTTTCCCATGATAAGGTAGCTACCACCTCTACTTCCCTCCAATGCTTAAAGCTCTGTCCTGTCTGTCTCCTTTTTTCTCTTTCCTTCCCTGTCTTTCTCTTCCGTCACCGCCCCCCCTACACACACATGGATGCATGCACACACATGCATACACAGCGATGAGGTAGTGAATGACTATCCGAGGAGCTATGTGTTCAGCTGGCATTTCCTCCATTTAAAGCCCCTCCCCGTCCACAGGCCCACTCCCCTAAAGTGGAGGAAAAGCAGGTGGCTTGTCCTGTACCACAGGAGGCCCTATCTTCCTTTAGAACAGGACAGTTGCCCTGAATGGAGTGAGGGTGGCTCTTTAAAAGATATTCTTCTATTTATTGCTTTTCTGGAGAGAAACAACTTTCTCTCCAGAAAGGCTGTTTTTCTGTGGTAAAAACTCTTAATGAAAATCATGATTTCAGCTTGAACACCACAACCAGCACTACTGTTTATGTCCATGAAATCTCCCTGGAAGCCTACTCCCATTAGTCCTCGGGCCGTGTGGCTCCTTTGTCTCGGTAGCTGCACAGCTGGGAAGAGAAGTAACTGGGACACAGTGGTCTGAAAACTGCAGTTAATTCTGAGGTAAAGTTTGTTTCCTTCTAGAGCGCAGGGAACAGCCATGCAGCAGCAACTTAAGAAGCTGAGTGCAGGTTTAGGGATATGGCCAGGCTAGGAGAGGAAATAAAGTACAGAAGAGCTGAAAAAAATACTGTACATTCTTTAGAAAAATTAGTTGACTGTGGCAGTATACAGACCTTTGGCATCAGCAGAATCCAAACGCTTGGGCCTCTGATTCGACTCAGAGGTTTCCTTTGGAAGGACTGCCAGTTCCACAGAATTTGAAAAGGGTCCTTCTCCCACCTCATTGGATGCAGATATCTTGACAATGTACACATTTCCTGCCACCAGGTTTTCTAGCAAAGCCATGGTTATTGCCCCTATAAATATATCAATTACAAATTAAATAAACCTTATTTTTTATCTTTTATAAAAACACACAATCATGACCCTTTATTTGAAAAATGTTTTTCTGATTATAAAAGTAACACATGTTTATTGTAGAACATTTGGAAAATACAGATATAAATAATGTGACAATCTCCCTTTGTTAACATTTTGGTATATTTGTGTGTGTGTGTGTGTGTGTGTGCATGCGTGCGCGTGTGTGTCTGTGCACGCATGCATACACACTGTACATGTATGAGTAAATATTTACTACACGCATTTTTTATATTTTAGAGTTTTCACTTAACACTGTACCATGCACACTGTCTCTATATAATCCTTCTCTGTAATTTTGTTTTAGGAGTTTTTAAAAGTTGTATGTATTTTTGTTTTGGTTTTGATATAATGTTTTTTATCCCCCCAAATTTTATATATACATAAAATTTGCTCTTTACATACTTTTGGACACAAACAGCATTAAAAACATTTTAGAATGTAATATTTCAAACACAGGTAAAGAGAGAATGGTATAATGAACCCAGATTCAACAGTCATAATTATATTTTTTAAATCCAATATGTAAGTCTTTTTTTCTTTTAGAAATGTTTAGGGATGCCTGCCTGGCTTAGTCAGTAGGGCATGTGACTCTTGATCTTGAGGTCGTGAATGTGAACCCCACATTGGGTATAGAGATTACTTTAAAAAATAAATAAAACTGAAAAAAAAGAGAGAAATGTTTAAAACTATTTATGGTAATCACTGTGATCTTGTTCTTCTTAAATTAGAAACAACACAATTATTTTTGTAAGTATGAATATATTTCTCACTCTCTCAATCATTATCTAAAATTTCTTGAAAATAAACAGGAAGGAAAATGCCAAAGTTATGTAGGAACTTCAGAGTGTTGAAGACCTAGATTTCAGATTAACTATGGAAACCACCACTGGTAATCCGCTTAGCATCTACTTCTCTCCAAAGTAACCATCACTTGAATTTATATATATTTAGTATCAAAGGATCTTTTCTGTGGGCATGGTGGCTAAAAAGGATTCCTATTTGTGCACTCTTATTACTTGTGGGGTCTCTCCGCTCTTGTTCTGCCACTGCACTAAAGTATTTTTCTTACAAAAGGGATTCCCACCCTAGGAATTAATCCTAATGTTAAGAATGTAGGTGTAAGAGGATCCAACCAGAAAGTTGTCCCAACCTGCATTTGTGGGCCGATATTCACAGGGAACCTAGCTTCCCTAAGGTGACTTCATCTCACTTTATCCCCTACTCAGAGCATCCTTATAATGGGTGATGGACATTAAGGAGGGCACTTGTTGGGATAAGCACTGGATGTTATATGTAAGGGATGAATCACTGGGCTCTACTCCTGAAACCAATACTACACTGTATGTTAAATAACTTAAATTTAAATAAATAAATCTTAAAAAAATAATAGCTCCAAAGAGCTTCTGATAGCTTGTAGCAGTCATCCCCAGGCCAGACCTCACTATTCTTTTACACTTGCTAGAGTGTGTTTCATTATGCAAGTAAAATGTGGGGTGATCTCAGAGCTCAGGTCATGATTCGGAGGCCACTCTGAGGTCACATGGTGTAAGGGAGCTGAGCCAAGCAGTTACGCGAGGGCTGAACATGCTTGTTTTCATGTTCTCTGGTTTCAGCTTGGCCTGAAGACAGTGTGAGCTACTTGAGTACACAACTGTTAAATAAACAAACAGACCCTTATTTAGAATCAGGAAGAGTCTCTCTACGGCTACCATGTTCTCAGGCAGGTGAATTAAAAACAAAACAAAACAAAACAGAAATGTATTGTGACAGGTTACAGTTAACTAGAAGGAGGAACATTTCAATTTCTTCACAACAGACATATAAATAAATTGAGTTTCCATTTTAGCACACAATACTTTATATTTAACTTTTTTAAATGCTTGGCAAAAACCAATCCATACCTGAAATTAAAAACCTTTTCATTTAAGTTTTATAAACAGATGAGCTTTTGGGACGTGTCCCACAAAAAGAATCTTCCTTCACACAAAAAAGGAAACTAACATTCTGGTTCCTTTATCAAGAACAAAACAGTTTACTCAAAGCAGTTCCCAAATATTGAAGTGATATGCCTGTCCCTATATTCTCTCAGCAGACTAGCTCAATCTCAATTAGTGTGACTACTCCAGTCCACAGCTGTTCACATGTATCTTAATCTTGAGCTGTTCTAGGAGTTTCACAAACCAGACAGCACATAGCCTTAGTGTTGGATCAATGTTGATCAAATGCTGGCATGCTACCAACTATGTAATTTGTGACTTGGGGCACATTACTGAACTTTAATTTCCTCATGGGGGCAATAATTCCCACCTCATATAATTATTAGAAAGCATTAAATAAACTACCACTGTCAAGTCTCTGACATAAGTGTATATACTCGATGAAAGGGAGTCTTCTTCCTCACTTCTGACCTTCCCTTCTTCCCCTTCTGGAAGACAGAAATATTTTACACATTTGAACAGCTTAACGTGGCTAGCATAATGCTTTGTGTAAGACAATTCTCAGTAAACTCCAATTGAACTTCTATTAAAAATGAGCTATTTATCACCAAAGGAGTGTTCGTTTAGGATAAAAAAGCACAGGGCAAGATTTTGAGGCTGGAGAAGTGCTCCAGAATGCAGTCTCAGAACTCACTTCTGTCTACATAAAGTGATTGTTTTCCAGTCCCATAGTCTTAAAAATCATGTACCTGGTGATTACTTCTTAGTTATACCACTAGTATACTTTTCATACCTCTCCCATGAATTTAACACTCCCACTGTTTAATCAACCTCTGCACTTGAACAGCTAGGAGGCATCTCAAATTTAACATGTTAAAAACCAAACCTTTGATTTCCCCTGTCAATTTTGCTTCTCTTTTTTCCTTACACTCCACATCAATCTGCAGGAAATCTAGTAGGCTGTTGTTTCAAATTGTGCTCTTATAGCTTCTTACTACCTTCCTCATTATCACTCCTGTCCAAATGCCCATTAACTCTCACATGGACACCTGTATGTTTAATGGTCTCTCAACTTCTACACTTAACTGCTTACAATCCATTTCTCAGGTGGTTGCCAGAGTAATCCTTTTAAATGTTTTTTTTAAGGTTGATTTTTTTATTTTAAGAGAATTGTGAGTGCAAGTAAGAAGGGGCAGAGAGAAGAGAGAGAAAATCCCAAGCAGGCTCTATACTATTAGTGCAGAGCCCAATGGCGGGCTCAAACTCATGAACCATGAGATCATGACCTGAGCTGAAATCAGATGCTTATCTGACTGAGCCACACAGGTACCCCCAGGATAGTCCTTTTAAAATGTAAATCTAATCAAAAGTCTTCAATGTCTTCCATCTCTCAGAATAAAATCTGTGGTCTACAAATTCCAGCCTATAACATCTGCCCTTGGTTTCCTCCCCCCGATCTTCTGCTTGCCTGCTCTTCCCCTTACTCTAGCCTCTCTGGCCTTCTTGTTGTTCCTCTAACATGCCAAGCACACCTATGTCTCAGGACCTTTGCACTTCCTCCGATATCCACACGGCTCTGCTCAGATGACATTTCTTCCAAAAGAATTTAACCTTACTACCTCCATCACTTTGTCTCTTTCCCCCATCGTAGCTTTCTTTACAGCATGTAGGACACTACCTGAATATTTACATATTTGTTTGTGTGTTACCTGAGATACAAGCTTTAATGGGGAAGGAACATTGTTTTGTTCACTGTAGTACTTGCCAAAGCCTGGAAAAGAGCCTGCCACACAATAATCACTCACTAAGAATTCATTTAATAACTTAATTTGTTCCTACTGTTGATATTCTGATTTAATTGGCAAATGTTGAGTTAAATGGATTCCCTTATTGAAGTACTTTAATTTCTAGTGTGAATCTCTAATAGGCGGAAATGCTATCTTTATTTAGACTAAATTTGGGGTGCCTGGGTGGCTCAGTTGGTTAAGCGTCTGACTTCGGTTCAGGTCATGATCTCACAGTTTGTGAGATCGAGCCCCACGTCGGGCTCTGTGCTGACAGCACAGAGCCTGGAGCCTGCTGCAGATTCTGTCTCTCATTTACTCTCTGCCCCTCCCCGACTTATGCTCTGTCTCTCTCTCTGTCTCTCAAAAATAAATAAATGTAAAAGTAATTTTTTAAATTTTAGACTAAATTTATTTATTCATAGAACATTTTTTTTTTTAAAGAAGGGCCATATTGGACAATATTGGGAAACTCATACTATGAGGAACAGAGTTCAGGAATTGCTGTAGTATAGGGCATAATTTCCCATAGTGCCTTTTGGATTTTAAAATAATTGACTAGTTTGTGCTGACTTACTGCAGATCTGGAAGGTAAAGACTATAATTTCTGATTCACTTTAAATTACACACAAGTATAATTTCATATCACATTTCTGTCCCATCATTTCACCATGTACAATTTAACCACAAATATCATCTGGTCATCAGGAATATTTTTTAAATGTTTTCACTAATGGGAATGCCTGGGTCACTCGGTCGGTTGAGTGTCTAACTTCAGCTCAGGTCATGATCTCATGGTTCATGGGTTCAAGCTCTGCGTCAGACTCTGGTCTGACAGCTCGGAGCCTGGAGCCTGCTTTAGATTCTGTGTCTCCCTCTCTCTCTGCCCCTCCCCTGCTCACACTCTGTCTCTCTCTCAAAAATAAACATAAAAATATTTTTTTAATGTTTTCAATAATGAAAAGATCTTATTCCACTTGGTAATAAATATGTGAATTAAATATACACATAAAAATGTGTATAGGAGATTGATACATAGAAAAGAAATATTGATATTCTTCCTCTTCCTTTTTCGTTTTCTTCTATCCTTTTACCTTTCTGAAAGTTGCCATAATTAGACATGAAAGACCATTTTACATTTTATTTTTTTCTTTATATGTATATTTATGTATATACACATAAAAATATGTATAGGAGATTGATACATAGAAAAGAAATATTGATATTCTTCCTCTTCCTTTTTCCTCGTTTTCTTCTATCCTTTTACCTTTCTGAAAGTTGCCATAATTAGACATGAAAGACCATTTTACATTTTATTTTTTTCTTTAAATGTCATGTTGCATTTTTGCATTTTGGTTTAAAAGAGGTGACTCAGGGTGCCTGGGTGGCTCAGTGGGTTGAGCATCTGACTTCGGCTCAGGTCATGATCTCACGCTCATAAGTTCCAGCTTCATACTGGGCTCTATGCTGACAACTCAGAGCCTGGAGCCTGCTTCCGATTCTGGGTCTCCCTCTCTCTCTCTGCCCCTCCCCCACTCGCGTTCTGTCTCTCTCTCTCAAAAATAAACATTAAACAATTTTTTAATAAAAGTGGATGACTCAAACCCTTTATGTTTTTTGCTCTCAAAAAAATAAATTCAATGTTTTTTTTTACCTATATTGTTCATTTTGCCCACTATGAAACACTAGCATTAGCTATAAAAAAGGTTCTCTATACTTAATAAAAGACAAAAGCTTTTTGCTAAGAATGTTTCTTAAGATCACAAAAGTAGGATAATGGCAAAAATAGATTTTTTCTCCCATGCATGATTATATAGTTAGAAAGGCTTATATAGATGTAAAAACCTGCAATTACAATCCATTTCACTACTGGGTCATCGGTGAGGCAAACTATTATTTTCTGAGCCTTGTTTGAAACTGACAAATGAATGCGTTGAAAGGAACCCAAACAAAATACTGTTTCTTTTTAGCCAGGTACAAATGAAGAGCTAAAGGGAATATATGCTCATGTGATAAATTAATTACTTATAAGTAATTACTTATAAATACACCTCATTAAATAAGTTCATCAAATGTGTCAATAAATCATTTTGGAATTAACTAAAACTAAAGTATACATTTGAAGAATACTGTGGTAGCCTGTAAGACTAATAGCCCTAAATAAATGGTGCCTCTGTCTATCCACACCCAAGGGCAGTCCCCTCCCACACTAACTCTGGGCTTGCCTACCTGATTTGCCTTGCCCAGTGGGACGTTAGCAAACATGATACAAGCAGAGGCTTGCATAGCTTTGTACATGCAGTTTCCTCCCTCCCCTCCTGATGTTGGAACTCTCTCCTGCTGTTTTTAAGCTTCCCACACTCTGTTGAAATCATGAGATGATTTAAGTCTCATGAGTGACCTCAAGAGAGACCAAGAGAAGAACTGCCCAGCTGATCCCAGTCCAAACTGCTGACTCATAGAACTGTGAGAAAATAAGATGACTAATTTTTAAAGTGGTTTGGTAGGAAGCAATAGATAATTGATACACATATAAAACTGTATTGCTGTCAAGTACTTATTACATTCAAGTCTCTTCAGTGACCATGAAATCATTACTTAGTGGGGCTTCTGCAGAATGAAAAATAGGAATATATAACTATTAAAATTCCAACTAAAGTCATCATTTGTTTGTGATAGAGCCCCTCCCCCGCTCACTCTCTCTCTCTCAAAATAAAGACATAAAAAAAGAAAAAAATTAAAAAATAAAATAAATTAAATTAAATTCAGTGTTCTTATGTCCCAATCAGCTTTTTCCTGTACTTAAGTGGACTCTAATATTTATATCGGCCAATTAATTTGTATGAGGACCATTTCAGTAGCTGTATACAGGACTGCTACCTTCAACCAGGTCTTCTTAACAGTGTTTGCTACTCCAGTGCAAGACATAGCACCCGAAATCTAGTAATCATCTATGACAATTCTCCCTTCTTTACCCCTCTCCTTCTTTACATAAGCTACCAAGTCCTGTCAATTTTACCTCCCTTGTATCTTTTGACCATCCTCTCCTTTCCATCTCAATCCTTAGTGACCTAATCCAGGCTTATTGTCTCTTTCCTGGACCATTATAGTAACCTCCTAGTCTCTGTATTACTCTTACCCATTCCTCCTGGACCAAACCCCTTCTATTCACAATAATCAAGAGTGATCTTTCTGGAATGTGAATCATATGCTCATGCTTAAGACATGCTGATAGCCTCCCAATGCTCTCCTCCGAATAAAACCCCAGTCCTTGGGGCCCTGGGGGGCTCAGTCAGTTGAGCTTCCCACTCTGGATCTCAGCTCAGGTTATGATCTCATGGTTCATGAGATTGAGTGTGGAGCCTGCTTGGGATTCTGTCTTTCCCCCTCTCTCTGCCCCTTCCCCACTCATGCTCTCTCTCTTTAAATTAAAAAAACAAAAAACAAAAAACCAAACATTAAAGAAAGCCCAAATCCTTAATAATTTACTTTATAAATATAAATTTAAAACAAACTAGATCCTTCTATTTGTTTCCATATCATCAATAACCTTACATTTCATCTTCTTTGATAATTTATGATCATATTTACCTTCTCGGTGTAGGACCTGCCATTCTCCTGCAATCCAGGCCTTCCTGGACGCGTACAGGATGGTATAGCGCGTCACCACTGTCTCTGGGCCGTCAGGGGGTTTCCAAGAAACCAGAGCAGTGTCGTCCTCTATCAACGTCACTTTTACTCCAACTGGTGGGCCTGCTGGGGCTGTGCACACATGTAAGAAATACTATAGTACCAGGATTAAATGGTAAACACTCAAATACCTAATAGATGGATAGTCATGGAAAAGAGTTAGAAAAGCTATAAAAAAATCACACTATAAAAAAATCACAGCTGTTATAGATCATTAGTGATAAGGGTAAAATACTAGTTTTCTTCTTTTTCTGAGCGGCAATTTCATTTTTATAATATTTAAAACATCATGAAAAAGGAGATGGTGGAGTCTTAGATGGGGAATTACTAAATCAAAGGGTGTAAGCATTTTTAGGATTTTTGATATTGTTTTGCCAAATTGATAACTAAGAAAGGTTTACAATTCCACCAGCAGCAATTGCCCATTAAACAGAGTCTCACACCCTGTTTAGGAATTGAATTTAAACTACATTTCTTACTAAAATGTACAGAATATACATTTAACCTGATCCAGGAAGCCACTAAAGGATATACTTCTGAGACCAAAACATTTAGTTATTTTCCAAAAAGATGTGAATCAGTGAGTTTACAGGACAGGCTTTAGACTAATTATTTGTATCTGGAGAAGTAGTAAAGTGTTGAGATTTTAGTTGACCCCAGTTTAATATGAACTAAAAGTATGAAGAGCTGGGTTTTGGCACCACATCACATTTGGGAATACAGCCAAAACCACAGTAAAGAGGCCCTATGCTCACTGGAGTAAATATCCTTCCTTTGTTTTCTCTCAGCGTAAGTAGAACAGAGCTGCACTGGTCCTTATACAGATCATCCACTCCTTCACTTTCATCCTAGAGAAAAGGAAATGCAGGCCTACAAACATGAAATACCTCAGCAACAGGCGCAGGTAAGCTACAGAAATGGTGCTCAGTCAGGGATCACATTCACGGCACTGTGCACACAACCTACCACTCACATTTGCTCTAATGTGGGCTCCTAACATCATTAAATACACTATTTCCTTACTTTCATTTTAAATTGAGTGCAGTCTTGAACAGCACATCTGATTTTAGAAAATTTAGTGTTCCCTAAAGAAAGGGGCTAGATTTAAGCCCACCTGCTTGTGCAATACATGCAGTGAGAGGAACTTTAAAAAAAAAAAAACATAATAAAGGAAAATAAATTTCAAGAAATTTCAAGAAACAAAACAAAACAGATGCATACAGGTCAACCAGGGTGGCAACCCGGGTGGCAACCCGGGTAGTATCTTCTTTAAAATGACATATATATATATATATTATTTACACATTTAGGTAACTGTCTTTACCTTCTGGAAGTGTAGAATGGTAGACAACAGGGCTCCAGGGACTGGAAAGCTGATCCACATGCAATCGCACAGCAAATTCATATTTGGTGTTGGGTTCTAGACCCTGAACCAACATGTGAGTTTCTGATCTATAATAATGAGTAGTGAAGTTGTTAATGCTGGTAGTGCATTGTTTCTGAAAGATTATCGGCGTTTCTAGTCAATATAGGTAAGGCATACTGTTCTTATTTATCACCTCCTCATTTTCTTTAAAATAATTTTTTTTAGCCTAAACGAGCAATCTCATTTGACTATTAAAATATGTTTGGTATTATCCTATATAAACTAGCTTACAAGTTGCCTCTCTTAAAGGAAACTAGGAAATTAGCAATATAGAAATGTCCCAATACAAAAGGATTTCCTCTGAAATACAAGTCAAATAATTTTTTTAAGTTTATTTATTTTGAGAGAGAGAGAGAGAGAGCCAAGTGAGCAAGCATGAGCAGGGGAGAGGGCAGAGAGAGAATCCCAAGCAGGCTCTGTGCTGTACACCCCTGACACAAGGCTCAATCCCACGAACCTTGAGATCATGACCTGAGCTGAAACCAAGAGTTGTACACTTAACCAACTGAGCCACCCAGGAGCCCCTGTCAAATCATTCTTTTAAATCATAATAATGGGCATCTTTCTAACTATAACCAAGAAAACAGAATAACTAGTTTTATTTTTTGATGCTAGTATAAAAATGGTCTTTTGTTTTTTCCCTTAAATATACTAAGTTTGGGGGCCCCTGGGTGGCTCAGCCGTTTAAGCATCCAACTTCGGCTCAGGTCATGATCTCACCGTTTGTGAGTTCGAGCCCCAGCGTCGGGCTCTGTGCTGACAGCTCAGAGCCTGGGGCCTGCTTCGGATTCTGTCTCCCTCTCTCTGCCCTTCCCCAGCTCATGCTCTGTCTGTCTCTCTCTCTGTCTCTCAAAGATAAAAATAAAACATTAAAAATTTTTTTAAAAAAATTTAAAAAAATATGCTAAGTTTAGCCACTTGAAAGTAATCCTAGCTTCTTGTCTAATCTTACTGCATGAGGCTGGGGAAACAACAAAAAAAAATCATTTACAGAAACTAAATGTCAAAAGATAAGAGTTTTCAGAATTCGATATGGTAAAGATGCAAAACTCCCAGCCATTTTATAAGTAAGGGAAGTCCTGAGACAAGTGCTTACAGCTAAAGCTTAAGATGGCTGGAGATGGTAAGAAAGAAGTGTGAATGGGGAGAAGAGCAAAGAAAAACACCATTACTAGAAGCTACATACGTTTGAAGGTATAGAACCAAAGAAGCATTCTGCAGGCCGACAGGGTTACATCGGATGGTGTAGTTAATTATTTGTGCAGTGGTGAACGCAGGCCTCCTCCAGTGCAGGAAGATGGAAGATGAGGTGTTAGCCTTCGCATAGAGATGGTGGGGTGGTGGTGGAGGAGGAACCATGCGATCACGAACAGCTATTGAGAAAGACAATGTTATTTTACTGTACGGTGTAATATTACTGTAGAAAGTGGTAAAATGATAAAATCATAACTCCCCACCCTATAAATTGGCTTTAAGTCTTTCTTCCACTAAAGAGGTTCATAGATATATCTAGAGATGTATCATTCAATTCTGAGCAACTCTTCCATGACTTAGAGAAGGAATTAAATATTATCAGTACTTATACTGTAAAACAGAAGCACAGAGAAGCCAAACTACTGGCTGAAACATCCAGAAGGCCAGCAATGGACTTAAAATTAAACCAACACCCTCCTCAGTAGCAATAAAACCTAAAAGATCTTAGCAACAGTAAAAGTGAACAGAAATGGGAAGAAAATAAATAGCCTCGAGGTTAAAGCAGATAGGTATTCAGGGTTATTTTTCCCAACTAAATTTCTAATGGGCTTTTGCTTGCAAAAGTAAAATAGGTTCTTATAATTAAATACATCTCACTTATATATTTATTTTGAGCATGCACTTGTTCAAGGTAACTATGTTAGGCACCATGGAAGATATAAAACCACCAATGATTCCACCAGTAATGAGACTTAAATTTACAGAAGGAAGAGGAGAAAAAGGGCTGTGAACCATACAGAGTGAAGCGTGCTCCCATAACTCTTACTTACACACGCATCCTGGAGTGCTGACTGTCTGGTCTGCCTGATAGCCATCTTCTATGTTGTTGTAAGCCAGGAGCCTCACATGATATTTTCTTCTGGGGTCTACAAAGAAACTGACAGGTAATAATTTGGTCCAGCCCTCTAGATAATCAGCAAGTCTAGAGCCTTTCTAGATTTTGGTTTAAAAATCCTCTGAATGCCTCACAGTTTGAGATGTTTTTTCCTTTCCCTATCCTATATATAGTGACTCAGCAATTCACCTTAGTATGACCTTGCTACTGTGACTATCAGTTATTTAAAATTTTACTTAACCTCGCTTTGGACAGTAACATTACCACTATTACTCTTCCTCCTCCTCCTCCTCCTCCTCAACTATCAGACAGATTCTTGATTCTAAAAGGCAACCTGATGGATCAGTTATAAGAGGTTATATGACATAGAAGTTTTTTGTTCAGTTATTTGAGGGTAGCTAACTTGAAAGCATGGAAATCAAAGTGAGATTATTTCCTCTCAAAGAGGAATTATAATTGTCATTCTTTGATACCTTTAAAATTCTTCATAACTATGTGTTATTTATCTCAATGCGTGTACTTCCCAGAATCTGATTTTCAAGCTGACCCCTAAATTCACCAAGAAAGAAAAGTTGGAGCTCCCTCTACTGGTGCTCATTCATGGTCTGGTCATAATATGAAAACCAAAGTCCTTCCCATACATAATCACAACAAAAAAAAAATGTTCAGGTTTTTGAGGAAATAAATGGTTGTACATTTTAAATGATATATTTTAGAACATATTCAAGAAGTTTAATGATACAAATATATTTAATAATAACTGTTTATGGTAACATTTAATTATAAAGTATTTACCTGGGGCAAAATTAAATGCCATTGAGAAATACTGTATTTTTCTTCCCCAGCTTTGTTGAGGTACAGTTGACAAATGTAAGCTGTATATATTTAAGGTATACAATTGATGCTTGACATATGTATACATTGTGAAGTAACTACTACAGTTGAGCTCATAAACATATCCATCATCTCACACATCCATCATCTCACACATCTCACACATTTTTGTGTGTGCATATACGTTGAATACACTCTTAGTAAATCTCAAGCATATAATACAGTATTGAAAACTATTATACTCACCACTCATCAGATCTCCAGAACTTATTCATCTTACATAAGTGAAACTTTGGACCCTTGAGCAACATCTACCCATTTCTCCCCCCCACCTCCCAAGACCCTGGCAATCACCATTCTACTCGTTGCTTCTATGGGTTCAACTGTTTTGAATTCCATACATTAGTGAAATCATACAGTAATTGTCTTTCTGTGTCTGGTGTATTTCACTTAGCATAATATCCTCTAGGTTCATTCATGTTGTGCAAATGGCAGAATTTTCTTCTTTTTTTAAGGCTGAATAAATATTCTATTGTGTATATATGCCATATTTTCTTTACCCATTCACCTGTCAGAAGACATATAGGTTGTTTTCATATTTTGGCTACTGTGAAAAATGCTGCAGTGAACATGGGGTGCAGGTCCTCTTCCAAGATACTGATTTCATTTCCTTTTGATATATATCCAGAAGTGGGACTACTGGATCATATAGTAGCTTTATTTCTAATTTTAATGTATTCCTATATGATACTTGTATAAATAATAATAAACACATAAATACACCCTATATTTCATGAGGGAAAAATCATCCTTAATACATATAGCCAATGTGGGAAAACTTAGAAAAAAAAGGATAAAAATAATTATAGAGTAAATTTAAACATTTAATAATCTAAAAATAAATTGTGAAGTTAATTAAAATTTCAAAAATAATTTGTACATTTTATTTTTATTTTTATTTATTTATTTTTAAATTTTTTAATGTTTTATTTATTTTTGAGACAGAGAGATACAGAGCATGAGCAGGGAGGGGCAGAGAGAGAGGGAGACACAGAATCCGAAGCAGGCTCCAGGCTCTGAGTTGTCAGCACAGAGCCCGATGCGGGGCTTGAACCCACGAACATGAGATCATGACCTGAGCTGAAGTCGGAGGCTTAACCAACTGAGCCACCCAGGCGCCCCAAGAGTTTGTACATTTTAAAGCTGATATATTCTAATAGTTAATATTAAAATTCATTAAAAGGATGCCCTAAAATAGAAAATTTTTATTTCTATTTATTTTGAGAAAATAAAAACCACAAGAAGAAAAATTTACACAACTTAGAATATTTCTATACTTATTAGAGAGAAAGTAGGAAAACTAATATATGATTATACTATAGAAAATGTTTTTTGAGACATTATCTCATTTGAGTACAACAGAATTCTATAATATATGTTATTCCCATTCTATAAACTGTGGTACCAAGGTATTAAGTAGCTACTTAATATGTCCAGTGTTACACAAAGCTAAACTAAAATATTTCTATGACAAAGAACATACAGGGTCCTTTAAATTTACACAAATACATGGTCTTTTGTCATAGCAAGTAAGTCTGTCTCCTTATAATGAATTTTAAAACAAGTATTTTCAAACATTTTATAAAATAATTACAAAAAACACAAATCTATTTGGATTTCATTACTCAAATGATTTCCAACATTTAGCACTAAAATTCTAAGATTCAAAGATTTCTGTTCAGATTAATGGCTACTTAATTTTAATCTGTGTTCTTCTTTCTTTCCTCCTCACATATTGCTAAATTCATTAGTCAAATGAATCCTGAGTGCCAGCTTACAAATACTCCCTCTGAAGGGGTACAAATGGAATTCATTTGGCTCTCTGCAGTCTAGTTCTTCAAACATACTTCTTTATTGTCTCTACTCAATCAGAAGAGTGTCTTTGGGAAAGTCTCCTGGGAATGGGGCACCATGCCAGGAATTAGGAAATACTGAAAAGGAAGGGTGGATGAGACAGAGTTTGACTAAAGTAGCTCACATTCTCAGGGAGCCAGACATGGATATGGCTTCACAGAAAGTTGATTTTTTAAAGTATTTATTTATTTTTGAGAGAGATCGAGAAAGACAGAGAATCCCAAGCAGGCTCTGCACTGTCAGCTCAGGGACTGATGAAGGGCTCTAACTCATGAACTGTGAGATCATGACCTGAGCCAAAATCAAGAGTCAGATGCTTAACCAACTGAGCTACCCAGGAGCTGTCACAAAAAGTTGATTTTGATGAGATTTAAGAGTCTGGGTGGAGAGATTAATCTTTTTTCCACTATGCAAACAATCAATCAACACGTCATGAATATTTCTCTGCAATGGTTATTTATTTTTAGTCCTAAAATCGATTCTTCATCTTCCCTTCTTCCTCTTTAAAAAAACGAACTGCTTATATTAAATTTTAAACCCCAAATCGACATTTTATTGCTGGTCAGACAGAAGAGGCCTATGTATCCCGAGAAAATGAGAGAAAAGGATTGCTCCCCAAACACACCCAGCACCTGTACAACCCACTCGGCACAGACTCTAACAAGCCAGCGTGAAAAGGAGCCACTCTTCTGGTGCCCATCTGGAAACCATCCAAATCTCCAGAGCAACCATCTCAGTGCTGGGCTCCTTCCCTTGCTTGTTTCCATGAGGTCAGGAAAAGGCAAGCCATTAGGCTGGCAAATCAAGTACATCAAGTGCACGAGATTCCTTCGTATCCACACACAAAAAAGTACAAGAGCCAGGATAATTTTGGAAACAGTTTTAGCAGAAAAAAATTAAAACAGAAGACATACTATGTGGGGAAAAAAATCTGAGAGAGAAAATCCACTTAAATGTTTGTTCACATGTGATCAATTCTTTATGCTCTTCAAAGAATCTCATTAAAAAAAAATAAAAGTGCCAGGCTGGGGACCACGCTGGGCAGTGGGCCATGTGCATTTGCCATGTGCTTTAAGGCTTTAAGAAATAGGACTCCAATCTCAAGATCCAGTCACTGTATTATTTTGGTTTGTTAATCCAGAGACCCTGGAACAACATGGCCCATTTTTATGCATCATTTGTTAGAAATTTGATGTCATAGACCCAGGGGACTAGAGCCCTCAAATAATGTTAAGATGAACATTATCAGGCCATAAGAGTTATCAGCTCATAAGAATTATCAGCTAAGAAAGAAAACAGAGGACAGCTACAGAATTAAAATTAAAGCTAGAGTAACAACAACAACAACAACAACAACAACAGTTAGGACCAACATATTAAATATAGTTAAATGCATAAGTAATGTACCTTAGCATAAGTAGCAAAAGTATCCAAACTCTACAGTTCTGAAAAGACCCTCTGTTGCATAAAGGACAGAGTAGAGACCCAGGATCAACACTCTGAAATGCCACAAAGAACCAGTTTCCAAGGCCTGCTAACGGTCCTTCTTGAGTCAATCATTGCCACGTATGTGGTTTTTGGTTACATGAGACTCAGCAGACTTAGGCTGTATGTGGTTTATGGGGAAAACAGCAAAGTCAGGAAGGGCAGCCACAGAGAACAGTGCAGGCCTTCCCAAAACCCAGTGAGGGAAAAAGGAGAAAGGGAGAGAGTTGGTCCCATTTGCTTCAAAACTCAACACAAGGGGCATAAAAACCACTCATGAGGGTTAATTCTCAATGGTCTCAGAGGTGATGGCTCAGATGGGTAGTATTTGGATTTATGGTTAAACCTGCTTAAAGATTTAGCAATATATAAAGATGATCAGGAAAGAAAGCTCAAATTAATTTAACACAAATCTCTAGGAAGTGTCAGCTTACGGTTAACATGATCATTGTCCCAGCCAGAGTAACTTGAACCTTTATTACAGAGTCAACTTTTTAATTTTTTTTTAACATTTATTTATTTTTGAGAGACAGAGAGAGACAGATCATGAGCAGGGGAGGGACAGAGAGAGAGAAGGACACACAGAATCAGAAACAGGCTCCAGGCTCCAAGCTGTCAGCACAGAGGCCGATGCGGGGCTCGAACCCACAAACTGTGAGATCATGACCTGAGCCGGAGTCAGACGCTCAACCAACTGAGCCACCCAGGCACCCCTTAGAGAGGCAACTTTTGGCAGAAAAATGAAGATCTCCTTCCTGAAACATTATTATGGCTACATCCCTTCTCTTTTCTCCTCTGACTCTAGGACTTGCCTCACTTTCTTTCCTTTCTGATTCATTCTCACCCCCAACTCTTCCACTTGAGTTTGTTTTACATCAGGAGACATCAGAACCAGAAGTTTGGTCACAGGTATCAAACATTTGTCAAGTCCCTACTAAAAGTCAGGCACTATAGGAAGCCATAACTCTTGCTTTTAATTTCAGTCTACCAGAGTACAGACTGGCAAATGAATATTCTGTATGTATTATTTACTAACCGTAGAGCCTTGAGCATATTTTTTACTTTGCTAAGCCTTGTTAATTTCATTTGGAAAATAGAGATATAATCCCTCACAGGGATTTTAAGAGTACTAAATGAAATCATGGCTATTAAAAACTCTGCACAGTTCCTATAATTAGTAAACACACAATATTATTGTTGCTACGATAATGAGGAAAGTTGCCCAGGAAGCAGAAAAGATTCTACCAAAAATATGGTGCACTTAAACTTGGGAATCATCTTTGTGAAGGTAAATAAATATCAAGGATGTTCATTCATATAGGCAAGGTCGGGAATCAAAAATGTCAGTAAATTAGCTATTAGCAAATACTAAAGCTGAGCTCTAAATATTCTCTGTCCTCATTAATATTCCCTGGTTTGTGGAGCAGGCAAAGGCTCCCAAGTGTGTGTGTGGTATGTATATATGACTGAAGGACCTGTGTCTTGTGTTCATGGTCACTAAGAATGCTTGCTGTTTTGGCTACCATGTCACATGGTGTATAACACTCTCAGTTTCAAATCCACCCTCACCCACGTCTTTCATGTTAATTTAATACTCTCTTATCTGCTAACAAAGAAACTACCTGTGATATAAATGCTTTGGGAGACATAATAGATTTCTTCCCTAATGGAAGAACAGTATATTGTTTCATGAAATGGAAATATGGAAGTTTGAAGACTAGCATTAGAAACAGCAAATAGATGGAGACAACAAATTCATTCATTTAATTATAACCAGTTTTAACAATTAGGTATTTATTACCCCCAATGACTACAACTCAGAACAAGAAAAATGTTCAATAAAATGAGATTCGCTGTAATGCCCGTCTTTTCAAGGACTTGACTTAAATCCATTCTAAAAGCATATGATTTAACAATAATCACATATTAATGGTATCTTTATGTATCTTAAGTAACCTACAAAAACTGTGCTACAATATACCCAGTTTTCATTGCATATATTTTGCCAAAGACCACAAAACAAAAAACTCAGGTCTTCCAGTGTTTTACTCAAATAACTTGAATTTCTCTTCTCTAACACTAGATGGCATCTGTGTGCCTGTACGGAGAGTGATGGCCCCTGGCTCATCCAGCTAGGGAAGGTGGGAGCTATTCAGGTACCAGCTAAAACTATGAATGAGCAATTCAAAACAGATATGCATGAAATACAACGACTGCTTAAGTTTCGCCAAATGAAGAATTGCATGAATTGCAAAGCAGTGAAAAGAAAAAAGGGTGCCTTGGATTAGTATTTGTCATATAAATGAATATTTCACGTGGAATTTAAAAAACCCCGTGAGCTAGGTTATTGCTTTCATCACCTGACGTCTACAGAGAAGGATGCTGAGACAAACAAAGGACAGCTTTCCTAATGACTCAGTGCTACTCGGAAGCTAAGAGACAGTCTAGCACAATGGTGAAGGTTTGAGATGTCAGGCCCAGGCTGCCTGGATTCCAATTCTAGCTTGGTCACTACCGTGCAACCTGGGGTAAGTTATTTTCTCTCTCTGTCCCTTAGTTAAAATCACCTGTAAGACAGCTATGATGACAATAACAGAATCTACCTCTGGAGGCTGTTGGGAAGAGGAAATAAATTTATTCACAAACTTACAAAAGGGCCAGTATGTAACAATAATGATATGATATACTGATGAAAACTTCAATAATAATAAAATAATTACTCTCAGTATCACATGACTCCAAATCCCTTGCTCCCTCTCAGGTAGAAGGGCAGGCTGGCATAGTGATTAAAGGTACAGGATCTGGAACCAGACTACTTGGGTTTGAATTGAGTTTCCTCAGCTATAAAATGGGAATTAAATGGGTTTATATTTGTAAAAAAAAAAAAACAAAACTTTTAAAAATGCCTGGCACTTGGTAGGTACTTTTTAGTGCTAAATAAATAAATGTAGGAGAGAGGGCTGGTTTGAGAATTAGGGGATTTGGATTTTAATCTTCAATTTTGTAGCCATGTGGCTTCAAAGGCAGTCTCCTGGAACTTGGTTTCCTCTTTTTTTTTAATGTTTATTTATTTTTGAGAGAGAGAGAGTGCAAGTGAGGGAGGGGCAGAGTGAGGGAAACACAGAATCTGAAGCAGGCTCCAGGCTCCTGAGCTGTCAGCATAGAGCCTGATGGAGGCCTTGAACTCATGAACTGTGAGATCATGACCTGAGCTGAAGTTGGACACTTAACCAACTGATCCACTCAGGGGCCCCTCAGTTTTCTCATCTTTAAGATTAGCAAATTGAAATAATCAGTTTGTTTCAAATTTGTTTCAGTAACAGTGTATTAGGGGGAGCTAAGACAAAGGTACAAGGAAGTACCAGGTAAGACAGGAAACACTCCTGCAAACAGATTTGTTAAAACTCTAAGGGAATTCAAAAGAAGGAAAGATTACTAGTAGTTTTTCTAGGAGATAGAGGGTTCATTGAAGAAATACATGTGAGCACAATTTGATTTTTATAGTAAGTACAGGGGAGAAGAGAGCAGGTCCAAGGATAGAATATAAGCAAAGGCTAAGGGACAGGAACATGTGGATCAGGGATGAGTAATGCGGAGGAGCTCCGTGGAGGGTGCATGAGTGAAAGTCATGTAGAAGTTAGGCTAGGGGTAGATCTCAGAGACCTCTGACAGCCAAGCTAGCCATTATGGATTGTTATATATACACACAAGATGGCTTGACTAAACAAATTGTTGAGAGAAGGGATTAATGAGAAGGAATCTGAAAACTCCCCAAGTTTCCAGCCTGTGTTGACTGGTAGAAATAGAAGAAATAGAAGAAATAGAAATAGAAGAAGATATGCTTGGAGGATCCTATGACATGCTAGAGCAGAGATGCCAGAGGAACATTCAAGTGGAGGTGACCAGTGGTGTGGGCTGGAGCCAGCAGTTAGGATGGAGAGCCAATGAGCAGTGATGTACACAGAGAACAGGGTACCAAGGAAAGAAAAGACAGCAGGGACTAGAAACCAAGGTTTGAGACAGGAAGTGGTGTTAAGAAGTCATGAGGAAAACCCGGAAGGTAAAATATCACAGGAGTCATGAGAAGATGGGTTGGCAATGACCAGTGCTATAGAGAAGTCACTGAGGGTAAAAGTGACATCTGGAATCTACGTCATTTAACAGAGTAAATTTATCAGGAAGGGTTGGGGTTGGGGGGGTAGCAGAAAAAAGAGTTAAGTAACAAGGAAGTGGTGGGATGCTGGAGGCATGGCTATAAAAAGCAGAATGAAAATAAAAATGCATTATCTTCTGATATGTACCAAAATGTTTATAGTGGTATCTAGTTCTATGTGGTAGAATTTTTAGTTATTCTACTTCTTATATTTCTACCTGTTCTACAATAAATATGAATTTTTTTGGTAATAATAAAACAGTAAAGAATTACTGGGGAAAATGTATTATCTTTTATATGCCAACAAGCTGCTCTGTATTTTATATGTATTATCTTAAATAATCCTCTAATAGCCCTATATATCAAGAACTTTTTTTTTTATAGATAAGGACACCTTGTATATAAGTAAATTAGCTTTTGTTTCAGAATTAACCACTCTTCTACACAGAATATCCAAAAATGTATTTCAAACTTCCCAGGTTCTTTAATATGTTAGAAATAACCGAAATTTGTTTTGATGCTTCACAATCATCCTTATTAGCATCAATTACTATAGCTTCCATAGCACAGAGTAGTGGTTTGTTTGTTTTTAACTTATTTTTGTTGACCTTCAGCTCCAATTCTGCTTCTAGGCCTATTTTCTGAAAAGCCAGGGGCTATACAACCACTAATGCTTGAGAAGCCAGATAGAAAAACATGTCAGAATATGTGTATATTAAGAGAACACATTCTGAAGAATGGCATCGTGTCTTACTGAGTGCCTTCATGACTTAAAACCCTTTTGTGACTTGCTTCTGGGTTTTAGGTTATCTCTGAAGTAAGCCCCGATGGTGTGAGTGATATTAACATATATTCAAAGTCGCCAAATACACAGAACAAAAGCAGAATAATCAAGAGATGTAATATTAAAGAATAAATAAACTTTAAGGAGAAAACATTTAAGAATTCCAGTCTTATCAGACTTTGATCATTGTTCTGCCCTTAAACTTCTCTAAGATACAAAAGGTAAAAATCAATAGGCTTACTTAGGAAGTTTCCACACCATACTTTCTTCCAAACACTATGAAGGCCAAGTGTTCTCTGATGGAAGATAAACCCAGACAGTAAATCTGACAGACATCAATTCAAACTTTAGTGTTTTGCTGTTACACTAACATTTCCAAAAGTCTGGTTTCCTGGAAAATGCATAATAGAAAACCATTATTTACAAAGTATTTAGCTGCGGACCAACAGAAAGAGAGAGTATTGGCGTCACAAAAACCAGGCCTGCTTGCTTGAGCCGCTGTGTTGGTGAGGTTCCAGAAGCCTTCAGAAGAGCCAGGCCGGAGAGGGCAAGTCCAGGGTAGATAAAATGAAACAAGCAAGCACCTGAGGTCAGGACCATGAAAAAACTTTTATCTGACATGAATAAATAGCCACCTCTGACATCATTTCTAAATTTCAAATCTGGGTAAGACTTACTGAGTTTTATTCCCCATTCTTCTAGGGAAAACTTCTCGGGTGTTGGGGAAAATAATCTTCCTGAGACCAAAGGAAAATAAAGCAACTTCACCTACTTTGGGACAGTCCCTGCCACTTGGTTCAGTTTAGACATGGAACACATTTGGTACAATGTCTTGGGAAAATACAAAGCATTACTTTAAACATCCATATGTACTAACTTAAATTTGCTTAAAATATCACTACAGAAAGCTTTTGCTTATGTTAGCCACAACGTGTCACACTTAACATGGCTTTAGAAAAGTATCAAATAAATTAGACTATACATGCAGAGGTAAACAGCAATTTGAAAATTTACAGTGATGTAAAATCGCTGCGTGTGAAGTCTGGAAATGTTAAATTAGGAAATGCTCAGAATAAGTGACAAAGGTGAGATTCTGAAGGATGAAGCCTAGTGTCTGGCCCGATGTACATTTTTAATTTAAGCTTTTGTGTTACAAGGTTTTGTGCAGGCCATTGTTCCCCTGTGGTCCGACTGGAGAGCCCCTTGGTCTGGCTAGCCAGGGTGACTGCACTGCCCCCAAGCCTGTCCCTCCAACACAATACCCCCCATATAATTATTCAGAGAAGAGGCCAACAGGATGACTGCTGTGACACCTGGGTCGTGGCCTCTGACACAGGATCTGGGGCCAGCTCAATTCTGGTCCAGCAGTAGAGGAGCAGGAAAAATGCTAAGGGGGATGGGTGGGAAAGGAAAGCAGAGTGAAACACTCTGCTTTAACATGCAATGTTTAAAAGGACAGTAACAAAAACACAAATCACATGTCAACAATGTGATTCACCTTCAAGTTATCCAAATGTTGTTAGGTTTGTACATTTCTCCAGTCTGAGAAACTGAGGGAGAAACCATAGGGACATGAGAGGAGCAGGCCTCTTTCAAGCGGGAATTCTTTGTCTCCTGTCATCAGAGTTAATTCATGGGGAAAGTTAATTCATGATAGTTAAAACAATGCCTGGCATGAGAGTGCCAGTACGCTGATTTAAAAACAGAGGTCTTCAGCTTAAAAAAAAAAAAAAATCAGCAAAAAAACTGTAAGTTCTACTTTCAGCCTTGATTAAAAATTTCATTCTCCTTTTGTTTATAAACTGAATTTCTGCAAGGGATTGTTAATGATAAACATTTTTCCTATCACATTATAAATTTAAAGCATTTTTGCTAATGCTCACTATACCGAAATGTTATAAGTCTGCTCTGTGGTAATACAGAATATTTGAGTGTAAAATGACACAAGGGCAAATGGAGTGGGCGCTGCCCCACTCTCCAATCTACCCTTCGTGTTCTGGGTAACACCTCTCTGTGGAACCTGAGGGTAGAGTATTTGTCTAAACCTGAAATGACTCAGTGCCTTTTGTTCTGCCCCCCTGAAGGGCCTGAAGACAAATAACACCTCTCGCTCCCAGTGAAAACATCCCCTCTCCTATTGAGTTTAGGATAATTTAGAAGAAAGTTCTTTGTATGTGACATTTGAGAACCCGTTTCCTACCAAAATAAGTACACCCTATTGATAATCTCTATTTAAATTACACCCTATTGATAATCTCTATTTAAAAAACCTCCGCTCCCAAAAAGACTGGGATTTGTTTTGCAAATCCAGAAGCAAATGGCTTTTTCGATCATGTTGTGTTCACTAATATTTTGGTCATGTTGTTTTCTGAACACGCGATTTCATTTTTATACATCTATCAGGCTTTCAAGACTTCTTGTAAAAACTATTTTTCATTTTTGACAAATGCATTACTTGAGGCTGTCTGGAGAAGAAATATTTGAAGATTCCTCCTTGAACATTGCCATGAATGAATCTGATTTACATCCAAACCCTGAAAAACGAATCTCCCACACACATCGTTTTTGATCTTTTATGTTCTTTTCTTACGATACTCCTTTCCCTTTGTGAATCCCCGTGGAAGAAAGGCACCTCACTGGTCCAATTTTTTAAGACGAGAGAGCAAAGCCACCACATCATCAATTAATGGGATGATGTTAGTGGTTGATACTTCCTTTGGGATGGGGAGGAGAAAAAGGAAGACTTCAAAAGAGCAGCGGCTTAACTGTCCCCAAATTTATGATAGCTTTACGTGAACAGTACTAATGAGGCTGGTCCTTTAAGTCCTGAATAACTTAAAAATGAATAAAATGGAGGGGCGCCTAGCTGGCTCAGTCAGAGCATGCACCTTTTGGGTTGTGAGTTCAAGCCCCACACTAGGCACAGAGCTTACATTTAAAAAAAAAAAAAAGTTAAAAAAAAATTTTAATGAATAAAATGCAGTAATTGCCGATTGTAAGAATTTATAAATATAAGATAAAAAATGTCTTAGACTGGGAGAGGAAATGAGGCCTCCAAGGACAATTTAAGGTGCTGTAAAATTTACAACTAAAGTTTACTTAAGAAAATGAAACAAATTCCTTTAATTATGTTGCTATTTCTATCAGGAGCAATTCTTATCCTAAAAACATCCAAGTACTTGACTTACGATACTGTACTTGGCTTAGCATTTGTTTAAGTAGCCGCTCGGTCTGCCAGCACACTCACGCTGTCTGTCTCACATACATCACTGCCTTACAAACAATATTTTTATAGACTGACAGAGAGAGCCTATTCATGACAACCAAACTTCCCCTGAAGCCACGAAATAAATTTCCTTCCAGGACTAACATTTCTCTGTTTCACTGTCATGGGCTCGCCATGCCATTTTGACCCTTTTGTGAGGCAACATGAAAATACCATCTATCATCTCCTGAACCGCAGTGACTTGGTCGGAGGTGCACAGTTTCATTGCAAAAACATCTGTGGTTTGATAACCATTCCTCCAAATCTCGGCCCTAGGCAGTAAAAAGCATGCTTACGTGATGAGAAGGATGTAGGTAGACAGCTTGAAACCAATCTTAAATTTCTTCTCAAATGGGAAATGCAAGCCAGCGAAATATCGGCCTCATCAATCATAGTGATAAAACACAATCATGTTATTTATTTATGCCTCCTTTAGAATTCACAAGAAGCACTATGTTACAACAATTTAAACTTTTCTGAATGTATCACTCTGAAATTGATGTTAATGTTAGCATATGAGAGAATTCTGAGAGTTTTCTGATACAAACAGGTGTAGGTCATTACCATATTAATTGCCTATAAACAGCCTATTCAAATTCTATATAAACCTTAATCTGTCAGGTATTTAAAAGACATTAAAGATCACTGAGGTACTGGAAAGTATTCACTATAACTTAAAATGGTTTTCAACACATGTCATAGAGAGTCTCAAACAATTGAGCATTCAGAGTTAAATCAAAAGGATTTTCTGATAAATAAAACACTGAACAGAAGATCTAAGGTTTCTTATATTAACTATCTGTTATTTCAGAAGTGCTGTTGTTTTAACTATGTGCATCATCATTGAAAACACATTCCTAATTTGGAGAAACTGATTAAAGATTAAAAACACAGTACAGGGCATGTTTAACCTTTTAAACTATTTTTTAAACATTTTGCTGATATGCTTTATTACTTGTTCTCTTACTTGCATGTGCATGTGCAAGTGAGTGTACATACACATTTTCTTTTGTTGAGCCGTCACACTTCACACCTAAATACCTGGACATGCTTCACCTGAGGGCAAGGACATTCTCTCCTACATAATCATAATACCATTATTATGTCCAACAAATTTAACAATAACACGATTTAATCTAATATAGAATTCATTTTTAAATTTCTCAAGTTGCTTCCAAAATGTTCTTTAAAATGCTTCCTCCCCACCACTGCATGTCATATCTCCTTTATCCAGAATTGCCTGTCCTCTTCCTGTCTTTCCTAGCAATGACACCTTTGCAGAATCCAGGGCAGGTGTTTTGGAGACTACCTCACAATCTGGGTTTACCTGTTTGTTTCCTCATTATTAGATTCAAACTCAACATTTTCTTTTTTTTTCATAAGACTACTACATCAGTTAGATTATGACTTTAATAAAGGGTTTTTAATTAAGGGAAATAAAACTTAAAATTCACATTTTTTTGCAAGTGTGAATTTGTTTGATTGCTTGTTGAATATTATGGTTTTAAAAAAGCTTTCCTAACCTCAAAATAGCCTAATTTCCTCTCTGCCACTTATTTATCTACTTTTATCCATATAAATGTTCACATTGAACTCTTGCCTGACACTGAGAATAATAAAAAGAAGAGAAAGGCACATGTTCTTTTTTAATATTCTTGAAAGAGTTCTAGAAATATATGATATTTTTTATATAAGTAATGCAAATGCAGGTTTCTTTTCTAAAAAAAATTCTCAATGAGTCACATAGGACTGCCAATTTGTAATATGCACACAGCATGGGAATAAAGCAAACAATGAACCAGGGCCACACAAGTGTGCCACTGAGTCAACGTGGGAAAGAAAACATAATTAAAACAATCCCTTGTTTTACAGAACAGTAATGTGCATTAGCAAAATGAGAACAAGTGTCTCTGTATTAAAGTTTTCAGAGTTTTTAAATGTAGTATCTATAGTTTTGTGGAGTCAGAATTGAGGCCCATCTGCCAAGATTTTTCTTCTCAGACAAAAGGTCATTTTATGAAAAGAATGGGAATGTATTCAAGAAAGGGAAACACACTAAAAACCATCCTAATTGGCCATCCAGATGGAGAAAGGTGAAAGTTCAAAAAAATTATTTTAATTGTTTCCTCCACTAATATCTCCAGATCATTCAAAACCCTGTAACTTGTCAAATGATGCTAGAAGCCACAGGAATTTTCTTCCCTTATTATGTTAAGCCCTTGTCAAACATAAGTTATATGGTTTTCAATACAGATTCATAGAGAATCTCCAATTTGAGCATATAGAGTTTTTCTGGAGGTACTGCATTGGGGAAATAAATTAATAATTATTTTCTTCTTTTTTATTAAAAATTTTGTTTTAATGTTTATTCATTTTTAAGAGAGAAAGAGAGAGAGGCGGAGCATGAGCAGAGGCATGAGAGGGGCAGAGAGAGAAGGAGACACAGAAGCAGGCTCCAGGCTCTGAGCGGTTAGCACAGAGACCGATGCGGGGCTTGAACTCATGAACCGTGAGATCATGACCTGAGCTGAAGTCAGATGCTTAACCATCTGAGCCACTCAGGCACCCCATTACAATTTTCTTCTAATAATTAAAATATCCTATGCCCCATAGCTAGTAGTGTTTGTGGTTTGCTTTGGTGGCCAGGAAGCTCACAGCTAAACTTATAGGCATTTCTAGCAACTGTACAGGACCTTATGGCATATAATAAAGAAGCCAATATCTTGGTTTCATCAATTTTCCAATTGTAACTTATCTTTGCTCCAATTTCTTCATCTAGGTATATTCAATTAAAAATACTGTTTTTTTCTCGTTAGGATCAAATGTTTGTTAGAGGAAATTTTTTTAATGGTTTTTTTTTTTTTTTTTTTTTTTGAGAGAGAGACAGCATGAGCAGGTGAGCAGGGCAGGGTCAGAGAGAGAGGGAGACACAGAATCTGAAGACAGGCTCCAGGCTCTGAGCTAGCTGTCAGCATAGAGCTGACGTGGGGCTCGAACCCATGAACCGTGAGATCATGACCTGAGCCGCCCAGGCGCCGCTGTTATAGGAAATTTATAAAACTCAGACAATCAAAATGAGGAAATAAAAATAAAATATCCTAATACCAGCACCCAGATAGCACTTTTAACATTAGGTTGTATGTTTTTTTCATTCCCCTTTCTATTCGTATACATATGTACTCAATATTTTTTTTATTTTATAGCCTTTTTCCACTTAATATACTGTGAGCAAATATTCATGTTATGAAATATTCTTCTAAAACATTCCTTTCAATGTCCACATTTATCTCAATTGTATGGATGTACCACAGTTTATTTTACTAAACCTCTGTAGCTAGATATTTAGGTTTTCTCCAGCTTTTCACAATTATAAATGACCCTGCAGCAAACATCCTAATAGTTAATTTTTTTTAATGTTTCTTTATTTTTGGAGAGACAGAGACAGAGTGTGAGCGAGGGAGGGGCAGAGAGAGAGAGGGAGACACAGAATCTGAAGCAGGCTCCAGGCTTTGAGCTATGAGCACAGAGCCTGACGTGAGGCTCGAACCCATGAACCGTGAGACTGTGACCTGAGCCAAAGCCAGACATTCAACCGACTGAACCTCCCAGGTGCCCCAAACATCCTCACAGTTAAATGTTTGTGTGTGTTCATTATTATCATGATAGGTATCTACTAATGTAACTGGTGCGTAAAAGAGTATGCATATTACAACCCCTTCCTTTGGTGTTAGTCATGCCTAAAAAGTTGTGAATCAATTTACACTTTTACTACTAGTATGAATGTTGTTTAATCCCAAACCCTTACAAACACTGAGACTTATGTCACCTATTTGGTTTTTTTGTTGAATTTTGTGTTTCTGTACTGAGTCATTCCAAATCTTTCTTAGAAAAGGAAGGAAATACGTACATTTGAAATAATGACTCGTCAGATATTTTTATACAATCTACCGGGAAAGATGCATACACTCTGATAATCAGCCAAAATGTGCTGCCTACTATATATACAGGTTTCTTAAGTTATTGTTAACATCTTGGCATGGCAAGCTAAGATGCTATTTTAACCTTCAGCTGAAGCAACAGTTCTAGTTTCTACACTAAACCAAGGTAAGCATGCATCCATGGAGTCCGTTATCTTGGCTAATTCAAGAGGCCTTCACTTACATAGGGCAGCCTACGTTTTCTGGGATGTTACCCAAAGTCTTTCAAGATTTCAAATGTTTTAAAACAGAGTAGAAAAATACGCAAAATCTCAACAGACTATCAGGATTATGTTATCACACTAGCTTATCCAAATCAACTGATAAATCAGACTGTTTAGATAGTAAGATACTTCAGTATTTAGCCTCTTCTGATTATTTAGTCCTTGACTATCATTTATGCCATGCCTTCTTTAATTCTTTCATAATCCCATCAGGGTCCTTTCACCCAGTTAACCTATTATCCTTCAGATATCAATGCAATATCAGTTTGTCAGGGAAATCTACCCTGACTTCCACCCTCATGCTACTCAGTGTCCCATATAACGTGGTCTTTATAACTCCCTATGCTTTTCCATCACAGCACTTACTAAAGGTTGTAATTATGATGTCTGTGGTGATTTGACTATTTCCTCTTCTAGACTGTAGCTTTATAACTACTGGGTAGTCACTGAGAAATATCTGATTCAGTAAGTTAGAACAGTGGTCTCCAAATTTTTTATTTCACCTTTCATTAGTAAAATATTTTTCTAGCATAAATATTTATAACATATATACCTTTATTTATAACATATACATGTATTACTGTCCTGATATACTATGCATGTTATGAAATAAACACATGCAAATATTTTTAAAGGCTAAGCTACAAAATATTTTCCTCCAGTAATGGCCTGTCTTACAGCCCTCCTCTACCCCATGGAGTGTGTAATTAGTACAAAGCTTAAAATTTTATTTGCATTAAGTTTTTTTTTTAAAGAACAGGCTTAAAACAAAAACAAAATAAAACCCACAAGTATAATTATTGCTTTACAACTAATTTTTTTTTCTATCCACCCTGAAGTTTCTTTCATGTGCTAATGGTGGTATTTAAAAAAACCTCCTCTCCTTTAACTTGCTTAGATCTTTAAGGACCTCACACATTTAAAGACTTTTTACATTCACCAGAAACTTCCAGAATGGTCTGAGGGCTGACAAGCAGTATGATTAATGGACAGTATTGATTTAATTTTCTAAAAGAGTTTCTCCTTCTATAAGGAAAATTGTTTGTAATTCATGTCAAACATTTTGCCATGTTTACAGATTCTTAAAAAAAATAGAATAAAAAGCTTAGTGAAGTTTTTCCTTCATTCAAAAACACCATTTGAAAGTTCTGGCCTATAAAACAATCAAGAGCTGATCAATGGCTAGGAGTATCTTCCTAAGACCAAGGAAACTGCTTTTATTTGTCACCATTTTAATGAGGTTTTACTAGCACATATAGAAAGGAAACAGGAAATAAAACAGTAAAATCAGTTTAATAAAGAAGCTTCAAAACATAAATACAAAGTGCTGTAGTGAACAATGGGATATTCTGCAAGAAAGATACATAAAGTTAAAGGTTCAGTATGAAGCTTTTAGTTAAAAATCATTAAACAAATGTCAACATCTTTAGGTGGTAAATTATTAAATTAAAGTTTCTTCAAATGTCTTAGCAAAAGGAATCAAGCTAAAATTTCTTTGTCTGGAGACAACAAGTGGGACTAATTTTGTTCTCACGTACTTTTTATATTTTGTATCTGAAGAAAAACTTAACGTATAAGAGCTAAACAACTAAACAACTAATGATTCTCATTCTTGTCCATATTTTGATAGTACCTTTAAAAAAAGAGTCTTCTGTTGCTTTGCTTTCCTTAAAGGACAGATATTTCAAATGGAAATTTAGTTTGAGGGACTCAAGAGGCAGAGATCTTTGCTGGGTAGCAAAGGAGAGGAAGAAGGATGCTTTGCCCAGGGCATCCCTGACTCAAACTATTCTAACATGAGACCCCAAACTTAAGTGACATCAGACTCAAAACTGGAAACACATCATGATTGGTATTTCGCTTTATAGACTAGTAAAAATAAAACAACACACTGCCACTTGAAATAAGGGAACTTCCTTATCCTGCTTATTTTCTCCATCTCCACAGGGGCCTTACTTTAGGGCTCTTTTCAGTCAGGCATGTGAAGGAGGCTCCGCAAGTACTGTAAATCTTTCCCCAGCGCCAAAGGTCAAAGGGTTATCTGTGCTATGTAGTTTTAGGGTAGATGATTTTCTTTACTCTTTTCTTTCTTTCTTTCTCCTTTATTTTTTTAAAGCAGGAAAACAAAATGAATGCATATGAACCAGAGCAAACTAATTTAGGTACTAAAAAGGTTCCTCTTTTACAGACGAACTGCTTTCTCAAGAAACCACTAAATATCAACTTTTCAGGCATTCTACAAAGAGAAACCAGATGCAACTGAGGCTCCCTCCCCACCTCCATTGTCTGCTAAAAAACTTGCCACACAGCTGCTAAAGCAGTAAAACAACTTCAAATCTACAAAAGTGATGACCATTTAGGCAAATGCATGCATTTCGTTCTTGGGGGAAAAAAATCAAACTTGGCTTGATAAAGCCTTTACAAATTAAAGGACGGGGGAGGGTAGCTGTGTATCGGTTTTGTTCACAAAATACACTGCATTTAAAAACTGGACAGATGTTTTTCACAGAGCGTTACATGTTTTAGAGCACTTTGGAAAGGTGATGACTATTCAAGACTGAGAATATAAAAAGCCCAGGAAAAACCATCAACATTCTTTTCTCAATTATTTTTGGGGGTTTGATATGGAAAGTTGAGTTTATTATTTTTTTAAAGATGGTAAAATATGTTTAAGAAAATACAGGCATTTTTTGAAGCCCTCCTTTTCTTTCTCCAAAATGACCTTTAAAAGTGAGAAATAAAATTGTTTGGTATATGTCCCATAGGATGCCATCACTACAATTCTGATACAGGACAATATACAGCAAAAGAATATAAGGCTTTGATTCTTTCAGGAGGCACTGTCATTTTAATGCTTTTCACAATCCTCTGAATTTAAGGGGCAAAAATGCAAATTATGGTAGTAGTGCTATTACCTTCTGTAATTTGTTACAAGATTCAGTTTGGAATTTGCCAGCTATATTTTTCCCATAACATAGCAGCAATGATTTACCTGATCCTCTTTGCTTCTTTCTTGAAATTTCTCTTTTTTTGTGGCAAATAAGAGAAACTGATAAATGTTTAGAACTGCACCAAATTAAGATTGTAAGTATGACCTTATCTGGAAACTATAGAAAGAATTTTGGTTTCCCAAGGACTAGGAACATGATTTTTAAAAAGGACTGCACTCAAAGCAATTAACACCGAAAATGAGAATGTTCAAAGTTTCACGTAGTAAGAGAAATTTCGATCAGATTTGTTGGATGTGCCTCACTTTCCTGAAACTGACCTAACATCCTTCGTTTTACAGTTATGCTGACAGAGGTTTCTTCTGCTCAAGTGTTTTTGTCAGTTTCCTTCAAGGTAGCTAAAGCCAGAAAGATGCCAGGTCTCTTGGAGCAGGACTGCATCAATCAGTATGCAGCCTTAACTCCAGTTGCACACAGATTCACCGTTTCCGATCTTCTGAAATCTAAACCTATATTAAGCTGCTACAGACACCTCCCCTAGGATACCAACTTCAACTTAACATGATCAAAACTAGACTCAGTATCTCCCACTTCCCCATATCTGGTCTTACTCCTGAAAGCCCTACTCCAATTAAAGTACCATCCGGGGCACCTAGGTGGCTCAGTCGGTTAAGCAAGCATCCGACTTCGGCTCAGGTCATGATCTCCCGGTTCATGGGTTCAAGCCCTGCGTCGGGCTCTGTGCGGACAGCTAGCTCAAAGCCTGGAGCTTGTCTCCAGATTGTGTGCGTGTCTCTCTCTCTGACCCTCCCCTGCTCACGCTGTCTCTCTCTCAAAAATAAATAAAACATTTAAAAAAATTAAAAAAAATAAAGTACCATCCACCCAGAGCTCTTAGGAATCATTCCAACTTCTTCCTCTCCTTAATCATATTTATAAAGAGTTACTAGGTACTGAGCATGTAGTTCATATCAATACAATGTGCTGAAGGTTCGACACTAGCACATTTAATCCTCAACATCCTAGACATTTACCGCAAGTTGAGGATCATGAACGTGGAGTGACTTGACTATGATCACATTCCTGGTGGGTGGAGAGCTAGGACTCAAATTCTGGCCATCTGATCTCAAAACCCAGTCTTCTATTTTAATTTCTAAATTTATATACACTTAAGCTGACCTTTTTTGGTGTATACTTTTATCTAACACATGTACAGATTTGTTAACCACCACCACAATTAGGATACAGATGAATTCCATCACATCAAGAAACCCTTTTGTGGTTCTCCTTTGTAGTTAAATCCTGCCCCCTACCTCTAATCCATGGCAATCACTAATCTAGTTCTGACTTTTCAAAGATTTCATATAAAGGCAATCATACAGATTATAACCTTTTGAGACTGGCCTCTTTCACTCAGTATAATGCCATTGAGATTCACTCACAAATTGTTGCAAGCAGCAATATAGTTCACTGCTTTTTATCGCTGCATATTTCAATTGTATGAATATAATGCAGCTTGTTTATCCATTTACCCACTGAAGGACATTTATTGTTTCCAGTATTTGAGGTATAATGGAGCTATACACTTGTGTATAAGTTTTTGTGTGATTATACACATTTTTATTTTTCTAGAGTAAATACCTAGAATGGGACTGCTGACTCACATGGTACAGACGTTTCACTTAAAAAAAAAAAGGCACTAAACTGTTTTCCAGAGTGGCTGTACCATTTTGCATTCCTACAATAATGCAGAGGAGTTCCAGGTGTTCTGCACCCATGTCAGCACTTGTTATTGGCAGTTTTGGCATTTAAAAATTTTCATTTTAATAGGTACGTAGTGGTAACTTATTGTAGTTCAAAATGTTAAATTTCCACTTATTTCCCTAATGGCTAATTATGCTGACCATCTTTTCATAGACCCCATAGGTGTGACCTTATATCTGAAGACCTCCCCTCAGGCCATAGTAGCCATAGGTAATCAGTCAAGTCCTAATTGTTCTAAACCCAAAACAACTTCAATATGCCTTATTGCCAATAAACTACTGCTTTAGCTCACACTCTCATCATTTTAGATTATTTCAACAACCATCGTATTGATTTCTTGTCTTCAATAACTCCCTCACTGGCCTTTACTCACTGCATTTTCTACATGTATCCCCGACACTGTCATTACCAGTTATTTTCCTAAAATAAGCTGTATTTTACTCTCATTTAAAAACTTTTGATGGCTCCTCATTGCTTGTGTTGTAGTACAAGACCAAATTAATTATTAGGGTACACCAGGCTCTTAAAACATGGGTCCTATTTAACTCTACGGCTTCAGTCTCTACAACTCCTACCCATGTAACCCCTCTCTTAGCCATAGTACACCAATGAGGCTACCTCTTTAATCTTCTTTTCTGTACACTGTAACTTCCTGTAATTGGAATGATTTTCCTCCATTCTCTACTAGGCAAACCACTCTCCATCATGCGGTAAAAATTAGCCATTTATCCTTTGTGCTTCTAGAACACTCTGATTATACCTCAATTTTCTCTATTATCACATTTTCCTATGAATGCTGACAGGTCGTTCTTGCTGAGCTTAAATGCTTTGGAAGCAGGCATGCCCTCTTGTATTCACATTCTCTATTCCTAGGACAGGACCGGGTACAGAGTATGTGCTTTCAATCAATATACACTAATTTTTAAATTTTAACAATAATGGAAAATAAACTTAACTTCCACAATTAGGGTGGGTAAACTTTACTACAAAAATTTTATGAAGTAAGATACGATAATTAAATTGGTATAGACACCAATCTCATGTCATTAAACCAAGTTCTGAGAAAAATATACATTGTAACAACACTAAAATCAGAAAATTTGCATTTTTAATTAGGTCTATCTTCTAGACAAGGTCTTCATGAGGTGTTAGGGGAAGAAATCACACAAGTCAAAACTGCAGGCTGTAAGGATGGTTTCAATTTTGTAATTCATTTACTGGTAATTAATTTACATTAATGTTAACTGCAGCCCATTATCAGTAATTTCTAAATTGAATTCGTCTTCTGATTTGCAAGGCCACTGAGATTTTGTGTCCTAAGCCTTCTAGTAGGGGTCCAAGGGAACAACCAAGCAAGCACAGAAGTCTATTTATCTGAGACCTATTGAGTTCCATAAAACACTGTACTCACTGTATTCACACAGTGTTAACAAGAGCTCTGTAAACAGTATTGTAGCTCTAAGAGCCTATCCTAAAGCTTAATGATAGCAGCTGAGTGGGCTCAGAAATATTCTTCTTCTGAGTGACTACTAAATGCTCCTGGATTCACACCGTGGCTTCAAAGAACAATTTATGTTATGGGTTTATGGAATCCATGGCTATATTTCCTTTATTTTCTTGTTCATTAGAAACACAAAATTTAATTAACTTGGCAATATCACAGTTGCCTAAAATGAAATGTACCAAATCAAGAGTAATTAGGCATTCTGAGGAGGAAAGAATACATCATTAGTTTTGTGACTGCTTGCCTTGAGAGCTGACTCAAGCAAAGAGAAGGAGAAATTAAAACACTTTAACACAGTTACAGAAGTTACTTAAAGACAAGCATAAACCAAACATCCAAGTACCTTCACTTTATAAAACAGTAGGGTATGTGTATATATGCATATATACGTATATATATGTTATATATGTATATTTATACTTCTATATTTTTATATTATACATAAATATAAACATAAATACATCTATATTTATTTTTTTATACAGTGATTGTAGTTCCCAAGAGTTGAGTATAAACTGACTTAAAACAATAGAATATGCTATTTTCTGAAGAAATCTTTATTACTTGTGTGCATGGAAATTGCCATGTGCCATAGGACTGTAGCAAATGGGGAGGACAGACTTTTGTGACATCTCTGATTCAGAAAGGAAGTGAAAAAGAAAGCTCACAAAAACCCCCTCTTTCAGGGAAGAAGCAGTTCTGAGCTGTTTCACACCTTCCTTCTCCACATTATATTTTACACATTGCAACAGAAACATATTTCTAAACATAAATCTAATCAGGTCACTTGCTTGCTTAAAATCATTTAGTGGCTTCACACTGCCCTTTGGATTAAAGCCCAAATTCCCTCATGTAGCTTACCAGGTGCTGGCTTTATTTGTGCTCATACAATAATACTTCATTTCTTCTGGAACATGGTCCCCCTCATCTCTTGGACATCTCAAATGAATGTCACCATTCTGTGAGCGTCTCCTGGGTTCTGCCCCTCCCTCTTTGCAGAGGCAGATTTACTATGAAGCTGTGAGTGAGGCTTAATTTTCACAACACTTCACTTGTATGAAGCCTACACCTATAGTGTAGGTATATAAGGCTATATACCAACAGTGTATTTTTATTTTATTTTATTTTATTTTAATTTTATTTTTTTAATGTTTGTTTATTTTTGAAAGACAGAGCATGAGAGCTGTCAGCACAGAGCCTGATGCGGGGCTTGAACCCATGAATTGTGAGTTCATGACCTGAGCCGAAGTCGGACACTTAACTGACTGAGCCACCCAGGCGCCCCTCGACAGTGTATTTTTAGATTATTTTTATTTTATTATGTATTTCTTTATTAGTTCCCATAGAACCTGTACCTAACACTACCCGTGCCCCTGCCCCCTTGCCTAATGAATCCTATTCATCCTTTAGATCTCAACCTAAATGTTATTTCTTCCTGGAAGCCATTCCCATTCCAGCCCTGAAACAGGTCAGAATGCTGCCAAATGCTGTTACAGAGATCTGATGTTCACTATCAAAAAGTTTATCATACCATATTTTAGATTCTTATTTAATTGTTGGTCTTCCTCCTAGACTCAGATACTATGACCATGTCTACATTAAATATGGCAGTACCTAACACTGGGGCTACCATACACTAAGCTTGATAAATATCTGAGAATCAAAGAATGAGCTTGTGAATGAGCACTCCATGGCAGACAAAATATAGGGAAGAAGGAGCAAAACTGAAGATTATACCTGAGAACCTGTGATTCATCGATTCCCTGGATGTATGGGAAGAAATGCATTGATTGAAGGATGATACCCATGAAAGACCATTTTTCCCCCCATATGAAAGCCAAGAAGTATGGGGAAATAGGACTAGAAACAAGATATGCAATAAAAAGTGCAGTAAAAGCAGACTTAAGAGAGGCTTAGTGCAACAATAATTAAAAACTGAAATTGGCCTGGGGCGCCTGGGTGGCTCAGTTGGTTAAGTGTCTGACTTCAGCTCAGTCATGATCTCATGGTTCGTGAGTCTGAGCCCTGCATTGGGCTCTGTGCTGACCGCTCAGAGCCTGGAGCCCGCTTCAGATTCTGCATCTCTCTCTTTTTCTGCCCCTCTTCTGCTTGGGCTCTTTCTCTCTCTCCCTCTCTCTCAAAACCAAATAAACATTTAAAAAAATCTTAAAAAAAAAACAACAAAACAAAATTGTAACTGGCCTGACAATTAAGAGAGTCAGCAATTTAGGAACCTAGAAGGCACAAAAACAAATTCTCAAAGATTTCCAACAAGAGTAACAAACCTAAAGCTAAAAGTTATTAACTTATAAAGAATTAATATTGGCTATTTTGAAAAAACATACTAAGTCATCTAGACCAGTGTTTACAAAGCTTTAATGTGCATTCTAATCACCTAAGAATCCTGTTAAAACCGAGATTTTGATTCAGTAGATCTGGAGAGGGAACAACGAAGTCTAAAATTAAGCATTTCAATAAACTTCCAGATTATGCTGCTGATACTGAGACTGCACTTTGAAGAGCAACCACATTAGAGTCTATATGTGACAAGAGACAAAGGACACCTACCTAAACAGATTCAAGTGAGAAACATCATGCAAATGGATATCAAAAGAAAGCTGGAGTAGCAATACTTACATTGGACAAAATAGACTTTAAAACAAAAACTATAACCAGAGTCTACACCTGAAATTGGAAAACATACTGATATGGTCTACTGCCTAAGGGTCAGCCTGCCAGTTAAATGGTTTTTATATTTAAAAAAAAGTTTTTTAAAATTTATTTATTTTTGAGAGAGACAAAGACAGCATGAGTGGGGGAGGGTCAGAGAAAGAGAGAGACCAAGAAGCCCAAGCAGGCTCTGTGCTGTCAGCGCAGAGCCCGACGCAAAGGCTCAAACACATGAAACTGTGAGATCATGACCTGAACTAAAACCAAGAGCTGGATGCTTAACCGACTGACCCACCCAGGCACCCCAGTTTCTATATTTTTAAATGGTCAGAAAATAATTTTAATTAATAATATTTAATGACCCATCAAAAATATATGAAAGTCAAATTTCACTGCCATAAACAAAGTTTTATTGGAATATAACCATAACCATGCATTTACAGATTTCCTATGTCTGCTTCTGTGCTACAGTGGCAGAACCTAAAACTTGTAGCAGACCTTATGGTCCACTCTGTATTAGTCTGCTTGGGCTGCCATAACAAAATAGCACAGACTGGATGGCTTAAACAACAGAAATTTAATTTCTCACAGTTCTGGAGAATGGGACAAGATCAAGGTCTGGCAGTGTTCAGTTTCTGATGAGAGCTCTGACTTGCAGAGAGCTGTGACTTCCTGACTTGCAGATAGCTACTTTCTCACTTAGTCCTCGCTTACATGGTAGACAGAGAGCTCTTGATATCTCTTCCTTTTCTTACAAGGGCACCAGCATATCATATTAGGGCCTCATCCTTATGACCTCATTTAACAGTTAACACCTACCTAGAGGCCATATTTCCAAATCCAGGGGGCTAGGGCTTCAACATATGAATTTGATGGGGACATAAATGTTCAGTCCACAACACGCACAAAGCCTAAAATATTTACTACCTAGCCCATTAAAGAAAAAGTTTGCCTGTCCCTGGTCCAGACCATTGCCTGTCAAAGTGGGCAAGAATGCAAAGATTTTAGGCCCCACACAAATCTACTAAATTAAAATCTGCATTTTAACAAGATCACTGGTATAGATATTAAAGCTCCAGAAGCACTGGTTTCCAAATCTAGTGATCATGGTAAATCACATGGAAAACATATTTTTAAAATACAGATTTCCAGGCTCAACCCTGAGAAGAGAACAATTTTTAACAACAATTACAACAGCTAACATTTGTTTAGGACTCACAATACAGTTTTATGTGCATTATTTCATTTAGTCCTAACATTCTAAAATAGCTATTATTGGGGTGCCTGGGTGTCTCAGTTGGTTAAGCATCTGACTCTTGATTTTGGGTCAGGTCATGATCTCATGGTTCAAGAGTCTGAGCCCTGCATCAGGCTCTGTGCTGACAGTGCAGAGCCTGCTTGGGATTTTTCTCTTTCTCCTTCTCTCTCTGCCCTTCCCCCACTCACACATGTTCTCTCTCTCAAAATGAATAAATATACTTAAAATAAAATAGCTATTATTATTATTACCCCTATCTAAAAGATTAGGCAAATAACCAGGACTTAATTTGTTAATAAATTACAGAGCTTATGTCAGGCAACAGACATAAAATTTACTTCACTGATACTCTTCTTTCAGCTGTCACTGTCAAGTACCTCCTATAATAGAGCATTATAAACCATGTACCATGGTAATGACTGACACCATTTGAGGTCGCAAGAGGATTCCCAGAAGGGTTGAGACTTAAAAGCTAGGCAAGATTTTCCAAATGCGAAGAGATATATCTACAGTTTCGTCCCGTCCAGGAATATCAAAAATATTTCAGAATGGCAGATAACCTTTCATTCAAGAAAAATAATTTAAGGAAAGATAACCAGATGATGCACAGTAGTTTCTATACAGTTCTTACAGTTTCACAAATCTGCACTTTGTTTTTAAATGGAGGCTGCTGCAAACTGGTAAATGAGAATATTTCCTTTTTTACTGTCTTGATGGGTTTTTTTTATTAAAAATTTTTTTAATGTTTATTTATTTTTGAAAGAGAGAGAGAGTGAGAGCACAGGGGTGGGGCAGAGAGAGAGGGAGACACAAAATCTGAAGCAGGCTCCAGGTTCCAGGCGATTAGCACAGAACCCAATATGGGGCTCAAATCCACAAACTACGAGATCATGACCTGAAGTCAGACACTTAACTGAGCTACCCAGGCGCTCCATTACTGTCTTAATGTTAACAGTATTTTTTTAGTAACAGGATTGTTTAAGAAATGGTTGCTCCATTTCTTTTCAGTTATTGTTTTTTTAATTTTCCAAGAATTAAGGTCCTAAAATTTGAGCTGAATAGCTATATTTGGCATGTTCAGATACTGCAAAGAATTAATATTTCATTCTAGTAAATTAAGAAAAAAAATAGTTGAGTATTTCCTAAAGTCTGCATTGAAGTTTCAACGTATTTTGGCTAGATAACAAATTAAACACAATATAAGAAACGGTACCTTAAAAGATAATAATGAAGTGAAATACTTTTACCACGTTCCCTTTGTTATTTGTACTCCCATGTTGTCAGTCAGTTTTCTGGCCTACATAGTAGGTGGTTTACAAAATTATTCATGTAAGAAGTCTACTGACTTCAGTTAAATGAGTTTATTTTATAATTTTTTCAAAGAAAGGAATGAAAGAGTGCAATCAGATACTGTTTGGAGGAGCTATTTCTACAAAAAGTAAAATTTAACAGTGATAAAGCACAGGAAGAACTGAGAAGAGGCAGAAAATGTGAGGTATGTCCTCAACAATCTTGCCTGTGGTAAAGGACAGCAATACGTCAATGGAATTTCTACACCAATCCCTAAAAATGATCTGTTAACATATAAATGCAGTGATCTCATAGAAACCAATGCTGCTTTATAAAGTCAACACTAATCTGGATAGAATACTTAATGATGTCTATGTGGTTGATTATATGTTTAGAAAACAGAAGAATCCTGGCATCTGCAATGATATTCTGAGTTGGTAATTGATATCAAGGCACCAAATTATTTGAAATGAATTTATAGGCTATAAGTCAGTGTGGTATCCTTGAAAACTATACACCATTAGAAGGATTTGTTTATAAAACATGGTTTCTTTTTTTCACTCTGTCATAAGGGGTGCAGTTAGAAAGTTGCTAAACAGCCACAATACAAGGATTTTCACCTGTAGCATGTTTCCAACGATTTTTCTGAGTGTTGTCTAAGGCTTCCTTGTGTGCGGGGAATGAGGGAACACAGTCTCTAAAAAGACTGGCTTGCCTTAAAACGTGACTTCCATATTTCATACACTCAGTGATTCTAGGTCTCTTCAAAACAAAATCACGATTATAGTAAGGTTCACAATGAACCCTCTCGGATAAAAGTAGTCTCTTTTATGCCACAAAATCTTGTCCTGTCTTGACTAAAGAGAAGATTACAATTCCCTCCAGCTATATGAGTTGGGCTCACCAATGGTAGTTCTTGATTTTCTTTCCACAGATCCGTAACCACACAACCAAATCCTATTCTGTTATAGCAAATGATAGCATCCAGAAATCTGACTTAATTTTACCATGCTTCCATACAAACTAAGGGACTCTAAAATTACATCATTACCCAGGGACTATTTCTTTTGCCTCCTACTCCCCCACATAACTGGGAAATCCAATTTTGGATTTCTCAAAAAAAAAAAAAAAAAAAAGACTGAGTTTAGAAGGTGTACAAGGAATCCACAAGTGCTACTAATGATTTTTAATATTTTGGATCTGTATAATTGGTGCTAAATCTCATGCTCACTAATCAAGTTTGCTGTGAAACGCAATAGCACACATTCTTTGGCAAAATAGAATCAAAAGATTATCGGTGTTCCAAATGCTAAACTAACAACACCACCATCTAAATAATCTCCCCTTTCCCTCTTATTATATCAACACTGAACAATTAAGTTTCTGACAGCTTATGAAAACAGTTCCGTTTGTAATTAGAAGCTCTAACTTCAGAATTTAAAGCCAGTTTCTGAATTAAACAGACAAAAAAAAAAAAAGAGGAGCATATTATTTCAGTAAGTCTATTATCAGGGAACACAAGTGTGTTATTAATTTTGCTTCAGTTTACTGTGCGATAAATTTAGCGAATGTTTTAAAATTCTACTTAAAACTTAGGTAAACGTGAAAAGTGACGGGTTGGGGGGAGGTAGACAACTAACTGAGAATAATCACAAGATGCAAAACCTTGAAGAAAACCTCAAACCACAATTTAGAACAAATCACATAAACATTAAATTACAAGCTAAATGTTTTTTCCCCAATCCCCCAAAACCATTTCTAATTAAAGTCAAACTGTATATTTATAAATCATTGAGCTAGAACAAACCAGCAACATCAAAATACTTCCACTGCTCTGCTGATATTTATATAATACTAATAAAGACACGAGAATCTTTTCAACCAGTTTAAAAAACAAAACATTACATCCCTGAAGTGAGCTTCGAGGGTTTTGAGTAAAATTTTCTAAAACAACTTTCATTACTAAGTACAATTAAATTTAGTGAAGCAGAACTTTAGGAGAAAATTGGGGATGTAAATAAAGTTAATATCCTGTGATTTAATTCTTCTTGTTTTGAGCAGAGGTCACATTTGTTAAATCTTTTTATTTAGTACAACAATGCCTTACTTAGAAAAATAATTTGTAATTCTTATTAAATGAATTGAAATACATAAATTTCTTTTTCTTTCAGAAACAAAGAACTGTATGTGCTGCTGAGGAGAATGTGTCCCAATAACATACTTTTTAGTTGAAAAGTTGATTACCAGAAGCAACAAAAGGATGTGTATTAGGGTATCAGAGAAGGGATTAGTATGAAAATGAAATTTTGAGACGTCGGTTTGCTACTCAAATTGACATGGAATCAGCAAACAGAAGCATTTAAATCTCATTTCCAGCCCCACTTAGTAAATCTAGTTCTAGTAAGAGCATCTTTAATGTACAAAAGCTCTGTGAAAGCAAGTATTCACCATGCAAGACACAGATAGGGTTCCCTTAACCTACTGCCCTCTACACACATCACTCTCTGTTAAACAGGCAGCTACTGCCAGATGCTCTTGCTAAAAATGGTCACAGATGGTCAGTTGTCCAGTTAACAGAACATACTGCCCTCCCAATAGCCAAAAGTAAGAAGGATGGGAGTGAGAGCTGTTAACACTTGCCTGCTTAGTGGACTGCACCCACTGAAGTTGCTGTGAGCTTGACTAGGCCCCAACAGCGTCTTTTTAAGACCCTAGGGCTCTCACGATTAAAGGGCATCTTCAAGGTGATCTGGTCAACAGCTATACAATGCTTGGATCCACACAACTGCCTCTCTGCTAGTCAGCCCTTCCGGCCCTGGCTTGGTACCTCCAGGGGTGTGGAACCTGCCATACCACAAGAAAGCCCTACAGCTGTGAGAGTCCCGTTACCCTGCACTGCAGTTAGCGCTACTACTCAGTCCAAGTCCACAGTCAGGGTACATGGAGTTATTTTAACAGGCAGAGTATACTGACTCTAACAAAACGATTTCCTAGGTTATAGGAATTATAAATTTTTAAGCTGAACTACCCCATATACTATACACAAAGAGGATTTTGTAACATAAAAACACAGGCAGTAATATATATGATTTATTTTTAAAACACAGAAGGAAATTAAAGTTCATAGTATTAAAAACTATTATATAGAGATTATAAAAAAAATTTCAACAAAGATCAATGAGCCTTCATTATATGTACCCATAGAAAATGTTTAAATTTTAAAGCATTACTTTTAATTGATAAAGTTTTAATAAACTGTTTCTTAAACTTTTCACAAGCAGAGCATTATTCTATTCTTCCCAATAAATTATTCATTTGTTTAAAATAAATGACTTATATGTTCAAGAAAAATGCTTTATGAACCTCTTTTGTATCTTCTACTTATTTATATTTCCTTAACAGTGAAGGAACTGGAGGGGGGCCTGGGTGGCTCAATCAATCAGTTAAACATCTGACTTTGGCTCAGGTCATGATCTCATGGTTTGTGGGTTCAAGTCCTGTGTCGGGGTCTGTGCAGACAGCTCAGAGCCTGGAGCCCACTTCAGATTCTGTCTCCATCTCTCTCTGTCTCTCTCAAAAATGTCCCTCACTCATGTTCTGTCTCTGTCTTTCTCAAAAATAAATAAATGCTAAAAAAAAAAAAAGACAAAAAACAGTGAAGAAACTGGAAATACTGAGTATGATGTATAATTTTTCATCAGCACCGTACCAAATCCTGTTTCAAACTTAGTTCAACTTTTTTGAATAAATGATATGAACACAGAAAGGGAGAGCATACTGACTGAGAAGCCATGGCTAGAAATAAATGCTCCTGACTTTGGTGACAGGTTGGGCTAACATCATCTCTATATCAGTGGTTTTAAGGAAGGTCACCCTGGAACATATGCAACTTCGCCTCATCATTTATAAAGCTGTGTGACAGGAATCAATAGTGAAATTTATTTAAGCCAATGTAGATTAAGTTAAAATCCAAGACAACAAGATTAGAAGCAAAATGCCATCTGGAAAACTACGGCCAAGAAACAGATGATGGAGTCCTGTGTCCCTGCCTCTAAAAACAGGTTTCCACCACTGCTTCTTACTGTGCCGGGTTCTCAGGTCTAATGCTGTTTTCACAGTTTGTGCCATGAGGCCAGAAAAATAAATGGAGCTATCCACAGTGGGATCGCCGAACCTCTTTCCTTTTTGTACTCCAAAGGGTAGTCGTGACAGGGAAAGCCAGAGGGCACTGTAAAATTTCAGTATATGCAACTGAATAGGAATTTAGTTAATAATCATAATGAAAGTTGCTGCTTTAACAAAAAACTAATAACTAAGTGTGCATTTTACACCTTGAGTATATATATCTCTTTATACCCATGTATTTATTATAGACATAAATTTCTTTTCTTTCCACTAAGCATGTTTAGTCTGAAATTCTTCACTCAGCAAAGACAGGATGAACAGAGAATAAAACGGTGTCTTTTATTTATTTATTTTTTAGTTTATTTATTTTGAGAGAGAGTGAGTGTGGGAGGGGCAGAGGGAGAGAGAGAGAGAGAGAAAAAGAGAGAGAGAGAGAGAGAGAAAGAGGATCCCAAGCAGGCTTCGCACTGTCAGTGCAGAGCCCGACACAGGCCTTGCTTGAACTCATGAACCTTGAGATCATGACCTGAGTTGAAGTCAGACACTTAACTGAGCCACTTGGGTGCCTCAAAAATGATGTCTTTTAGAACTATGATGAACCCAAACACAAAGTTAAATGCTTTTTCTCTGGTGTTTCTGTGTTAGAGCTACAAAAAATAAATATTTATAGTGACATGGATCATACGTAAGAGCATTATTTTGTACACAATTTAAGTATATTTTACATAATACACTTACATAGCACTCTCCAGCAATTTCTGAGTTAATCTTAATTTTCTGATAATTTGGTGATATTTCTTTTTTACATTCCTATTCTACATACACCACATACTCACAATAATTTATCAGAGCTCACTCTACCAGAAGTGAACTGTAGAAAGAAAATCAGATGCCTAGAGGTGGGGGAAAGATGATATCACAGTTATCTGACATTTTGCCAGTTTTCTCCCAATGGTGAGTCAAAGACCAACAGTGACTTAAGCAGTAGGACATACACAGTGATGTAATAAAGGCAATTCTTCTCTTTCTACCAGTAAGTCAGTTCTTCTGCCTTATATCCAAAAACTCTTTCCCAACTGGTCAGAAAAGAAGGAAAAAAGGAAAGTGCAGTATGGGCTCACTCACCTAAACCACTGAGAGTATAGAGAAGGTCACTGGTGTCTAAGAAAATGGGTCCGTTTTCCTGCTGCCCTTCTTCTTTGTAGTACAGTTTGTAGCCCTGAATGGCTGCTGTGTCCTCAGCATCTTGCTGCCACTTCACAGAAATGGTGGTACAATTCAGAGGCTCCAAATGTAACTCTGGAGACTTAGGGGCTAGAAAATTTCACCAGAAATATATGTATACAAAATCTATAATTCATATAAACACATAGCTTTAAGCCAGCAGTTGCAGAAAAAGTTCAGTTCCAAACTTATATATATATATACATATATATATATATATATATATATGTATATAAAATGTTTATTTGCATGAGTTGGGGAGAGGCACAGTGAGAGGGGGACAGAGGATCTGAAGCAGCTCTGCAGAGACAACAGAGAACCCAATGTGGGGCTCAAACTCATGAACGTGAGATCATGAGCTGAGCTAAAGTTGGTAGTTCTACTGACTGAGGCACTTAGGTACCCCAAAACAATTACATTTTAACTTAACTTTCAAAATTCCACAACGGTATTCAACTTGGAGACCAAATTCATCAATGAACAACAACAAAAACCCCAGTCATGATACATTTCACATTATTAAATGAATAATAATTTATTCATTTAATAATAATAAGGGTCTAGAACTTTCTACTCTTATGGTCTATTAAACTGATGATTAAAAAAATATGGTAATAATATTAATTAGGTCTCTATTAATATTTAACTTTTGGTAATTCAGTTTGATTTGGACCCACCCATCTATAAAGAATTTGCCAAGCAAACTAACAGAGTAACCAAAAGTTTACATGCTATTGAGCTTAAGTAAAATGGGACTACTCAATAAAAAGTTTAAAATTATTTTCAGTTAAGTCCATGATCTATGGAATATTTTCATTCATAAAACACAATTTAAACATAACTTAAATTTATTTTTTAAGACTAAAAATATATTTTTTAAATACTTATTTTTGAGAGAGAAAGAAAGAGACAGAACAAGAGTGGGGGAGGGGCAGAAAGAGAGACGCAGAATCTGAAGCAGTCTCCAGGCTCTGAGCTGTCAGGATACAGCCCCAAAACGGGGCTCAAACTCACAAACCGTGAGATCATGACCTAAGCTGAAGTCAGATGCTTAACCAACTGAGCCACCCAGGTGCCCCTAAACATAACTTTGATTTAAAAAGACTAATACTGTGTTATTTTTCCTCAATAGTTTCTAGAAATTTACCTTTCACACTTGTGGCTTTGGGTGTCCTATGTGAAGTCCACACTGATGACTCTCCCAGCCCCACTCTGGTGGCAGCAGTGATCCGCACCAGGTAGACACTATCAGGTTTCAGGCCTTCCAGAAGGTACTCATGTGTGGTCCCTGGGAGCTCCAGAACTTGGATGGAATTCTCAGTACTGAGGCGGAAGGACAGGCGATACAGGACCACTTGGCCCCGCCGATACTTAGCCGGGATCGGCAGCCAGGAGATGAGGATGTCAGTAGGACTTCGACTTGTCAAACTAATTTCAGGAGGTCTCAGGGGAACTAGTCACACAAGAAGACAGGTTGCTTATGAATATTTAGAAACAAAATTGTCAATTAGCCCACCAGTATTTGCTGAATTCTCTTAAAAGCAAGACCTAACATATCAAAGGAGAGATACTTTCAGCCCTATCAGTCAAGGTTTTCAGTTGAGTAGACCACAAACCAGAAAAAAGAAGGAAAAATTACGAGGGATGATCAGAGCATAGACGACCAAAGAAAACAAAATGTCACTAATAGTAAAAGCCCAGGTCCCCCCTGTGACTTCATACAAAGCTGTATCTACTCATATGGTCGGCTTCTCATTAATTCTGTGCCTCAGTCTCCTCCTAGTGCTTCCCACTTGTTCCCTCCACTCCAGCCCTTGGAAATTTCCATTTCTTCTGCCAAGAGGACACTTCCCCCATTCATCTGCCTAGCCAGCTCCCTCATTTTCATTTCCTTCAGGTTTTCATTCAAATGTCACCTCTTCAGTAAGCTCTTCTTGGATGATTCTGCCTCATCTCAAACCCTCCCAACATTTCACACTCCCATAAAAATCCTGCTTTTTTCCCCCTTCTCTTAGATACTTATCAATATCCAACATAGCATATAATTATATAATCTTGTTTATTTTGGTTTTCTTTTGGAATGTTTATTTTAGAGAAAGAGTGTGCACGAGTGCAAGCTAGTGGGGGAGGGGCAAAGAGAAGGAGACAGAGAATTTGAAGCAGACTCTATGCTGTCAGCAAAGGGCCCCATGTGGGGCTTGAATTCATGGACTAAGAGATCATGACCTGAGCTGAAGTAGGACGCTTAACTGGCTGAGCCACCCAGGTGCACCTGATCTTGTTTATTGTTCCACTGCTCCCCTCCCATTAGAAAGTAAGCTCCAGGAAATCAGGGACAATTTTTTGTCTAAAAGAGACACGAAACAAAACTTCACTACTAGTTATAACACACAGTAGGTACTCAATGATTACTTGTTGCATGAATGAAATAATAGGTGGAAAAGAGAAAATCAATTAAGTATTTCTGAGTCCTTGATGTGTATGCACTCATGAATTCTCACAAAAACCAAAGGAAGTATTATGATCATTTCTACTTTACAGCTGAGGTAACTAAGGTACAAAGCAGTTAAATCACTTGCTCAAAGTCACACACGTTGTTAGTGAAGGAGTAGATATAGGCAGACTGAACAAAGCCCACATTCTTATTCCCTCTACTTTACTATTTCTTACATAACAACAGTTTTCCTATCACAGGGTTATGTAGGGATTAAATGAGATAATGGAGAGAAGCTTTTTAGAATAGGCAGGAGTGAGCCCTCTCCAAGTGTTAATTATATCTGCTACACACCCACGAGACCCACACATCTCAGTTTGAGAAATATGGGCCTAGGAAATGGGGAGAAACTGGTGCATAAATGTGAAAGCCAGTATCAGAAGTCTCCATCTTTTCCAGAAAACAAAATGAAATTTCATTAAATAAAAATGCTGCAGAGTAAGGAAAGGTTTAAAGGATAAAAACTTTGAGATCATAACATTAACTAGAATTGGCAAGCTTTAACAAGTAGCTTGCTATGGTTAGACCCCTTTTCTTCAAAGACCTAGGTAGGAATACACCTCATACACCAAACCCCCCCACAAACCCCAGGAGCCTGTGTTTCACCTTAGATATGCATGTCACAGGTTAAATGTGAGAAGGTAACTAGAGAGGTCATAAGTACTGTGATTCACTCTAAAATGAAACAGACTCTTAAATGAAAACTGAACTTGGAATTTAGCACCCAGATCAATAATATTGTTTTCATTTAGCCAAACTCTGAATTTATAAACATCTAAACAAGAGGCATCACAGAGATGTATGTAAGAGATCTGGGACCAAATAAACAAAGGAAAAGACTTGGAAATCATTTATACAAAAAATGTTTTGAAAACTAAAGGTGGACCTTTTTGTGAGGATGAGAAACACCTGTAAAGGGAGAACAGTATAATTAGGTATATGTTAAAACATTCGCTTTTCACAGTGAAGGGTACAAAAAGGCCTTCCAGAGCCCCTGAAGAGGGAGATGATGAATCAGAGGGAGAGAATCAGTCTCAGGACTTTCCTAACAGAAGGGATTTCCCACCATTGTAAGAATATATGGAGACCTGCCTTCAAAAGGACTACAACTCAATTTCTAACCCATAGTCAGTTAATAAACTGAACAACTATTACTTTCCTCCCGAAGCAGAATAAACATATTATATCTAAAAATAAACTAACTGCTGATTTTACAAGAATTTTTTCAGCTGATAGGTTACTAAATTTCATAAACTCCCAGTTTCAGAAGCCCAAGACTTCTGGCCTCTTATCATTATATACACTCAATATATTTACTCATTATATATATATTTATTCATGCCTAGAAAATCTCACATTTTGTTCTACTCAGTTAAAAAAACTGCAATGTCAAAAAATATTTTAAAAACTGCAATGTATTTACAATTTAAGCTAGGAAACTTGAAATATAAGAATTTTATTATTGTAATTTATGTTCTACATTATAAGTTATAAAAATTCTTTACCCCTATCCTGTTATTGTCAAAAAGTAAGAGTCAAATTTGAAATGGCAAACTAGCCTGCTAGTTGTCACCCTTGTTTTGGTTATTTTTTTTAACTGAAAAGAGGAGATTATTCTCTATTTTAAAATACATTCTTTCATTGAAAGTGATTAAACACATTAATGTTCATACTAGACTTGTGTTTTCTTACCATCCTCTAAGGTATTCTGTGTCACATGGTCGGACATCTGGCTGGCTCCCATTGGCATATATGCCACAATGTAGAAAGTGTAATTGCTAGCAGGTTCTAAGTCATCAATAATATAATGAGTTGTGTCATTTCCGATGACTACTTGATACTCTTCATTATTTAAACCTAGATTAAACCAGTGTTTGAAAATTATAAATATTCAAAATAAAATTCATAAGACCATTTTCCCTCCCTGGTCCTCCGGTCTTGTCTCTGTTATCTTTTGTGACTCTTTAAATAAAAATAGGAATGGGAAGGTCTTAATTTTCTAAAAATAACTGTGTCTTGCTAAAAGCAGTAGTTTGAATTTTTCCCTAATGAATCAAACTGAAAATAATTAATCTTCTCTAAACTTCATTGAATATCTGGTCAAAACCCATAGCAGGGACAATGTACAGCAGTAACACAACAGAGCTTAACACTATAGAACACCGTAGTTCCTAAGAGTGGAAGTTTTACTTGTTTAAACTCATGGCTTTCTTCTTTTAAACATGAATGGAGAGACAGTAGGGAATGTAATGGCTCTACTCTTTATAAAAACAAACCAAGCCAAAAGTTGTCCTGCAAAAGATCTCATTTTGGCCCTAGAGATTCTATTAAATTTGACTGACACAAGTTGTTCTTTTTATTTATACTGAAAGCAAAAGAATGAGGAGGCACAGAATGTGCTTCAAAACACTTTGTTCCACAATGAACTTTTTTTTTTCCCAAAGGAGAAAAAAATTCTCAGCAATTCTTAATAAAATATGCATGGCAAGGTATAGAAAAGAATTTGTCTTTGTGGGATTTAATTCCTACAGAGCCAATCTGTAAAGTGGAACAAGAGCGCTGGCAGCTTTGTGAACAGTTCGCAGTAAATGCACGTCAACTTCATCAAAACTCTCTAAGGACGAAGGCCCTTCTCCCCACACTGGATTTATAAACAAAACAGAAGGCAATTCCACTATTAAGTTTTCCCACATTTCTGAATTAACTTGATAGCATTTTAATTAGACAAGATTACAGCCATTTCACAACAGACAGGCTAATGGCTCGTTAATTAGGAACTGCATAGTACGATTTCTGACCTACCAAACAAGGTCCTTGAGTTCGAATTAAAAAGCCTTGTTCTGTCTCTGAATAGAACACTGAGCCGCATGTGGAGGCTCTAATGAAACAACCATAGTAGCGAACAAGAGTGGTCTCACCAAAACCAGCATTCCTTTTACCTTCCTAAATCACTAAGAAGGGAATTAACATACTCCAACATGCTCAGTTAGACTTTCATTCTTCTGGCTACCATAACCCCTGATTTAAATTCAAAATATTCCTTTTCAAGATACTACTTCAAAGTACAAAAAACAAACAACAACAAACCACTTGTTTCTACGGATAATTTTATCATATCACTTTTGGGTGTTGTAATTTGTTTTTAATGTCTATTACATAAAAGCTAGACTATATGTACAACTGAAATTTATAAACTTCTATAGTTTCTATGAGAAATTAATAGAGAAATCTCCAGGATTTATAAGTAGCTTTTCCTTTCCCTCTAATCTTTTTGACAAAATAAAATAGTAGAATAAAAAAGATTGCAAAAAATAGAATTAATAGTTCTGAATAAAAATTTTGAGACAGATTTGGTTTCTACTTTTATATAATATATAACATATCAATAAACAGTGTCCTATTCAGAGATTTGTACATGATTTCAGAAATCATTCAAAACATGTAAAATCAACTTATGGGGATTTGAAAATGTTTACTTCCACCCTTAAAAATAACATGCTATAGTGACGATAGTTCACCATATTATTTTATGAAGCAATTACACCATGGTTCCTATGTAACTGCATACTTACACTGGTATATTAAGTCTTAGTTAAAGAATTTATATCTTGGCTGAAATGAAATTTATTAGTCCACCACTCTAATGTTTAGCAGGAAGAGATGGTACTTATTTCTAAACATAAAAACTTTAAACTATACTTACATACACAAAGTATACGATAATAAAAATATTAGCAAAATTGATATGCAGGTGATAGATTATTTAATAAAAGAGATAAATACCACAGAACTTCAAAAGCATTTTCTGAATTATGTAAGATGTCATTCACACTGAAAACAAATTACTGACACCAAGTTCTACTTGAAAATAAACTCCTCACATTGCTTACCTTCTGCTTTCATATAGTGCACAGAATAAGCGATGACTTTGTCTGAATTATAAAGTGGCCTCTCCCAAGCTAAAAGGATGGCTGAACTTGACATGGTTTCAGCATGCACATTGTAGGGAGCACTGGGTCTGTCTTCCGACATCACTACAGTCAGTCTGGCTCTAGATAGAATAGATCCTTGGCTGTTTTCAGCCATGCACTGATAAATAGCATCATCTTCAGGAATAATCTGGTTAATTACCAATTTACTGAGAAAAGAAAAAATATTTTTATGAAAAATTCTAAGAGTGATGTAAAACTAAAGTTAAACTATTGCTAAGTTCACTCTCCTTTTAAATGACTGGAGTTACTAAGAACAAAAAACTGCGTGTATAATCAACCCTACTGAAAAAAATCTACAAGATGCTTAAAATCACTCTTATTTTCTGAGTCTACCCAAATAAGTAATAGTGGTATCCAAGCCCCATTTGTTTTAGGTGATAGACTAATCTATTTTAAAATTTAGTTTTTATTAAGGAAGTATATTATTCTGTAATAGCATCTAATTTATATAATATTGCAATGTTACATAAAATTCAGATCAATTTTAAAGTTTTGTTAAACATATGACAACGTTATTAGAAGATTCATATTTACACTAATAAAAAATGATTTCTTAAAATCATTAAGTTTGAACTGTGGAAAAATTCCTCGAGATTTGAATATTTCCTTCTAATTTTCTCATTTTTTGGAAGAAGGTACTGAGACCGCCAAAGGGTTAATATACTTGCTATTAACTTATTAGCTAGTGGCTTATCAAGACTAGAACCCAGATCTGAGGGGAGGGACTGTCCAACACTTATTTCATTATAATCTACCACTTCTGTGATCCACCTATACAAAAGGATATATGGCACGCTGATGTTACCATCTTAATTTCTTATTTATTTTATTTTTAGTTTAAAACACCAAGGTAATTTAAATATTTGATATTACAATGATTGCACATAAAAATTACTAAAGCCATTATATCTTAACTAAAATAGTAGCAAAATAGTGACATAGATTACCTGTTGTACATTTTAATTCTACCATTTGAATGTATCTTCCTCCCATTTTTCAACCATGACATTTTGGGTGAAGGGATTCCTTCTGCTTGACATACAAATCGAGCAGTGCCAGCTCGAGGCCTTGTTAAGCTTTCTGGCCACTCAACAAATGAAGGAGGAGCTATTTAAAAAGAAAAAGAAAAAGAAAAGAAAAATTTCTGTGTTCCAATGATACCAAATGTCAAGGAAGAGTACAGCAAATAGCTCAAGTCCCATCCTTGAAAGTATCTGACATTCAGAGCTTCTTATCTATACTCTACATACATCTATCCAGATGCCTTCTCTCACCACTGCTCATGTAGATGTATACTTCCCCCAGGTTTTCCCTAATGAGACCCTCTGTGTAAACACACTAAAAAGATGTGTATTATAATCCTACTTAACTAAGTCCAAGAATATATAGCTACCTGTGAATGCATACAATCAACAGATTAAAATTTTAGACTGGTGAATGGATATGTGGATTTGAGGGTATGTAAGAAAGATATAAAAGGGAAGCTTAAACAAGACAGAACATAATGGTATGCAGGCAAACAGGATGACTTCAGAATGATAGTTACATTTTAACATAGGGCTTTGTCTCCTAAAATTCATTGTTGGATTACAGTAGTTCATATAAACCTTCATATCAATGCTACAGAATTCAAGAAAGGAAGAAGGAAGCTATAAATGAGATAAAACAACAACTTCTAAAATATAAGATTCTCCTGATTGCAGAATGAAATAAAACATACCTAATACAGTTAAAGTTGCCATAGCAACAGTAAAGTTGCGTGTGCCTGGGGTTGTGGCCCGACATACATACACTCCAGCATGTTGCAGTCTGACATCAGATATCATGAGATTACCATTTCCAAGAACCCGAGTATTAAAGACATCAATGGACTTGTGATCTATTTCCAAGACAATACTTTAGTTAAAACAATGCAACATACGACCTAAAATTATATCAAAAGATCGCTGTCTAATCATGTCATAAAAAGTATCAAATGTGCTATACAAAAACCTTTTCTCTACACACTGAAATGCCAAAAAATTAAAAGCCACTTAAATGCCAAACATGTGTTTTGTATATAAAATAAACATTTTATCAGTTTCATTAGAATGAACGTTTAAAGACTTTTTTTCCTTGAGAAAACTTACCAAGGCGGCTCCAAGAAATGATTGGTTTAGGATTTCCCGTGGCCACGCATTCCAAAACAACAGTCTGATGAAGAGATGTTGTTATGTTCTGTGGGCCTGCTATAATGGTTGGTGTGTAGAAGGAATTAGACTCTTTAGCTTTGGGGAGGAAAAGGCACAATATGAAAATAAATTATAAATAAGATATAGTAAGTGAAACAAGTTAAAATATTTATCCTTAAGTTATTCACGTTTCAAAAAATAAATTTATTGAGATGTAACTCACTTAACATACAATGCACCATTTTAAGTGATTCGATGATTTTTAGTTTTTTCAGAGTTGGAAACTATTACCACAATCAATTTTAGAACATTTCCATCACCCCAAAAAGAAACACCATACCCATTAGCAATCTCCTCTCCCCACAGCCTAGCAACCACTAATCTTTCTGTCTCTTTGGATTTGCCTATTCCAGACATTTCATTACAAAGGAACCATATATTATATGGTCCTTTTGTGCCTGGTTTCTTTTTACTTAGATAATGTTTTCAAGATTCATCCATCTTGCAACGTGTACTAGTATTTAATATCTTTTTATTGAGTAATAACAACAATAAGATTTAATCATATAAATTTTTTTAATGTTTTATTTATTTTTGAGAGAGAGGGAGACAGCATGAGCAGGGGAGGGTCAGAGAGAGAGGGAGACGCAGAATCTGAAGGCAGGCTCCAGGCTCTCAGCTGGCTGTCAGCACAGAGCCTGACGCGGGGCTCAAACCCACAAACTGTGAAATCATGACCTGAGCTGAAGCCGGATGCTCAACCCACTGAGCCACCCAGGCACCCCAGATTTAATCATATAGATACAACACCTTTTATTTATCCATTCTTCGGCTGACAGACATTTAGGTTGTTTCTATATCGTTCACTTTTAATGGAGATTCAAATATTCATTTAATCCTTTCGCTAATCTTGCTAAGAATTTATGTGACAGTGGGGAGAAGTATAGTGCTTTTGTCTTTAATCTTTCATACCAGGAAGCTAACAGATACTACCTGATATTAAAACAAAGCATTAAAAATGTAATTTCAGTTTCTCAATGTTTTCCAAAGAAATTAAAAAAAATTTTAATGTTTATTTATTTTTGAGAGAGAGAGACAGACAGATAGACTGTGAGGGGGGTGCAGAGGGAGAGGGAGACACAGAATCTGAAGCAGGCTCCAGGCTCTGAGTTGTCAGCACAGAGCCCAATGTGGGGCTTGACCTCATCGACTGTGAGATGAAGATCTGAGCCGAAGTCAGACGCTTAACTGACTGAGCCACCCAGGTGCCCCTTCCAAAGAGATTTTTTAACCTTCAAGAATCTTTTAGGAATCTTGTGGAAAGTTAATATTCATATAAAGTTCAATAATGTCTTTCATCCAGATTTTCTTCCACTATATTCACATAAATTTAAATTATTTTAAAATAAGACACTAGCATGTATAATTCCATTTTAATAAAATATATATATATGAATATATATTCATCTCTTCAGCTAGTTTCCTAACTATGTTCATGTATGGCAAAATATATAAATTATGTTCATTTAATGTTAACAATAATTTCTGGGTACTAGAATTGGGGGGATATTTTGGGGGGATATTTTTAATTTCTATCTTCATACTTTTTTACATTGTTTAATGTAAAAAATTTTATTTTTTTTTACTTTTATAGACAATACTCTTTATAATATGCATGTGTTATTTTTATAAATGCAAATTATAATTTTTCTTAAAGCAACAAAAAAATGCCAAACTGGAAACAAATATATCTTTATTGACAATGGACAATTTGGTGGAAATGGATAATGGTTTTTCTCTTTTTTGCATTTTATATTTTAAAAATGAAAGTGAAATATTTACAGAACAAATATTCATTCTTTCTTAAAGATGTTGATATAACATAAAACAAGCTAGCCTGTGAAAGAAGAGGTGCCTAATAGGGGTAAAGATGACCACTTTCAACTAAATTACAATCATCTAAATGAAATTAAAATACTACTTTATGGTATACTATTATAGCCAGAGAAGAAAAATTAATAGCTGGGCCAATAAAAACTGAAATAACTTCTGTGTGGTACCTGGAATCACTGTTAGAGAGGCCTCCATACTTTTACGTCTGTGGGCTACAGTAGCAGCAACACAACGATAATTTCCAGCATCCCTTTGACCAACATCATAGATCTGCAATACTCCTGTTGGTAGGGCTGTTATCCTGTTATGAGAAGAAAGATGATTAAATTCTTTGTTGATTTTAGATCTTATTTTAACATGCGTTCTATGATTAAGATTTAATATATTCAACCTTTTTAAAGTGCCGGATGCAATAGTTTCAAGACCGTTTAAAATGTTAGCTTGATTCAACTGTTTCCATTTGGGTCACTACAGGTCTCTAAAGCATAAATAATTATGCACTATGTGTTTTGTGAAATCTATCAGTCTAATTTTACACAGAATTACACTTGACATTATAGCTTTTTACAACTGGTGGTCTAGAGCTTAGTATGTTTTTTTCAAATCTTCATTTCTTGCCTATAAATATAGATGTAGTCTCCAAGGTACACCTGGATGTAAATTAAAAAAAAAACTTTTTTGAATAACTTCTTTAAACTCAATACCCTACCATTTTAGCCACTGATTTTTATCTACTTTGGAATACTGCTACTCATTAGAACAGGAATCAAACTTTTTGGAGTTGCTACTAAGTTCTTGATCCTTAAACCTCAACCACCTTCAGAGCACAGGTATGTGTGCATGTGTGCATACGTGTGTGTGTGTAGTGGAGAGGAGACAGAGAAGTGGAAGGTGGAGACAGAAGTGGGCAGCTACAGGAGCATACATAGGAGACCCCTACAGTAGTACTGCTATTGGCAGCAGTAAAGGTCTAATTTGGTTTCCTAAAACCTTGGGCTATACACCAGGTATTCAAGTGGTCCTTTGGTTAGAAAGTTGTTTGAAGAAAGCAACAAAGCAGTAAATAGGTTATTTGAATTATGATCTAAACCAAAAAACAGAAACTATTCTCCATGTGTCAGAGACTGATGATCTAATTCTTTTCCTCAGTCTGAAATGTATTTAAGAAGTTGATAATTGCTACTGTTATTGAAAATAAGCTCCATAATGGTCTTTTCCTGTATAAGTATCATGATATCTTCATTACTCCTGTATCATTTCCAAAGACAAAAGCTGCATTTACCTGTCCATAGTTACAGGGAGGGTTGTTCGATTTAATTCCCATGTTATGACTGCAGGAGGGTTTGAAGAAATCTTGCATGCAAATCTAGCAACTCCACCTTCATGGACCTCAGTAGAAATTGGCTGAACTTCAAACGCAGAAATAGCTTTAAGACAAAGTTTGACAAAGTTAGAGTAAGTACATGCACTATTATACTATACTGTACTTGGAAATAACATTATGCTAGATATTATGTATCAGAGTTGAATTCTTGCCCAGACATAAGACCAACACAGCTTAACTAGCACAAAGAAAATTTAGGGAATAATTTTGGAAAAACCACTGGCAGTTGCCTAGCTCAGGGAATCTAGTCTTTCCAGGATGAAATTCTCAAGGAACTTGCAACTTATTTGAAGAAAAAATTTAACATAACATAAGCAAAAATAAACACTTAATAATGATATGTAATCACATACCAAACTGTGTGGTACAAACTTCAAATACTGCTATATTTCAGAGAAAAGGGAAATCAAAGACAGATTAGAAAGGTAAAAACCATTTGTAGGGATTGGTTTTAAATTAAGTTTTGAAGACTCATTTCAGATGGGAGGGGGGAAATAAAGACATTCCCATGTGTAGAATGAAGACATTCTACATGTGTAGCCTGTGTTCACAGGATTGTAAGGAAAGAGCCAGGACTAACTACTGTAGAATATTTCAGATTAAGTGTTCACGGAAAAGTAGAAGGTGAGTAGAGATAAAGAAGATTTACAACATGGCACAAATGAAGATATCACTGAAAATTTTTGAGCAAAGGACAGTAGTAATCCTGATAATAGCAGTTTGGGAAAAATCAATCAGGCATTGCTACACAGGATAGAGTGAAAAAAGAAGAGGCTCAAATCAAAAGACCAACAGCCTGTTTAAATAGGAATGACAGAATTGGGTATGGCTGTAAGAATGGCGAGGCTCTACAGATATCTTAATGGAAACAAAGACTGGATTCTCATTGGACACAGACATGTCACTCTGTGTTTGGAGTCAAATGAGGTTGGTATTGATGGAGCTGAATGATAAAGGAGAGAAAAAAGGCAAATGATGTGTGTGTTTGATGGATAAAAGGTAGAGAGACTCAAGAGACTATTTTTAGCTCATTTCTTCCCAAGTGGAGCTAAATCTCTAAGTGTTGATATTTCTAGAGATAATTCTTTCTCATTCTAGGCAAGCCTCCAGGAGCTGGTCATCAGTCTCCATGGTTTTATATTTTGATTGAGTCCAGACTCCAGGTAACAGTGTGAGTTTCCTTTCCTGTACTGTCTTCTAGGACATAAATAAAGGGAAGGCCGCAATGATGGTCTTACTCCCCCTCCACAGACTCCAGTTCAAAAAAATAGATAAGCCTTTACAGTTTATCAACAAAATGAGAAGTTATGAAGAAAAGCGGAGGGAATAAAGTCTGCATGACTTATGCTTCATTAGACTGGAAAGGGTAAAAGGTGATGGAAGACTACAAATTCTGCATCAATCTATAAACAGATCACAACACTTGAGAGGTAAAGCACAAAGCCAGTGAATAATGGTGAAAATATTCTTAGGAGGATCTACTTCCAAAAAGCAGAGTGGGGGTAGAGTAATCCTTTATGTGTATATAGAACAAAAAATGTCTACTTCCTCAATAACAATGATTCTCAAACTGCTATTGTCAGTGGATAACAAAGTCAAAACTATTTTCATGATCACTATCATCTGCCTTTTTTACTCTTATTCTTAGAGTATACAGTGTTTTCCAGAAACTACATGATGGATGATATTACAACAGACTCAATGCAGAAGGAGATATGTGTGAGAATCCAGCTGTCTACTATCAAGCTAATTAAAGAGATTTGCACAAATGCAAAATAATGCTACTCCTCACAAAATTTTTTGCTTTGGAAAACAGTTATGTTTCATTAAATGTGACGTGTTAATATGTAATAAATCGATGCTTTCATTTTTAAATTAATGAAATTTCTTAAATTTCACAGTTTTAATATCTAATAAGATGTCTCAATAGATGTAAGCTACATAAATAAATGCTCTTTGGGGTCTTCAGTGAATTTTAAGAGCATAAAGAGTGAGACCAAAATTTTTGAGAACCACTATCAAAAACATCAAATTCTAAAAATCAATATAGTTTTTCTTATTAATCACCTCCATAATCACTTTGTGGGATGTTAATCTACTTACAAACATTTTCATTCTGTATCAAACCTATGGTCCACCTACTGAAAAATCAGGAAATAGATATTTATCTTCAAAGTTATCAGGTTTGCAAAAGAATAGCCTGATTTCTCGATAACAATGTAAGGTTATCTTTCTAAAAATAACTAAACTTTCATTGAATACATTCATATTTAGGGGGAATTAGGACCTAAGTTGCCATAAATTTAATGCCTGATTTATGAAGCATTAATTTCTCTGACTGATCCCATATTTACCTTTTTCATGTATGAAGGGGTGAGTTTTAATTCTGGTTGTCATTCATAATCCAGAGTATATTCAACTTATATACTTCAAAGTGGGAAATTTATCTTAATCTCGAGTCTTTACACTGAAATATCCAATATGGTTTAATTTTTCTTTATAAAGTAGTTGTTCCTTCAGCCCTATTTGACTTCTTTCATCACTCCAAAATAGATCAACTACCTGATTCAGTATGTTTTATCTCATCTCTCTCTCTCTCTCATACCTGATTTCTCTTCATCTCTCTAACAGTCCTCTCTTTGATCCAGGACCCTATCACCTCCTGTCTGGAAGTATCGTAGGCACCTCTTAGGTGATATTTCTTCTACCAGCAGAGCTACCTCCAGAATGATAGTCAAAAGTAAAATTTGGTTTGTGGGGCCGATGAATTAATTAATCCCTGAAAAACTCTCTTCCTTCAATCACTTACAGTTTTGTTCCATGAATACTAAACTACTAATTCTCTGACTATACCATGATATTTCACACCTCTAAGCCTTCTACAAGCATATCCTTCTCTGTCAAATATCCAAGGTCCCTCTGTCCACCTGATGAAACCCTGTCATCATTTACAGCCTAGTTCACTTGTCCCATCCTTTGGGAAGTTGCTCCTGATCATCTTCTCTGCAACTTCTGTACACTGTGGACCTCTGCTGTTACTCTTATCCCACAGTACTATAGCTACTTGTTCACAATTTTTCTCGCCTTATACACTAGGAACTCACTGAAGGCTAGTAATGGGTCATATACTTTGAAAGATCCCTTAAGACAGTGAATGGCACACTTGGCACTAAAACGATACTTGTTCAACTGAACTTATACATATTTTTTCTCCAATTATATTTGGTCTTTAAACACAGTAACCAGAAATGTAGGGAGTTTCCCAGGTATAAATACAGATACTTCTCATCTTGAGAAGAAAATAATGCTTTTTATAATTTTTTTGTTTGCTGCAATTCCAAATGGTGTCCAATATTTTAGTGGCATTATCTCTGAAAACAACAATCTGATTCTCCTCTATTAAAGGACTTTTATGAAGATAAATAAGCCAATCAGTGAGGGCTCTTTATATAAGACTTTTTATAAATGTTGTGATTATTGAGTTTAATAAAGATAATTACTCTTTTGCCTTGAGTATTTCCCTCCAACCACTTAAGCACTTGAGTGTTGTTTTCTACCCTAGATGTCATTGAACCAAACAATATGATCTCTCTGGGTCTTTTTTTTTTTTTTTTTTTTTTTTGAGCAGCTTCCTGCTTTTTCCTCCAGATGCATAAGTCTCTGAAACCCTTAAGATTTTTATGATGAAAACTAAATTAACTCTGCACTGTAAGTCAAATATGCTAAAACTTTGGAGTCAGCAAATTCCAAGAACTAAAAGCTAAATGAATGCATCGTCTGACTCAGTAAGGGTATTTCTTTTGGGGAAAGTGTGGAAAAACAGCTTTATTGAGATATAACCACATAGCATGTAATTTACATACCATTTCAATTCACTCAAAGAATACAATTCAATGGTTTTTTAGTACAGAGTTTGCAACCATCCTCATAATCAATTTTAGAATATTTTCAACATTCCAAAATGAAATCTCATATCTTTTAGTTATCACTCCCTAATCTATCCATTCCCTCCCCTATTCTAGCTCTAGGGAATCACTAATCTACTTTCCTTTCTCTCTCCACAGCTTTGTTGCACTGAGACTGACATATAACATTTTGTACAATGTGATTATTTGATGCACGTATATACTGGGAAATGATGACCACAAGAAGGTAAGTTAATACATCCACCAAGTAAGGGTATTTCTTTCTTTTTTTTAAGTGTATTCATTTATTCTGCGAAAGACAGAAAGAGAGCGGGAGAGGGGCAGAGAGAGAGAATCCCAAGCAGGCTCTGTGCTCCAGTGCAGAGCCTGATTCGGGGCTCCAACTCATGAACCATGAGCTCAAGACCTGAGATGAAATCAAGAGGCAGACACTTAATGGAATGAGCTTACTCTGGTTCTCAGTAAGGTCTCAAGCAAGTATCAAAATTTTTAAATTCCCCTAAATACCTTTATATTTTAACATTTCTAACTTTCTGGCCCCTTTAGAAAATTCAACCTGCTGGCAAAATGATTTTTCTCAAAGAAGAACAAGCCAGATACCCTTGGGAGCTCCATTTAGTATCTCTGAGACTAAAGAAAAAGGCATTCATGATTCTGTTTGTAACTCGTCCATCAACTCCATTTTCTTCCCTCAACTCTGGGAACCTGATGTATCTGCCTTTCTCTCTCTCTTTCTCTCTCTCTCTCTTTCTCTCTCTCTCTCTTTCTCTGTCTCTTTCTCTCTCCCTCTCCTGCATATTTAAAGTCTTCTCCTGGATCCTTCCATCAGACTATAAAAGTGATTAAGTTTTTCCAAACCTCAAAACACAAAAAACAAAACTCCAGATCTCTCTTTATGGCATGTATCCTTCTAGTAGCTATCCACTTTCTTCCTCATGACATCAAAACTTTTCTAAAGAGTAGTTTATTCTAGCTGCCACCCCTTCTTCCTCTCTGACTTTATGCCACAAACATCTTATCTGCCTTCTTCCCTATTACTTAACTGAAACAGTGTCTAGGACATTACACACTTATTGCTTACACACTTATTTTTTTTTAAGTTTATTTATTTGAGAGACACAAGCAGAGGAGGGGCAGAGAGAGAGAGGGAGAACCCCAAACAGGCTCCATGCTGTCAGCACAGAGCCCAACGAAGGGCTCAAACTCACAAAATTATGATATCATAACCTGAGCTGAAATCATGAGTCAGATGCTTAACCGAATGAGCCACTTAGGCGCTCCTCTTACACATTTTCTTCTCTCTTATTTCTCAGATTCCTCCTTCCGGTCTCCCTTTTCAAGGGTGCTCCCTCCTCTGCCCTTCCTTCCAAAGATTCTCTGTTCTTTTCTCTCTCCAGATTCTCCTTGGGTGATCTCATCCACATTTCGTTTTCAATGACATCCATCTCTTGCTGTGGATTCTCCCCCAATATCTCCAGTTTAGATCACCATCCCCAGAGCTTTATACTCATGGCTTCAATTGCTATTAGACATCTTCACCTATAATTTATAAAGGGCACTTCTAACTCATCAAGTCCAAAATGAAATCATCTTCTTTCTCCAAGCCTGCATCTCCACCTCAGTTTGTCACACGACTATCCAGATACTCACCTGAACTACACACTACTAACTCCTTGTTCTGATTCTCATTCACTTTTTCCCACTGACCTTAATTCCTAAACACATGTCAAATCCACTCCTGTGTTCCTCTCCCAATGTTTCTCACTGGAACCACGATGAAAGTCTCTTATCTGGTCTCCTTACTCCCATTTCTCCTCTTCCCTGCTTCAAAAATGTCCTCTAGATGAACACAGGTGTTTGATGTGGCTGCACTGGGCTCACAAGTGGCTTCCATAAGTCAACCCATACTGCTAAAATCAAAAAAGGAATAATCTCACAAAAAATGTGATTCCAGTTTTAAATGTTGTCAAAAGCAACGTGCCTTAGCAATCCCTCCTTCTAAGTCTTTAAACTGCTTAGCCTAATTATTAGAAAAACTCAATGTATGTAGCCTTGCTACATCAAAAGAATAAATAGCTTTCTTTATGCCAACTACATATTTTTAATTGTTTTTGGCTGAGTACATTCTCACTAAACAGATTCATTGGCTCTCTTTTGCAAAAAGAAAAAGTAATTTGGGGCACCTGGGTGGCTCAGACGGTTGAGCTCAGGTCATGATCTCATGGTTCCTGAGTTCAAGCCCCACATCTGGCTTGCTGCTGTCAGTGCAGAGCCTGCTTCGGATCCTCTGTCTCCCTCTTTCTCCGCATGCGCCTCTCTCCCTCTCTCTCTCTCTCTCAAAAAAAAAAAATATTAAAAAGAAAAAGTAGTTTGGCATTAATTACTCCAAACCAAACTGTTTATATGGTAAGCATGCAACAGTATTTAAATAGTCATTCTTAAGTAGTTATGTTTAAAAAACACTGAATATCTCTATTAGAGATACACATTATAACTATGACACAAAGCGGTTATTTCCACAAGTCATATAATATCAATCCCATTATCTGTACAGTCACACCATTCATTTAGCTTGTAGTTAACCCATGCTGGCAGGCTTTGAGTCATGCAATTATACATAAAATACTGGGCCATATTAACTATCTCTCCAGTCCAGGAAAGGATTTTGATTACACTTATTTTAGAAAAAATTTAGGCTAGTAATCTCTTCTAAGTTCATTCATTCACTCAACAAATATTTATTCAGTGTCTACTATATTTATTACACTTACATTAGAAAAATTTTTGGCTAGTAATCTCTTCTAAATTCATTAATTCATTTGACAAATATTTATTCAGTGTCTAGTATAATCTAGGTGTCGAGGATCCAATAATAAACAGAACCAATAGAGGTACAGCCCTCAGGGATCTTTGTCTAGTGATGCAGAAAGGCATTTAACTAAATTACTATGCAAGTATATAACTTCAAATTGTGGTAAGTGCCTTCAAGGAAAAGTACCAAGAATTATGAAAGCACATAACAGATTGTAATAAGGATAAAAATAACAATAGCTTAACCTATTTTATTGCCAGGCAGTGCTTTAAGTGCAATATATATTCCAATTTATTTAAACCCCATAACTATTAATACCCCAAATTTTAGTTGAAGAAACTGAGGCACAGGGAAATTAAGCAACTTACTCAAGGTTCTGCAGCTATAAGTAGTGAGGCTGGGATCTAAATCCAGGTAACCTCCACAGACCCTTATGTGAATTCTCTCATGAGTACAAGTTTGAGATCCTCAGGCTTTTTGTTGAAGATAAAAAATATTGGTTCTACATCCAAGCAGTTCTACTGCTCTGGTGTAAGTTAATATGCATTAACTTTCTAGTTGGATAAGAGTATGTATAAAATCCTAAATTTCCAAAACAGAGTAACACCTTCAAACTCCTGTAGACTAGGATTCTGAGGCTATGGCTCTCATCTTGAACAGGAATTCCTCCATTTCTAGGAACGTATTAGGATCAGAGAGACCAGAATGCATGTAAATTCAATCATACTAACTCAGTCTAATATTTATTTAGGAGTCAAATATATTTTTAAAAAATCTATTTAAGGGGAGCCTGGGTGACTCAGTCGGTTGAGGGTCTGACTTTGGCTCAGGTCATGATCTCGTGGTTCATGAGTTAGAGCCCACAGTCCCTCCACAGTCAGTGCAAAGAGTGCTTCGGATCCTCTGTCCCCTTCTCTCTCTGCTCTTTCCCTGCTGGCCCTCTGTCTCTCAAAAATGAACATTAAAAAAAAATCTATTTAAAAAATTTACCTCATGGGAATGCTAGCGATTCCTGTGTTATTATTCTCCTAGTTCTAAGCTCACATACATTTGATCATCAGAAAGCCAAGTTCCAGGAGAGCACTATTAGAACAGCAGACAAGAGACCAGCTGTGGTTCCGAATGATGCAGAGATTATGGAATGGAAAGGAGGGCACTTATAAGACATGATGATGTACACCAAACAACATGATTTGGCCACAAGGTGTTCAAGGGGAAGAGACGGAAGCATCCAAATGGTTGAGGTTTCCGGCCTATGTACCTGGAAGTCTGGGGTACAGTATGGTATGTGCACAGGGGACACAGAAGAGGAGCTCAGACAGACTGAATCACCATTATAGACTTTCATTTCCTCAAAATGAGAAAAAACTGGACATATTAAGGAAGTCTAGGAAACTACAGAATTAGGCCAATTAATAATATAAACTGTCAAGTATCTATCCATCCTGATTTTTAAAATTTTTTTAAATGCTTATTTATTTTTGAGAGACAGGGAGAGACAGAGCACGAGCAGGGGAGGGGCAGAGAGAGAGGGAGACACAGAATCTGAAACAGGCTCCAGGTTCCGGGCTGTCAGCACAGAGCCTGATGCGGAGCTCAAACTCATGAACTGTGAGATCATGACCTGAGCCGAAATCAGATGCTCAACCGACTGAGCCACCCAGGTGCCCCAACAGCTCCTTTTCAATAAAATACAAATTGCATAGACTTGTACATGAAAACTTAGAAACTTTACCATATGAATATGCAGATCTCTATCATGACAGCTTTAAACTTTGTTTTCCAGTATTTTTTATTTTGCTTTTTTTAAGTAAATAAATACATCCTTTCAATGAATGCAAGATCCCCCTAAAACTTTAGTTCACAAACTATTTTCAGCATATCAAAACATTTTGCACTTCTTTAATGTTCTTATGCAAATCTTGGCTTTCTCCTTGATATGGACTTTGTTTCTGCCAGTTAGGTTCGATTTTACAAGTCTACAGCCTCCTTGTGAAATCTGACCTCTTTCTTCCCTCCACAGCCAAAGCTAACATAAACCAAGAGCCCCACAAGAAGTCATTAAAGCAGTGCTGTTAAGAGGCCAGAGCTCTATAAAATAGGTAAGAAACAAGGTCTTAAGAAACATGCGCCATCCTCAAAAACAATCTTGCAAACACAATAAATGTAAGTGCCTATTTTATTTGTGACTTCCTCCTCTCCACCTGTCTACTTAATCATTTGCTTCTATGATTTATAGTCAGAAAAAAAGTGGAACAAGGACACTAAAAGGAAAATGTTCTTCAAATCTTTATTTGATCAGAAGGCAACATATAGACGTTTCTACACTGGAAATGTAGGACTACAATTTTAAATTAGTATGCCATTCATGTTT
>CM053560.1:92297143-92320627 GCA_028646485.1 Cryptoprocta ferox
ATTTTTTTAGAGAGAAAAAGAGAGAGCGAGGGGGAGGGGCAGGGGAGGGGTAGAAGGAGGGAGGGGCAGAAGGAGGGAGGGGCAGAAGGAGGGAGGGGGAGAGGGAGGGGAGGGGGAGGGGGAGAGGGAGGGGGAGAGGGAGAGAGACAGAGAGAGACAGAGAGAGAGAGAGAGAGAGAGAGAGAGAATCTTAAGCAGGTTCCATGCTCAGTGCCAAGCGAGACATGGGACTCGAACCCACAACCCTGGGATTATGACCTGAGCTGAAATCAAGAATTAGTCACTCAACTGACTGAGCCACCCAGGCATCCCAGCCATACAGTAATTTAAAATAAGTTCATAGACTGTTCCCTAATTAAAAAAAAAACAAAACAAAACAAAACATCACTTTCTTTTATAAATCCAATTTAAAATATTCTTTCACTAAACAGAAAACACCTCAGTCAGTCAGAATCTTGATGTGGGGTTTATACCAGTGGTCCTAACACTGTGGATCAGCCAGGGTTCTGAGGCCTCAGAAAGTCAAGGACTGCACCAGTTGCTATTTCCACACCCCCTTCTTGGGGAGTCCTAAATGGCAGAGGAACATGGCTGGTAGTCACGTTCCAGCATCCCTATACTGTCTTCATGGGTTTAAGTCACCAATCAATAGCACTGGGGAAATTTGTAAGCTCATGAAGAATACAGGGAGATTCCCATTTCAGACTCTCAAATGTGCACAATTTCAGGGTCCATCATGGAGTATATACAGATTAAAGCTTATTTCTATGACACTGGTCTTTCAAATCATGCATTTGTCTATTCCAGACTCTACTAATCGAAACATAGTTGTAACTTCTTATTTCATCAGGTCCAATTCATTTTGAATCTTCAAACTTGAAGACTGACCTACAGTTGAACAGGATGTAAACCTAGAGACCCGATCCATTGTTTAATCAAAGTATCAGGGTAACTAATGCTTTACCTACTGAGGCAAAAACCAACCAAGGTACAAGTTTCAAACAGAAGTTGAAAATTTTTTATATCCTTAAGACATGGCAAGAGACTACTTCTACTTTTTAAGAAGTGGTTTTATAGAAAAAAATTTTACCTCCTTAACAAAAATAATGTAATAAATACAGATGCACTCATTCTTCTTTTTTTTTTAATGTTTTTAAATTTATTTTGAGAGAGAGAAAGAGAGTGCATGCATGAGCCGGAGAGGGGCAGAGAGAGAGAGAGGAAGAGACAGAATCCCAGGCAGGCTCCACACTGTCAGCTCAGAGCCGGACGCAGGGCTCAAACTCATGAACTGTGAGATCACGACCTAAGCCAAAATCAGGAGTCAGATGCTTAACTGACTGAGCCACCCAGGCACCCCTAGATGCACTCATTCCATGTCTTGGGCGTCAATCTCTTTTTTTCAGCTGTACAGAGTATAGCTATTCTATAAATGGTTTATTACCTGACTTCTAGTCAGTTTAGTATCCTGCTGGATCTGTAGCAATTCTGACAGCTAGCTGCTAAGAGGTATACCTTTGCTTTTCAAAGGAAATGTTTAGCCAAAATAAGTGTCAAAATAAATATAAACAAAATAAAGGCTAGAAACTTTATAACAAGGGTAGAATTCAGGGACTTTCAGAAATAGATTGCCATATAAAGTTTCCAGACTGGATTATTTTCCAGTATGTCCCTACAGTATCCATGTTAAAAGACACCTTTAATAACATCTGAGAAGTCTTTGTTTCTTTGATATTTTATCAACCTTGCCTTGCCAAACACCAGATTTGGCTCTTCCCAGACTCAAGTTCTTTGTCTGGAGTGACTCAAACTCTTTAAATTTCTTTCTGTCAGGTGGGCCACTCATTGCTGTTCAACAATTTTCTTATTAATTACTGGTTTAAGGAATTCTCTAGCTTTTCAACTTACAGGTCCCCAACCACTTGAACCCTAGACTATAAACTCCTTGAGTTCAGACAACATGTCTTACAGCTCTGTATGTTGCTAGGGGCCAGAACAGTGACTTGCATACAATAGGCAGTCAATAAAGATATCCTGAGTGAACTCAATGAACCACGTCACCATCTCCCTCCTATTTATCACATAACAGTATCTTATCTCCCTGAAAAGATTAAGGTAATTTTGGCTATAGCATTCCCTACTGTATAACCCTGAGAAAATTACTCTTCCTAAACATGCATGGTTATATATATACTCAGTTGGTAGATCATGCAACTCTTGATCTAGGGGTTGTAAGTTTGAGCCGTTGGGTGTGGAGATTACTTTAAAAAAATCTTTAAAAAATATGGTTATGTAAAATAGGGTTTTTATGAATTACATAAGGTATTGCATGTAGAGCACTTAGCACAGTGCCCGTAACATTAAAGGCACTCAATGACTTCAGCTATTTCTATTATTTTACTGGACATAAATTTTCTTCCTTATCACCTAAAAATCCCTCCCTCTTCACCTTGTTTTTCTCCCTTCACTCCTGGTTCTGAGGAAGAAGTAACGATTTCAATCTGTGCCAAGGTTAACCCTCTCTTGGTTCTCTTAATCTCATCCCTGATGACCATCTCTGGGCCCCTATTCCATTTATTATTCCCATTTTCTTGCATCACTCCCTCAATACTAGTTTCTTCCTGACTATAAACATACTCATATCTTCCCATTCTAAAAAGTAGTACAGAATACAAGCCAAGCCAACATGCAATACATCTCTTTTCTGTCACTATCATTCTTCTGGAATTACTCCATCCACCTAATTCTTCACTTCTGCTGGATGGGGTGGCATGGTACAGGGCGGGGATGAAGAAGAGAGAGGGAGAGCAGCCATAGGTGTAGAGTCAACCCCTGAACAATGGAGGTTTTAGGGGCACTGAGCCTTCTGAGCCTTCCCGTGCACTCAAAAGTATATGTGTAACTTTCAACATCTGCCAAACTTAACTACTAATAGCCAACTTCTGATTAGAAGCCTTAGAGACAACATAGTCAATAACATATATTTTGTATGTTAAATATATTATACACTGTATTCTTACAGCAAAGCTAGAGAAAAAGTGTTAGGAAAACTGTAAGAGAAAATACATTTACAGTACTATACTGTATTTATTGAAAAATCCATGTATAAGTGGTCCCACACATTTCAAATTCATTTTGTTCAAGGGTCAACTGTATTTATATGCAGGGCTCAGGAACCTCCTTGGGAATGAAATTTCTCTTAAGAGAAGTAGTAGTAGTGCTTGTGGTGCTCAAGGATTTAGTTTAAGAACAACTAACTGACCATTTTAGATTAGGAGTGTGTCAGAATTCATGGCCACCTGACTCAAATTCGGCAAGCTATCAGGATCCCCTAAATATGTGTACATAAAGGAGGAGGAGAGAGGGGAGAGGGAGATGCATTCAGGCTGCTGGCTAAAACCTGTGAAAGTTTTAACGAGACTACCAGGAGCAGAGAACACAGGTATGCCCACCATTTGGGTTACAACAGCACAAGCTGGAATGGGGCACAGCAAATATACTTCAGGCAGTAGGCCTGACCTGAAAACACCTGGAGAAAGAAACCACAAGCCTCACTTGAGATGGATACTCAATTAACAAAAGAAAGAAGAGGCTAATGACTTCCCCAGGATCCTGAGCACAGAAACTGAACTAAACTGGAGCTGACTGAAAATTTACCTCTCCCAGGGACTCTTTTTAACTTTTCATCATTCAAGATCCTGTTTTTACTAGCATTTACTCACACTGTAATGCCTAGTGTGCCCCCATAGAGAAGCCGGGCATATCTGTATTTATCTGACACATGGGGATCAATTTTCATCTTAGAGAAAAAACTCTAATTGTTGACTTTGTGTTGTCCAGGCACTAACACAGTCCCCTTGCTCTTTAATTTCTTCCCTTTCTCCTTCCTCTGTCCCTCTCTCACTCTCTCTTCCCAAATTTCCATATTCCTTTGTCTCTGGCAGACATTGTGGTAAAATAACTATGGCCTGAACTGGAGGAATGACTGGAGATGGAAACACAGGGACAGAATCAAGAGATATTTGGGAGATGGAACCAGTATGACCAGAACTTAGTGGTGAATGTTCCGACAGTACAAATTAACAAACGTTCTCGTAATACACTGCTATTGGCAGTACAATATCAAAAAAGGTTGATGTACAACAACCAACAAAAATGCCTTAGGATGCTATTATATCTTCAATTAATGGAACTCGGCCCTTAAAATGACTATGTTATTACATAAGGAAAAGTTTGTGATATGCTAAGAGAAAAAAAGATACAAAGCTGTATTGACAACTGTCTCATGATTGCTAGAGTAGGGAGCTGGAATCCACTCTTATGACTTCTTTTATTCTTAATAAAATATGAACAGGTGAACCAAAGCTCTTTTTTGCAGGCATCTAAGAATTGGCACTTGACAACAATGCTGGGCTTATTAAGCACTGGCTAATGTTGATGCGGATAGAGTAAATCAAAAGATGTGAGACCAGGGGTTAAGTGTCCAGGAGACTCAGCTGGTTAAGTGTCCAACTTAGGCTTGGGTCAGGATCTCACAGTTTGTGAGTCCAAGCCCCACATCAGGCTCTGTGCTGACAGCTCAGAGCCTGAAGCCTGCTTCAGATTCGTGTCTCCTTTTCTCTCTGCCCTCCCCACCCGTGCTCTGTCTCTCTCTCTCTCTCTCAAAAATAAACAAACATTTAAAAATTTAAAAAAAAGATGTGAGATGATGACTGAAAAAAAGCAAAAAATTAAGCAAAGAAATTTTATTTCTCTGAAAAACTTAAGAGCAGCTCAATGAGAACTCAAAGTTTTTAGTTACAGCATAGGTTAATTGCTTTAGGAGAGAAGCAAGACTGAGGCAGGGAATTTTATTTATTGATTGACTGAATAAATGAATGCATATGTAGGTAGCTACTATAAATGTGTAATAAACATTTTTTAGTAATAAAAATCTATGTACAAGTTGCTTCTTGTTGTTCAACCTTAAAGAATATTCAGAAAAAAGAATATGGTAAAAGATTGCAAAGTATTTGGAAGCCTGAATGACCATTATAGTCTCAAAGGTCCCTTCCATGACATGATTATTCCAGCAGCATATGCTGTGCTCCTGGAAGTTAAATCTCTGACACAGAGCTAGCTGTGACCCAAAGAGAAATCCTGGAGTCAGGAGCTTGAAGTTCTGGTCTTGGCTCACTTAATCACTGCCTTTAATATGCATAGACCAGAATCTCCCTTGAGGTAGTGCCATCTACCTCCCAAGTTCTTCTGAGGAAGGGATAAGACTGCAGGCAGGAGTGTCTTATATGCCCCACACCAGGGCTCCTAAGCTGGGGTATGAATGGATCTTAGCTATAGGGCAAAAAGCAAAGCAAACTGAAACAGGACCGGACTGGACTGAGGTCAGGGACCTGTATTCTTTCCAAGCTCTATTATAAATGATCTGTATGACCTGTCAAAAGTAAGCTCTCTCCAGTTCTCAGTGTCCTCACACGCAAAATGATAGTGTTCTTCTCCACTCATTCATTGACTCTGACCTCCAGGCTGGGTGCTGAGCTGCAAAAAATAAACCTAGCTGCTAAGGGCTGGGTGTGGCAGAGATGGGGGTCCATGGGCATGATTGCTTATGGCTACTCAGGTTTCTCGTAGGAAATATGAACATGTCACATAATTAGATTGTGGTGATGGTTGCCCAAGCGAATATATAAAATATTTTTTTCATTATACACTTTAAGTGGGTAAACTGAATATCAATAAAGCTTATTTCTTAAAAATAATAAAAATGGTAGTGTTCTCCTCAGCCACCACTGTCATTCTTTCCACAGAGCCACAGGACCTTCCCAGAGCCACAGTTCAGTTTGCCCTGATTCATCTTCAAACTTGAAAACATAGGATTCATGGAGCTAACAGAGATTACTGGTCTAGCTATAGCCATTGTAGCCATAGTAAAAGACCCAACATGGATGATCTTAATCCTCAATGATATGTTTCAAGCTACCCATAATTTTCAATGGCAAGCTTATTAAGACTGAGGCTTAACTGTTAAACAGAGGGCTCTTTTTGATAGGTTTCCCCTACTTTTCCACTGTCTGGCACTCCTTCCAATGCATACTCTAAGCAAAAGAACAAGTATCATTAGCTTGGCATTTATCTACTAAATATCCAAAGAGCTCAAGAGCCAGGAATCAGCAGTAATTTCAATGGGCCTAAAAGTCATAGTGCTTTAGATATAACTTCCCATCTTGAAATATCTACTGATGTGAAAATAACTAATAGTTAGCCGTGATAGTAATGTGCTTTGTGTGCAACTGGAAGACTTAGAATGAGAATATGAGTGACTTAAAATCAGTCCAAATTTTCTTTAAATTTTTTAATTGTTTATTTTTGAGAGAGAGAGAGAGAGAGAAAGGGTGAGCACAAGTTGGTTGGGGAGTGGCAGAGAGAGAGGAAGACACAGAATCTGAAGCAGTCTCCAGACTCTGTGCTGACAGCACAGAGCCCAATGCAGGCCTCGAACCCACAAATTGCAAGATCGTGACCTAGCCAAAGTCAGACATTTAACGGACTGAGCCACACCCAGGCACCCCAGTCCAAATTTTCTTATACTAAATATTTACAGCATCATTATTTTGTATGTTTGAGTTCTAGTATACAAGGAGGTAGTGACATACTAATATCTATGCATAAACAGATGCATCATAAAGCAAAAAATGTGCTGGACTTGGGGCACCTGGTAGCTCAGTTGGTTAAGGATCCAACTTCCACTCAGCTCATGATCTCAATGGTGTGAGTTTGAGCCCCATCAGGCTCTGCGCTGTCAGCCTCAGCAAAGAGCCTGCTTCGAATCCTCTGTTCCCCTCTCTCTGTGCCCCTCCCCTGTTCATGCTCTCTCTCTCAAAAAATAAATAAAACATTTTTTTTAAAAAGAAGAGTAACAAAATTGGAGGACTTGCACTGCTTGATTTAAAGATACAATCTGTAGAATGATGATAAAGCTATGATAAAAGCAAAGGAGAGATTCATAGATCAATGAAACAGAAGAAGGAGCACAGAAATAAACCAATACAAATATGTCAACTGATTTTTTACAAAGTTGCAAGAGCAATTCAATAAAGGATGGTCTTTTCAACAAATAGTGCTTAAACAATTAAACATCCTACAAAAAACTAATCTTGACCTATACTTTACACCTTATGTAAAATAAACTCAAAATGGGTCCCAGACCTCAATGTGAAACATAAAACTATAAAACTCTTAGAAGGAAACATAAAAAAATCTCTGTACCTTGGGTTAGGCAAAGAGTTCTTAGATATGACACCAGAAGCACAATCCATGAAAGGAAAAAATTGATCAACTAAATTTCATCAAAACAAAACAGAAAAATTTCTGCTCTTGAAAAAAAAAAAGAACTGTTAAGAGAATGAAAAGACAAGCCATAAACTAGGACAGAAAAATTGCAAATTACATATCTGACAAAGTATTTGTATTCAGGACATATGAAGAACTCTCAAAATTCAATTATTAGGAAATAACCACTTAAAAGGGGGGGCAAAAGATGCGAACAGATACTTTACCAAAGAAGATGTATGGAAAGCAACTAAACAAAAGAGGAGACAATCAATCTCTTTAGTTATAGTCACAGGGAAGTGCAAATTGACACCACAATGAGACACTACTACACACCTAATAGAATGGGTCAAATGAAAAAAACACTGAAAATATCAAGTGCTCTGAGGATGTGGAACACGAACTGGTAAGGTCACTTCGGAAAATAACTTGGAAGTTTCTTAAGAAGTTAGACACTTATCATATGCACTTACGGTGTTCTCATCTTTAAATGTTTACTCAATAGAAATGAAAACTTATGTTCACACAAAAGCCTATACAAGAAAGGTTACAGAAGCTTTATTTATAATAGCCCCAAACTGTAAACAAGCCAAACATCCTTCAATCGGCGAACAGATAAACTGCAGTAAATCTATACAATGGAATACTACTCAGCAATAAAAAGGAAAAAATTATTGATACGCTCAACAACCAAGAAAAATCTCAAATGCGTTAGGCTAAGTGCAGGAAGATATATACAGTATAATTTCATTTGTATGACATTCTGGAAAGTGTAAGATAATGTTGCTGTCGGAGTCAGGGAAGGGGAAGGTATGACTACACAGGCAGTGAGAGAATGTTTTGGGTGACGAAACTGTTCTGCATCCTCACTGTAGTGACGGTTACATGGCTAGGCATATGTCAAAACTCAAAAACACTGGACCCAATAAAGTAAGCCTTACTTTTTTAAGTATGTAAATTAAAAACTAAATTTTAAGAAAGGCTATGTTCTTAACAAAACAGAAAGGCTTTTCATTTTCTAGTCACTCAATGAAGAATTATAAATTAAGCAACATGATAACTCACATACTTTTTACAAGCCAACTCCTGCAGACCATCTTTACTTCTTGTGTGAGGTTACACCTGATTTTCCCAAGTACAGAATTATTTCATGCTCCCGGGATCTTGGGAGTATGCTGTTTGTTCCATTGTTTCCTCAGCTCTGCTTTCTGTCCCTACCCATAGGACAAGGCCTGTGTCTTTTCATCTTTGTATTCCAGGCATAGAACACAGATAAAAAGGGCACTCAATAGATACCTGATAAACAAATGGGTAAGATATCCCCTAGGGTACATGTACACTCATTTTGTCACCATCTCCGTCATCTGGAGTGTATAGTATAATGTATGCACAATAACAATCTGAAGGACCACACGATACTGAAACTAAGTTTACATGATCTTTAGAATACTATAAATGAAAAGCATATGCAAAAATATTTATCCTAATAAACAGAAATTGTCTCTGAGGAACAGGAGGAGTAAGAAGCCTAGAACTCTCCTATTCCTCTTCCTATGGAAATAGCAGGAAAGCAGTCACACCTCTGCTGAGAGGCTAGAAGAACATGGAGTTAGGCATTACACACACACACACACACACACACACACACACACACATGCGTGCACACAGGCATACCCCTGAAAAACAAGCCCTTCCTGAGCAGCCCAGCACAGCCCTCTGCCTTGATGCCAGCAGCACACTGCAGGATTGCCATTCTGGCAGGGACCTTTCACAGGCTGCTGACCCAGCATATACTGCAGAAGCCTGTCAGTTCCCAGGGTCCCTGGCATTCTGAGCCCATCTTGGGAAGTCTCGTAATAGTCAGCCTGACACAGATTCCATCAGACCAGGCTTAATTATTTAGAAATAGGTCCTACAACCTCTATTTCTCATGCTCCAAAGAACACGAGAAATAGATTTTCTATAGTGGTGACAGGGTTTTGGAACTCATGTTTGACCAAGACCACTGAACGTTTGAGAGCTCCTTCAGGATTAAACTGCACCACCGAATAGTAAAAGCAAAGGTGCGCTGTCTTGCACACACAATTGTGCCACAGCCATCTTCTAGTCTCCTAAAGCAGTGGTGGAAAGAGTTACACTGAATGAAGGTTGGCAATGCTGAAGCCACAACTACCATCCTCAGCTACAGCTGAAGTACAATTCTCTTTAGCTACACCTTAGCCCATGTTCTACTGGATTGATGGTGTCTGTCTTAAAGAGATCAGCGCTAATAGAGAGTGACAAGCAACTAGGGTGGCTTCTCAAGAGCACATCATAAGAACACAAGAAGTAGATATAGAAATGTGATGCCATAATAGAAAGGGTCTGTCCTGGTAGAAATTTAAGGACGAGATTAGGAACAAGGAAATTCACACATCCAAGTAAAATAAATCAGAGCAAACTGCCAATAGGAAAAATCCATGGAAATAAAAACAGTTTTCTATTAATTATTAAACCATCATAAAATTACTACCAATATTTCTTGTCTTCCTTTTCAGAACTGATATAATGAAAGTAAGCCATTATTCACTTTTCCTTTTACCTTTTCCAGATAGTACTTAATCTGGAGTTTAATTTTTTTTTAAAATAATCCGCCTCCATATGGTACTCTCATAATCTAGACAGAATCCTATTAGCTGGGAGTAAAATCTGACCTTACTTTGAAAGACGTCCCCAAGTGGGATTTTTGTCTTCTCAAATTATCTGTCTTCCCAGCAACAGTGTGTGGTCGGAGAAGAGTATGAGACATGCTAATGTGTTTATCAAGTGATTATTCTTGGCCCCTTTGCTGGCAAAAACAAGCAGGAAACAGTATAGAAAAAACATGTCTAGTAAGCCATATTATCCAGCTTCAAAGATGTTCAACTTGTGTGGCTCCTATGGATTCAAGGGGAAGAGAGAAAGCGCCGTTGCTTTGTCTTCAACAAGACCACTTCCCCTTCAGCCATTTGCCAAGTGTTTGCCTTATATTGCCTAATCCAAGAGATGCCTTTCTTATGCCTTGTTGTCATTCCATAAAGAATTAGTTCTGCTTAATAGCTCAACTGTGCAGGAACAACATTCCATGCAATTTTACACTTTGCATCAGTCAGAGAAACAGAAGGATCAAGAAAGCATTAACAAGAGTGAGGTTTTGTAACAAAACTCATGTCACTTAGCAACTTCATCCATGTAGAAATTTGTAATGAGAAAGATATAAAATCCATCAAAATTATAGCAGAAATGTTTCTACTAAAATTATTTTTACTTTTCAAAATGTTTGTATCATTTAATAGAATTCAAGAGCTTCAGTACATTATTTTTTTACAAACTTTATAGTATTCTTTACCACAATGGTTTTATATATTGCTTTCTTAGATTATAAAAGATTTGGTTTTCCTTTCTCTTCCTCTTAATAACCTCACACTCCAAGGATATTTAGTAAGCGTCTGCTATGCAGTACAATTCATTACAGTTTATGTAATCACAATTTATTCCACCAATTAAATGTTCTATATATGACATTCAATTTATAAACTGGGAATCAATCATTCTGAAATAACTGGATATCTCTTTAATCTTCTATCTAATAGCTATTAAAGACAAAGCCTATTTAATTGATAACAGAAAATACGTATATATGCACACGCCCTCATACACATACATACACCAGATACACTTGTTAAAGTGAATTACAAAGTGGACCTTAAGTTCTAAGCTACTGTCCACAACATAATGAAGTCTTTTAATAATATTGTAGCTTACATTTTATTAGGCTTGACACATAGCCCTAGAGGGAAGAAGAGAGAATTAATTTACTACATGTCTTATATATACTACCTCATTTAATACTTCTAAAAACCTTAACAGGTAAGTAATATTACCCTCACTTATGGGTAGGGAAATACATTAGGAGAGGTTTTGCCACTTGCTCCGAGTCATAGAATTAGTAAATAGTGGAGTCAGGATTCAAAATGGTGTTATTGTTTTTTTTTATTACACTCAAGCTCTAGGCTTAGAGAAGGAGTTCCCCACCCCCCGCCATCAGCACTTTAGAGCAGTAATGCTTGTCTCATCTTGTGAATCTACTCTACCATGCACAAAGGACAGTTTCCCTCTCTCATGGTTCCTCTCCTTTACACATCCCTAATAGAACTACCCTATGACCCAGCAATAGCACTGCTAGAAATTTATTCAAGGGATATAGGAGTACTGATGCATAGGGGCACATACATATACTCCAATGTTTATAGCAGCACTTTCAACAATAGCCAAATTATGGAAAGAGCCTAAATGTCCATCAATTGATGAATGGATAAAGAAGATGTGGTTTATATATACAATGGAATACTACATGGCAATGAGAAAGAATGAAATCTGGCCATTTGTAGCAACGTGGATGGAACTGGAGGGTATTATGCTAAGTGAAATGAGTCAGAGAAAGGTAGATACCATATGTTTTCACTCATATGTGGATCTTGAGAAATGTAACAAAACCATAGGGGAGAGGAAGGGGGAAAATGTTAGAGAGGAAGGGAGGCAAACCATAAGAGACTCTTAAATACAGAGAACAAACTGAGGGTTAATAGGGAGTGGGAGAGAGGAAAAAATGGGTGATGGGCTTGGAGGAGGGCACTTGTTGGGATGAGCACTGGGTGTTGAATGGAAACCAATTTGACAATAAATTATATTAAAAAAAATAAACATCCCTAGTAGCAGTAACAAAAACTTATTTCCCCAACCTTCCAGTTAGTTAAATATTCATCATCCCCCAAGTTACCAATGAGGGCTTTAAAATCTTCTGTCAACAGTTTTTTCTCCCTCTTTCTACCTATTTTTGACCAACATCAATTTATTTTTTTTAATGTTTGTTTATTTTTGAGAAAGAGCAAGAGATCATCAGAGGGGGAGGGGCAGAGAGAGAGAGGGAGAGAGGATCCTTAGTAGGTTTTATTCTGAGAGCAGAGTGACAGCAAAGAGTCCGATGCAGGGCTTCAACTAACAAACTGAGATCATGTCCTGAGCAGAAATTGGACACTTAACCAACTGAACAACCCAGGTGACCCTAACTAACATCAATTTAATTATACATTTATTCAACATTCTACATTACTCTCCAATATGGACTTTCTTGTCTACCCCAAATAAATTGACTTGCCATTCTTTAAAAAACACTCAGAACTCAAGCACTAAGTCCCTCCCGGAAAAGCAACTTACCCCCTCCCCTCCACACCTCCCCCTCCCAGATGCTACCATGGTTATCAGCCAGTAAATTAAGACTGCGAGTCAGGAAAGGCTTTGCAGGGGAGGTGACATGTGTGGTTGAGAGTTGAAGGACTAGTAAGCAGCAAGGGAATATGAAGAGTGGTCCAGGCAGAAGGTAGAGCATAAGCAGAGGCACAGGGCAATGAGAAAGTACAACACATTCAGAGAACTGAAATTCCACATAGTGGAAATGTGAGGTGTATAGAAGAACCAAAGAGTGATGTAAGGTGGAGACATGGAGAGAGGGTGGTAAAGGATGCAGACACCAGACGGGCAGGGGCCAGATGATGAAGAGCCTTGCCTATTTATGCTCTAATGCTTTGTTACTGTAAGTGTGGTCCTTGGACCAGCCTTTAACATGTCTGATCTGCAGTATATCAGGCTCCACCTCTGAGCTTACAACAGCCAATCAGTATTTTTTATAGATGCCCAGGTGCCTTATATGCACTTAAAATTTTGAGAAGCACACCTCTAACCATTTAAGTTGCATTCTGAAGGGAATGAGAAGCTACTGAAATACTGGAAGCAAAAGATATATATGATCAGATTTGAAAACCATATGTAAGGCTAATTATGAGTAGTACAAATGCAAATGTGGGTTTTTTTTTTTTATGGTTTACTTGCTATCAGATTCTTATATTTGAGAATGATTGTTTCATAAAAGTGTTTACTAGTTTTCTACTCTCTGTTGCTATGGTTGCCAGGACCTAGGAGGTAAGGGAAACAGGGAGCGGCTGGTAAAAGGGTACAAACTCTCAGCTATAGAATTAATGAGGTCTAAGGATCTAATTAAAATATTTTGGCTATGTGGTACCTGGGTGGCTCAGTCGGTTGAGCATCCAACTTTGGCTTGAGTCATGATCTCGTGGCTCATGGGTTCAAGCCCTGCATCGAGCTCGGTGCTGACAGCTCAGAGCCTGAAGCCTACTTTGGATTCTGTGTCTCCCACTCTCTCTGCTCCTCCCCCACTCACACTCTATCTCTATTAAAGATTTTTAAAAAATATTTTGACTATAGCTGATAACATTGACTTGAATAATTGATATTTACTAAGAGAATAGAACTTAAACGTTTTCATACATACACAAAATAATAAGTATGTAAGGTGATAAATAGGTTAATTAACTAGAAGATGGGAATCCTTTTACAATTTGTACACTTATCAAAACACCATGATGTATACTTTAAATATCTTACAATTTTGTATGTCATTTATACCTCAATAAAGCTGAATTAAAAAAAAAAAAAGGTTTCCTTATCTATACAGAGGTTCCTAATGATACAAGGAACATACAAGGTCATCTCAAACACAAAGAATGTACCTTCTATAGGACAAAAGTATGTCTAATCATATCCAACTAGCGATTTAAATCAAATTTATATAATCAAATTCCTTAAGCTGTTTCATCAACTCTAAGCTGTTGTATAAACAGCTTACTCTTATTTTACCTGTTAAAGGCCTTTGAATTATTTGGGTAGGGGTGATACAGACTATATTTGCTGCTCATAAATAATTTTTGAAATGAGCAAAGCACACATTCTCCTAGAAATTTTTGCTAAATTATATGCAACCTTCAGCTCAACAGAATAAAAGCACAGAATTCTGGACCACAGCCATACAGAAATCCCCTATAATGTGTTGAATAAGCCAAATCAAAACAACACATGGTTTATAGGAACGGGCTGAACGAGACTTGCGGCTCCTATTTCATCTGCTGTCAAGTGTCACATTCATTCAAGGCGAGGAAAGTTAACTGATAAAATCTGCTTTTTAATGCTGATTATTGGCAATATAGAGAGCCACACACCCTTTTTCTTTGATGACATATAATGAATGTCACTGAAAAGATTTTGCACTTAAAAAACATGCCCTTGCTAAAAAAGATAATAAAACTGATTTTCTTCATAACAACAGTAAAAATTTAGTCATGTGTGTTTGAACATGTAATGCCTCTTTTATAGTGACCCAGAAATTATTATACTTCTACCCATATTCAGTCCTCACAGCCACCTGATCCAAGATTGATATCCCCAAAGGATTATGACTTTGGTATGAATAAAACTACATTCAGAATCAATTGTAAAGCTGGATACCCCAACTTTGTGTAGAGTGCTTTTCACAGCCTAATGTAAATGTGGCTCAACAGAGACTTTGATTATCAGTGGCATCAAGTAACTGGAAAGATTTTTGAAAATATCTCAATGCTTGGGAGGCCACAAAGGTAGTATTTGTCAAGTATTTTCAAGTAAAAAGACAAAGAGAAGAAGAGATCAGGAATGAATGGTACAAATAAAAGGAAACAAAATTTAAAAACAAAGGAACAAATCACTGGTCTTCTAATCACTGCTAAACAATCATGATAACAGCTTCCAGTACATTTCAATTTGGTGACAAAGTACTATAGCTGGCTCTACTAATAAACACATCTAGCCAGGATTATTTCAAAGTGATCCTGCTGGGGCTGTGAAATAATTTTTTTTTAAACTATCTGGGAAATTAATGAGTAGTTAATAGAATTACAGATTTTCTTAAGGTCTAAAGGAACTTACTGATAGTTTAAATTTCTTTATGACTATAATTACGGATGGGAAGGATGTGATAAAATTCAACAGTATCAAGGGTGCCAATCACAAAACCAAAGTATTTATATACTGAGTGGGGAAAAATAAGTTAAATACCAATATAAAGTGCAATCTATTTAACAGGATTACAACAACCACTTTGGAAAACAGCTTGGCAGTTTCTTAAAAAGTTAAACATATATCTACTATACAACCTAGCCATTTTACTCCCAGGTAGCCAGCCAGGAGAAATGAACTCATTGTTCACACAAAGATTTGTACATGGCAGATTTAACAGCTCCAAACTGTTGGAAAACAGCCCAGTGTCAATTAACAAATGAATAAACAAACAAATGGAATACTACTCAACAACAAAGGTAAACTACTGATATTTACACAACATGGTGAATCTCAAAAAATATGTATGCTGAATGAAAAAATCTAGACAAAACATTATATATTATATGATTCTATTTGCATAGCATTCTGGAAAAGGCAAACTAATGGACAGTAACAGAAAGCACATCAGTGGTTGTCTGTGGATGGGGAGGAAGGATGCATGAGCATGAGAAAACTTTGGGGAGTGATGAGTATGTTCATTAGCTTCACTGTGGTAATGGTTTCATGTGTACATACACGTCAAATTCACCAAATTGTGTACTTTAAATATGTTCAGTCTATTGCACAATCATATCTCAATAAAGATTTAAAAGACTGATGAAAAAATAACAATCCTGTGTGTATGGATATACATGTGTTGGTAAATGCATAGAGAAAGTCCTGGAAGAATCTACATAACCATTAAGGATGACCACCTCCAGAGGAACTCAGCACTTAATTTAGTCTCTATTATTTCAATATTTATGGTAAGCATGTATTACTTCTGTAACTTCAAAAATAAAAATAGAAATCTGGGGCGCCTGGGTGGCTCAGTCGGTTGAGTGCCTGGCTTCGACTCAGGTCATGATCTCAAGGTTTGGGAGTCTGAGCTCCACACATTGAGTGGGGGACCCACTTCAGATCCTTTCCCCCTCTCCTTTCACCCCCCTGCTCGTGCTCTCTCAAAAATAAAAATAAAACGTTTTTAAAAAAATAATAAAAAATAGAAATAGAAATAGAAATCAGTATCCTCAAAAGGCTTTAAAAGTTCCAGAAAGCCCTATACAAAATCACAAACATCTTGGGGTGCCTGGGTGGCTCAGTCAGTTAAGCGTCTGACTTCGGCTCAGGTCATGATCTTGCAGTTTGTGAGTTCCAGCCCCGTGTCGGGCTCTGTGCTGACAGCTCGGAGCCTGGAGCCTCCTTCAGATTCTGTGTCTCCCCTTCTCTCTGCCGCTCCCCAGCTCATGCTCTGTCTCTCAATAATAAATAAATGTTAAAAAAATTTTTTTTCAAAATCACGAACATCTCCACCAGTCTCTTCATGCTCAAACTGTTAAACATTATTTCTTACCAGTTTTAATGGTAATCTATTTAATTTTACATAGATTATAGTAATGCTACTTGATGTTTTTAATTATGTATTTATAATTTATTAACTACTACATGAGTTAAACAAGTCTGTTTGCAAACTAATAGTTATTTGCAGCACTTTTTTCCTCCAAACCACTAAAATCACTCATATTTTAGTTTGTGTCTCTGATACTCATACTTGAAAGATGTGGATATGGAATTCTGTCTTTAAAAGCCTCATTTTCTGAAATTTTGGGTTGTAATTAGAAGTATAAGATTTTTGAATTTAATATTTTCTTGGTTAGGATATTTACTTTAGGTATGCTTAAATACTTTTAACTTGTCCTTAAATCACTCTTCTACTTTCAAAAGATGTAAAGGTCTTCTCTAAGCTAAAATGTTACACCTCTTTCAATGCATTTAGTTGATTTCTTATCAATTTAAATAGATTATCTACTCAAAATTATTAATTAAAAATATATTAAACCCCCAAATTTTATCTAAGACACAGTGAGAGACAGAAGGAAAGTGAAACTTTATACCTGCCCTTAGAGGACTTGCCTCTTCCCCTCTACAAAGCTATATAGCAGATAGGGATTTTGGGTTTTTGTTTTTCTGAGAGAGGGAGAGGGCACAAGTGAGAGAAAGAGAGAATCTCAAGAAGGCTCTATACTTAGGGTGGAGCCTGATGTGGAGCTCAATCCCACGACCCTGGGATCATGACCTGAGTTGAAATCAAGAGTCCGGTGCTCAACTGATTGAGCCACCCTGGCGCCCTGCAGATACATTTTTTATTTTTTAAGACAAACAAAAAAACAAAACAAAATTTTATGTTGAGGGCTCATAAAGAAACAGTGAATTAGGTCCACCGATTAACAGCTGGGTGACTTAGTAAGTTACTTAATGTTTCAATGTCTTAGTTTCTTAATCTATAAAAATGTGAGAAATTTATTTCATAAAGTTGTTGTGAGAATTAAATATCTATATAAAGATTTAATTTTGTCCATTCCTTCCCATTCCTCTGTAATTCTGATTCACTTATAACCTCTGTCTTCCAATGTTTCCTCATTCCTAGGTGCCATTTGCTTATAAATACACCCATGCCTTCCCGATCCTACATAGATGATCTCTTAAGTTTGCTGTCTTTTTCCCACTTCACTTCTCCATCACTACATTTCCTACTCATTTTTCAACCCCATCATGACCACAGTGATGGACCAAATTAATTATCCATCCTCAGCTGATTTGGATTCCATAGCATCTACAACAGTAGAATTTCTGCATTTGGAGAATTTCTTCCTTTTGGATTCCCAGGTCACTATTTTCTCTCACTACTTCCTTAACACACTTTGATGACTCCTCTTTGTTCACCCACTCATTAAGTATAAGGCTATGTCTTCAGTCCTATTATGTTTGCATACTACCTCTTTATTTAGCAACCCCATCAACTTGTGGCACCCAGTATGTTTATAACTGCTAAATCTATATATTTCTGAACTTTAACTTTTCTCTTGGAAAATCTTTAATTATACTAACAATATGGCTAAATGTCTCCATCTAGATGTCCCAAAGACACCTAAAGTTTGGTGTGATAGTACTAAACTCATTCTCCTTCTCACTCATTCCTATTCTTTCTCCCTTTCTTCCTCTCCCCGCCCCCTAACACTTTCTTTCTGCCTAGCTACCCCCATCTTCCTTTCCAATCCAATTTAATCATCCAAAAACACAAGCTATAAATATTCAACTTATCTCCAAGGGTAGAAATCACCAAACCTTCATTCCCACACTTCCTTGCATATCCTATCCATCTATAACACTGACTGCAAAAGTAACTAAAATTCACTCTTTCATATCCATGCTCTTTCCAATGTAACACTGTAGCTCCTTCCCACCTCTCAAATCTGGGCTACTCTTGAGACTTGCTTTGGCTAACAGAATGGGATAAAGCTCATTAATTCTACACCAGAGCCTTGAGAATCCTTGTGTGATTTCCCTCACTCTCCTGGAACTTGCCACAGACATGTGAACAAACTCAGAAGAGTTTGCTAGATAATGAAAGACATGTAGTCCAATCTCTCCCATCACTCCAACCACAAGCAGCCATGTGAGGTTGAGATCATCCCAGCCCAGCCAGCACCCCTCTTCCCAGCAGACCTGCCAGCTGATTGAAGATACATAAGTGAGTTCAGCTGAGATCAGCTAACCCTGGCTCATCTCAGCAGAGCCACCTGATATTATAAGACTTGTAAGCAATTATATACACTTACAGTTTTAAGTCACCATGTTTAAGAGTAGTTTGTTATGCAATGATAACTAACTGATACACTTTCTTTTCTTCTCTCACAGCTATTGTCCTAACTCATGCATCCATTTCTGATGGCTATTTGGAAAGGCCTCATAATTGGTCCCCTACTTTTTCCTCTCACCCTGTAATCACTCATATATATATATGTGTGTATTATAAAAATAATTTTAGTAACTATGTGTATCTGTGTATACAGCGATCTCTTGAACAACACAGGTTTGACTTGTGTCAGTTCACTTATCTGTGGACTTTTTTCCAATAATTCCTCAAACTGGAAAATATGAGGGAAATTTGTGAAAATTTGAAAAAAACTCAAAGACATATGTAGCCTCAAAAATTTTAAAAATTATGAGGAAGATATGTCAAGAAGGCATAAAATATATGTAGATGATAGTCTATTTTATCACTTACGACCATAAAATGTATACAAATCTATTATAAAAGTGAAAATCTACCTAAACTTATGCAAACACTTATAGGTCATACATGGTGCCATTCGCAGTTGAGAGAAATGGAAACACACATAAAAATGCAGTGTTAAGTCATAACTGCGTAAGGTTAACTGTACTACAGACTGTACTACTGCAATAATTTTACAGCCACCTCCTATTGTTACTGTGGTGAGTCCAAGTGTTGCCAAGTATCCACTTAAAACGTGTGATACTGGGGTACCTGGTGGCTCAGTTGGTTAAGCGTCTAACTCTTGACGTCAGCTCAGTCATGATCTTATGGTTCATGAGTTTGAGCCCCGCATTGGGCTCCGTGCTGACAGTCCAAAGCCTGCTTGGGATTCTCTCTCTCTTTCTCTGCCCCTCCTGTGTGTGCTCTCTTTTCTCTCTCTCTCAAAAAAACAAAATGTGATACTAATCACCTCCACATGTGCAGTTCGTCTCTCCAATAAATTGTATATGGTGGTAAAAAGTGATCTCTTATGTTCTCGCTATCAGTAGTTAAGTTTTGGGGGAGTCCAAAGTTATACAAAGATTCTTGACTGCACAGGGGTTAGGTGCACAGGCACTGTTCAAGGGCCAACTGTGTGTGCATGTGTGTATGTAAAAAAACATTTAGTCAAAAAATGAAGATGTTAAGTGGTAAGTAAAAACTGTTAAATAAGTAGATGACATCTCTCATCAGAGAAGGGAGAGATTACAGTGAGATGAAATGTTAAAGAAAAAGGGCAAATGATTCTGGATATAGGACTTGGATTGGGTCAAATTAAAATTGGAGCAAGAAAGGCACTCCCAGGCCTCAAAGTCACCTTGTCAATCACACAACTGCATCCTAGCCTTTTAAATAAAATGAATAAGCTCACATAGAATCTTTTTATTTTTTTCTTACACTGATACGTCTTTGACATAAGAATGTGAACTTTAGAGGGTTAATGAATCAATCACTAGCAACTCACACTATGGTCAAGATGGTGAAATGAAATGGTTGGTCAGAGTTCACTGACCACTGGTCAAAGACAGACAAAGACCCCTGTCTCAAATAATAGCTTTAGTCTTCAGAGAGAGAGAAGCTTGTTTTCTGTACCGGAACACAGCTTTGCTGTGTGCCTCGACCAAATCCACAAATCTCAGGTGGATTTGCTTTTTTGGGGGTATTATAATAGCTAACTGAAAAGCAGCTGATTCAATTCCTAATTGTTCATCCGATATGATCATTAAGACAACCAAAATAATGATGCATGATCTGGTTATAATAATTGTGCTACTTCCCAAATTGAATTAACCATGTGGCAATCTGATTGATAATTCAAAGGCCATGCCAAATTAACTTAAACCAATTTGGTGCCAAGCACAGATATGGTTTTGAGTTTTCAGCATATACCAGGGCAAATATTATTTCAGATTATTAATGGCCTTTTATATAATAAAATTTAATACAAATTTAAGTTATTTTTAAGATTTGGAAGTAAGAAAAATAGTAAAAAGACAGTTAAAATTTAAAGCTATTAAATAATTCAAGCAAACAAAAAACATTTATAGCAATATAATTTAATTTCAGAATAGCTCACTTTATCTCTGACAAAGTAAGGAAATGTATTTTTTTAATGTTTATTTATTTTTGAGAGAGACAGACAGACATACAGAGGGTGAATGGGGGAGGGGCAGAGAGAGAGAAGGAGACACAGAATCCGAAGCAGGCTCCAGGCTCCCAGCTGTCAGCACAGAGCCTGAGGCGGGGCTCAAACTCCCGAACCATGAGATCATAACCTGAGCCAAAGTCAGAAGCTTAACCAACTAAGCTACTCAGGTGCCCCTAGGGAAAAATGTATTTTAAACAACTCATCCAAAAACTGTTTGTATTCAAACTATTTCAAGCATATTGAAGAGTAATACAATAAACACCATGTATATTCCACCAAGCTTTATCAAATATTAACACTTTGTCATATTTGTTTCAGAATTTTTTTAAGAATATAAAACATTACAGATTTGGTTGAAGCTTCTTGTATACCTCTCTCTGATCTGATCTTATTCCTTCCCTCCCCAGAATTAACTACTATCCTGAACTTAGTGTTTGAAAGTCCCATGGATATTTTATAGTATTACTAAATATCTATGTATTCATAAACAAAATTTGTACTGTTCTATATACATACTTTCAATCTATATACAAAGACATCATACTCTACTCTGCAATTTACTTTTATGTTCAACTGGGGTTTTTTTTTTTGCCATTTATCCACATTGATATATATAACAATTAATCATTTTAACTAATTCATTTCACTGTATATAGTACCCCACAATTTACTGGCCATTTTCTTATTGACGGACATGTAAGTTGTTTCCAACTTTCCATTATCACAAAGGACCCTTTATAGGGGATTTTTATATATGTCTCCTTATGTACATGGGCAAGAGTTCTTCTATGACATATTCCTAGAAATGAAACTGGTATGTCAAATGGCATATGTATCTTAAATTTTTCCAGGTTTTGTTGAAGTTATTTCTAAAATAGCTCCACCAATTTAGATTACCATCAGCTTTTTTTTGCCATCATTTGGAAATATAAATTTTTGTCAATACATATTTATACGCAATATACTGTATATTCATATATCTTTGTCAATATAGTAGATATAAAATAGTATCTTAAATTTGTTTTCATGTCGCTGATTACAAGTGAGCTAATAAGCAGTTTCCTATGTTTAACAGCTATTTAAGTTTTCTCTTCTATGAACTGCCTCCTGTTAATATTCTTTTCTACTAAGATGTTTGCTTTTTTTATTGATTTGTAGGAATTCTTTATATATCTGATTACTAATCGTTTGTTATTTAGATTCACTGCACATACTTTAATTCAGCTTGTGGCTTGTCATTTCATTCCTGATTTATATTGTCTTTCTGAAATTCAGAAATTTTAAATTTTAAAAATTTATAAAAGTTATTAATTTTTTTCTTCATTGTTTAAATTTTTTGTGAATTATTTTTAAATACTTCCAGATCCAGAATTAGGTATAAGCCTAAGATGTCAGGCCACTTAACCCTCTACAATTCTCTTCTGTTTTGGTTTCCACAGATCTTTCTCTTGTTTTGAGCCAGATATCTTTTCAGTTTTCTTTATTATGTTTTACCTATAATTGTTATGTATTTGGTACAGAGAGAATATATTAAAACATGAACTCATTGCCCTATCTTTTTTTTAATGGAGAAAAGGCTTTAGGTAAGGTTAAGTTTCTAAATAAAGACTATTTCCCTTGCTTGTGCATCACATAAGCTTTGAAATAATAAGTTAATTGTTTCAGGTGTCATGATGTAATCTAGATTGTAACTACTCAACTCTCTTAACCACTTACAATTTAAAAAAAACATACACAAAATAGCTATAAGAGATAATACACATTTTTTCTGTACCAGAAAAATGTCATTTATGCATTGAAATTGAGCAGCAGCTTATTAAAAGTACATATAAACATCTTTTGATGTTGCTGAAGTTAACATTTAGGAACAATCCTTAAAAATTTCTGTTTTTAATGAATTCATATGGCAACCCCACAGGGGGATTTTTGAGAAACAGTTGTTTACAAAATTATTTAACCTCTCAGGAGCAGAACTTTATAGTACACAGAGAAGATACTCTAATAATACTACTGAATACAATCATAATTTTTCTTTTAATCTAATAATTTATCTCTTATTTATTCAAATAGTAAAATATGTTAACACCAAAAACATTTAATAAAATATCAATTGTTCACTTGAGGCTACAGGACAAGCTTACACTGAGACAAAAGACTATCATCCAAAGACCTCAGCCAAAGCTTTCATATTTGTTCCCTGTAATGAATTAGTTTTCAACATGCCCATGGCAAAACTTTAAGAAAAAAAATCTGAATTTTCAGGCTAATCAAGAGATTTTCCACTTGCCTTCAGGGATAAGAACACCTTCTCTAAATAATCCGAACTATGTTTTTAATCTTATTGATTCATTGATTCTATACACAAAGCTATTAGACTATTAGGAATTCTAGCCCTTATCCCTAAAAGCAAAAGCATGGAGTTAGGAGCTGACTTGGGGCCTTGAGAGTATTTGAAGCATTTGTAAAA
>CM053560.1:92320727-92460831 GCA_028646485.1 Cryptoprocta ferox
GGGGGATAATATTGGTTTTAAGTTTTAAAAGGGCTAATCTTTAAGCTAAAAAGGCAGTTAAAGAAACTCAAAAAGGAATTTAACTACTTATTAGTCTGGTCTATCAATTAACACCGACTCCAAGTTAGAAAAAACCTAAGAGGGAAAACACTCAGATACACAATTCATTTCTTTCTGAATTGGCACATGTTGGAGAAGGCACAGGTAAATTACCCAATAAGTGCATGGCTATTAAAATGCTTAAAATTTGTTCACATTAACTCATTTTTTTCAGCTACCACCCAAAGGCTATCAAATAGACAATCAGAGTATAGCACTTTCCTTGAAAAGAAATATCATTTAGCAATTCATAAATAAATTTAGATTGAGTATCTGTTGACTATCCAAATAAAATTTACCAGTCATAACATCCCAGTTTGTTGTTAATTAAGACTGAGCTTTTATTCAGAATAAACAACCTATGGCTGAAGGACAGTTACTCTGCCAACTACAGAACCTTCCCCTTCCTCCCTAATCCACCTGACTAAACTCATAGTTAGTCCCTGTAGTTGCCTCAGAGGCAAGGAGACATTGAAGAGGTCTTGGACTATGAAGAGGGTTTCAATAGGATGCTGCAACATCTTCATAATATGGAAATTACCTTCAAGTTAAATGCTGAGAGGATCTAATCTTCAAGAATACAATATAATCTAGTTTTTAATTTTCTTTCCAAATGACCAGACTACTAAGAGAAAAAAGTTACTTCTATTCCTTTTTTTCTTCTTTTTGTATCTACCTAGGCAAAACATACAAAGATATGAAGAATTCTTACAATTATAATTGCTGAGTTCATCGCAGCATAGAAAAGTTATTTAACAGAAATACACAAAAAATACACATTTTGAGTGTGTCTGTGTGTGTGTGTGTGTGTTGTGTATAAAACTTGATGGTCTCTAAAACTCAAGCTATGATTACGAAATTAAAAGAGTTTTTCAGGGGTGCCTGGGTGGCTCACTCTGTTGAGCGTCCAATTCTTGATTTCAGCTCAGGTCACGATCCCAGTGAGATTCCTCTGTGCTAACCATGGAGCCTGCTTAAGATTCTCTCTCTCTCCCTGTGCCCTTATCCCCTGCTTGTGATCTCTCTCTGAAATAAATAAGTAAATAAACAAGCAAGCAAGTAAATAAGTAAATAAATAGTTTTCATTTTCAAATGGGATTCATATCGTCACAATCAAACTGATCTGTAAGCTATGGTAAAAACTGTAGCATTAGCCACAACTGAATAAACAAAACAATTTAATGAAAGGTAGAAAATCCAGTCATTGATGCAAAGGCTTTAGTTAAATGACACACTTGAGTGACAGAAACCTCCACATCCCTAACTCTTTAATGGTCCATCCTGATGTCATAGAAACCTGGCTTTTATAGGGAAGTAGAAAATGTATATATTTAAAATAGGTGCAATTTTCTAACTTATTTCAAACAGAATGCTTTAACTAAAAATATAAATGACATTCCACATGAAACAGTATACACAAGAAGGTACTTTATAATGTCATTTCCTATTGAAAACTGTCAAAATCTGGGTAAAGTAAAATATTATCCTGCAGTGGAATTCTACTAGTAGTTAATGATTTTACAAAGCCTCACAGGGTAAAGGCTCTCTCCTGCTGATTTATGAGATGTTTCTTTCAACCATGCTTCTCTAGTAATTCTATGCAAGGGAGAAAAAGCAAAAGGCCACAGTGAAGGTTTCTGGGATTTGCCATCTAAAAGCTTTTATTCTTCCAAAGAAAGAAAGTTATGACCTTTGACATTGTGCTATGGTGCCGAAGAAACTGCTCATAAATGTATGTCAGTAATGAAGCAGAAATCAATAATTTCATTTAATCTAGTGAATTATTATGTAGTGGACACAATATGTTTGAAGAACTAAATGTCGTTATCTTACTAATGACACCTATGTTGCTGTTTCATTAAGATGAAAGTATTGTTTCTCTGTCTTACATATTTAAAAATCATCATAATTTTCACTATCATATATGAAAATGTCCAGCATTTTAAAGTTAACAGGAAACTTTTTTTTCTTAAAAGAAAACAACCTTGTAAAAACGCATCCAAGTTTTTAATGCAATTATCTTCATTTGACCTTCTCAAATATGTACATACTGCATTTATGAAGACAGGTCTCTTAAGACTCAAATTACTTTTCATAAATAATTTTGCACATGACCACATATATAACTGGTTTTACAAACATACACACTTTTAAGCCACTATATTAGTTGGATTGCTTATTAAAATCGAATAACTGAACTGCTTAGAAAATCATAGTCCCAAAAACACCAAAAACAAGGGTTGGGGGATTGACTACCTTATTTTAATTAACTTTAATAAAATATTTCTAATATTTACAGGTTAATGAGAAATGGATGTATTTGTTATACTACATCAACATTATGTGCAAAGTTGATGTTAGAAGATAAAAAAAAGAACAGGAAAGTTTGTTTCTTTAAAAATCTAGCATTCCCTCTCAAGCTGAAGACCTGATAGACTAAAATTTTAGCAGTACCATGTATATTTTGAAGGAACTTCATAGATGGAACACAGAACTTTAATAAACAATGAATGCCTATTAATGGTTTCATATATTCATTGATTGTTATTTGTAAAGACTATGTTCCCCAGGCAGAACTGTATATATGTAACAGTTATTTCAGATAAAACACAGTAGCAATTTAACCATTCATTTACACTAATTAAATAAATTTTCTGATAATAACCATGACATTGATAAAAGTTTCGTAAAAACATAAAATGGGATTATATTGGTAAGTCATAGCACAGTAGTATTATTTCTAATTTCCAATTATTTCTATTTCTAATTTCTACAATAACATTGGACAATATTAAAACAGTGAGAAATTATCTTGCTGTTAAGTTTTAGGCAAAATTCTGTGTCCCTAAAAACTCTGTCTTCCCTGTAAAACTTTAATGACCCACTAATTGCCTCATACAAAGATTATTTTTCAAATCTTATCTTATTGAAACTCTTTGCTGCATCCGTTGTTGTTTCATAAGCTCTTTGTAACTTCTCCCTTGGCTTCTGTGATTTAGCACTCTGCTGGTTTTCCACCTACATTCCTGACAATTGCTTTGGTCTCTGCTGATTGACCATGGGTCTTGCACTGCACATTCATCCTGCTCAAAATCACCCATGATTTAAACTCCATTTAATAACTGGTGATGCTTAACTTAGTATCTTTATGCCATGCCTCTCCTGACTTCCAACTGTTCTTTTGGACCAGCTGCTAACCAGTTCCATCTAGACATGTCACAGACACCGAAAATGAACATTTTCCATGCCAAACTCATAACCTTGATGCCTGTATTAGCTCCTCTTCCTGTATTCTCTATTTTAGTTGGTGGCCAACCATTCACCCAGTCATCCAAATTAGAAATACTGACATCATCCCAAACTTCTTCCTCTCCCCTACTCCCCACGTCTAGCAAGTACTGCCAATTTTAAATCCTAATTATAACCTAAAGTCTCTCTTTCCTTCATCCCCTTATCACTGCTCCAGTCCAGGCCCTTATAACCTCTCACCATGCTGCTATCACAGCCTCCAACCTGCCTCTAGCCCTGTTCACCTGACTTCTGTCTTCCTCCCAGACTCTAGTAGGATCTAAAGCACAAACTGACCAATGCAATCCTCTGCAGCTCATCATTCACAGATAAAATTGCAGGTTCCATAAAATGGTATATGGTATATAATGAGTCTTTGCTTGAGTGGATCCTGTTCACATCTCCAACTGCATTTCTGGCCATTATTTCCTTGAAATATACTCTCTAGCAACACCAAAAAGCTTATTATTCCACACATACCATGTTCTCACTACTATAACTTACTGAACTATCCATCCCCCTCATTTAACTAAAATCTACTTTTCTTTTAAAGTTTAGCTTAGATGTCACTTCCACAAAGACCTGTTCTTAAGTGCCCCTCACTCTCTACCCCAGGCTCAGAGATGCACAAGGAAGTATTTAGAGGTGATGTCTGTAACTTTTTTAGAAAGAAGGATGAAGTAAATGTGGCAAATGGGAATCTAGGTGAAACGTATTCAGGTATTCATTTTATCCTTCCACTTCTCTGTAGATCTGAAAATTTTCAACATAAAAAGTTGGGAGAAAATAACACCACATATACAACTCTGCTAGGAGCACACTCTACTATTGCATAATCATACTGTATTAGTTATTACTTATGTATGAATTCTTTTCTACCCCTAACCAGTCAGTGAAGTCAGAGACTTTTTTATTAACTGCAGCATTCGCAGGACCTAGCAGAATAGGCTTTCAATAAATATTTGTCAAAGAAATGAATGCTAGTCCTCAATCATAAATAAGCTTAAACACAAAACTATCAATCAGCAAATATTTTAGTGTCTACAACATGACATGCATCTTGGGGCTCTGGCAGTAGAAGGGAGTATCACTCAAGGTCACGGAAAAATCCCATTAACTAACAAGGGGATGAGATAATAAAGAAAGATAGAAATGTAGTTAGGAGGGATGATGAAACTAAAATGAAGAGAGCCAGGATTATACAGAGAAGTTAAGCTAGGTAGTTGGGAACTAAGTCCTCAAAGATCAGGCAAATCATTTATACGGTACAAAGAGATTCTTTAAGATTCTATCCTTATTTCAATTCTTACAAAGAGTAGACAGTGAATGTAGATGCTCTCTTCTGCTAAAAACACAAAGAAATGCTGCACAGAAAGTATTCCAAACAATATCACGTGACACCACTAAAAAAATTTCAAGGTCAAAGTCAGAGCAGTAAACTTTGGCCTGATGTCATGATGCTCCAGATGCGGCTACAGGCTTCTGAAAAGAGGAAGTGCTTTTGTTCCATCACAACATAACTAATGGAGACCTGAAGTTGGGATTTTGAAAGCACTTAGAGAAAGGGTCAGTAGAAAAACTCACTCACCAGCCAGATTAGCAATAAGGAGGCTTTATTGTTTACCATCAAAAATATAAACCCCTGGCCTATACCACACAATTGTGTAAAATGTAAATTTATACAACTAATGTAGAGCAGCAAAGAATTAACCCCCAAATTGGTTTGTGACCAGTGGAATCTTGGGGCACCAAACAGAAACACTTCCATACAGGATACTGTAAGCCTTACCAAAGATGAGGTCATAATAAAAAGTTAAAAATCACGAAGGAACCAATCTGCCATAAGGGAAAATTACCAGACAGGAAAAGGAGGCTCACACCTCAAGAACTTGAGGTAATAGCACAGCTGAAGGAAACTGCAGGATAATAAAATATTTAAAATCATGAAATGAAACACAAAGATAAAAACCACTGGCAATGAATAACATCTTCTTGTTCCTCAGGTGCTCAAACTTTAAAATGAAAATAATACTATCTATCACATAAAATTATAATAAAGATTAAATAAATTAAATACATGTAAAGTGCATAGAAAATGATCCTTCCCCCACACGGTTGTTATTATCTATCATTATCTGGCAGTAAATGTTAGCTGCCATATTATTTCACTCATAAGTGGAATTTAAGAAACAAAACAAACAATCATAGAGGGAAAAAGAGAGAAGAAAACCAAGAAATAGACTCTTAACTATACAGAACAAACTGATGGTTACCAGAGGGGAGGTGGGTTGGGTATAGATTAAATAGGTGATGGGGATTAAGGAATGCACTAATTCTGGTGAGCACCAGATGTTGTATGTAAGTGTCGAATCACTAAACTGTATACCTGAAACTAATATTACACTGTTAACTAACTGGAATTTAAATGAAAACTTATAAAAAATTTAAAAAATTAAAAAATAAAAGCCATACAGAAGAATATACAAATGTGCAAAAAGAAAAAAGAAAAGGATAGGTGAACAGAGCCTAAGAGACATGTGGGACCCCACTAAGCAGACCAACATATGCACTGTGAGAGTTCTAGAAGGAGTAGAGAGAGAGAGAACAGAAACAAAGAATATTTGAAGAAATAATGGCTGAAAACTACAAATTTGATGAAAGAAGTGAACCTATATACCAAGCAAATTCAATTAATTCAAGTAGGATAAATTAAAAGAGATCCACAAAGAAATACGTTTATAATCAAACTACTCCAAAAAAGAGAATCTTGAAAACAGCAAAAAAGAAGAAACTCATCACAAGTTATTTTTCCTCAATAAGATTAACAGTTGATTTCTCATCAGAGACCATGGGAGCCTGAAGACAGTTGGATGACATATTTAAAGAGACATAAAAAACTGTAAAACAGGAAATCCATATCTAGTCAAACTGTTCTTCAGAAATGAGAGAGATATTAAGACTTCCCAGATATACAAATGCTAAGGCAGCTTGTCCCACCAGACCTGCCCTATAAGAAATGCTAAAGTGAGTCCTTCAGGTTGAAATGAGAGGACAGCAGACAGTAATTCAAAGCCATATAAAGAAATAAAGATCTCCAATAAATGTAACTAAATAGGGAAATATTAAAGTCAACAGTATTCTATTTTTTGGTTTGTACCTCCATTTTTTATTTCCTACATAATTTAAAGACAAATATATAAAAATAATTGCAAATCTCTATTATTGGGCACACATGTACAAAGATGTAATGTATCATAATAACATAAAAGGAGAGGCTAAACTTCATAGGAGAATGAAATTAAGGTAGCATCACTTCAAACTAGGTTATTAAAATATACAATATTAAGTGTAATCTCTACGGTAACCACAAATATCTAAAATATATACACCAAAGGAAATAAGAAAGCAGTCACAATGGTTCATTAACCAAAATCAACTAAATACAAAATTAATGTAGTAGTGGAAGAAAAGAGGGTCAAAAAGGTACAAGACATACAGAAATAAATAGTAAAATGTCAGAAATCCTTCTTCATCAGTAAATATATTAACTGTAAATGGAGTAAAATCTCCATCAAAAGGCAGAGGCTGGAAGAATGGATTTAAAAACCCAGGATGTAACTATATGCAGTCTATAAGAGATTCACTTTATAGTCAATGACATAAATAGGCTGAAAGTGAAAGGATGGGAAAAGATACTCCATGCAAATGATAACCCAAATAGAGCTGGTAGCTGTACAAGTAGCAGACAAAATAGACTTTAAGTAAAAAACCATTACAAGAGACAAAGGAGGACATTACATACTAATAAAAGGGTCAATTTATTAAGAACATACAATTCTAAACATATGTGCACCAAACAACAGCACTGAGCTATATACATATAAAGCCATATGTATATACATATATAAAGATAAAATATATATAAATATTATATATATATATACACACACATACATAACAAACACTGACAGAATTGAGGGAGAAATAAAATAGTTGGAGACTTCAACATAGCATATTCAACAATGGACAGAACATCTAGACAGAAGAACAATATGGAAATAGAGGACTTGAACAATACTGTATACTAACGAGACTTAATAGATATATGAAGACACTACCCAATAAGAGCAGAACACACATTCTCCTCAAGTATACATGGAACATTCTCAAGGACAGACCATAAGGTTATCTTCTCCAATTATAATGGAACAAAACTAGAAGTAAAAAGCACAGAAGGAAAACTAGAAAACTCACATGCACGTGGAAGTTAAACAACACACTATTAATCAATGGGTCAAGAAAGAAAAAATCCAAAAATATTAAGAAGACATTTAAATTTTTTTAATGTTTATTTATTTCTTTTTAAGAGAAATAGAGAGCCAAGCTGGAGAGGGGCAGAGAGGGAGAGGGAGAGAGAAATCCCAAGCAGGCTCTGCACTGTCAGCACAGAGCCTCATGCAGGGCTCAAACTCACAAATCATGAGATCATGACCTGAGCTGAAACTGAGAGTTAGACAACTGAGCCACCCAGGTGTCCCAATAATAAGAAAATTTTAAAAAGAAGGAAAAAAATACCTTGAGACAAATGAAAATGACAATACAACACACCAAAACTTACAGAGTTTTGGTGGAAACAGTGCTCAGAGACCTGTAGCTGTAAAAGCTTATGTTAAGTAAGAAACAAGTCTCAAATCAATAGCCTTAACTACATCTTGAAGAACAAGAAAAAATAAAAACTAAACCCAAAGCTAACAGAAGGAAGAAAAAGATTAGAATGGAGATAAATAAAATAGAGGCTATAAAAACAACAAAGACAATCAACAGAAACAACAATTGGTTCTTTGAAAAGATGAACAAAATTGACAAATGGTGAGCTAGACTGACAAAGGGAAAAAAAGGAAAGGAGACAGAAAGAAGTGAAAATGGGGACATTACTACCAACTTTACAAAAATAACAAAGATTATGAGACAATATTATGAACAACTGTACACCTACAATTTAAATAACCTATATTAAATGTACAAATTCTAAAAACATACAAATTATCTAAATAACTCAAAAGTTAATTAAAAATCACAATAACCTTATAATGAGTAAAGACACTGAACCAGTAACCAAAAGCCTCCCAACTAAGAAAAGTCCAGGACCAAATGGCTTCATTGGTGAATTCTACCAAACATTTAAATTAGAATTAACACAAATCTTCACAAACTCTCTCAACAAACAGAAGAGGAGAGAACTCTTTCTGACTCATTCTGAGTCTAACTCTAATGTCAAGGCCAGATATATTTCACAAGAAAATTACAGACCATCTTTATGAATACAGATGCAAAATTTCAATGAACTATTAGCAAACTGAACCTAATATTATATTTAAAGGACTGTATTGACCAAGTGAGATTTATTCCAGTGACATTTATCCCAAGAATTCAAGGCAGTTCAAAAAAAAAAATCGATTAGTAGACTTGCAGGGGACTACAACAGTCAAAATAGTCTTAAGAAAGAACAAATTTGGAATGTTCACATTTCCTAATTTAAAACTTACTTCACACGGCAATTATCAAAATAGTGTGGTACTGGCATAAAGGTAGACATACAGAACAATGGAATAGAAGCAAGAGTCCAGAATTAATTCTATATATATATGGTTAATGGATTTCAACAAGGGTGCCAAGGGCATTCAATAGCCTGATGGTGCAGTCAGTTAAGTGTTCAACTCTTGATTTCTGCTGGGGTCATACATGATCTCATTGGTCATGGGATCAAGCCAGGTATCCAGCTTTGTATTGAGCATGGAGCCTACTTAAGATTCTCTCTCTCTCTCCTTCTTCCCCTTCTCCCTGCTTGTGCTTTCTTAATAAAAAAAAAATAATAATAAAAATAAGGAATGCATAGTCTCTTCAATGAACAGTGCTGGGACAACTGGATTTCCACAGGCAAAAGTGTGAAGCTAGACTCCTACCACTGGATTTGGTAATGGATTCTTGGGTATAGCAAAGCACAAGCAACAAAAGAAAAAATAAATTGGATTTAATAAAATTTAAAAACTTTGTGCATCAAAGGACATTAACCAGAAAGTGATCAAGAAAGTTAAATGACAAAATACAGAACTGGAGAAAATATTTGCAAATCATAGAATTGATAAGGGTTTAATATCCAAAATGTGTAAAAAAAAAACCTATTACAACCCAACCATAACAGAAAAAAATAAATCAACAACCTAATTTTAAAACAGGGCAGATTTTTCTCCAAAAAAAAAAAAAATTTACAAATGGCTAATACGTACATGAAAAGATCACTAGTCATTAGGGAAATGCAAATCAGAGCCACAATAAGATAACCCTTCACACTTACCATGGGATGATGATAATAATAAGGAAAATAACAAGTGTTGGTGAGGCCATAGAAAAACTGAATCCCTTGCACATTGCTGGTGGGAATATAAAATGGTGCAGGGACTATGGAAAACTGTTAGGTGGCTCCCCAAAAGGTTAAATGTAGAATTACCATATGATCTAGCAATTCCACTCCTAGGCATATGCCCAAAAGAAGTGAAAACAGGGACTCAGATACTTGTATGCCCATGTTCACTGCAGAATTATTTACAATAGCTAAAATAAAGAACAATCCAATTGTCCATCGACAGATATTAGACTAACATAATGTGGTGTATCATACAATGGAATCTTATTCAACCATGAAAATGAAGTACTGATACATACTACAACATGGATAAACCTTCAAAATATTATGCTAAGTGAAAGAAACCAGACACAAACTCCACAAATTGTACAATTCTATTTTTCTGGTATGTCCAGAACAGGCAAATCTACAGAGACAGAAATCAGATTAGTGGTTCTATGGTATAGGTGAAGAGAAAACTGGGCGGTGTGGGGTTTCTTTTTGGAATGATGGATATATTCTTGAATTAGTGGTAATAGATGCATAAAGCCCACAGAATTATATACACTTTCAAACGGTGAAAATTGTGATTGATGAATTCTAGCTCAATAAAACTGTTACTAAAAAAATTTCCATGCTAGACATAGGGTATCTTTTCAGAAAATAATAATAACACATAATCAACCATTTATTTAAATCTCAACCATTTTTTCTTTTTTAAATGTTTATTTATTTTTATATATAGAGAGAGTGAGAGTGAGCAAGCTAGCAGGGGCTGGAGAGAGGGAAGAAGAGAGAATCCCAAGTAGGCTCCACACTGTCAGCACAGAGCCCTACTGAGGGTTGGGTCTCACAAACCATGAGATCATGATGTGAGCTGAAATCAAAAGTCAGGTACTTAACCAACTGAGCCACCTAGCCACCCCAAATCTCAACCTTCTGATGATGAAAGAGCCTCACTCCATTGGAGGTTATTTAAATATACATTGAAAATCATTGTTTTAGCTCTAACTTCCATTTGTACAAATACATCAACAACTGCCAAACCTCTAAAAGGACTGGAGCTCACTCTCCCTGCATTGAGGTTATACACAGGAAATGAAATTCCATGAAGTGTCACAAGACATTTAAAATAGAAACACATTAGTGACTTATTTCAAAACTGCCTATTTACTACATTAGCATCAACAAAACCTTATACAAATATAGTAGTAAAGGGTGAGTTGAGCAATGATAAAGTCATACTTTTTTTTTTTTTTTTTTTGAGAGAGCAAGCGTGTGAGCAGGGGAAGGGTAGAAAGAGAAGGAGACAGAGGACCCAAAATGGGCTCTGCAGGACATCAGTGAGCCCAACGGGGCGGCGGGGGGAGGTTGGGCTTCAACTCAGGAACCAAGATACAGTGTCCTGAGCAGAAGTCGGATGCTCAACTGACTGAGTCATTCGGGTGCCCCAAGTCATACTTTTTTTAGTCATACTTTTTAAAAAAAAAAGTTTATTTACTTTTGAGAGAAACAGCACACAGGCACATACAAGAGAGTATGAAAATGGGGAGGGGCAGAGAGAGAAGAAGAGATAGAGAATCCCAAACAGGTCCCATGCTGTCAACACAGAGCTAGACAGGGCTGGATCTCATGAACCACACAATCAAGAGTTGAACCTAAACTGACTAAACCAAGAGTTGTACACTCAACTGACTAAGGCATCCAGGCACCCCAAACTCATACTTTCAAAATAATTATTAAGAAATTAAAGAAGTGTCTTTAATCTCAGGGTCAGTTCCATTATCATTCTTTTTTCTGTATTATGGACTGGATAAGATATATTTGAATATAGAAAGACATATTTCCACATAATACACAGAAGAAAATATTTAATGTTTTTAAATGTTTACTTATTTTTGAGAGACAGAGAAAGAACAGGGGAGGGGAGAGAGTGAGGGAGAATGAGAGTGAGAATTCAAAGCAGGCTCCGAGCTCTGAGCCCTCAGCACAGAGCCCGACACAGGGCTCAAACCCACGAACCGTGAGATCATGACCTGAGCCAAAGTCAGAACGCATAACCAACTGAGCCATCGAGGCATCCCAGAAAATCTTTATTTAAGCACTGCAAATTTATGACTAGACTCAGCAAACCTGAGCTCTGGTTCCAGATCTAGTATCTGTACCCCTTGGCAAGGTAGTTATCTCCTTCCACCTTCATATTCCTTATTTGCAAAATAGAAATTTCTATGACTACAAGTTTGATCTTAACTCATGTTGGAGGAAGGCAAAATGATACTCCAAGACAAATTAGGGAGCATGGACTCTCTACTGACTATAGGTTTCAGAAAATCTTTTCTCTTCAAAATATTCATGGCCAGTATCTTAACAAATCTTTAAAAGTTTGGAGATCAGTAGAAAAATAATAATGTATTTTTTCTTCATCTTTTATTCCATTTTTTAAAAATGTCATTCCCTTCTGAAAACAGATTAACAGGGCAAAACTTCTGATTGTCAGCTTCTTTCTGTCCTGAGAAGAGTCAATTCTAATACAAGAAACCACTTTATACTTATAGAGAAGAGAAATCACTTCTCTATTGACCAACTGTGGATTCACTTGTAATTTCTCCGTGTACCATTTGCTAAGCAGTAAAATTCTCTTCCTGAATATTATAGCTTCCAAGTTGATATCTGATAGACTGAAAATTAAACTGAAATTTCACCAAGTTTCTCCTACTGGTATACTACCTTTCATGTATTATCAAAGATTCCTAAAAATGTGGTAAATCCTCCAGGTAAAGATTCGTGCAGGTTTTAAAGACATCATATTCCATCCCTGGGATAACTTTAATAATCTTTTCTGGTAGAACTTTTTGGTAATCTTGCTGCTTTACTGAAATTGATCCCTCAAGTAAAACTATGATAAAAGTATTACTAGGACAGCATGAAAATGTGGCTTTCTTGAACATACAAAAAGTGAGCTTTATAAAAAAAAAAACCAGTAAATACATTTACCTGTTAAAATTATTTAAGAGAAGCTGTGATCTCTCTTTTAAAAAGAAATACCAAAATGGCAATAGCAACATCAAAGCATTTTTTTTACTATTGTATGTTCACTTTGAGGTCAATATTTTAATTGGAGTTACTTTAAATCCAATCAGAGGGACTCAAGCTAACTCAGTTTGAAGGCTGGGGGAAAAATTAAACCTTATCATTCTTAATAGAAATGGGGGGGGACAGTAAAATCTATTTCTACTAAAACACTAATACATTAGCAAAAGTCCTTTAAGATCAAATTAGCACTGTATTTTTAAAACAGTCAATAAACATCAGAATACACTATTGTTAGCAAACCCAGACACATTTGTGAAGCTACACCTTTCATATACTAAGTCAACCTTTAAAGATCTCAACTATTCTGAACTGCCCAGTGCCAAAGTAACTTATTTTTCTAGACTCTTAAAAATAGTACTAATTCAAATTAATCAGTATTGATTTAAGACTTCTCCCCTCAAAAATAAATTAGATCCCTCTATGATTCATGGCAAGAGTATGAATTCTTAAAAGTACCAAGTTAAATAATGGTCAAGCTATTTTAATTTTTTCTCAATGACCTAAATCATTCTCTTACAATGTATGATTGGACTCAGTCTTATAAAAATATAACTTATTGGCCATTTACTTAGAATTACAGTAACCGAATTACAAAAATAAAGGTACTGTGTTGCTCAACATCCATTCCCCCTCATTTTTTTCCCCCAGCTACCCAGTTTCACAGATAAGACAGGTAGGGATCAGAATGATTAAGGGATTTGTCTACAGTCAAATAAGTCACCAGCAATGGAGAAAGAAATAAATGATTGGCTCTTTGGTCTTTTGTCTTTCTGCTTTTATACCACTGCTCCAAGCAACTCAACTAAAAAATACGGCAGCAGTGGGGCACTAGGGTGGCTAGTTGATTAAGCATCTGACTCTTGATTTCAGCTCAGATTACTATCTCAGAGTTCATGGGATTGAGCCCTGCGGCAGGCTCTGCACTGATAGCATGGAGCCTGCCTGGGATTTTCTCTCTCTCTCAAAAATACATACACATTAAAAAAAAAATAAAGTTAGAACCAGGCTAGCTCAGTTCATTTATAATATATAGCAGCACTAAGAATATTTATGAGTTATTGGCACCTGTCAACTTCATAATTTCTGACTACAAGAATAAGAAAACAAGAAGAACACTAAAATTCTATTTTGACATGACCACTATTTTCCTTAAATATAAGGAAATGTGCATTTTTCTTCTCTAATTTGAACTGATGATTTGTTCTACTTCAAGCATTTTTTTTTTTTTTTGGAGTAGAACACACAAAGACAATGTCCAGCCATTCCTGCTCAGCACTAAAGACACTCATGAAAAGATTATGCTTTCTCCTTCATCCATCTCAATGGCCACTTGGGCCACCAGTGGCTACTGGCCAGTACAGGTGACTAACTGCATATTAGCAACATTAACTAGTATAAATAGCTAACCAAAACAAAAGCAAACACAAAGAGTGATACTTTGAGAATGATGTAGAGTATGAAATCCCCACCCACTACTACTAAGTAATCTAAAACAAGTACTTCATAATAACTACTCAAAAAATTGCTTGCAACTTTCTGTGTGCTAGTTAACATACTACTGTCTAATTCTTTTCCCTTTACTTACCCTCGATGCCCTCTCAAAACACTACCATCTTTACATCATTATCTAGAGAAAGTTAAATTGTTTCTGCCCAAAATAAATCTATGGTACCGTTGAGTCAGCTGAAAAGATTTCTGTTAACGATTCACCCAAAAAACCACCTACCACAGAGCAAATGTTATTCTCTGGGCTGTTACTCTCATACAGTTTTACTTGTCTCCATGCACAGCATCACGAAAGACGTTCTTTAACATTTACCAGACATGGAGATTTATCCTATCTTTTCAACTACGGTGCCGATCACATCAAGAAAATAAAATGCACTGAGTAAACAGGGTTAACAGCAATTTGCACTTACTCTTTGACTAGGTATCTTCAAGAAAAGATGGAAATACTGAAATCAAAATGAATGGACCTATAGAAGGGTGAAGTCTTAATAGCAGGTTTAAATGTACCATGTGCGTGAATAAGGAATGGAGAGACGACATCACTTCCACTTAGACAAAAAATTACCCAAACACATTTTTCTTAAAAAAGCTTCCTTCACAATACTTAAAAATAGTAACTACTTATCCAATCCATACATTTAGCACTGTTAAAACCCAAAAAAGTAGATTATCAAACATAAGACAGACACCATTAAAATAACTAATGGCCCAGTATCACCTGGAAAGAAGTTTTCTACCTCTTTCAGAAACATCAGTAGTTCTCAATGAGGGGTGGTTTTGCATCCCCAAACACGTTTTTTGGTTTTCCCAACTGGGAAGGGGTGCTCCTGGCATCTGGTATGTATAAGCCAGGGAGGCTGATGCACATCCTACATTGCATATGACAGCTTCCACAATGAATTATCTAGCCCCAAATGTCAATTGCACCAAGGATGAAAAATTCTGAGAAATGCAATCCACAGTAGAAATACAGTATCTTTTTGTTGTTGTTACTGTTTTTTAAAGTTGGTGGAGTGAAAGATCCATTTTGGGTAGTACCAAAAAGATTACAAAATAATGAAAAAGCCATTTTGGAGGATCACTCCAAAACACTATGATTTAGAGAAAATAGTCTATATAAAGCATCATTTAAAAAAAATATCACAGTATTCTAAACTGGGATTTACTACTGTTTCATAAAGTAAATTTTTAAAAGAAAATTTCCTTTTCATAAGTCCTTAGAAATAAGCCCAGTGAGGACATGAGTAAAGGGCAAACCCTCCAGAAACTGAAAAAATAAACATTTTAATTGATGCCTTTTGCTCAGCCTATAAGAATTTGGCTTTTAAAGCTCATCAAAAGCAGTTTCTGAGAACCAGAGGCTAAAAAAAGAAAAAAGGAATGTAAAAGTCAGGAAAGTATTTGTCAGATTATGTCAGAGACTTTTGTGAGGATGACACCTCTATCCTCTGCAATACATATCCCTGGAGCGATTCACTTGGCTTCAGAATTATAGCCACTGAAGGTAAGTTAGTACATTTTTACCTTTTTTGCACATCACCATTGTCAACTGCTGACTGTGAGCTTATGCTATGCAGATTATCATGTTAAGGCAACTGCTAATATTGTTTCAATGATCACAACTGTGTTTTCTTCTTCTCTTATTTACCAAATTTAAATGATGAATTAAAAAAATGCCTTACTAAAGAGTATGGACAATCAGAAGTATTAAAATAGTCCTGACTGGAAGTAAAAACTTAACCTGGGGTACAATTTTTAAGTTTTCTCTTAAAACATCTCTATAACCACAAGCTGTTCTTAAAATTCAAGTATGATCCTCAACAAAATGTCTAACATTACTGATTATTTTTCATATAAATAGTAAATGCAAATTTAAAAGCTGAAAGTAATCAATCCTAATTGAGCAAATCTGCCTATGAGATAAAAATCATCTCTCAAAATTGTAGTCAGGAATATTAGGCTTTTTAAAAAAAGTAATCTCAAATACATTTATTTATTAATTGAAATACTCCTTCAACCTAACACCTTGCTTAAAAGATTTGGTTGTTTTTTGTGTTTTGCTTGTTTTTTGTTATTGTTGGTTTTTTGGTGTTGTTTTAAATTGCTCTGGACTCCATCAATAGGCCCAGCTGTTAAATTCAGAAGCAATGACAACAAATCCCTTGGCAAACAACAGCTGAGAGTGAGACCTTTTCTTGAGAATAATCAGAGATAGTTGACAAAAGAGGGCATACCAAATGCCCTTTTAAAATTCCATTAACAACTGAACAGAAATAAAACCAACACATTTATATACATCTTAAAGCAAATTATAATTCTCTCCCTTAGTAGATCCTGCTTGGTTATAAAATTAAACATCCAACAACTTTGAACAACAGTGAGACAGTGTTACAGGTTTCTGAAGATGAGAAATGATCCTCACTAGTCAAGTGCAAAGTGGGGGAAACTGGTTCCATTACCCAGAGATTATCAGGTACCTGATAAAACTTTTAAGTAGACAGACTTAACTGTCATTGTATATAAGCCTGTAAAACTCTGTGCTTTTACTTCTCTGAAGCAATTTTAAGATGGTAAAATTTTAAGTTAAACATATACTTTTGAACTATCACCCCTTCTCTTTAAAGATGATTTTTCTTGGATCCGGAAAGCATCATCTAAACCTTATCTACAGTGTTGGCAGATTGGTCTCTCTCAATATCTCAGTTCTGTCTTATTTTTCTGAAATCAAATGACCTTTACTTTTGTTACAACTCTTGAATTAGAGCTTGAAGTGAATGTACACATATGTAAGAAATGCTCTCCTTTACGGCATCTACAAATCTCAATAAAAAGTGACAGTGTAGCAAAATCTTCCTCATCTTGGGTCCCTAATCACTAATAAAAGTCAAAATCTAGGCTAATACTCTCACAGTTCTTATCTTTCTCTTTTCAACCAGCCACCTTATTTTTTTTAACATGAATCATTAAATGTTCTCAATATATGTGAACTCATTTCAAGATCAACTTTGAGTTATAATTTATGCATTACTCTCCAAAATAGAAACCACACTCACAGAATAGTTTTTCATTAATCTAACAACAACAACAACAATAACAAAACCCTCTCAAGTGTCATCTCCATTTAAACTGAAGTGATAAACATTTTATTCATGGAAAACAGACTACATCCTTTCAAAGGAAGTAACTATTGCTATGTAAGGTATAGAAACAGACCACCTTCCCCCCCCCCAATTTTGTAGATGCCGAAACTAACCTCAAAATTTTGGGGAAAAAATCATAAAGTTACAATACTATGGTCTTCCAGTTACAAATGCTCACTTAAATAATGATTTTTCACCCAAGCGAACAGTCCTGAAATACCTAAGAAATATTAGCCAGCTTTATGTTCGCTTTCCCTCTATCCTAAGACTTCAATTTCCACCTTTTATGGAAAGGAAATAAACAACTAGCTTCCTGTTCAATCCCTAGCTTACAGCCAGTCTTTTACACATCACAGAACACAACCTGCCTCCTCCTTTACTTCTCTCAAATGTCTCTTATCTTAATTTAAACTTGTTGAAATATGAGACCATTTTACAATACTAATGCTTTCCTATGAAATTTATCTTACTTACTTTAATGTTAAGAATGTAAGAAACATCAAAATGTGCATGGATTATTTCCTACTCCTAAAATATTTAAATTAAATTATTTTCATAGTAAAGACTTAGCACCCGTGACAGTGAAAATTCGATTTGCCAAAAGCTAAAATACTGAAATTTATAGGAAACAGCTTAATCCTCTGTTCTTACTATGGCATACAACTAGAAAAAGGGCCTCCTACATACTCCCCTTTCTATTCTAATTTAATGAAAATGTAAAATGGCTAAAAAGCCTATCAATAAAAAGGATTATCTTTTTTAAAAACCTAAATATTACTTTAACCCTATACTTTCCTTTAAAAATGGGATGCCTTAGAAAAACTAAGTTAGACAAATTCTTTTGTGCTTGGATGAACAACAGGAAAGCAAAGCCTCCAGGCCTTTGGGGAGGAACCTTGTCCCTGCAGCCAGCTCTGATGTGCTTGGGAGATAAGGCTCCATAGTGACACTTAAGGAAAGGCCTGTTCACATTTGAATTTCTGCATTCCTCAAGAACAATTCATGGCAATAACTAACTTTGCAGAAGAGCTACATGAAAGCTTTGGCCAATGAATGAGGGTCATCTGCTCTTTATCACAAGGGTAAACCTCATCCTGGCCAGTTTCTAACCTTTTAACCCTGTGAATTCCTAATTTACACATGAATAATGGAATTCTTGCCTAGAGTGCAACTTTCAGCTTTTAGTTCCTAAGTTTAGAAACCAAGACTTGATTGCCTGTGTGTTACAAATCTAAACTTGTGCAGATTAAAGTTTCAGATTTTCAGATGCTGTATTATTACACTTCTGAACCAAAAGATATGCTTGCTGACAAATCTTTGATTAGAAAATAAAAAGAACACATTCACACCCTGCTGCTATCAATAACTAGGAGAGAATGAGCTTAAAAAAAAAAAAAAAAGCAAAACAGAATGTCCATTTAATGCCTATTCTCTTTCTGTTTAATATGTATAACGTGTTTACCCTGAACATAGGATAAAGTCATTTAAACCCACATCATTGGACATTGCTTCTTAAATATCAAAACTAACTCTGTGAATTCAGATTCTCTGAGACATCTCATATTTCTAAAGAAAAATCTAAAACTACTATGCATTAATTTTAAATTTGTAATACTGAATGCAATTTCCTAGCAAAATATCTCCGCAGTGTTAAATAAAATATGTGCCTATGAAGTGTGGTCCCTGTAATTGACTACAGTTGACGTTTAACAGCAAAGCAATGTTCTACTTAGTTTCACTAGAAAGTTTTTTTTTCATTCATTTTATGCAAACAGCCTCACTACGACAGCTTTCAAAATGATTCACATCTAATATTTATTACCCATTTTTTACAAAGTTACAAAAATCAAAAAATGCTCAAAAAGCCAATACTAACATTTGTTTCACTGCTAATAACACTTACTATTCTATTTAGACTTCAAAGCTGTGTGTGTGTTCAAGGTATTTCTGGGTGCCCGAGAATTTTTTTTGTCAGGCTTCTAAGGAGGTCCTGGAAATAACGTGTGGTCATGATAAATGCTTCATCCTTTCAAGGCCCATCCGCCTCCCTCCACCTTTCTGTCCTGCTCCTCTCCTCTCCAGCAAAGAAATACAAGCTACCGCTCCTTGGGATCAAACACTTTTCACAACATGGAAAAGGTGAAAAATGTACAACTTGATAGAACAACTTTAAATTACACAAAAATTAAATGAACTGAATATAAGCATAAAAAGCACATTATCCTGAAAAACAGCACTGTACAGAAACAACATCACTCAACAACAACAAAATGATTATTGGCCAGTGATTATGGCAAACAAAAGAGAAAGTTTATCAGAAATTCTGAGCTTTTTGCTATTCTGAGGAGGGGTTAAAATTAGAAACTTTTCTACTTTTCTGACATATTTCAATATAAACATATGTGCCTGCAACTTACTTTCTACAATTAATCATTATTACACAAATAAAATAAATACTAATACAATGGTGGCATATATATGGCCGTTCACTATTAAAACAGTTAAAGTCACCTAGAAAACCCCTGCCAATACCTCCCTAAATTTCAACTGTGTAGACCCTGAAGAAACTATTTTCTTAAGATTAAGTTTTTATCTCAAGGGCTCCCTCTTCCTATTGTTCATCCTGTAAATGATCAATTTGTTGGAGTAGTACAAAATCTATCTTTTGTGGATCAACAAAAGAATGTAGCTAGGATGCCTGTAAAAACTGTTTTTAAGATACAGTTGTTGTTGTTTTAAGATTTACATGGTCTATTGTCATTTTGAGTGCTGCTTGTTTGATCCCCTGAGAAGGTGGAAAGCCTCAGTGGGAACAAGGAGATCCCTATCTATCTTAGGCCGATCTTTACACTCAACAGATCAGATCAGCCACCAAGCTCTGGATCACTTGGACAAATGGCTGATCTGATAGGGCTGTTAATACAAAGGAAATCATTAGACAGCAACCTTTATGACAACTGGAATAAAGGGGGCAGATCTGGTTTAAATCCATTAGGCATAATATGGAAATGGCCTTAACCTCTTTCTCTCCCAGCAGAAAAAGACTAGAAATACTTCAAAGGCTTGAGAGTTACTGACCAATGCCCTCTCTACAATTAAAAAGCAACATGAGTGATCTTAAAGCACTCTGAGAAATGGAAGGTTGGGCTTTAAGAAAAGATTTAGCACTCCAGGGCCATCTATGAAGCAGGAAGATTTGCTTGTGATTTTTAAAATTTAATGATTTATGAAAGACGAGATTTTAGAACTTTTGCTGTTTTAGCCAAACTTTTACAACCAATTCTTCCCATAATGAGAAACACTTAAATTAATATAAGGCCACTTCTACAGATTTAGGTGTTCTAAACCTAACCTAACTTTTGTTCTTAATCACTCATCCAAATTTATTTTTTTCTCAGATTTTTCTGCATGCTTTAGTTAGCATCAACTACTATCTCCAGGTAATTCTTAATGTTTGTGTGATTTTTAGGGTTAGCACATAGTATATAAAAAAATCATCAAAATGTAGCAATGAAAAGTGTCAAACAATGAAGAATTTAAATACTTACTTGACAATGTAAGATGTGCTTTTTGACTAAGAATGGCTCCATATTTGTTCATTGCCAAGCACTGATAAAATCCTTCATCAGACTGCTCTCCTCGCTTGCCTTCCACTTCACTGATGTATAAAGAGCCGTTAGACAGAACCTGAATCCGTTTATTTTCAGACACCTTTGCTCCATTTTTCAACCATGTGACCTTAATCGGAACTTCTCCATGAGCCTGGCAATCTAAAACCACTGGATCCTTTCTTGTGACAGTTACATCCTGTGGTTCTTTTATAAACAACAGTTCACTAAAGCACCACACTCCTATAAGGAAAAAGGGGGGAGGCATATCCAGAATTTTAAGTATAAAATCATTTTTTAACACACAATGGTAAAACACATATGCAGGTGTAACATGACAAAGTTTAACAAACCATATTAGTTACCTTATAAACACCTTAATAAACGAATCTAAAGTTCAGCAAACCTTTTCAACAAATCGGAAAAATCACCTTTTACATCTACTGTAAAAACATAGGGAAGATTTCATGATCTTCTCTGCCTTGTAAGAATCTTGTTCTCAAGTTCCTTGCTAGAGTATCAAAATCATCAGGAAAGCACAAGCTGTTTGCTACTTTTACAAGCTTGTCAAAAAGATCTTGAACAGAGTAAGTCATAAAAGTCTAATTTTACAAGAAATCATTAGCAAAACTCCAACTCTGTGAACAAGCAAGTTTATTTCCTTGTCCCTTGAAGTGTTTTGGACCCCTTGGCACCTACTCCTTTGGGAAGTGCATTTATCTTTTGTGACAAATTACAAGTTTGCATTTTTATATCTGTCCTTTTACAGCAAGGACTCTATCTCCTCTCCTTGAAAGAGATCCATTTACTTAATATCTGCGGAGTAAGGCAGGTATGTAATGGACAGTCAACTTTGAAATGTTGGTACCTCTTGCTGATTTTACTCAGTGGGTGATCAGATTAGAAATCCTTTATTTATTTTTATTTTCTTTCTTTCTTTCTTTCTTCCTTTCTTTTTTTTAGAACCACCAATTGCTGGGGGAAAAAAAGCACATGACTAATTGGTCTTAACTGTCTAGGAGATTGTTTAATCAACCAATACACATTTTTATGAGAGCAGAGGAAAGGCTTTATCCTAAGCATACACATTGTTCCTGCCAGGAGAAGGCATGGGATGACCACCTAATACGTTGTCACCTCTTGCATTCTGCGCAAAGGCCCGCGAAAGTCTGGCATATTGACTGGTGAGTGTTAGAGGAGTTTGGGAACCTTTAATCTTCCTTCTGATGCTCTGAATCCATGATTACAAATTCCCGGGATTGATCTGTTTCTCATCAAGGCAGGTCCTCGGAAACCTCACACACTAGTCACACTCCCACGCTAGGGCTGCGGACCTCTAACGTATGCTTGGGACTACTCGAGCGACCCTAACAGCCCAGCGCTGCGAGGACCGCTCCGGAAGGCGCCCATTGTGTTTCCGAGTCACATCTAACTTTGATCCTTTTCTCATGTTAACAGAAAACTAATTCCTCCAGAGAAGACGAAAGTTCGGGGGTTTGTAACCTGTAAATAAATAAAATAACCCATTCTCCTTAACATCTCTCCTCCCCGCCTCCTGCAACCAACACATCCACTTTACACTTTTTATCTCTTTGAGGATAAACCAACACCGACACAAACGAGAAAAATTAGTTCATCCAAGTTTGCACAAGGCTAACCTCGAGTTTGGAGGAATCTTCACATTCGTATACACTCAGGCCCTACCCCAAAACACCTGGCTACAAGGGGGAAAAATCCTATTTAAATACCTTCATTCCCAGCTCAGGGTACCTCCCCGCCCCCCCTTTGGAGCACAAATCAGCCACGCACCTTCCAACCCTCTTGTTTTTCCAATTCCACCCCTTCGGTCTCCTCCTCTCTTGATCTGGATCCGGGAAAATGGGGGCACTCAGGGTGCTGACCTAGACGCTGAGTTCACCTATTCTATCCCCAGCCCTAAAACGTGGGGGAAACCCCACTGCAAAAAGAGGAAGCCGCGAGAAACCGCGGCGCCCCCTGCGTGGCGAGGCTGCCACTAAGGAAACAATATAAATAAAGCCACGTGCGCCGCGGCGGCCCGGGCGGGCTGCGCGGAACTGAGGCTGGCCGCAGACGCGGGGACGCGGCCGGAGCGCGGACAATGGCGCGAGGAGAAAGGGGGAAGAGTGGACAGCGGGCGCCACAGCCCTGCAGCCTGCGGCTCAGGGAGCGCTGCGAGGAGGGGCGTGTGCCGGGAGAGTCGCCCGCAGGCAGGCCGCGGGCCGCTCGCGCCTCCAGCAGGGGCACCCGACTGGCTGCAGGGAGGGGGCAGGGTCCGGTGGTCAGCGCACCGCGGAGGACCCCGCCGCTCCCCCAACGCCCCCCCTTGCCCCGCGGTTTCCTCTTTCCCCAGCCCACTCGCGCCTGCTCCAACCCCACAAGCGCAGAAGAAACGCAAAAGAAAGCGCGCCCACCTGGACCGGAGCCGAGAAGCAGCAGGAGCAGGAGCGCGCAGAGCAGCATCCCTGGCGGCCGCAGCCGGGCGAGGGGTCGCAGAGAAGGCGCCATTCAGCTGGGCTGCGCGGGCATGCTCTCCGGCCGCCTTGCAGCCGCTGTCCCCCTGCCCGCCCCCTTCTCCGGGCTGTCCCCGCGCCGCGGCTGGACTCGCGCAGCCTGGGCTTCCCGCTCGGGCTCCGGCGTGGCGTGGCAGCGCGCGGCCGGCAGCGGGTCTCTGTGGTCTCGGCGAGGCAGGCGCACGGACACCCGCTCGCGGGAGGCGGGGGACCCGAGAGTCCGGCCTGGGGGCGGAGTGAGGCGGCTGCTGGAGGGGGCGGGGGCGGGGGCGGTGGAGTGGACAGCGCCGCCGCTGCCGGTCTGGGACTACTTTCTACATCTGGCCCCTGGTCTGGGGACCGCGAGGTCGGTGCGGCCGGCGGATGGAGACTGGCAAGAGGAGGCCAGTGGAGGCCCTGTCGCTGCCCCGCGGGGAGGGGGCGGGCCCCGCCGGACAATGCACCTGGGGTCAAGCCCTGTCTGAGGGTCTCCGGCCCGCGGCCCCGCCCCCTCTGCCTGCCCGCCACCTTCGAGGACAGAGCCACAAAGGCCGAGCCCCGCTGCCCGGCCGGCCCCCAGGGCCCCTCTCCCGCCCGCTTGTTTAGGATTGGGGAAGGAGGAGGAGGGTGGGGGAGGGATGGTGTTGAGAGACGTGGAAAGGCCGGAGACTTTTCCCCAGATGGCCCCCTGCCCATCCCCCTCCTTCCCTCACACGCCGAGGCCCTGTGGAGGGAAAACTGACTATTCCCACTTCGGAGATTTGTTAGCTCCACTGGAGGCATCTCCGGGTGCTAAGCCCCATTTGGGGATGGCTGTTACCCTCCTCCCTACCCCCGTCAGATGCAGCACTGGCTTAAAAACATCTCCGAAGAGTACCCTGAAATGAATGATTACTGTTTGGGGAGACGTTTTACTATCTGTATCTCAAGTTAGTCAAGTTCTTTAATTCGTGAGAACGGTGCATGCAAAAGGCTTGCCCTAAGAGTTGAGGCGAGATCAGATGTCTAGATTCTCTGGGCTTGCCTTGGGGAACTAGGCTTTCCTTAGACTACCTGGTTAGAAATTAAACTGATCAGGAACGACACAAATATTAATCTGTTCACATCTCTTAGAATTAAGGATAACAAGAGGAATTAAAAGGTACATTTGAAAGTGTAATCAGGTTGCTAAACATTGTGGATCATAAAGAGCATTTCCATGTGGATTAGCACTTGCTAATCCAAAACTAAATCTATGGCACATGATGAGAGCACAGGCTAAAAGCTAACCTTAATGAAAGCTGCTGACAGAAATCTAGTTTTTGTCACTAAGACATCAACACACTGCCTGTAGCATGTTCCCCAAATCCTCCTTAGGAAAAAAAGGGGGTGGGGGGGATGATCAACAGTTTTAGCACATCTGCTGGGAGGGCAGCACTACTCCCCGGAAGCTTTCCATAATAAGGATCAGACTGTTTAACAATTTTAACCCGTGTAAAACAGTAATACCCTTCACTATACTGCCTCCAAAACCTTACTTATAATTTAGATGATTTAGAACTATTTCTAACCATCAGAGTAAAGGTTCATGGAAAGGGAAAAGTGTTTAGAGGTAATAAAAGGAAATACTTGCAAGGATGTTTTAAATATCTGAAATTTACACCAATTTACAGGATATTCTTAACTGTGTGGGCTAAACTATATTGTCTAATTGTATGACATTCTTCTTCCTCTGACTCCCCTTTCTCCCAGTTTCCTTTCAATTGACCCTAAGTGCTCATATTTCCTGCATAAGAATTGCTAATAAGATGCTTTTATATTCTCTTTCTTGAGTAAATCAGAAGTATAAAGTTTGGGGCTGGGGAGAGATAAGCTAAAAAGCTGGCGGGGGGGGGGGGGGTGGGGAGAGCTTTTTTTAAAAACTGCCACTTTGCCTTCCCTTTAACATTTTGGTTGATCATAGAAGCCTTTGATTCTTATATAGGATGGCTTTGCACCTGGAGTTGCATTGGAGAAGAACATAGCATTGCATCTAATATGAAATAAAATAATATATATGATATGTGTATATACACACACATAATGTAATGAAATTGAATAACCCTATGGAACTTTTCTGATATATTTACTGTTCTATGTTAGGTGACAATAAGCTTACTCTGATGATGTAATTATACTATATTTTATAAAATTTGCAGAATACTCAAGGTCACTCATTAGTTGTAGCTGGGAATCAGAATTCATTTGTTCTGATTTGTTTGTTGCCCTTTCTACTGTAGAATCCCTTCTGCCTTTAAACTTCTTTTTTTTTCTTTTCTTCCTACCTTTTTATTTTTTAACACCTATTCCTGTTGGCTTCAGAATTTATAGCATAATTCTTTAAATAACACAGCACATGTTTTCTCATGTACATTTTCTTTCCTGTATAACACTTGTCTACTTGTCTTATATCACATACCAGCCTGCATATACTATTTCAGGGCTTCTTAAACAGTTCTCAAGTGCTCCACAGACTCTAGCACAGTACCTTGCATTGATGAAAAACAATCTTTTTGCTGTCTCACAGACTAGAGTTCAAATTTTAGCATTACGTAGACAAGTTATTTATTGACTCAATTCTCATCCATTTAATGGGAATAAGTATAATACCAATGGGCTGCTGTATATAATACATGGAACGTAACTGTGCATAGCTCTATAAATGATTGTAATTATTATTTAGTAAGTAAATATTCCCAATAGTGATAAATCTTTGTCCTTTCAAAGCAGGGTTAATTTTTGAATATTCAAGTTTTTAAGAGTCAAATCTGATTAATTTGTTTGGTGAGTACACTGATGGCGACTCTAATGACTTCCTTCAAAAGTTCCTAAATTGGCCCTGAAAGAGATAGGAAGTGCCTAGGTGCTTAATCTCCCAAAACTAACCCCTTGAAGGATAAATCTCATTGAGATAAACAACTCCTTTTGCTTTTACAGTCTAAAATAAGAATACTTATTTTCAGGCTGAAAAGAGTGGAGGCAAATAGTTGAGAACTGAAACATGAGGGTAAGTTTAAAAAAAAAAGTAATTGGTGTTTCATTAAGTAAATTCAAGTCAGCTGGCCCAACTTTGGGGGTGGGGGGACGAATCACATAATTTCACCCATCAAATTATGGAGTTATACCAAATGATCTTTAAACCCTCTGATCTCTGAACATTAGTTCCATGAAATCCTAGGACCATTTATGTATGTTTGTGAAGCACAGAGAATGAGAAAAGACAGCAGAAGTCTATAATTGTTCAACTTTTCATTTAACAAATATTTTTTGAGCTGCTACTATGTTGATTAGAAGACCAGGCCTGGGATAAGGATCACATGCTATGATCGTCTTATGATTTCAGAAATCACTCACTACTGATGAGCTTAATTTTTGCCATCAGAAACATTCTGAAATAGACCATTTTAAAGGAGAGTGGTAACTATTTGTAGAATTGTAAAATGGTGCAGCTGCTATGGAAAATGGTATGGAGGTTCCTCAAAAAATTAAAAACAGAAATTACAGTATGATTCAGCAATTCTACTTTCAGGGATGTATCAAAAGAATTGAAAATAGGATCTTGAGGAAATATTTGCAAACCCATGTTCATTGCAACACTATTCACAATAGCCAAGCTGTGGAAGCAACCTAAATGTTCATCAACAGAAAAATGGATAAAGAAAATGTGGTATATACATGTATATGTGATGGAATATTTTTCAGCCTTAACAAAGAAGGAAGTCCTGTCATATGCTACAACATGCATGAACCTTGAAGGCATTATGCTAAGTGAAATAAGCCAATCACGAAAAGACAAATAATACATGATTCCACTAATATGAGGTATATAAAGTAATCAACTGGGGATTCCTGGCTGGCTTAGTCAATGGAGCATGTGACTCTTGATCTCAGGGTCATAAGTTCGAGCACCACACTGGGTATAGAGATTACTAAAAGTAAATTTTAAAAAAACAACAACTTTGAAGTGATCAAACTCATAGAAACAGAAAGAGGAGGAGGAAATGGAGTTGTGGTTTGATAGGTATGAAGTTTCAGTTATGTAAGATGAAAATGTTCTAGAGATCTGTTATACTCTATATTATGTGGTTTTTTTACCACAATAAAAAAAATGAGGGTTGTAAATGCAAGAGAGAGGCAGTGGTGGTGACAACGAGGCAGAAGCCCATGTTTGCCCACTTTGACATAAGTCAAGGTAGGTCAAGGAAAAAGGAAAAGTAAAACAAGACATCTGAGCACCCATATCTCATGATATTGGAAAAAAGTTGGGTTTAAAATGGATTATGCAAAGTCACATTTGTTTGAAGCATCTACTCATTCCTACTCAAGGGCTCCCTGTTGTCAACTTTCTCCTTGAAATCTCTTAAATATCTGTTCTCCACTCAGTATCTCCTGTCACTGGCGATGTTCTAGCTCTCAGTACCTCTCACCTGAGCCATTGAAGTAGAATAGGCTCTCAACAGACTTCTCCTAACTCTTCCAATCTTTCCATGCTCCAATCCATTTGTATGGTGATGACCAGGTTAACTTGCCTGTGATCAAGTTTTTCTTCTGTTCAAAAAACTTTCACTGCCCCTTCATTGCCTGTAAAAACCACAGTGTTCATTAAATAACAAATGCCTTAATCCTTATGGCCCCCTGATCTGACCTCAACCTACTATTACAACTTTACAGTCAATCTTTTCCTAAATGTATTCAACATTCAGGCCAAAGTGAATCTTCTTATTATTGCCCAATAGAACTTGAATTGCCCTGACTATGAGCCTTTGCAGAAGCTCTTCCCTGAGCCTAGAATACTTTCTTTACCCTCACCCCCATCCTGTATTGAAAGACTTCTAAATTTTATCTATATTTTCAAGCACAGCACAGATGTTATTTTGTCTTACACCTTACAGTATTTTTCTAGCATATCACTTATACATACTTAATCACTCACATTTTGAGGGTACAAATCATATCTGATTCATCTTTGTGCTCATTAAAGTGAGAAAGACACTGACTTGCAATTAAGAGGAACTGAATAGATACTTGTTCACTGAAGAATAATGCATTACTATACTGAAATATTGATGGAATAAATAAATAGATAGAAAGCAATTGAAAATTCTTGGAGAGAGTAAAGTCCAGTACTTGGAGATGAACTTGTCTACTTTTACTATCATTGGCTTGGATTAAAATACAGAGGACATATTTATCTGAATTTGCATGTAAAACAATGCATAACCAATAAGTTGTATGATAGAATAAAATTTTTTTCTTTTAATTTTTTTAATGTTTTATTAATTTTTGAGAGAGAGAGAGAGAGGGAGAGAGAGAGACAGTGTGAGCAGGGGAGAGTCCGAGAGAGAGGGAGACACAGAATCTGAAGATAGGCTCCAGGCTCTGAGCCAGCTGTCAGCACGACGTGGGGCTCGAACTCACGAACCATGAGATCATGACCTGAGCCGAAGCCGGACGCTCAACTGACTGAGCCACCCAGGCACCCCTAGAATGATTTTTTTTTCTATTCCTTGTAGTTGTCTTGCATGGAAACTAAGAAGAGAAGTCCTGGGGGACCCTTTGGTGAAGATTTGTTGCTAGTTATTAGTTACTGGAGCAGAAGAGTGGAAGCAGGAGCCAGAAGTAACTCATAAGGCACCAGAACTAAAGTGATCATTCCAGGGTAGGAGAGGGGAGGTGATCAAGGGCTTGTGACAAAAGAGAGCACAAGACATTTAGAACTGAACCCAAGAGCACTGGACATCCCTTGGATATATACCAGCAATGAGAAAAATCTTAGAGGAACTGCTGAGAACTGACCATCTTCACACATTCAGCAAAATACAAAGCATCCAGTGTGTTCTAGGCACTGATAGATGTTGCAGATACAGTTATAAGAAAAGTATGTAGATAGTGAATATTGTGATAAAGTGCAATATTTGGGACAATTTGAGAACAGAGCTTAAGAAATGTATACCCCTACAGGGAGATAAAATGGGAAGGGAGGGAGCAAGGTACCAAGAAGTATGAAGGGTCTTAGATTTTACGCTGTTAACAGGTTAGCCTGGCACCATGTTGTGAATACTGGTAAAAGACACAAAATTCCTGTGTCAGAGGTGAAGGACAGTTTATTACTCATGGCAATAGCAGTAGCCAAAGTACCAGCAATTTTGCATCAGTTCCCTAAGCCACAAATTCCACAGTGCTTAAACTTAAGTTTAAGTTTCTTAAACTTAAGAAAACCAAATCTTGGGGTACCTAAGTGGCTCACTCGGTTAAGCATCCGACTTTGGCTCAGGTCGTGATCTCACAGTCCATGAGTTCAAGCCCCATATAGGGCTCTCTGCTGTTAGCACAGAGCCTGCTTCAGATCCTCTGTCCCCCTCACTCTCTGCCCCTCCCCCACTGGTTCTCTCTGTCTCTCAAAATAAATAAATAAACTAAAAAAAAAAAGTAAAACTGTCTTCTAAGAAAATTTAAATATATTAAAAAAAAGAAACCCATATCTTATAATGGGCAGTAAGCATGCCTCCCCTTTGTCCCAGAGAGAGACATTCTGTCTTCCTTAGCTAAACACTATACCAACATGCTTGAAGAGACAGACCAGAACAAAGTGTAGCTGGTGTCTCTCTTGCAAGCTGTTCTCTCTTGTGCAGAAATGTGAGAGAATCATGAAGAATTGTCTCCCAACACATGCTTCACAGAGGAGCTGATATCTTTGGTGAATGTTGAGGATGTGTAGAAGTTTTCTAGTTGGACTGGACTGTGGCTAGCCTTCCAGAGAGAAAAGTATGAATATGGCATTGAAGTATGAAAATTCAAGATATATTCAGGAAACCATGGGTAGGTCTTTCAATTGCCACAGTGGAGAGTGGAGGGAAGAGAGGCAGGGGCATGTCCAAAGAGGCCTCATGCCATGCTAAGGAGCTGGAACTTGCAGGCCATGATTTCCCAGAGGCTGCCCTTTGTACAGTTGCCTGTAGTACACTCTTTGCTATCCTCCCTGTGCCAGGCACTTAAACATTTTTTATCTCACTCAATCTTCACAACTAGATATGCTCGGTATTGTTATCCTCATTTTGCAGAAGAGCAGAGGCTCAAGGATGTTAAGTAGCTTAGTCTGGTTCACATAGCATGTACATTACACAAGCAAGATGCTCCCCAAAGTCTACTTGACTCAGATCCTCCATCGGAGAACTCTGAGTGTCCTGTGAAAAGTTGAAGAGAGAGAGAAGTGATAGCAGAAGGTGGACAGATAGAACTACTAACAGATTCTAACAAGATAACATTTTTTTAAAGTAGGCTCCCCACCCAGTGTGGGCTTGAATTTATGACCCTGAGATCAAGACCTGAACTGAGGTCAAGAGTTGGACTCCTAGCCAACTGAGCCACCCAGATGCCCCACAAGATAAGTTTTATTAGCCAAGAGTTGCTTCTATATTTCGTAGGCTCTGAAATAACACTACTCACTGGTTCTTGCTGGCATACTCTCCATTCTCCTGTCACAGTCTATCTGAGACTACCACCTGTTTTTCTCCTTTGCAAGGACCAGCAAACCACAGACAACTGGTAGAGCTGGGCTGTGTGGTGGGTGAGAAACATCTCTCTTGTTTTTTAAACAGCATGGAATTTAACTGAGATCAACATAAACTCCTATTGTTTGGTTAGTTTAATTGTATACGATGGACAGGAATCAGAATTGGGTACAGGGAAACCTGATGTACCTGCAGTTTGTGAGAAAAAGACTTGCAGATATTGATCACAACTGAGCCAAAAATGTGTATGGTTGCAATCATGCTAATGCAAACCTGTGCTGTGTTCATACCTATCTAGTGTCCAGGACAAGGAAGGTGTAGTTTTACTATATGCCACTTTGGTCATATAATATTCTAGCATATTATATTCATCTCTGAATACCACATTTTGAGAGGCAAAGCCTGGCATGCAGGCAGAGAGTAACCAAGAGGGTGAAATGTTTGGAAGCCAAAATAATAATATTAGCAAAAAAAAAAAAAAAAAAGGAATAGTGAGTCCCATTTTACAGAGGAGGACACAGACTTAGAGAGGTTAAGAAACTTGCTCAGGGCCGTACAAGCAGTAAGTGACAATGCAGTATTCAAATGTAGACTAGTTCAATCCGTGAGCTATTGCTTCATGTGTATTTGTTTCTTTAACCAACACCAACACTGATATATCATTGGATTCACACTTGTCTCTGATCCTGTTCAAAAGTCTATGGAGACTGGATTTAACACCAACTGAATTTTTGTTTCAGGAGTTCTTCTGCAAAGCATCTAAGAAATAGCAAGCAAAATACATGCATGTGTGAAAACATGGCAATGGAATGCCTATACATAACTTCTGGCATCTAAACTTACTTATTCCCTCCTCTTTATCAATGGACTTGTCTTCGTATATGAGTTCTATTTCTAGTGCCACTTGATACAGCTGAAGGAGAAAAAAGAAAAAAATTAGGAAATGGGAAATTTGAGGATGCTGAAGAGGACTGCAGAGGAGATCTGTAAAGCAAGACCAATAGGGAGAGGTGGAAAAATGTTTAGACCAAAGAAGTAAAAGTTGTGGAATAAATTCACAACATGGCTGTGGGATTTAGAAATTCCCCATCTTCTAAACCACCCTGCTGCCAATCTCCTGACCACTGAAGAGGTGTTCTTACTTATGCTCTGCTTGTTGGATGAGAAAAAGAAAAGTGGTAGCGATGGAGGGAACACTGTGTACTAAGATATCAGCCCCAACACCTTCATGCTTCATTAGAGGCACTCCAGGGGTCCAAAGGGACTTGAGCACTCCATTTCTAGACACGCCCATGCTAAGCTTTTATTTAGTACGTTCATAAATCTTTTATGACTGTCCTCAAGCAGCGCACCATGCCTCAACACCTTTATATAGCACCTAGCAAAGTGCTTTGCACACAGTGGACCAGGGGGTCCCCACATTTTCAAAAGGAGGAATAAATTACTTTTCATTTTGTCTCCTGATGAGTGGTTATGTGCCACTAATCTGTAGTCCATTGTTGGTATGTATCTGATGGGGCTGATGTGGAGGTAGCAAAGTTCACAATTAGAAGCCTCTAAATTGTGTCCACCCAACTCCCAACTAATCTGGCCAGTATTTCAATCCTCCAGCTTCAAGAACACCAAGCTCTCTCCACTCCCTGCCATAGGAAATGTTGATGGCACACACAGAGAGATGTAGTGACAATTTCTAGCCCACAATTCACTGAGTTATGTTTTATGAACCAATGATTTTTTTAAAGATTTTTTTAAGTAAGCTCTATATCCAATATGGGGCTCGGACCTACAACCTGACATTAAGAGTCACAGGCTCTACCGACTGAACCAGCCAGGCACCCCTAAACCAATACTTTTCTTGATCAACTCCTGAAGAACCTCTGTAAGTTGGTAAGTGATTTAATGTTTCATTGAAAGTGCATTTTATATCAATGGGAAATTTCAAGTCTGTCACTATATATTGGCTTGCTATTTCTCCTCCTCCTGTTTTAAATAATAGCACTAGTGGTATTTAGTAATTGCTGTTTACTGTCTACTGGGTGCAATCCCCACATGGTTCACCATCTCTATCTAGCAGCTCAAAAACTTATGGATCCTTGACTAAGTCACATGTTTTCAGCTAACAAACATACATTTCTATTTCTCTAGTTTGTAAATTGTATGGCTATCATTTCCAAGGGATATATACTATGAGAAGGGGATTAAAGGAGAATAGTTTTAATAATTATAATTATAGATATAGAATTTTTAAAAGTTTGTATAAGATTTCCAGAGATTTTTGGATCACTGCAAAGTGTCTTTTAGATCTCTTGGCTATTAGAGTTAGGGAAGAAATGGTAAATTAATGTGGGGACATGTATAAACAAACAAGGAGATTGTAATTATTTTGCTTTGGCTAACATTTCTCAGAAAATTTATATTCTGCAAGTTAAAACTTCTCTTAAGATAACTAAGACTGATGACTTAACAAGCTACTAGTTGCCCTGTATTTTTAAAAATACTGTCTATCAGGGGTAACTGAGCGGCTCAGTCAGTTAAGAGATCAACTTTGGCTCAGGTCATGATCTCACGGCTCATGAGTTCAAGCCCCACATCAGGCTCTGATCCTCTGTCTCCCTCTCTCTCTGCTCCTTCCCTGTTCACACACTCTCTCTCTCTCAAAAATAAACCTTAAAAAATAACAAAATAAGTAAAAATACTATCAATAAATATTCATTTTATAACATAGAGAAAACTTCTAATGTAGCATTTTTGGTGATAACATAACTGTGAACAAAGACCTAGTAGTATGATATGTTTTCACTTTCCAAGATGAAAATGCACGACTACATGTTTTGGGAGTGGTAGGTATGACTTACCACAGGTGCTGACAAAAATTAATCCTCCTTAATTATGCGTGTTTTAAGAATTGGGAGAAACTTTAATTTTAAAGCTTAGTTCTTCAAGTTTCCCTTGGGTTTGATGTCTACTAAGAAATCATATTCCCATTTGTACCAGTCACATCCCTTTGATCACTGAATGGCACCAGCTAATGTGGGATGATACCCAGGGTACTTGCTTTCAGTTCAAAGCTCTTGTGCTAGTGAAGGAGTGTTAATTTCTTCTAAGACTTCACAGCGGCTCCTTCACAGCCTTTGAGAGTGCAAGTAATCCTTTTCTGAGCCCCATAGAGGTTATCACCTTAAATGTAGGGGAGGAGGAAGAGCTGCCCTCTCCCCTTCCTCTTCCTCCACTCTTCTTAAAGAATCGTACTTAGGGGTGCCTGGGTGACTTAGTTGGTTAAGCCTCTGACTTCATCTCAGGTCATGATCTCGCGTGAGTTCAAGCCCCGCGATCTCACAGTTTGTGAGTTCAAGCCCCGCGTCAGGCTCTGTGCTGACAGCTCAGAGCCTGGAGCCTGCTTTGGATTCTGTGTCTCCCTCTCTCTCTGCCCGTCCCCCACTTATACTCTGTTTCTCTCTCTCAAAGATCAATAAACATTAAAGAAAGAATTTTACTTAGTGCAGGGCATCCCAACTAAAAACTTGCTATGTGTTTTCTAAGGCTGCCCTGTTTCCTAATAAGATGGAGGGAAGCAGGAAGAATAGGGACAAAGAGATGTGAGGCCTTCCCTCAACACCCCATCTAAGAGAGCACCCCCATGTCCTCCCCACTCCCTCCACCTTCTCGGTCTCCTTACCCAGCCCAGCATTATGGTATATATTTATTTGTGATTTATTTCCTATCTTTTCCACTGGAAGACTTTATCTGGTTTACAGCAAGTAGAAGATTTTCTGGCATATAGTGGGCATTCAGTCTCTATTAAATGAATGAATTATTTTAGAGATATAAGCATTTTGGAGATGTAAACAATTCACCTGTTGATAGTTTAATATTAATATCAAGAGAATGTTTTTGAAATGTTAGTTGTTTGAAATAGACTTTTTCTCTGATTTGAAATTCTATTGTGTCATATAAAATGCTCTGTTTGGGGACACCTGGGTGGCTCAGTCAGTTAAGCGTCTGATTCTTGATTTGGGCTCAGGTCATGATCTCACAGTCATGGGATCAAGCCCCACATTGGGCTCTGGGCTGAGCGTGAAGCCTGCTTAAGATTCCCTCCCCACGTCTCCCTCTGCTTCTTCCCCACTTGCGCACTCTCTCTCTCAAAATAAATGTTAAAAAAAAAAGACTATTTTCTTAATGTTTTATTTTTTAGAGAGAGATAGTGTGAGCAGGGGAGGGTCAGAGAGAGAGGGAGACATAGAATCTGAAGACAGGCTCTAGGCTCTGAGCTAGCTGTCGGCACAGAGCCCGATGTTGGGCTTGAACCCAGGAACCATGAGATCATGACCTGAGCCGAAGTCGGACAGTTAACCGACTGAGCCACCCAGGCACCCCTGAAGACTATTTTTTAAAGTGCTCTTTTTGAGGAATTTTTTTCCATTGCTATCTTAATCAGTATTTGGTTTAACTGGACAAACACACACTGTCTACTCAGGCACTCTGCTGGATTGCTGGATGCTGAGAAAATCAAGATGAAATGAGCAGCCCCAACCCTCATAAAGCTCACATCATTAAGGTGGAGACAGACATATAAACAAATGCTGATAAGCCTCTGTGATCTGTGCTCTAACAGCACTATGTATGCTGTGCTGGAGGGACTTGGCTGAATAGGAATGTGTTTAAGTAGGGGAGAAGACAATTCAAGATGGGATATAATTTGGGGTGCCTGGTTGGCTCAGTCAGTTGAGTGTCTCTCTCATTTTTAACGTTTACTTTTGAGAGAGAGAGAGAGAGAGAACGAGCGAGCAGGGGCATAGAGAGAGGGAGACACAAAATCCAAAGCAGGCTCCAGTCTCTGAGCTGTCAGCACAGAGCCCGACACGACACCAGGCTTGAACTCATGAACCAGTAGATCATGACCTGAGCCAAAGTCAGTCACTTAACCGACTGAGCCACCCAGGTGCCTGAGCATCTAACTCTTGATTTCAGCTCAGGTCATGATCTCAGGGTCATGGGACTGAGCCTGGTTTGGGGCTCCATGCTGAGTGTAGAGCTTGCTTAAGATTCTTCCTCTCTCTCCATCTACCCCACTTGTGCACTCTCTCTGGAAAAAAAAAAGATAGGATATAATTTAAAATATTAATTTAAATGTTATTAAAGTAATACATGTTCGTAGAGTAAAAAGTCATGATGCAAATGAGCAGTTCAGTGCGTCTTGCCCTCCTGGCCAGAGCCTCCCCCTCCCTCCTCCAGTCTGGGCTGGTGACTGTATCAGCCTGCTGCAGAGCTGTTTTCCTGGGCCTCTCCTTCCCAGCTCTCCAGAGTTGGAGCCATGTTTCCTGGATCCCATGTCATCTTCTTTCTTTCATATTCCTTTATTTTGCCGGAGCATATCCTGTAGCAGATCTCCAAGAAATGGTGCTTGGGAGGTGCTGCTTGAATCCTTGAATATCTGAAAATGCATGTTTCACTCTTTGTGCTTGATTGATGGTGTGGCAAGATACAGAATTCTTGAATGAAAATCATCATCCTGGGGTTCCTGGCTGGCTCAGTCGGTAGAGCATGAGACTCGATCTGGGGGTTTTGTGTTCAAGCCCCATGTTGGGTGCAGAGATTACTTAAAAATAAAATCTTAAAAAAAATAAAATCATCGCCCTTCAAAACTTTAAAGGCATCTACTGTCTTCTGGCATTATTTTGCATTGAGGAGTCCTATTAACCATTCTGACTTCTAATTCTTTGAATGTGGGTTTCTTTTTTCCTCCCCCTCTCAATGTTTTTTAGGTATATCTCTTTCTCAAGAGTATTCTGAAATTTAATCATCATATGCCTTGATACGAATTATTTTTCATTCATCATTCCAACAAGGAGTGGGGTCTTTCTGAGTTGTGAATTTCTTGAGAGTAATAATTTTACTGACTTTTATTAGCTTGCAATACAAGGGTCAGAGGTAGAGGGAAGAAGAGAGTTCCAGGCAGACTCCACACTCAGTGCAGAGCCCAATGCAGAGCTCAATTCCACAACCCTGAGATCATGACCTGAGCAGAAATCAAGAGTCAGATTCTTTTTTTTCTTTTTTTCTTTTTAATGTTTTATTTATTCTTAAGAGAGAGAGAGACAGAGCATGAGTGGGTGAAAGACAGAGTGAGAGAGGGACACAGAATCTGAAGCAGGCTCCAGGCTCTGAACTGTCAGCACAGAGCCCGACGCGGGGCTCGAACTCACAAGCCTTGAGATCATGACCTGAGCCGAAGTCAGATGCTCAACTGACTGAGCCACCCAGGATCCCCAAGAGTCAGATTCTTAACGAACTCAGCCACCCAGGCACCCCATATCTTTATTGGATCTTAACAAAGGATTCTATAGTAAGCTTCATCTATCTATCTATCTATCTATCATCTATTTTATAGATTTATCTATATATATCATGTACTTTATAGATATATAAAATATGTTAATTTTTTATATATTTTATTTTATATATGTATTTATATTTTAATTTATATATTATATGGTGTTTATATATATAATATATATATTATATGTATAATGTTAGTATATAATGTTTTCCTGCAGGTGTCTTGGATTTCATCTTATCTGGAAGCGATTTCTTAATTTTAGCAACATGTGTCATCTGGAGAGGCCAGAAATTTTCAAACCTACTAACTCTGGAGATCTTTTTGTCTAAAAGTCTTTTTTTTTTTTGCTTCTCCTCTTATGTTTTGCCTGAGGTAGCAGGAGGAAGCTGGGTGGCCCCTTCAGCACTCAGCCTGGAAATATCTTTAGCTAGATCACTTAATTCATTTAGATATATTTATTACTTTCCTTTTATTATAGGCAACAGTGTTACTAAAATTTCTGCCATTATATAACAAGGATTAGCTTTCCTCCTGATCCCAGTAAAATTTTCCTAACTTTCATTGAAGACCCCACTATCTGCCTCCTCAGAGGTCACCAGGCTTCAATGGATAGTCTCCTTAGAGCCCTTTAGGCTTTTACTAATTCTCCCATTAAAGTCCTAGTTTCCTCCCATGTGGTTCCACATTTCTCTCATATTCTAAGTTTTTATTGTTAGCAGTCCACTTTGAGGCACCAAATTCTGTATTAGTTACCTGTTGATGCACAACACATTATCCCCAACTCAGTGTCCTAAAGTAACAGTAGACATGTTTTGTCTTTATAGTTTCTGTCAATGTGTTACTTTTCTATGGCTGCTGTAACAAATTACTACAAACACAGTGACCTAAAACAACACAGATTTATTATCTTATAGCTAGGTAGTTCTGAATTCTACAACAGCTCTGCCTGGACTAACACAAGGTGTCCTGTTGGCAGGCCTATCTTTCTTGGTAGAGGCTCCGGGGAGAATCTGTTTTCTCACACATTCCAGCTTCTAGAGGCTACCACATTCCTTCTCTCATGCCCCTTTCTCCATCTTTAAACCAAGCTGAGAGGCTGAATTCTCACACTGACCTCTTCTGCCTTCCTCTTCCACATTTAAGGAGATGTGTGATTACAGTAGGTCCACATGGATAATCCAGGATAATACCCCTATTTTAAGGTCAGATCCTTAATTCCTTCTGCTACCTTGATTCCCCTTTGCTATGTGATAGGACATCTTCACAAGTTCTGGGAATTGTGATGTGGACATCTTGGAGAGGGGGGCCATTATTCTATTACAGTGGATTAGAAATTCAGGTGCATCTTAACTGAGGGTCTCTCATGAGGTTGTAGTCAGATGTCAGCTGGCTCAGTAGATGCACTTCCCAGGGAACTCATCAAGTTGACATTGGTTCTTGGTGAAAGGCCTCAGTTTCTCCCTACATAGGGCTCTCCTCTACTGCTTGCAAATCTTCAAAACATGACTAATGACTTCCTTAAGAAAGCAAGGCAGAAATGGCAATGTGTTTTATGAGCTAGCTCCAGAAGTCACACCCCAATACTTCCATCATACATGATGGGATACATGACACAGTACATGACACATACATGTATACATGACACAATACATGACACAGACTAACTCTGATACAATGTCAGTGGGACTATATAGGATGTGAATACCAAAAAGTGAGGCTTATTGGTTCCATATTAGAGGTAGGTGACCACATTGCCACACCCTTCATATGAAATCCTTTCTGACCATTCCAACACACTCCTGTGTGCTTTTTCTTCCCTCTTTGGACTCACACTACCCTTTATTTCACTCATTTGTTTACAAGTCAGTTCCACTTTCCCTCATTTTGCACTCACTGAACTTAAGGGTTATGCTTTGTTTGGTTCTGAATTCCACATCCATAACAGTATGGTTGAACTAAGTTTATGAATTAAATTATGAGCAAAGAAGGTCTGAGGATCAGAACTTGGGAGCAAACTCCACTCTTATAAGGGAAACTTGCTGAATTTTGTTGGTACCTTATTTGAATGTGAATACTAGCCAGAGAGAATCTTGAGATAGTAAATCCCTTAAGTAATAAGATATCTTTACAGTAAATGTGAGGAACTGGAGGGCTGGAGACTAAGTATAAATTATTTTGATTGCTCTCTTGTCTTGAATAAAATTGAAACTTGATAACTATGCTGAACACCCGCAGTCCTTTTTTTTTTAAGTTTGTTTATTTTTATTTTGAGAGAGAGCGAGTTGGGGAGAAACAGAGAGAGAGGGAGAGAGAGACAATCCCAAGCAGGAACTATGCTGTCAGCATGGAGCCCAACTCAGAGCTTGATCCCAGAAACTGTAAGATCATGACTTGAGCTGAAATCAAGAGTTGGACATTCAACCAACTTAGCCACCCCCCCCACACACAGACACACCACAGTCTTTTTACTTGTCTATTTGCACATGGAGTCGCCTCACTCTAAACAAGCTGATCTTCCAACATTTGACTGTGTGATGAAAATAATTAAGGATGATTTTTTGCCCTATTTAGATCCCCTATTCTTTCTCTCCAAGTATCTCTGTACTCCAGAAAGACTACTGACAATTCCTCCAAAGACATGACTTATTTGAACCCCTAAAATTTAAGTTTCCAGCCATCCTGTGTTCTCTCATTAAATAACAGCATGATCATTTCCAGGGGCACACACTGTGTTTGTTCTTGAGTGTCCATATGAAATGAACTCAGTTTTCCAAACTGTGTATTAATCTAGACTCTTTAGAGAATTTTGTGTTAATGAAAATTATTATAGCTTCCTGTGTTGGTGAAAATGGTTTCAAATTAAACAGCTTGAATTTCTTAATAGAAGCCAAGGAGAGTTGTGGTTAATATGAATTGAAAGGAAAGGATCTGCCAGTTTGTGGCCAAAAGGTGACCCCTGTTAAGACATATTTGTTAGTTGTGAGTGACAGAGGTTACAGAGCCAGCCAGGATCATTTCTAAAGTGTTAAGCTGACCTTAGGTAACAAGGTCAGGAGGTCGGTAGAGGTCAGGATTGGTTGAGGAGAACTCTGCCTTTTGTGGAGAGCTTTTAAAGGCTTCAGCTTTCTGCCCCTCCCTCTCTCCTCTCTGGCCTCTCTCTGCATGGCTGTTTTCTAAAAGCCAGCATGATTTGAAAACTGACTCACTGGCTGACCTTTCCAGCCTAGAGGCACATGGACAACCAGATGCTGGGGTTCAAGCCTCTTTCTGTTTGGCAGGGTGGCCAAAACCATGAAGGCTGGACATGGGGAATCTCCTACCCATCCTGCTGTGATAATTGTTTAATGATGGTATGGTTTCCAGGTCTTGGCATTTCCCTTCAGCTTCTCTAAGATCGTAAGTTTTTATTAATTAATTAATTAATTTATTTATTTATTTTTGAGAGAGAGACAGCATGAGCAGGGGAAGGGCAGAGAGAGAGAGAAAGACACACACACACACACACACACACACAGAGCGAGAGCAAGAGAGAGAGAGAGAGAGAGAGAGAGAGAGAGAGAGAGAATCCCAAGCAGGCTTCACACTGTCAGCACAGAGCCTGTCATGGCGCTCGAACCCCCAAACTGTGAGATCATGACCTAAGCCGAAATCAAGAGCTAGACACTTAACTGACTGAGCCACCCAGGCATCCCTAAGACTGTAAGTTTGAATAAGTACATTTGATGATCTTGAGCAAGATGTTCAATCATTTTGGGATTCATTTTTTCTCATCAACAAAATGAGAATGTTGGATTGTATGATATATTCTTGCTTCTTATTTTGTTAGTCTGCACAGGTAAAAGACCTATGTTTTTTGTTCTTGATTAGTAAGGAATTAAAAAGAGGCCATGTTCTGTTTTCTATAATATTTCTCCAGGAATGAAGGCACCAGATTACTCTTGTTTTTGCAGACTATTCTCTATATATAATGGTTTGTATTCTGTAAAGTAGAATAAAACATTTTGGGCATCTATCCCAAGTATTAACTCTGCTTTCAGCCCTAAACTACTTAAGAGCTTTAATATAAGTTTCTAAGACTTTGCACATGGTAGGGCACCTGGGTGGCTCAGTCAGTTAAACATCTGACTTCAGCTCTGGTCATGATCTCATGGTTCATGGGTTCAAGCCCCATGTTGGGCTCTCTGCTGTCAGCATGGAGCCTGGAGCCTGCTTCAGATTCTGTGTCTCCCTCTCTTTCTCTGACCCTCCCCCACTCATGCTCTCTTGCTCTCTCTCTCTCTCTCTCTCAAAAATAAAAATAAACATTACAAAAAAGCTTTGCGTATGGTGTATGCTTAGCATATGGTTGTATTGGTTTCTTTAGTTCTAACTTGTATATAACTTATGTAGTACTTGGGACAATGATTTGTTATTAAAAAGACACTGTCTTTTCCACTTCTGAACCTTTTAAAGCACATTTGGGTAGACATCTTTTAAAGAGAGAAATCCAGTGATTTGTTCACCTATACCCTAACGGGTTCAGGGACATCTCTTCTTCATTAATCTCTCTCCATCAATTTGAAAAGGAAATCAGCAAGGCCTCACCATGAATTCTCTCTAACCTCTTCACTTCCTCTTTACCTTTCTTTGGGAAGTCTGCTGGAATATGGGTCTGACTTTTGAATATTTTCTAGGCATCCAGCTACAGTGACCTCAGCTCTCTGAAACCACAGTTGACTACAGCATCAGGGTGCCCCCAGATGAGGCTGCTCCAATTGTTGGAAATCCAGAGCCTCCCCCCTCCACAAAAATGCCCCCCCCCAATTCCCATGGTGTTTGTCTGTTGAGGACTCAGGCAGGCATACAGGCAGGGCAGTTCTGGCTGCCAGATGCTCATCTAGTTCCTTCCGCCTCCATTTTAGGAGAAAATAAGCAGGGGAAGAAGAGGAAATGATTGTGTTAATGATCTTGGCCTCACAAAAATCTAGTGTACATGCCAGTGGAACAGACCATGGGAAGGAAAGGCCCTGAGCACCTGATTGAGAAATTTGGATTTGCTTCCATCTGATTCAACAAATATTTATGAGTAAAATTCTGTAAAGTGAGCAACGTGGATGCATAAGACACACGAGAAGTGTAAGACATGGGTCCACTACTCAGTGGAAGAGGAAGAAAAATATGTACAGAACTTACGTACAACCACATAAAGACATAGAAGCAACACTCATGGAAATAGAGAGGAGGAAGGGAGTCATTCTGATGGGAAGACTTCTGGAAGGCTTCATGTAGGAGGTAGTTATTTAGCCTGGTCTTAAAGAGTAGGTATAATTTAATGAACAGATTTTGCTGGGAGGTGAGGGGCAGAGGTCAGGGAGGATATTCCAGGGAGGAGGAAGACAAAACAGTTTGAAATAAATCCCAGAAGAGGCAGCAAATGTCGAAAGGCATACAGGTAGGAATTGGTGAGCAGGTTCTTAAAGAATTAAATAGTAGTATGAAATCATATTGAGGAAGAAAAATGTGAAATTATAATCACTGGACAGAGAGCAGGAAGGAAATTTAAAGACAAGTTCACTTTGGAGGCTTTAAAATTATTTTTTTTCAAAAAAATAATATATGTACATGGCATAAAACACTTTGGATAATATAGAATATCTTGGGGGGAAAAGCCTTAGTTATTTAGACACTATTAGGATTAGGATAGAGGTTGGAAAAGAGAAGATAATCTCCTGCATGGATAACACTTCTGATATTTAGGATTATTTAGGGATAAAGAAGATAATTTTGATAAAAACTTCCTATTATGCCAAATCCCTAAATGGTAGTTGCTATTATTACTTAAAATTTTTATGATGTTTATTGATATTGTTATAGGAAAAATGAGACTTGAAAGTGTTTGGCCCTGGGAAGAGAGGGAGGAAGCCTCAAACATGACCTTACAGATTTAGAGAATGCAGGTGCCAGCGCATTAAGAGTGAGGCTCAGATCTGGGACATTTAGTCCCCTATGGATCCTTTCCTTCAGGTTGTGCTCTAAGTTTGACCAACTTCTTTAATAGTCAGAAACCACTATTGTTTCACTATCAATTTCCTACCCATCTGTAGGAATGCCAATGCCAACCCCTTCCTTAAGACTTTCCCCTCCTGTCAATCAGAATGCACCTCTGTGTACTTACAACACCACGTTGCTTGCACTTTGAATATGCACATATTTGCATGTCTGCCTCCCCCACTGTCCTCTTGTGGGTGCCTTGTGATTAATGGGTGCCCAAGAAGCATCTATTGAAATAAAATGTGGCTTGGGGCGCCTGGGTGGCTCAGTGGGTTCAGCATCCGACTTCGACTCAGGTCATCATCTCACAGTTTGTGGGTTCTAGACCCACATAGGGCTCTCTGCTGTCAGTGCAGAGCCCAGTTCAGATCCTCTGTCCCCCTCTCTCTGTCCCTCCCCCACTCAATGTGCGTTCTCTCAAAAATTAAAAAAAAACACGTTTTCAAAAAATGTGGCACATAGTGAGTTTAAAGTTAACTATAGATGAATTTTTAATGTAGGTATTGGGGATAAGCTCAAACCCCAGCTGTGTATAAAAAGTAAACTTACATTTCTATTAGTCCTATTCATTTTTCTTAGGGTGACAAATTTAGGGGATCTCTCCTGCTTTCCCTTGGGACTAGATATACTTCCTGGAGGACTCAACAAGAACCATCTTATTTTGAGTCTTCCATCTACACAGCTCATGGCTGAGGTGTCCCTCATTCCTTGGTTCTGTCTTCTCTGTGCCCTTCAGGCTCAAAGGAGCTCATTCTACCACCTGGTGCTATGTGGAGCCAGCCAGCTGCTCAGATCCACTCTGGGCTGTGCTGCCTCTTGGATCTACCAGAGGACCAGGACATGAGCCTCTGCTCTCAGCTCCCCAATACCTAGCTGCAGTTTCTGTTGTTATTTCCCACTGCCGCCCCCCAGGCCAATTTAAAAGAGGCAGACAGGGCAAAATCTGTACTTTTTCAGGAAGCTAGCTGCAATGATTTTTATCACTGTCTTCCTCCCCAGACTGGACTCACCTCCTTCTGAAGCAGAAAATCTTCATCTTGGTTTAAGAGTGGGAACATTTGCTCTGATGTCAAAAGTTTTCCCTCCCCTTTTTAAGGCACTGGATATGCTCCGATTTAGCTTCCCTATTAAGGCAAGAGTGGAGGTTGTAACAGGAAATACTGGAGAAGGGGAATTTTTAATATTTCAACCACACAGGCATCTGGCAATGTGGGGCTCATTGTAGAGAAAAGAGAACCAGCAACATAGATTTGGGAATCAAAAACATACAGCACTGATAACGGAAGCTGAGAGTGAATCCGTTTTCTCCATGTGTGTTTTAAGGAGAAAAAAGAAACCAATCAAGTCATTTTTTGAATTAAGTACTGTGCTAATTACCCCTAAGGGACAGACAGGAAGCTTGCAATTTACTTATAAGAACCTTTTGCCATGTGGCTCCACGGCCTCTCTGTAGCCTTTACCCACCACTGCCTTCCTTGCCCACCCGCTTCTCGGCCCCACCCTTTGCCAGTCTGTTCCCTCAGGCTGGAATGCCTGTGAGCCTCTCTCCCTTCTCTCCCCCAGCCAGCAAACTCATCCCTAAAGATCAAATGTCTTCTCTTGAAAGTGTTCCTGATGGCTGCAGTAAGATTCTCCTGTAGCTCACTCTCCAGACTGAGTTATACCAGCAACCACTGATCTGGGGAATAGCTGAGGGAAGGGGATGGAGTCTACCCCCAGCAACTAGCACAGTGTTTGGTACATGGTAGGTACTTAAGAACATTTGTTGACTGGAGGAATTAGTTATATATTCAAAGGAACTACATTTATATTCAAATGTACGTTGCTTATTCAAAACAAGAAAGACGGCTGAGCAGTCAACAATAGTAACAGTAAACATTCGTTGTATGTTCTAAATATGGTTCCAAGCCCTTTGCCTTCAGTCTTGTTTAGTCCAAGCCACAGTCCTATGAAATAAGCACAACTTTTATTTCCACAACCTGAGCCAAAATCAAGATTCTATAATCTACAAGGTCACTTACACTTTGGAAAATCTGTGACTTAAGTCACATGTGTGACTAAAGTGCAATGTGTGCCAGTGGTGGAAGTGACAAGAGCAGGGCTTGGGGTGGAGACAGAGGTGTTCTGAAAGCAGATGAGGAGGGAAAGGCCCAACCCAGCTCACCTCCTTTCCCAGAAGCAGTCTGTGTGTTCCCTCCTCATGGAGGAAGTGGCTGAACTGCCCCCCTTCTCCCTAATGTGTCCAGGGCCACCACCCCACCCCATCTGTGTTGAAATCCTCTCAGACCTAGTTCAAATGTCGTGACTTTTATAAAGCTTTCCCAAATACCCACAGTCATACTTAATTCTCCATAGCATGTTTTGGTGCCTCTGCTTGAGCAGAAGATCACAATTAAATTTGAGTTTAGCACTATTTTTGTAAATCTGCTTCTAGCAGGTGATGAGCCCCACGAAAGTAGGAATCCCATGTTTCATATTTCTCACAGAGGCCGGTATACAATCTTTAGTGAGTGGGCACTGGGTAGCTATTGGACCTGTGAAAGAATGGAGACATGTACATAGATAGAAAGCATGTAGAAACTAGAATGTGTTCCACGAGGTTGAGCAACATGAGCCAACAATGGCTGCCTTAAGCTAATAAAGGGAACATATAGTGCCAATTTTGCTGAGTCAGATAGGATGTGCCAGATGAAAGTAGTGACTTCTGTGGAGTTTTCTGCTCCTGGGCTTCCACTCTGGTATTTTGTGTTGATCTGTATCCTCCCACTCTTCAGCTTTGTGGGGGAGGGGGTTGTCCTGTGACATCAGTTCTCTGGTGGATTTAAGAAGAGTTATCAATTCTCGGTTTGTTTGGCATTTGTGTATGTGTGGATGGGAGTGATGACTTCCAAGTTCCTTACACATGGGACCAGAAACTGGAAGTCTCTGTAGGGTCTACTTTGGATTAAGAAAGAATTAGATGTCTCTAGTTTGAGAAGAAGAGAACCCAGGGTGGCTTTGGGTACTTGTGAAGTGGAAGTTGTTCTCTCAAGAGTCTCGCCCCGGAGGTGATTTAGTGTCAACAACATCCAGGCTTGCTGTCTCTCCCCTCCATACCTAATCTTCTAGGAAGGGACACTAGGGGTAATTAGCCATCCCTGGATTAATCAGCTATGGCCAAGGTCACTGGGGCCACTCCTCAGAGGAGTCTTTGTGAGCCTTACAGAATCACAAGAAGCATCTACCTCACAGTCAGAGATCCCTGTTTGAAAAGTTTGGCAGAAGAGAGAATAGTGTAGAGGAAAGAATAAATTAACCTCTGGAGGAAGCAAATGTTGGGTAAGAATGTTTGGTCCAATCCTGAAAAGTTAGAAAATTGGTTTTTAAAAAAATGTCGCTGTTGTGGGACACCTGGGTGACTCAGTTGGTTGAGTTGGTTGACTCTTGATTTTGGCTCAGATCATGATCTCATGGTTAGGGAGTTTGAGCCCTGCACTGGGCTTTGTGCTGATAGCACAGAACCTGCTTGGGATTCTTTCTCTCCCTCTCTTCTCTCTCTCCATCTCTCAAAAATAAATAAACATAAAAAATGTTACTGTTATCCTTAGGACAGTGTTCTGGAGACTGGAGAGGTGGAGGCTGTAGTGGCAAAAGTTTACATAACAAAGAAATAGATCTTAAACCCACTGATTTGGATCATATTTTTGAAGAACCAACCTTTTGGAAAGAGAAAATAGGGTGACAGTTGGAAGGAGTCTGTAAGTTCCAAGGACTGCTCTCTTCTCATGTTGGTATAAACAGGAAGATGTGACTAGAATTGAATCCGTAGGGTAGGGGGAAAGAGAAGAGGGTCAAGTAAGCAAAGGTAAGGATGGGGAGGTACAGTCTCAGGGGTGGGGCACAGCCCCCGGCAGTCATGGCAGCTTCTGAAAGCAAATTTGCCCCTGGCAGGATTTTATTTATTTTTTTAAGAGAGAGAAAGAAAGTGCATGTGAGCAGGGTAGAGGGGAAGACTGAGAGACTGAGCGAGAAAATCTCCAGTGTGAAGTCTGATGCAGGGCTTGAACCCATGAACCCTGAGATCATGACCTGAGTCAAAACTGAGAGCTGGCACTCAGCCGATTGAGCCACCTAGGCACCTGGATGCTGGTGTGATTTTAAAGAGTAAAGAAGAAATCAGAGCCAGAGCTTAGGTGGTGGTTATGATGTGTCAAATACAGGGAAGACAGGGTTTAACTGTAAAGGCAAGCAATATGGGGACTGGCAGGGTGGGGTGGGACTGAGCACATAGCAGCAGCCTGACACTTTGATCTGTTATCTTATCTCTTTCAAGATGGGTATTTTCCTGAATCAGTTTTGTAGGGCTGCTGTATGTCTGAAACAATAGAAATTTACTGTCTCACAGTCTAGGAGTCTAGAAGTCTGAATTCAGATATTGGTAGGCTGGTTCTTTCTGAGGTTGAGAAGGAAAACATGTTCTAGGCCTCTCTCCAGCTTCTGGTGGTTTGCTGACAGTCTTTGGTATCCCTGGATTGTAGATGCATCTCTCCAGTCTCTGCCTTCATCTTCGCAAGGCCCATTTTCTTATAAGGACACTAATCATATCGGATTAGGGGGCCATCCTACTCTAATGTGACATCACCTCAATTAATTACATCTGCAACTAGCCTATTTCCATATAAGGGTGTATTCTGAGTAATGGATTGTATTCTGAATCAATGTATTTATTTTTCATAATGGTGGGGGACACATTCAACCAATAACAAACAGCCCCCACGTTACAAATCAGCAGACTGAGGCTCAAAGAGGCTAAATGCATTGCCCATGGTCATCTAGCTAGTGAGATTTGAGTCGGGACTTGAACCATGTCTCTGTAATTCTAAGACTGAGAGAAAGAGAGGTTAACAGCAGTCACCATAGGGCATTGAGCTTGAGAAGTCACAAAAGGGTTATTGGCAAAAGGCCAGGGCTCAATCGAACTGGAGGACATAAAATTGTCATGGTGGGTCGGCACAGTTGGATGTCAATTGATACATTGTACTACTCATAATATTTATGCATGTTAGGATGGGAATGGTAGTACTAGAATTTGAGATGTCCTGCTCCAAATTTCAAGGAAAAGTGTGTGAGTACTATTTCTAGAGCAGTAATGACAATAGCAATAACTAATTCTTCCAGAATTCTTTACGGTGTATATAGGGTGTTCACCCAGTACAGTACCTGTGGCCATCCTTAATTTACTGACAAGGGAAGTAAGGCACAGAAAGGTAAATACATGGCTTACCTGGGACTTCCCAGTTGGTGTGGAGAGGAATGGCCAGGGTTCTAGCATGTTCTCTTTTCAATGAATCCTGTTGGTTGTCTTCTCCACAGAGATGGGAGTTGAAGCAGTGAGAGAACTGGGAGACATCACTAAGAGAGCACAGCTGAGAAAAAAAAGAGAAGAAGGACAAAGCCATGGTGAACACAATCAAAGGAAAATGGATCACATAGGGCAGAATCACAGAATTGCAGGGGAAAAAGGCAGTGATGAGCAGCATCACATGCTGGGGGGAGATCAAGAGAATGAAGATGGAGAAAATGTCATTGGATTTGGAAATAAGCCGTTTACCAGTAACCTCTTCAAGCTTTCAGGAGGGCAGTGGGAGGAAGCTGGGGTGCACAGATGGGGTAGAGGAAACAGGATGATGAGTGGCTCCATTTTTCATTCAGAAAGGTTGGCAGGGAAAGGGAAGAGAGAACAGGATTGTAGCTGGAGGGCACAGCAGGACCCAGCAAAGGTTTTTCCAAGGGGGAGGCAGGGGGACCTGTGCATGTCTGGAATACATCTGATTTCAAGGCTCGCCTCTGCTTCCAGATGTGCGACAGTCCGTACAATAACATCTCCATCTGTCCGCTGAGCTGTAGTCCTGCTCTCATGAAGACTTCCATGTTTACTAACGTATGCTATTAATTTTGTCTGCCTTGTAGTGGACAGTATATTGCCTGGCACTTGTCAAAGGAGTCCTTGCACTTGATTTATATTTACAATACCATTCGGCAACATTTATTGCATAGCGACCAAGAGCTCAGTTTTTGAAGTGAGACAGACCTGGGCGTGCACATCAGTGCTACTAGCTATGCAACCTTGGGCCAGTTAATATCCCTTAACCTCCATTTCCTCATCTGGAAATCAGGGATCATATCTATTACAGAGTATTGTCAGTAGCATTAAAAGAGCTAACCTATGCATTGGGCTTAACACAATGCCTGGAACGTAAACGCTCCATACACGCACAGCAAATATTAGTAGTCTTGGGTGAAGCAGTAAAGGCAATACCACTACTGTCTTGTCCTTAAAATCAAAGTGGGGCATTTGTTTTTACTTTTTGCACCTCCACAGGATATAGTGATTGCTCACAATCTCCTCTTACGAGGATCTCTTTAGATCAGAGACTAAGGGTGCTGAACTGGCTACACTCTACACCAGAACAGACCCCTCCCCTACTCATTCCTCTACTATCATGTCAGTCTGTGTGTGGGAAAAGAGATCTGAGTCCTTTTCAAACAGATCTGGGATGAATGGGGGAGGGGAAGGAAAGAGGAGAGAAGGAAGGACACCAAATGAAACTCTTTGATCTAAAAAAATACCCTCCAACACACACACACACACACACACACACACGCACGAACGCATTTGGTTTCTCTCCATCCAGTCTGTGTCCACAAGCCTTCCTTTCTGAGGCCTCAGAGACAAAGAACATTATTGAGGGTATCTAGTTTTATATTAAAAACTGTAAAATCTAGATAAACCATCATAGCTCCTTCTTGGCCTATAAAATCATGAATGTATTAGGCGCTTGGGAAAATCACAGAATTATAAGAAATGTTTTTAACTTTTAGAAAACCTATCCATTTTGGGGAATGGATGGAGGAGCGGTGGAGAGATGAAGAAAGGGCAGGCCTGCCGAATAGCTGCAGGCCAGACTGCCCCTGAAACCCAGACAAATATAAACAAATATCCATGCCCACTGTGACTTTCTTTCAAGTTTTCCTGGCTCTTCACAAATACCACTTCCCCTTTGATCAGAGTTTCTTCTGAAGACCAAGGGACCTTGTTCTGAAAGATGGAACAAGGCTTCCTGCTGCTCTCGCCCCATTTTATCTCATTGAGACCCACTGCTGATTAGGAGAAGGCCACTTGGCTGAGGAGCCCACACATCTCTGCTCCTGGAATGTGCTCGCTACAGTACTCTTGCTGTCACGGGAAGAGTGATTGCCTCTCCCGAGTGTGAAGATAAACAGATTTCTCTGTCTGCAAAGCCTGTTCCCAGCACCACCTACCCACCCCTGTTCTGGAAGGACCCTTGTGGCCCTCCCCCTGTTTTAAAAACAACCCCAAACTATGACTGCTCGGCCCCTGGACTCTTTCTACAGTCACATATTATTGTCATCTTAGGATCCCTGGGGAGGGGGTGTGATTTGCACAGCTCCTGCTATTTGGGGGCGGTAATATCAAGTCAAACTCATTCAAAAATAGGTGAGCAAACAGAAAAATAGGGAAGAAAGGAGTATTAACACGGTAGTTTTCTGATGTTACAATTGCCACCTGAGAACGGTTGGTAGAATTTCTTTCTAGGGTCTTACACGGATGTTGCCAAAATCTCTCTGGGACCTCCTGTTCCTGTTACCTTGCAGCTGTTGGGGGACATGGTGGCCACCTCATCCTCCACCAGAAGAGGAGAAGAGGAGCCTTTCTGAAGACCCAGGTGCATCCTCTGTTCATTTGCTGTGATTCAGTAGCAGGTGGGGCTCGGAGTAGAGAGCAATTACTTCTGGAATTGACTCAAATAGTCATGTACTACATATTTACAATAGTTCAGTGAAAATCTGACATGTGAGTATTCTCACCAGTGAGTAATTGTGGGAGGTGGGAGTGAGAGAAAGCAGTGTGGTTACAAGAAGCCGTGGGTCTGCTCTCAAAATATTTCTTCCTGTTCCCTGCAAGAGCAATCGTCTTTGTTGTCAGGATGATGACAGTTACCTACTGGCATGATTTGCAAGCCCGGATTTAGCTTTTCAAAGTGAAGCCCCCCCAACCCCCCATAAATCGAAGGAGGAAACACTGTCCCCTAATGGATTCACACATGCAAATCTCACGTCTGGTGGTGGGACCAAAGCACAGAAAAGCACAGCCCTGGGGCCAGGTAGGAATTTTAAACCGATAACCTTTGCATAATAGCCAATTGGGTCAATAATCCCCCAGCAGCAGGTAACAAAGGCGGCTTGATGAGTTGCAGACAGAGCTCCCTGCCAGAGGCCCCTAATGGTTAGAAATACATTCCCTGGTGTCTTCATGCTTTTGTCCTAGAAAAACCTCTCCAGGCTCCATTGGTTCCCTTCTGGCGCCAGCTCCCAGGGCAGGTGAGGGAGGGAGGGAGACCCAGAGAAGAAGGGCTTCCCTCTCCTCTGGCAGCAGGGAAGTGGTCTGCAGAAGGCCAGGTGGAGGAGGAAGGGAAGGAGGTGAATCTGACTCCATCTTCTGCCTAGAGCTTGGGAGCTGGGTTGCTTGGCAATGGGCAAAAGCATGTCCTCAATGATGGAAAATATTTATTTCTCCCACCTTGGCTCCCCAGGGCAGGAAGGATAGTGAGCTTTGGGGGCTTGGGACCCCATCTCCTTGGGCCCCTAAGAATGGAGCAGCTTTCCATCTGGTCTCAGGCAAGAGAAGATAGGCTCTACCCCTAGCCAAAGATGGAGGTGTGAAAGCTCAGCTCTGGACCTTTGTGTGTGTGTGTGTGTGTGTGTGTGTGTGTGTGCGTGTGCGCGCCTCCTCCCTCTCCCATCAGTTCTTCCACACCCAGCACCCCAGCTTGTATTCATGGCCCAGGTCTCCGCTGGAATCCGTCTCCTTTCTGAGGTCACTCTCTTCTCCCCCCGCTTCTTTAATCTCTTGATTCCTTCTTCATATGCTCTGTCTGACTTTCGATGTTTGTACATTCATCTCCCTCTAGACCTTAGGGCCTTTGAGGTTGGGATGATGTCTATCGTGCTTGTTTGCTTGGTATGTAGCAGCATCTCATAGAGTGCTGAATTAATAGAGAAATGAATAAATGCATCACACCCAGGACATCGCCAAAGTGTTCCTTCCATTGTTCAAAAATGTCTTCCTCCTCTTCAACCCACATTCAGAAGAGGGTTTTCTAAGTGTCGGGTCCTCTAGTGGAGCACAAATAGAACAGAGGCTACACGTGTGTACAATACGCACCACATGCCTGGTGCTCTACTGAGCACTTTTCATGTCCTCATCTAGACATCACAACTCTGTAAAGTAAGCAGAGTCCTTACAATTCCCATTTTTCAGATAAGGTAATTGAGGTTAGGTGGCTTGCTTGAGATCACACAGCTAGAAAGTGGCAAAGGGGGGATTAGGACTCTAGTTGTACGTCCCATCACTCCCTAACAGCAAATGGGGCCTCCTCCCTAAAGGTCATGTTCAGAGGTGACAGGGCGCTCCAGTAAATACATTACTAGACGAGCAAGGAAATTTTAGGTAAAAACAAATGTATACATTTGCTTGGAAAAAGCTGGTTCCTATCTCTTTTTTGAGTAGGTTGGCATAAGTCAGCATGGCAAATAGTTTGAGTTGCCTCTTTCAGAAATCCCTTTTCCTTGTGCTTTATTTTTAAGAGAAAGGCAACATTCATGATAATTCACAATAAGGTGTAAAAGACAAATGGCTTAATTTACCTTTCTAACTTGCAGAAAGGAGCTGTTGTGCTAACAAATGGATGACTTTAGGAGTGACCACGCACTCTCCGTGGTGTGTGCTGATGGATGTGGACATTGCACATTGGGAGGGAGTGTGGAAGAAAGTAGAGGTGGGCAGAGGATGGGTAGAGGGTCTTTACAGTCAAGGAGGTATAAATGCTCTGTTGAGTCTTAAGAAACCTTTGGAACTTTTTGAACTAAGAAATGTCTGTTCACTTATTCATTCAATTGAACAAAATTGTAGCCACGGGTGCTACCATGAAGAATAAGCCAATTCCTGGCCTGTTTACTCTGTTACACTGGTAGAGGAGATAAGTATATAAACAAATAACTACACCCCAGCAGGACAAGTGTGCTAACAGCACAACTGAAGCACAGGATGGAGGGCTCACTCTGCGGGAGAGATGAGAGCTGGTCCTCCAGGAAGGCCTCCTGGAGAAAGAGACATTGGAAGTAGGTCTTAAGAGATGAACAGATGTTCACTAGGTAGAGACTGAATTATAAGTATGGGAGTGGAGGAAGGTGGAGGGCCATAAAAGGACATTTCGGGCAGAAGGAAAAGCATTAGCCAAGGCCCAGATGTAGAAAATAGCAAAGAATGCCAGTCTTTTGAGGTTTTGATATAGGGTATTTTGGAGAAATAGAGGTAGAGAAATGGAAATGATGGTAATATAAAAAAGAAAGAAAAAGAAAAGAGGTCAGTAAAGCTGTTGGGAGCTGATGGTGAAGGGCCTTGCCTGTCTGTACTGGGGTTTGAAGCTAATCCCAGCCTTTCTCCCATTGCTTTCCAAAGGAACACCAGTGCCCCTTGGGATGACAGTACACATTCCACTTTGAAGGGGGCCTGTGGTCTGTCATCCAAAATGCCTAACTTAAGGAATCCTTGGGTTTGACAGAGTTCATTTTATTTCACTTTCTGAATTTTCAGAGTTTAATCTATTCTGAGAGTTTATGGTTTTTGTTTGTTTTAGCATGAAATATAGTGTTCTGTTGTATAGAACAAGAGCATTTCTGTAAAAATTGATAAATCTTTATCCGTGCTATATTAGTCACGGTTCTCCAGAGAAACAGAGCCAGTAGGATTTGTGTGTGTACAAGCACATACACCAATCAATCTATCTATCCATCTAGAGACTATCTATCTATCCATCTAGAGACTGATTGACTGAATTTAAGGAACTGGTTTACACAATTGTGGGGGATGCAAAGTCTGAAATTCGCAGAGCTACCCAGAAGGTTGGAAATTCTGGGAGGAGTTAATTAATGTTGAAGTCTTGAGTCTGGGGGCAGAATTCCTTCCTATTCTGGGTACCTCAGTCTTTTTTCTTTAGGCCTTCAACTGATTGGATGAGGCCCATTCCCAAGGTAATGCTGATCTAGACCATTCTCCCCTATCCTCCCCTAACCTTCTATCCTCATTCCTTTTCTCTAGGCTCAGCACAGGCCTGCTCAAGCTGAGGGGCAATGAAATCTTAAGATAGCTTGTGATTAGGCACCAGTTCCAAGTATAGAGAAAAGTTCCTTGACCAGAGAAGACAGTACAGGATTGTGCAGTGAGGATGAGGAAGCCCTCAGAAAGTAGGCTGGAAACCAAATTGGGCCTACTTAGTGAGAACTCAGCCCCATCGGATGCTTGGGATAACCATGGTGACTGTTTCTAGAGTGACTGCTTAGTGCCAAGCACTGCGCCTAACAGTCCACACATATCTCCTTCTTCATGGTCCACAAGGGCAATGGACACAGCTGTTTTGCTCACTGCTGTATCCTTGACATCCAGAATGGTTTCTTGCATGTAGTGGCTGCTCCATAAATGTCTACATAATACCTGAGAGGTAGACATTTTTACTTCTCCTTCATAGTGGAGGGATTTAGGGTGAGAAAGAGAAAGCGACCTGCCAAAGCCACGATGGTAGATTCAGGACTCAGACCCAGGTCTGGCTGACCTGGAACTCTCACTCTTAACTATTCTACTGCATTGGAAACATCTGGGCATTAAAGAGGGCAGTGCCCAATACCGACAGCTTATACACTGGAATTAATGCTAGGACATACCTACCCTGTACTGTGGAAAATTAAATCGAATAATCAAAAGAGTTTAGCATAATTTTTACCTTCTTCTGAAAACCACCCCTCAACACAGCCATACTGGGGATTCTTAATCCCCAGGCTCCTTTCAGAGCTATATCACACAGTAGCACATAGTTGCTACTCAATATTATTATTTAAATATGTATTTGTTCTTTCCATACTGCTCATTGTTTTTTTTAATTTTTTTACATTTATTTATTATTGGGAGACAGAGACACAGAGCGTGAATGGGGGAGGGGCAGAGAGAGAAGGAGACACAATCCAAAGCAAGGTCCAGGCTCTGAGCAAGATGTCAGCACAGAGCCCAACGCAGGGCCCGAACTCGCAAACTGCGAGATCCTGACCTGAGCCGAAGTTGGTTGCTCAACCAACTGAGCCACCCAGGCACCCCTTCTGCTCATTGTTTTAATTGCATTTTTGAGTTGCTATTTAACTTTGTTGCATTTATATCTACTTGTCCCACCTATATTACAAGCTAGGTGTCTGCTCTCAGGATTATTCTCTATCTTACTCCTCTACTCTACCCAGACCAGGGCTGAGTACGTTGCAAAGCTATACTAGGTCTAACATGAGTGGAAAAGCTTGTTATAAAACTCTCCACAGGCAGTGTTTTCATAGTTACCCAAGGTCTCCTCTCTTCACAATTCTTTCAGTTGGTCCCTTTGTATGACCCTACACTAGAGGCTGAGCAGGATGGGGGGGGGGGTGAGAAAAAACCTGGTCCCTGCCCTCAAAGGGTACACACATAGCAGGTGCCACAGATATGGTTATAAATACCTTAACTCAAAATAGAAATAAAGAGATAGTTCCATTAGAGAAGCACAGATAAAGCTTAGTACAGCATATCAGGGCAGGAAGAGATTGTTTCCAGCTGTTGAGATCAGGGAAGATGGCTTCCGGGATGTTCACTGTCTTATGCCACTCACCCCCATCAAAGAGAGGTGACCTCGGAAGACTTCAAAGGATACTGCTGACTAAGTGGATGACTAAGAACGGGAGAGCTCAGCCTGTCTGTGCCCCTTGGAGTACTTTTGCATTTACTATTTACTGCAAAGCAGAAGGCTGTTTTAAAGACTTGAATTGTCTGGAGAGAGCTCAGAGAGAAGAGGATGGAGCCACAACCCCTGGCTTTGGTAATCAAGTCAGAGGCAATTTTGGGAAGAGGAGTTTATGAAGAGGGGTGAGAGCAGAAGCTACACTGCAAGGGTATCATTTGGGAAAGTATAATGAGGAAATGGAGACATCCATGCATTTATTGGCAAATATTTGAATGTCAACTATATGCCAGGCACTAAGATAGACGGTGGGGATACAAAAATATGCAAAACACATGTCCCTACGTTTTGGGACTAGCAGCCTGAGTCCTCTTCTTTCAAGAAGATTGGAGAAAAATTAAATGTAATTATACAACTCAATTTTTAAAAAAGGAAGATTACAGGTGCCATGAGAACCAAGAGGGTAGCACCACCAAATAGTCGAGGGAAGGTGTGTTTTGTTTTGTTGTTTTGGTGTGAAGGATGAAGGTGAGAGAGCCCAGGGTATGGTCTCAGGCAGAGGGGTGACAGAGATGAGGAGCTCAGAAACACCATGGAGAGAGGGGTACCTAAGAAAGCAAAATCCTAGAGGGGATGTGTGTACAACATTGAAATCATGCCAGTAGTGTGCTAAGCACATCTTGGGAATGGTCTCATTGGATCCTCATGATAACCCTATTAGGCAGTTGTTATTAGAGATGAGGAAACTGAGGTGCCAGGTCACATAGCAAGTGAGTTGAAACAGATGGGAAGCCAGGTTGAACTGCAAAACCAGCCTCTTGAGAACTTCACTGGTTTGAGGGGATGTGGCCGAGAAGACATTCAACTGAGTGTAAAACCTGCTTCAGCTGGTGGTCATTGCAATGTTACCCAGACCTCTGGCCAATGTTTCCCTGAACCTTTTGCAGCTTTGAGCAGTCTAGCATGGGGAAGGGATCATCTTACCCCACTTCAGGCTGCTCCGAGTCCATCTGCAATAATGTTCTGGTGTAGTCAGCCTGGTACTGTGGCTGACTGCTCCTTCCTCGCCTCAGGCCCCACACTGTATCACTCTTGGGTGCTGTTGGTATTTCCTTTGGCCAATCCCAGCACCTGTTTTCCCAGCCCCTCCTCCAGTCTCTCTCTTCCACTCAGCCCAGTACAGGCTGTCCTAACTTAAAGCAGTGTTTAGCACACAGTAAGTGGTGTAGAAGTGATTGACAAGTAATACCTTTGCTTCTAAAGCAACCAACTTACCTCGAATATCATAAAAACACAGGGCTGCCCAGACAAACCTAGATTTCAACTCATCTTCTAGTACCTAGAAGCAGTGTGACTAAGAACAGGTTACTTGTTCTCTCTGAACCTGTTTCCTCATCTAAGGACTGGGATAACACAACCTTCTTCATACACTGTACTGAGCATTAAATGAGATAATTCATATCATGTGTTAAATGTCTCCTTCATAGTGTGTTTCCAATAAATGTTGGCTTCTTCCCACCTCACATGCATTTTAATAAAGCACAACCCATCTCAAGAGCCTGTAAGATTGGTCCTCTAATCCTTAATTTGACACTGTGGGAACGGAAAAAAATAAGACCTACAGCATCTTCCAGTTTGCCAGAAATCTGTCTGGGTTTGCTTTTCAAAATAGAAAACTCTACCTTTCTTGTGCTGTCATGAAAGGCATTTACACACCATAAGCATGATTTTAAAGCAAGAGAAAAGAATTGCCTTTTGCAAGGACTGGGCATGCTATTGGTGACATTTTTAAAAAGCCACTGCAGAATCTTCTAATAGAGTTCATTTGTTGGTGGCATCATGAGATGCCTGGTAAATTTTAGAGTAGGTCTCATTCATTAGACCAGAAGAAAGCCACCAACAGGCAGGTTCTCTTTCCATAAGTAACAACAGATGAAACCATGATAATGCTCTCACCCACATGCCGCCTGCTCGCATTCTGCAGATGGTGTGGGGGCAAGAGCAGGAGGGAATGTTCTGGGATCTACCACCCCCTGTCTTCCCAACCCAGTGAAACAACAATCCTCAGTGACGTATACACAGCATTGTAGAACCATCATTCTGACAACCTACTGCTCATTCTACCTCTAAAACCTTGAAAGACCAAAAAGATGTGGGCTTTTTAATGCAAATTTCAAAGCCACTTACAAAGCACTTGTTTAGTAATGAAGAAAAATGACTTTATCTAACAAGATCTACACTGCCATCAAGGAGACCTGACGGTCTGTGATGTGATTTCTCTAGCAAACTAAAACAATCAGTTTAGCTCTATCTAATAAAAGACACTGGGGAGGAAACTGTTCTTCCTGCACCACTTTTTTTCTTCTTTTGCCATAAACTAGGAATCATAATCATCTTTTTTAGATGATAAAGAAAATCTTGTTGTAGGGTCTGAAAGTAATTTTTTCTTCTTCATAGTGGATACATCCTAAATTCTCTGCTGAGGCTGGTACCAGAGAAGAAAGTTTTGACAACCTAACATTCAAAAGGTCAAAACCAATCCACAGGATAATCTGATTTAGCCCACTAATTTTCCAGCCTCCAGCCAAGTAAATGTTTAGAGCTTGCACGTGTAAAACAGGGCAAGCTAGAAGCAACAGCCAATTCATCCAGTTGTATCTTCACTTGCTAAATCTTAAAATTATTTACTTAGGAGGCAAAAGGTAAGATAACTATTTGAATGTTAACTATTTCACAAAAACAAGCTACTGTTCTTTTTCTCTCCCCCTCTCCTCTTTTCCATCCCCTTCTTCCCTTCCTCTGTTTCTTTAACTCTTGAGAAAAGTCAAAGGGTAGAAGAGAATGAGGGAATTTTTGTCTTAAATTCACTTTACATATCCAGCACTGGCCTTGGGTAAAATTAGGAATTTGGCTCTATTGGCCATAAGTCCTTTTCCTGTCCTGCTCACACGGCACAAGACTGATCCTGTTCATTGTAACCCAAGAAGACTAGAAAACCACATTTTCTGGGCTGTTCCAGCCTGGCTGCTGCCAGAGATCTGAGGCTGCAGAATTCTATCTGTGATCTCCTACGTGGCATTTAGGCAATTGCCAGCATAAGTGGCCATTTGTGCCCTTGGAATAGCATGCAAATGGTCTATGGTAGGTGCAATTCAACAGCACGTGCTTAGTATCTGCAGTTTTGCTGCAAAGGTGAAGTTGCTCCATGGGAGTTCTCTATTTGTCCCTTTCCTAAATACTGATGACTGTCCAAAGGAAGGTGGTTTTGATATGCCAGGAACAAGAATGGAAAATCTAGTCACGCGCAGGGAAACATCGCACCATAATTTTAAAAGTCAGTTTAGAGGCAGCTGTTAAGCAGGCCACTTTTCTGGCTCCTTGTCATAGCTGAGGGGGGATTAACAAATGGTCAACCCACATCTCTGCTGGAAACATGAATTAGTGGTGCCACCTCCTGGCAGAGACCCCTCCTGGTGAAGGCTGGGAAAACATGGCAGCCATTTTGTTTTGGGCACCAGAAAGTTCAGAGCTGAAAGAAATCACAGGGCTTGTTCTAGTCCAACCCACGAGAAGAAATCAAGACCTGGAAAAGTGACATCAAATCAGTGGCAGAGCAGAGACAGAGGAACTAAATGAATCACATCTGCTGAATCCATACCAAGGGCTGAACACTGCATAAAGCACATTACATACTCACGACAACTCCATAAGGAAGATACTATTCTTTCCCACTTTCCAGGTAAGAGAAGTAAGGGCCAGAGAGGCTCAAATGACAGCTAATCAATGACTGAGCTCCCCGCTACCTTTCTGGTACTTCCTAGCCGCCTTTCAGACATCTGGACATCACATGGAACAGATATTAAGCCCAGGCTCCAGTGTATCTGGAAAAAATGCTGTCACTGAACTACACAGATTGCCCTGTTCACCGTCAAGAATCTGAATGGAAACAGGCCCATTGTGTGGAGCTGGGGGGAGAGGGGAGGATCCTGGGAGTGGTGGGATGGGATCTGCAGAAGGCACGTGGTTCCTGATAAGACAATCAGTAAATAACACTCATAAACATTGTATTCTCTCCATGAGTTTTTTGTGAATGGCAGACCAGTTTCTTATTTGGACAATATAGTTCCTAAGTGGAACACAGTAGAAACTAAGCAGATACTTGTGAAATGAATTGTTCAAAAAGGAAATTTGGAGATGATCTCTCCATTCAGAGCTGTAATCCTTCTTCTCTCCCTCTTACTCCTTTCTTCTCTTCCTTCTCCTCCTCCTCCACCTCCCTCCACACACGAACTCCTCTCCAGTTCCTTATTCAACTTGATATCTCCAGGAAACTCAGTACTTTCGATAAGTGCATATCATTAAAATTATTCCTGTTGAATCTGTCATCCAACAATTGCATTCCCTGATTTTTTTTAAAGTGATCTCTACCCCCAACATGGGGCTCAAACTCATGACCCCAAGATCAAGAGTCACATGCTCTACTGAGCAAGCCAGGCACCCCTTCCTGATCCTCTTTCTAACCCCTTGGGCAGCATGGGGCCTATCTAGGTTGTCATCTATACAATAGTGGTCAAATTTCCACCATGCTCCTCCCCTTTAGGTTAAAATATCCTTGGTTTGTTTTATGGTTTCCAAACAAGGCCCCCTCTTCTCTGGTCACATTGTGTCCCCAGAACCCCATCCAGCCTCTGGGCAGATAAGCTCCTGAGGAGTATGACTTCCTTCTCTTGTTTAAGCTCAGAAACGCCCAGGCCCAACCGTGGCTACCCTTGGACTTGTTATGTGAGAAAAACAAACCTGTAATGCCAGCTCTCTGCTGCTTACAGCTCAATACTTCCTAACTGATGTGTAAGTACCTGCTTCGTACCTGGCTCTCTGTGGGCTACTTTACTAATGCCATCTCCAATCAATGGAAGAATTCATTAACTGTGCACCCTGCCCAGGGTTGCCACCTGTAAAACAAGGGATCTGGACCTGGTCACCTCTGTGGTCCTTTCAGTCTCAGATGCCAACTCTATTGGCATCACCACCAATAGTCCTTAGTGCCTACACTAGGCTCCAAAAGCAGTGTTGGCATTTTTCTTCAATGATTTATAGTCATAACTATTTATTTTGCATAATATTTTCCTTCCTGAAAATATTTTACATAATTGCTCTTTTGGAAGAAAGAACAGGGTTTTGCAGAATCTGTCCCCACTGAGTTAGAGAATCCTTAATATTCCAAATCATCTCTCCCCTTCTCCCCCTCATCATCCATTCCTCAGGACAGTGCAGGAACAAGCACCCCAGACACCAGCCTCCATCACCTTGGCTCTCAGAGAGAGAATTGGGAGGTGTGTCAAGGGCTGTGCTGTGGGCTATTGTCCACTGGCCACCAGGCCCCAGTGAAATGGACTACATGGAGCATGCTGATTTCTGACAGACCCAATACAGTGTTGGCAACTAATTAGTGCCAGAACTTCTCCAGGCCTCTGTGTGTTCACCTGTATGATGGGGGTGGTCATGATCTCTGCTTAGGCTGCCCTGTGAGGTAGCTCTGAAGGGTTAATGAGTATTTTTGAACACAGAGAAGAGGCTGTACATGTCAGGATCAATGTTAAGATCATGATAGCTGCTCTTTCCATATGATGATGATGTTTATAACCAGCATTATCATTGTTTGTTACAATTCAGAGTTAATTGACGTGGAGTGTTGCCTTTACCCAAAATATCTCCATGTGGCTAGAACATACATTTATTTGTGTACTTACTGCATTTATCAGACCAAATCATATGCGGCGTTTAGAGCACTTAATTACTCTGGTACAGGAAGCATTTGCTCTACTCCTGAAGGGGGAAAGCACCCCTGCAGAGTGAGTGACAGTTCCCTAGCTATGGCTGTTAAAGACACCAATATTTCTGATGTCTACTTCTAAATCTCTGAAAACCAACAGAAGGGTTAAGCCTGAAACTCTAATTCGAGCTCAGCTTCAGGGCTTGTGGCTGCCACTATGTTCTCCAGTTCCCCTGTGGGTAATGGAGGCAGGAACTGCTCCAGTGGCCGCCACCGCATGGGAATAATCATCAAAAGGGAAAAGAGACAAAAATATTTTAATTGCCTTGTAACCTCCCCTTAGCTGTGAAACAAGGTGGCCTTTACAGCAGCCCCCCAGAGAGACTAAACACTGGGCCAGGACTGTTTTGAATGGAAAGCTGTAAAATCCAGGCATTTAAAAGGAGTGTTACTCTGTAATCACTGCTGCTATTTATAGAGGTTGGCCTCCTCCACAGGCTTAGGGCCGCACAGAGAGCACCTCATGGCATCAGCCTTTACCAGCTGACCTGGCTGAGATTGGGGGTGATGGCCTGGTGGGACCTGCAGTTGGAGGAAGTCTGTGATATGACAGCCAGTCACATGAGGTTCCCAGGAAGACAACCAGAGCTTGAACCCAGGCTGGAGACTTCCACTGCACTAAGGCACACCAGGAGGACGGTGAGCAGACCAGCTGATCCCACCATCTTTCCCCTCTGTCATATACAAAACTCTTGGAAGCTAGAATCTGTTCTCTTGGAAAAATACTTAATTTTTCAAACTGTTTGTTTATTTATTTATAGCGAGTGCAAGCGGGGGAGAAGCAGAGAAAGGGGAGAGAGAGAGAGACAATCCCAAGCAGGCTCCACACTGTCAGCATATGGGGGATTCTATCTCACGAATAATGAGATATGACCTGAGCAGAAATCAAGAGTTGGATGTTCAACCGATTGAGCCACCCAGGCGCCCCTTAAATTTTTTTTTTTAATTAGAAGTTCTCTCCCACCAAGTTGAGTATCTCTAGAGTTGTCTGGATTCTAGCATTTCGGGACCATCCAGTGGACAGCTGCCTTCCTGCTCAGTCACCTGCGAGATGACAGGCCTCTCCCATTCATACAATTTCTTAATCCCTGATTCTTAAACATGAACAGAAATCCAAGGGTCACCAGAGAGTTAGTTTAAATTACACGAATGAAAAAGCTAAACAAACAAAAAAATTGACTCCAGAGGAAACAAAAGTAATTCAGGAAACAGACTTTTAAAAAATCTGTAAATAATATCCTCAGAAAAATGTGAGATGATATCATGTCATTAAAACAAGAACAGAACACTATTCACAAAAGGAAAAACATAAGAAAGAGGTCTTGGAAATTAAAATATATGATTTCTGAGATAGATATTTAATAGAGATTATAGAAATATAGATTTTAGAATATAGAAATATAGGAAATCTCCCAGAAAGTAAAATAAAACCAACACACACAGACACAAAAATAAGACACTAAGACACACATACAAAACCCCACAAAACACTAAATATCAGAGAGAAAAAGAAAAGACATAGAAGGCCAATAAAGGAGGTCTAAACTCCTATCTTCTGAGTTTTGGAAAAATGAACCAAGAATATGTAAGGGAAGAAATTATGATAGAAAGAATTTAAGAAAAATGTCTAATGCTGAACGACATTACAATGTTAATGAGTGACACTGCAATTAAAATGGCTAAGTACCTCGTAAATTTAAAAAAATGATTTATAGATTCATACCTAGATAGAACATGAAAGTTCACAATACTGAGACTGAAGAATATTCTAAATGCTTCAGGGGAGACTAAAACAGAATATCCATCAAAAAACAAGAATCAGAGTGGCAATAGCAAAAGTAAATGCTAGAAGACATTGGGACAAAGATCTTACAATTCTGAGGGAAAAAGATCTTCAACATTTGTGTACCCAACAGAACTGTCACTTGAACATGAGGGTAAAGCCAAAGCATTTCAAGCAAGTAAGGACTGAACCTATTTAATTCAAAACTTTTTTCTAAGTTTATTCATTTATTTTGAGAGAGAGGCTCCCATCTAGGCTCTGCACTCTGAGTTGAGCTCAAACTCACAAACCTTGAGATCATGACCTGAGTCAGCTGCCTAACCCACTGAGCCACCGGGTGCCCCACTCAAAAGTGTTCTTTTGAATTTACTTTAGGATATGCTCTCGAAAATGGAGGGAGCAAATTGAGGAAGAAATGAGACCCAGGAAATACTGTAGCCAATCTAGGAGGGAATCAAGGTTATCCCAGAGAGTCCTCGAGAAAATAGTTCCCACCTGAGCAGGAAGCAAGGCATTCCAGAAAGGCGGTTTCTGGGAAAATGGGAACTTAATAGAATACTTAAGTCATGAAGAATTTGGAAATAATTGGGAATATGATAAATACAATTGGCAGAAGAAACAAAAAAGAAAGTTAATGAGAAATTCCAGGAGAACAGGAACCTGCACAGAAAAAAGAGGAATTTTAATTATAGTGTATACACTATGTAAATTAGTATGAACATTGTTTACCTGGTCATAACAGTGTAATTGTTGCTTAATGGTTTTCAGCTGCTGGGCTTAACCCATAGGTAGTACAAGGAACATTATGATGGTCTCAGAACAAAATGTAACTATTATGACTCCTCTTATTTTTTTGTTTTTAAAAATTTTTTTTAATGTTTATTTATTATTTTTGAGAGACAGAGTGTGAGCAGGGGAGGGGCAGAGAGAGAGGGGGACGCAGAATCTGAAGCAAGCTCCAGGCTCTGAGCCGTCAGCGCAGAGCCTGATGCGGGTCTCAAACTCAGGAGCTGTGAGATCATGACGTAAGCTGAAGTTGGCTGCTCAACCGACTGAGCCACCCAGGTGCCCCTATTATGACTTCAAAATGGAAAACTCAAAGTCACATGAACAGGATTAAGAGAAAGGAAAAGGACAGCTGGAAGAAAAAGCAGGGGTGCTGATATGAAGCCAAGAATATGGTTTATAGTAGATGAAAAAAGAGAATAAGGTATCTTTTTTAAAAAGTGTTTTTACGTTAATTCCAATATGTTAACATAGTGTTATATTAAAGGTATCATTTTCACTTAAAGTTATAAAACTGCGTGTCTTAGTCTGTTTGGCTGCTGTAACAAAACACCACAGACTGGGTGGATTATAAACAGCAGAATATTATTGCTCCCAGTTCTGGAGGCTACAAGTCTGAGATCAAGGTGCCAGCATGGTCAAGTGAGGGCCCTTTCGGGGTTCAGACTTCTTCTATCCTCACATGGTAGAAGAAGCAGGGAGCTCTGTGGGATCTTTTCAAAGAAGATTAATCCCATTCATGAAGGCTCAGCCTCTTGACTAATGGCTTCCCAAAGGCCTCGCCTACTAATACCAACACTTTAGGGGTTAGGATTTGAACATAGGACTTTTGGGGGGACATAACCTTCAGACCATAGTGATGGATCAACAGAGAAATTGAAAGTCAGTATATAACAATATTAGAAGTTAATGATGGTAGGAGGTAGAATCAATGAACTATAGTGTTTATTATGGCAGGAAATAAAATGCAAAATTCATGAATCAAGGAATAGAGGCAGAAACAATGTTTACAGATGTGGAGATGGGAACCAACTAAAACTTCTATGGGGGTAGAACTAAGGATGTGATAGTTGCATAGATAAGAATTTCGAATTACAGTATTTTCTATTTTGAAATAATTTTAAGCTTAAATTTGCCAAAAAAAAAAAACGTGCAAAGAATTCCCACACACCTTTCTTTAAGTTTTTTTTTAAATTTATTTTTGAGACAGAGAGAAACAGAGCATGAGTAGGGGAGGGGCAGAGAGAGAGGGAGACACAGAATCTGAAGTAGGCTCCAAGTTGTCAGCACAGATCCCGAAGCGGGGTCGAACCCACAAACCGTTAGATCATGACCCAAGCCGAAGTTGGACGCTTAACTGACTGAGCCACCCAGGTGCCCCAGCCACACACCTTTCATCCAGCTTCCCTCAATGTTACCATTTTACATAATCATGCCCCAATGATCAAGACCAGGAAATTAGCATTGATACCATATTATTAACTAAAACATAGACCTGATCTGAATTTCACCAGTTTTTCCACTATTGTCCTTTTTCTGTCTTAGGATCCAGTCCAGGACCCCACAATTCATTTAGTAGTCCTGCATCCTTAGTCTCCTGCTATCTGTGACAGTTCCTCAGTCCCCTGGCCTTTCATGACTTTGACACTTTTGAAGAGCACGAGCCAGTTATTTTGTAGACTATCTCAAATTGTCTTGGACTGAGGTCTTCCCATTGTATTGGAGTTAGGCGTTTTTGGCAAGAAGTTCTCAAGTGTGCCCTTCTCACTGCCTCGTATTGGGACTGCATGCTATCGACATGACTTCTTAAGGTTAATCTTGATCACTTGGTTAAGGTGCTGTCCACAGGGTTTCTCCAAGGCAAAGTTACGATTTTCCTGGGTAATTCGTATCTCAAGGGAGACACTTTGAAAGTATGCAAATATCCCATTTCTTTTCAACTTTTGCCCTTTTAACATCCATTGGTGGATGTTGCCTGCAATAATTATTATGGTGGTGCCTGCCTAATTATGAATTACAATTTCTCTCATTTCTTTTACATTAATTGGAATTCTTCTCTAAGGAAGAAGCTGCCACTCATGTATTTATTTATTCAATTATTTGTATCAGTACAGACTAATGTAACTTCATTTTATTCTGTGGGGAGCTCCGTCATGTTGGCTCCTGTGACCTTTTGATGTCTTTGTATCAGTTTTTGAGCAAACTTATTTCTGTAATTACAAGTTGTTCAAGGCTCATCTTTAATTTTCCCTGCCCCAGCCCAGGGTTCGACCATTTCTCCAAGGAGCCCTGGCTCCTTTTACAGGAGAATGATGGATCTATCTTTACATATATCACAAAACATCATTTATCATGCTTCCTCCAAACTTGATCCAATACTGTAGAGCTCCTTCCAGCCTTCTCCCTTTTGTTTTTGGCAACTTCCTTCTCAGACCTTGAGAAATATGACTTTCAACATCCACAATGTATTTACTTATATGTTTGTTCCATCCTGGCATATACCTTTGGTAATTTCAGAGTTGCTAATCCATGCCACTGTGAGAAATAAATATAGGAACTGAAGGATAGTATTTATATACACTGTCTTTAACCTTACAGTTTCCACTCAAAATACTGTTTTTGCAGCTGGGTTATTTTTCTTCCTCACTGCCTTTAGTGTAGTTATGTTATTCATTTTCAGTTTGGTTTGGGTTCCTATTTTACTGTTTGTGTGCCACATTGGGTTCTCCCACATCCTGGTTGATTTTAAATGTTTAATTTTGGGTGGTATGTAAAACATTACTATGGTTCTGAGTCAGAGCTTCACAAAAAGGATTATTCAGAGAACATTGCTCCCTCTTCATCCCCACCACCCCATCCTAATTCCCCTCTTCTTTCAACCCCTTTCACGCCCACCCCCTTTAGGGAACTCTATTTCTTAGGTCTGCTAAGTGCCACAAACTGAGTGATTTAAAATGACAGAAATGTGTTGTCTCACAGTTCTGAAGGTGACACCCAATGTGACGGGTCCGCTGGGCCATGTTTCCATCTGGATCCTGCCTCACGCTTTCTAACTTCCCATGGTTTGTGGGCAATCTGTTTTTCCTTGCCTTGTTCCTCACCCTTATCATTGCCTTCATCCTCACATGGTGCTCTCCCTTTGTGTCTTTCTTTACATGGTCACCTTCCTTATAAGGACACTAGTCCTTACATTGGATCAGAGGCCACCCTACTTCGGTATGACCACATCTTAACTAATTCTATCTGCAATGGCCTTGGTCCCAAATAAGGTCCTGTTCTGATGTACTGGACATCAGGACTTCAACATAGCTTTTCAGGGCTGTGGGGAAAGGGGGGTGGTGGGACCACAATTCAACCCACAACAGTAACCTATCTCTTTATTCTGGCTTATTCTTCCCGTATTTTTTCGCACAAAGGAAAAAAATTATACAGATGCTCTTTCTCATGTTATTTTTCTTTCACTCAGTAGTATATCCTAGAAATAATTCCATCTCAATTTTATGGATGTGTTCCTCATTATTTTATAGAGCTGCTTGGTACTCCATTTTATAGATGAACTACAGCTTGTTCAATCAGTCCCCTATGAATGAGCATTTTGATTTGCAAATACCAGCAGTGCTGCAGTGAATAAACCTCTATTTTCACTTTGTTGGAAGCACATCTGCAGGATAGTTTCCTAGGCATGGTATTTTGCCAGGTCAAATTGCATTCGCAGTTCTGTTAGGTATTGCCTAATCTTCTTTGCAGCTTTGCAGCATCACGTGGGAATGCCTGTCTCCCCACTGACCACAGAGTGTATCATCATACTTTGTCATTTTTGCCAATATCACAGGTGAGAAGTACTTTCTCAGTATTGTTGAACTTGTATTTCTCTAATTGAATTTCTATTTCATTGAGATGTAATTCATACACCATAAAATTCACCCCTTTCAAGTGTACAATTCAATGCTTTTCTTTTAATGTTTATTTTTGAGAGAGAGAGAGAGACAGATGGACAGACAGAATCTAAAGCAGTCTCCAGGCTCTGAACTGTCAGCACAGAGCCCCATGCAGGGCTCCAGCTTGTGAACCATGAGATCATGACCTGAGCTGAAGTCAGACGCTCAAACGACTGAGCCACCTGGGTACCCCCAATTCAATGGTTTTATTAGATCCACAGAATTCTGCAACCATCAACACAATCTAAGTTTAGGACACTGTCATTACCCCAAAAAACAAGCCTTGTATCTTACTCTCTATTCTTCCCCAGCCCCAGAATCCACTAACCACTCTCTGTTCCTATGGTTTTGCCTAATTTTGACATTTCATATAAATGGAATCACACAATGGTGGTTTTTTTTTGTGACTGCCTTCTTTCACTTAGCACATTTTCAGGGTTATTCATGTTGTAGAATGTATCTATATTTAATTTTTTATTGGATAATATTCCATTTTATAAATACATCATTTTGTTTATCCATTCATTAGGTTGACATTGGGTTGTTTCCACTTTCTTTGACTATTGTGAATAGCACCATTTATTAAAATGTCCATCTTTGCCCTAGGATTTGAGATGCCACCTTTAATGTCTACTAAATTCCCATATATACTTGGGTGTATTTTGGGGCTTCCATTTCTTTTACATTGGCCTATTGGTCTATGTGGCCTGCCACACTTTTTTTTTTTTAAGAGTCTATATGGCCTGCCACATTTTTTTTTTAAAGATTTTATTTTTAAGTAATCTCTCCACCTAGTGTGGGGCTTGAATTCACAGCTTCGAGATCAAGAGTCACATGCTCTACTGACTGAGCTCCCAGGGGCCCCCATACTTTTTTTTTTTTGAAAGAGAGAGAGAGAGAGAGAGCGTGAATGGGGGAGAGGTGCAGAGGGAAAGAGAGAGACAGAGAATCTTTAACAAAAATATTTAATGTGTATTTTTGAGACAGAACAATGTATGAGGCAGAGGAGGGACAGAGAGAGGGGGACAGAGGATCCAAAACAGGCTCCATGCTGACAGCAGAGAGCCTGAAGGGGGGCTCAAACCCACAAACTGTGAGATCATGACCTTAGCTGAAGTGAGATGCTTAACCGACTGAGCCACCCAGGTGCACACCTCCACACACACTTTTAATTATACAGGATTTATTGTATATTCTAATGTCTGGTAGGGCTAGTCATCTCTTGTTCTTTTTCAAGTGTTTTCTGACTATTTTTTCATTTCTGTTTTTCCATGTGAGCTCTATTTAATATCAACCTAAGAAAGCATGTTAATTTTTAAATTAACTTAGGAAAAATGACATCTTTATAATGTTGAGTCATCATATACAAGAACAGGAGGTGTCTTTCCATTTGTTCAAGAATGCTTTTGTGTTTGTCAGGGGTGTCAAGTTTTATTTTTAAATTGCTTTCCAATTACTTGAGGGGCTGTACTGAGTCCTTAGGAATGTGAGAACATGCAAAACTGAGACAGCATATGCCACATTCTATGCAGAAAAAAGACCACAATGTCTTAAGTGCTAATAGGACTCACATAGTAAGTGATGTTTTAAAAACCTGTAGCCTGATTGACCAATGCCTTTGATGAAATTTTATCAATGTCAGCTGTACAGAGATGCTCTGGGCAGCCAGGAAATGCCAGAAATACAGGATTATTTTCTTTCTTGGGTCTTCCTCTCAGGGCTCTGTGGGGAGCCAGATTTTTCCCACCTAAACCATAAAATTTCTTGAGAAAGGTAAACAGTTTCTCTCTTGAAGAGGGGGAGGGGAAGGCTGATACAACCAATGGAGTCAGTGACCTGGGACACAAAATTTTAGAATAGAGCAGAGGAGACAAAGAGAAAATTTCGTAGCCAGGACAGCAAAGCCCTTGTATTAGAATAACCAGGCATTGGATATACTTCGGGAAGTTTACACGTATGCACCCCCTCCCTTCTTATTCTCACACACACACCCACAGAGCACACAGAATGGCAGAAAAGACTTGATCAAGATTCAGAGAACAAGGTCTGAGGGACAGAACAAAGACTCTGGCATAGTCACGCTCACTAGAGGATATTTAGCAGGCCCCCTGTGTAAATGAAGGGTGGTGTTCTAAGCCAAAAGCATCTAGGTATATTTGATTTCTAATTTCTAATGTTAAACTGTTTGGAAAATTTTACTCATTGCTGATACATGTTATTTTAGGAATATTGTTTACTACCAGTACCACTTTGACATCCTAAGAAGGTTACAAGAAAAAATGCAAATCTGGTTAGTTCCTATTGCCTGTTAGCCCCCAGCTCAGGGATGGACAGCATGCATCTCACGTATCTACACCTGTTCTATCTGGATGGGAGGAAGAGTACTGGCCCTGTGACTGATATTCCAGATGTGGGGTTGCCTCCAAACCTCACCTGCAGGTCAGGCACAGTGAGATTCAGGTGAGCTCATGAGGCCTAGGTACAAAGTTCTGAAATTCTATCAAGCCTGGGTCAGGGGACCACCCAAAGAGGCTGACCTCACTTCTAGATCCAAGTCTGCTCCTAATTTACTCTGTGACCAAAGGCAAACCCTTGCTGTGTCTTGTTTTACCTTTTCGATCTGTCAGATGAGAGTAATGGCGCCTGCCCTACTCACTTTTCCTAGCATTGAATAAAGTGAGACAATTAAATAAAAATACATTAAAGAGAATAAAAAGCACTATCTAAATGTAAGGGACTCTCTAGAGTGGGTCAGTGCACCCTGTGTTCTAGCACTTCCCAGTGTCCTAATTAGGAAGAGAGGGAACAGTTCAGTAGCTTTCAAACATTTGTCATGGATTAAAAAAACATCCTCTCAGTGGCTGAGTCACTATTCTGACCACAGTATGTATGTTAGATCATTTTAAAAGGGCTGAGAAATCTGTGTTCCACCAGTTGAAGAGACTTCCAGGGCCCCATAACCTGACAAACAGACTTCGGAATGAGGCCCTCCCCACAGTGCTGGTAGGGGAGGCTGAGATGAAGAAAGAGGTTGAGTCAGAGGGAAAAAGTTATTGTTACTCTGGAAAAGATTCTGTAGACTCACACAAGTAGTGCCTGTTATATTTAACTAGGGAACCAGAATAATTAAAGAAAACCTCACATTTATGTCTGTCCTTCTTGGTATATGCATGTTTGTTCTCTGAGTTCATGCCCATGAATAGTAAGCATCTTTTGAGTAACTAAATATCTGGAAGTATCTTGCGTCAAAGAGATTTCTGAAATACATCTACACAAAGTCTCAAGTGAAATCTCAGGCAGATAAAATAATTCAGTGGGCCACACTGCAGCTAACACCACCACCACCACTGCACACACTGGGAACTCTGCCCTGGTCATTTCTCTCGGTGTGAGATTGATTTCACGTAAACAGAGCCCAGGAGAAATTGGAGAGATTGGGAATATGGGTCTTTTCGGGACCACAGCCTCCCATTTCAGGCCACTTTTCAAAACTAGGGGAAGTGTCCCTCTTCCTTACCTCTATCACTGTTGGAACAGCTCTTACTTCAGTCACTTGCACGTTACTACGAAAACATTTGGGGTCAGGAATCTTTTCCGTTGTATTATAATTCCAATCTTTTAAGTATGGAAGTAAAAGGTCTTATTTTCTCTAAAGACAATTTCAGTCATCAGCAAATGAATGTGGGGGGCATGTCCGTTGCCCTTGAATTTCACCACTCCTGCTGGGGAGGCCAGACCCCAACTACATGTAGTCATTTAGGTACTTGAGGGTCATTTGGGGAACATAGCTAGAGGAGGGGATTTCACGCTTCCCTGCAGGGCTTGCTGGCGTAGCTCTTGTGACAGCATAGGCTCCAATACTGTTCCTGCCAGGCAGCCTGCTCACCACCTCCTCTGTGCCGGTCTAGACTCCTTGGCTCACCTCCAGCCTCCACTTCCTCTCCCCCGAGACCCCTAAGGTCTTGGAGCCCATCCTCACCTCTCTCCTCAGGACCCCTGACCTGTTTTAGCTTCTCCACCCACCCCCGCTTCCTCATGGGCTTTCTAGAGCTTTCCCCAATCAGCAGTTATTCACAGTTGCTGGGGCTGGAGTGCCACAGCATTAGCCTGCCAGCACCTGGATGCTAAAGTGAAGACTGGGGAGGGGGAAGCACAGACAAGGGTCTCAGATGAGAGCAAGCAAATTGAGAGTTGGCCTGGCACACACAAAACTGGGAGTGGGAGCCTGGCCATCAACTGGCATCAGGCTACAGTTGTATGCACTGGTGTGTGTGTGTGTGGGGGGGGGGGTGTTGGCATGAGGGGAGAAGCTGTTTGGCAATGATTACGGGTCCTAGGATACCTAACAAAGAGGGATGAAACACCTAAAAGCTTGGTTTGGGCTAGAAAAACACCAGCAATTACTTTGATTATAATCGACCCCCAGTCATCCAAATGGAATCACTTATTCCATTAATTACAAGGCAGAATACAATGATCAGAAGCGGTACTTGGTAATATGGAGCAGCTTTCCTAGTTTGCCGCACATGTAATATGGTCTCCACAGGCTCTCAATTATTTGCTGATGACCTTCAAATCTCCACCCACTTTCAGATCCACAGCTGCCAACCAAAGGCCCCGTTTGATATCACTATGTGCAGAGTCCATATCTCCCGTTTCTGTTCAGATGCTAGCATGAGACCCATGTCGTTGCCCCAGTCTGGATATCAGAGTGGGTGCAGCCTAGACACCTGTCTGCCCTTTTGCCCCTCCCGAAACAACAGCAGGGGCTGATTCAACCTGCCACCTCTGGCAAAGTCTACATCTCCACCCTGGGTTCAGGTGCTACCATCTCTCTCCTGTGTCACTGGAATCTTTTCCCAACTAGCACCTGCTCTTAAGACTTGCTACCCCTAACTAGGTGGTGCAAGCTTTCTCAAGTTTATGCCAAATCACAAGCTGTTGGCTTGTAATGTTTGAATAGCTTCCTGATTGTTGTCAGCAAATACCGTTTGGATTCCTTAGCGTTGAATATAAGGCCTTTCACAATCAAGCCCCTGTTTCTCCAGCCCAATATAATCTCTGCTATTTTACTCATTGGGAGTAACTCATAATTATCTCTGGTGAGTCTCTTGTTGTATTTCACTCTTTCTTTTTCATGGGCCACACGCACTGCTGAAAATTAGAGGGTTGGTTCCAGTTCAAAGCCTTTGGCTGGACTGAGCTCTCAGCCAGAAGTTTTCCATCTGCAGTCTATTAGCCCTCCTGGTCGCATTTTGTTATTCTCCTTGCACCAGAAAAAACAAACAGATGTCTCTCCCACAGTCTCTGCCTTCCTTGCAATGTCAAAGGAGTTCTTTCCCAGGTGACCCCCTGCGACCCTGTGGAGTTCCCTCCTCTGCAGTAGCCTTACCCTCACAGTTGTCCAATCTTACTGCCACCCCCAACTTTCTGGCTATTTCTGATAAACCACCCCATTCCCTGTCCCCTTCACCCTGTCCTGGTGACAATCTTCCAAGATCTCAGATGTTGCACTTCACCCTGGATGCTGGTTTCCAACAATTCCCATATATTTGCTTCTGCCCACAGCTTCCATGATCTTCAGTACGGGGCACCATCGAGGACATCAGCACTAGGAAGCAGTCTTCGTTGTGATGTGGGGATTTAGTCTCCTTCACCATAAGCTGCATCTGATTTCTCCCAGGTCATCCCTATTAAACATACAATCTAAGTGGAAACAGTGGACTTACAGTGTGAACACAGTTCCCCTTTCAACAAGACCGCCATCCTTAAGCCCCTAAATATAACATTTGGAAAGGCCACAGAACAACTGTCTAGAATGTCACTTTGTTTTCAGCATTTAGCTCTCCAGAGGAACTTCTTCCAAGTGTCTGGAGTTGCCTGGAGAAAGCAAGCTAATTTAGCACATTACCAGGTGAGCCACTTGTAGCTACTTCTCAGTCCCCTATGTTGTGTGGAAGCATGACCTAGGCCCATTGAGCCCAGTGGTAGCAGCAGCCACCTATGGCTATTTGAAATGTGGCCAGTCTGGGGGCGCCTGGGTGGCTCAGTTGGTTAAGTGTCCAACTTCAGCTCAGGTCATGACCTCACAGTTCGTGGGTTCGAGCCCCGCATAGGGCTCTGTGCTGACAGCTTGGAGCCTGGAGCCTACTTCAGATTCTGTGTCCCTCTCTCTCTGCCCCTCCCCCACTCATGCTCTGTTTCTGTCTCAATAATAAACAAACGTAAAAATTAAAAAAAAAAAAGAAATGTGGCCAGTCTGGATTGAGATGTGCTGTAAGCATAAAATATATACTGCATTCCAAGGACCTAGCACTGAGAAATGAAAGCTATCTCACTAGCAGTTTTATATTGCTTGCGTGCTGGAATCGTAATATTCCTCTCTATATATTGGGTTAAATAAGATATATTATTGCAATGAAGGTCATTGATCTCTTTTTACTTTTTAAAATGTGCTACTAGATGGGGCACCTGGGAGGCTCAGTCGATTGAGCTTCTGACTCTTGACTTCAGCTCAGATCATGATCTCATGGTTTGTGGGTTTGAGCCCCACATAGGGCTCTGCACTGACAGTGTGGAGCCTGATTGGGATTCTGTCTCCCTGTCTCTCTGCCCCTCCCTCACTTGCTCTCTCTCTCCCTTTCAAAAATAAATAATAAACTTTAAAAAAACAAAAATGTGCTACTAGAAAACTTAAAATTATACAGGTCACCTGTATTGTATTTCTTTTTTTTAAAATTTATATTTATTTTTGAGAGAAGCAGAGTGCAAGTGGGGTAGGGGAAAAGAGAGAGGGAGACGGAGAATCCAAAACAGGTTTCACACTGTCAGCACAGAGCCCAACTCAGGGCTCAGTCTCACAAACCATGAGATCGTGACCTGTGTCGGTCAGACACTTAACCGACTGAGCCACCCAGGCGCCCCAGTACTATATTTCTATTGGACAGTGCTGGATTAGGCGCTGGCTCTGGGTAAGGTCTTCAATAGTCCAAAAGCTTGCAGTATGTGCTGTACGTTCCCTTTTCCTGCCCAGACGATGCTTAAATTAGTAATTAAAGGTCTTGACAATATATCCCAAATTTTGGTTCACATTGTTCCCAGATGGGAAGGGAGCAGATATGTTAACTGAGCCTCTGGGGCAACCCCAGATAACTGGAGTCTTAGTAGTGACTCAGTTAACAGACCTTTCTGTCTTTGCTTCTCACACTTTTTTTTTTGAAGAAGTAGACAAGGATAAACATTACAGAATTCCTTGTATCTTAGAATCACACAACATCAACATGCATTTATGAGCATTACGCCATTACAATAAACAGCCATATTATGAAAGCAAACCCAGGTGGCTACTACCCATTTATCACTGAGAAGTTGGTCATTCCTTTGGAGGGCCAAACATAAGCTATTTCACTGTCAAGTCTGGAAGAATATTTATGCTACACTTGGGTTAAGGCCTAGTGACTGAGTATTAACAAAGTCATTAATCTGGACTGCGTTTTCAAGTCTAGCATCAATGAAAATCCTGTTTGTTTAAACTGGGATTATCCTTAGCTCGCTGTGCTCATCACCTCTCCTTAATTTGAGAGAATATGCCCAAGTTTCTCATTTATAAAATATGCGTGTTAAAGAAAAACAACTCTCAGGAAGACATGGGGTTTGCCTTCATAACAATTGTTTATTTTTCATGGGAGAATGTAAATCAGAACCTAAATGATGGACTGAGCATACTCATGGACCTATAGTTATGGTTTTAATTTCTGGTTAGCGTCCCAAGGAGAAAAAAATCTCTGCTCCAGAGTTGGGTGACTACACAGGACCCTTCAGTCACCAGGGTGTCTGCAGACCCCCCTCCCCTTGTCTCCAGAGACTGAAAGCCCCCAAATGATCAGCAACTGTGGGCTATGAACAGCTTTCTTCCCTTCTCAGCTCTAACTTGATTCACACCTAACCTCATCATCCTGAACATGATTTCACTGGGAAGAATACCAACCCTTCAAACAAATAAAAAGAGCAGCTATGATTTTTTGTCTCCCTTTATATAATGAGTCTCTTAATGATGAGCTGAATCTAATTTCAGGCCAATCTAACCTTGATGTCACTGAAAAAAAAAAAAAACACACAGGGGTGCCTGGGTGGCTCAGTCAGTTAAGCGTCCGACTTTGGCTTAGGTCATGAATCATGGTTTGTGAGACTGAGCCCCGCATAGGGCTCTGTGCTGACAGCTCAGAGCCTGGAGCCTGCTTCGCATTCTGTGTCTCTCTCTCTCTCTGCCCTCCTCCGCTCACACTCTGTGTGTGTGTGTCTCTCTCTCAACAATAAATAAACAATTAAAAAAAAACCCAAAAAGACAAAAACGTAAATAGGCAGCTCACCTGAGAGTAAGGATTTGCAAATTTACAGCTGCTGAAGTCAAATGCTATGGGCCGATATTAGCATTAGTTTATCCATCTGGCACTTCATTGGCAATGAATGGAAAACTGAACTGCACACTACAAAATTAGATACATTTCAGTATTTTTCAAGCTGTATCTCCATAAACCTTTGCTATTCTTTACCTTTTTCCTTGTACAGGAGGCCTAACTTCCAGTAATAGCCCCCAACAGTTCAAGTGCCCAATCCCTGCAGCCTGTGAATATGGTAAGCTCTCACTCCCTGTGTTCTGGCTATGGCACAGTTGGCCTTCAAAAGGGGAGATTATCTGGATGAGCCTCATCTATTCAAGTGAGCCTTGAAAAGCAGAGACCTTTCCCTACCCCTACCTGGTGGCAGAAGGGGACATCAGGGAGATTCCAAGAATGAAGATTTTCCACACACCATTGCCAGCTTGAAGATAGAGGTGGCATCTGGAAGTTAAGAGTGGCCCCCAGCTGACAGCCTGGGAGAAAATGGGGACTTAGACATACAGTCACAAGGAACTGTATACTGTCCACAACCTAAAGGATCATGGAGGCACAAAAGAACCCAGCTGGTTGACACCTTGCTCTTGGCCTTGTGAGGTCCTAAGCAGAAAACCTCTGCTTAGGAGTGAGTGAGATAATGAATGGGTGTTGGTTTTAGTTGCTGAGTTTGTGGTAATTTGTTATGCAGCAGTAGAAAACTACTACCAAATGCTGATTTGTTTGTTGGATCCTATAGCTTTGCCTACTTTGTTGCGGTTCATAATCCACTGGGTTTACAAGCTGTGTGGCCTCAGGTGAATTGCTTGTCCTTCTTGAGCCTATAAAACCTGCCTCACTGAGTTTTTATGAAGATTAAATGGGATCCATGTAAAGTGTTTACTGCAGACCCCGGTGCTAAGCAGGATCGCAATCAAGCTCCCTCTCTGCATATGTATTTGTAATTCCCAGTGTCCCCCTCAATACATGCTTCCTGCATGTTAGTGCACAGAGCCAGGGACACTGGAGGGGCTCAATACATGTGGGCTGTAGTATTTATCAGATCATCATATTCATCAGGTATTTGTTTGGGGAAATGCACATATTAAAAAGATATATACTAGATCATCTCTGTCCTCAAGCTGGCCAAAGGTTTGTAGGAGAGAATTATGTAAACACAAAGCATTGCAATGCAGTGCCGTTAATGCTAGTATATATCAAATGTCGAGGCCACAGCACCTTCCCACTGGTCTAAAAGGAGTGATTCTCAAGTGGACATGAGGGGTGAAAGCATGCAAAGAGAGCAGGCACTGAGGAGGTTGCAGTAATTAGGGGCTGGAGAGAGGCCTGGTTTGGGTGCAGCACAGGGGCCTAGGTGGGCTGTGAGGGAAGGTGGAACTCTTACATGAAGCTGAGATCAGCCTGCATTTCGTGCCACTGGCTTGTGCTTCATACTTCTGGTTCTGGGGAGCCTTCAGAGGGTGTTTGGCAGAGTAACCTGATCAGCTGTGTGTACTAGAGACGAAACACGTGTGGGATGGAGGGCCTGCATAGGATGGCTACAGAGGCAGGGACTGGAAGAACCAAACAGGCAGCTAAGTTAGTGTTAACCTTTACCTTTCAAGAAAAATATACACAAATCTACTGGAGGAACCCTTTATTCATAGTGAGGCCCTAAGATTCTAACACTTAGTTTAATGTCCTTTATAAGAGGAATGTGTCTGCCCCTGATGGACTGCAAAACAAAGGCTTCCTGTACAGGGAAGAGTGGGGTGGGCTCACTGAGGCAGAGACGGTTAGCCCTGAAGGGGCAAAAGTGGAGAGGGCAGTGGCCTGACTCCCAAGGATTAAAAGTTATGGTCTGGATTTCACAAACAGGGGGCTGGAACAGTACGTTCCCGGGGCTGTCTTGAATTAGTTTGGGATTTCCTTCTAACTGGGAAAATTCCAGGTGCCTAGAGGAAGGAGGAAAAGATATTTAGTTCTGAATTAATACTTGGAACTCCTGCTTTCATAGAAACAAGGTTATAAATAATGGTTTGGTTACAAGCTGGCTTCTTGAATGAGCAATAGCCTGTCTGAATCTAGTCCATTTGTAACTGTTATTATATTATCTTCTGGATCTTTCACTAACAACCAGGCTTTTGGAAAATTACCTGTTTGTAAAATGGAAATTATCTGTGGTTATGAATTTATAATCATGCCAATTCATCAGATACAAATTTAAGATGCTCTTGAGAGAATTCCTTATGTTGCTGCAAAGGACCAGACCAGAAAATATCACCCAGAATATTGGCTTGGAAACATTTCTATTTAAGATTGAATCACAGTTTTTGTTTTTATTAGAATAGAACTTTATTTGTGGCATCAAGATTTTTAAAAATGCTTTTATACTTTATGCAATAAATTTGATACATTAATCTTGATATATATTTACCATACGAGAAGAATTTTTAAAACAATGTCAAAGGGCTTAAAATCAAAACAAATTGTGTTTAACTTGATAATTATGCAGAATAAGTTCAGCATTATAAATACAAAAATGAAAAATAGCATTTTAAATTTGAGTTAGGATGAAACACGTATTACAATTTTATGTCTATGTTAAAGTTTGATTACAGAGAAAATATAGGCTAACATTATGTGCTTATAATTTCCAGAAAAATAGAACATCCTTGCTTTATGAAAATGACCCTATTTACTCTCTAGCTGTAGAGTGCATTTGAGACACTTTTCTATCTGGGATGAGAGGCTGTGTCACTTGTTACAGGTTCCGTCCAGATCATCAGCCAACACCTGGAGACAAAGGGGAAGATGGTCTGTGGCTGGGAGCTGGTGGAGTGTCTGGTCTCATTGACACCTTGTTTTATTGGGTTTACAGGATCATCCAAGTGAATTATCAGTCAGATGAAAAGCATGCTTTGTATTTTCTCAAGCTCTGATCTGTTATGATATTTCACAGAAATGATATTTAAACAATCATGTGGTAAAATCCTGTGTTAACAAAAATAGTTTTCACATTAAGGTCTCTATAATGAGGACATTTCAAAATGCATTGGCCCATATTAATATTGTTTTGCTGATGTGGAGAAAATGAATCCTGATGGTAAGATCCATGTACAGATAAACATATATACACACTATCAGAGATGTTCCTACTTCTTTATCTATTAGCAGACATTTTATTTTTAAATGAAGAGGTCTTCTTTGGGAGTGTAGCTAGTGTGCACCCCTGATTTGACAAAATCTGATGGTCAGCACAAAGCACAAAGCATCTATCTTCTGATTGTATCATACTTTATAGAGCAGCTCTCTGGAACTTATAACAATCTTCCATGACAATGAGGGTGGGTGTGATTGTTCTCCATTCATGGATGAAAGAACAGGGGCCCAGAGAGGTTAAGTAAATTGTTTCAGTTTAAACAGTTGGTAAATGATAAAACTAGTACTATATCTGGTGGTCTTGCCTGAATGCTGGTTAACACAGGTGAAGATAAAACACGGGGTGCACTGATCTGTGAATTACTTTCCCTAAGCCGAGCTGTAGACATATTTGGCAAGTGGTTTGGCTACTGTCACACTTGAGATCTCTACCACGTGCTGATAGGTACCTATTGTATTGTCAAACTGAAACCAATAGCCAGGAGCACTTTTTTTACAACTCTTGTAGTATATATATGTATTTACGAAGATTCATAACATATATTTACAATTATTCCTAAATGACCAGATGCCATATTGAGAATCAGGTTGAACTTTCTGCAAGAGCAATTTCTGTATAATCATTCTAATATACGTATGAAACATATAAATACAGCCTTGGCACACTTTATCTTTGCAGGTGCCCTGGAACTCTTTCCCTTTTGCCTTTTGCTGCTCACCCCTCTTTGGATTGTTTACAAATTCATTTACACATCTATAAGTTCCTTGAGGTGAGGACTGAGCTAGATATCTTTGAAGCTGACAGCCCTGACCCCCAGGGCCTGGCATAGTGCCGAGCACACAGCAGGCATGCAGTAACACATTTGTTGAATGCATGCACATGATTTTTACATACTTCAATTTGGTTAAAGTAGGATTCTACTTGTAGCATTTTTCCTAAAGAGTTTTGGATTTATAGTAAAACATCATTTTCATAGTAAACAGTATTTTTAAAAACTATAAGAAATATGGTAATAAATTTAAAACAAATTGTACATTATGACTATTCTTTGGTTATTTTTAACAAATTATTTGGTTTTTTGATTAAAGTGAAATACTAAAAATATAAAAATGCAACTACAGAAATTAGCTTACTCTGTAAACATAATAAACCCTGTAAACATAGATTTACTACATAATTGTGCACGTGTAAAGAATGACTAGAAAAGGCAAGTACTATACACTTAACTTAATTCTTCAAGGCATATTTAGAAATACTGCTCTGTGGAGCTGTCATTTAATGTTTGAAGAAGGAATTCTTTGTCCTTAAACATGAAGGAGTGATGACCATGCCGATGAACCATGAGGATATACAGGCAAGACGGCGGAGTTAACGCTCTTCACACTCTGCAGATTTGAACTTGCTTCACGTCTTACAAACCACCTTGTTTAGTAAAACTACATATTAACAAAAACCAAATACTTTTAAAATAAAGAAGTAAACAGTTTTTTTTTGCTAGTGAGTCAGTTGACTAAAAGTATAGGTAACATACTTCCCAAGGGTTTTCCAAAAATCTGGGTGCTAAGGTGCAGTAGGAAGATCTACAAAAAAATAAAACAGCTGCAGGCAGCACTAAGTATTTTGCAGTTTACTCAATAGTAAAGTATTCTTTTCCAAATTTCAGCTTTCCTTCTCAAAAAGCATCACACCTTTCACACGTGACACTTATCACGAATATTTCACAGTTATCATTTCAGTAGTTTAAGAAACAACTGCCAGGCCAATACTGTAAAAGAGGTAAATGTTAAGGACAGAACTCACTATTTCAGGCACACAGGACTTATACCCTAGAGTGTGACCTCTAAAGACAGAGAGAAACAGCTGTGTAAATGCAACACATTATTTAAAAGTGAATGAAATAATAGTAAGGCTGTCATACTATTTCTTTGTATGCTTTTATATGATTTTCCCCCACTCTCTGGGAAGAAACAATGGCCAAGGTTTAGTAGTTCCCTGGAAAACCGTAAGTCAAGATTTTGCTTACACAAAAGTGGCAGTGAAACACTCGAGATTGTTATTTGGAATCTAATCAACACCATCAAAACCTTGAGTGTTCTCAATTGCCATCTGAAGTTTATCCCATAATTCTTCAAATGATTCATAGGGTGGCAAGTCCAAGCGATTAAAGCTGAAAGAACAGAGAGGGACTGGTTACCACACTGACAGAGCAAGTCTCATGGTGGCCAACAGTAATGCTGCTATCTGTGACATGCTCAGCAACGCTGAAAGACATTTTATCACCAGGGCTAAGGAAGATACAGGACTGGACTCTAGCCATGGACTCGTCCCATGACTTCTTGGTGGTGTCCTGTCAACCCACCTTGACCTCCAAATGTCTGGGTTCATCTGCTATTTTAACCTCCCAAAGGGAATGTTCTAGCTTCTCTTGGATGGCCCATCCTTCATGCAAGGGAGGCAGTATATGGTCAAGAGCTGAGACTGGCCTCTCCAATATTCACCTACCTGGACTTCAAGCCCAGGCTTACCTGGCAAAGACACACCTGTTCCTGGGTTGGTGTTTCTACCCTCTCTATTGCTGCCACTGATGCAGCACAGAGTGGCTAGACCTTCTGTACCTAGACTATCTACTAGAGGAGCTTTGCTCTCAGAAAACTTGTTCTCTAAGGGTCTGAGAAACAACTTACCATGTATGGGCTCTTGGCAGCTTTTCAGGGGTACCCCACTGTTCAACTGTAAATGACTGTGGTCCATTTGAGCCTGGAAGGAAGAAGAGTTGCTTTGGTTTCATTTATTCTTTTTGTTAATGTTTATTTATTTTTGAGAGAGAGACAGAGTGCTAGTGGGGGAGGGGCAGAGAGAGAGGGAGACACAGAATCTTAGGCAAGCTCCAGGCTCTGAGCTGTCAGCACAGAGCCTGATGTGGGGCTCGAACTTACAAACCGTGAGATCATGACCTGAGCTGAAGTTGGAAGCCACTCAGGTGCCCCTCATTTCATTTATTCTTTATAGGAATCCCTAGAACTTCACAACTCATTTTTTCCGATGTAGAACTTAAATAAGGAGAGAACTAATCGACTTTCTTTAAACTCATAGGAGATGAATGCTCTCCTATACTTGACGGCTTCATCGTCCAGACACAAGATAAAGATTCCTCTCCATCAGCCACAGTGTCTCTCTGCCCTGAGGTGGCGTGCCTGGAGGTACTTTTGCTGTTTCCTAGCCCTGTGTTTCCATATATTACCTCCTTCATAGGTACAAAGAGAAAATGAGTTATTTTCTTTCTTTTTTCAGTCCCACTGAAAATAGCTTCATTTTTCCTAATTATATAATCTCACTGCAAGAATACTGAAGCAATAGAGAAAAATATAGTGAAGGGTATAAAAATCACCTCAAATTCCACTTTTAAATCTGAGTAAGAATTAGATCATGAATCCTTTTGTGCATGTGCATACATGTGGAATTTTGTGTGCACGTGATGTTACCCAAGCTACATTTTTGTTTTATTGTGGGCACTTTCAGACACTTTCTTCCCTTTGAAGTTTTCAGTTAGCTCTTCCTTCCCCCAATTCCCAGCATCCTCCAACCACCCAGGTAGTCAGTGCTGACAACTCAACATAAACCTTCCATTCTTTCCCCCATGTTTTATAATCTATCCAGCTACGTGTGTGAGTGTAATTGCCAGAAGCAGTACTGAAAATATTGGCTATTCTCAATATTAGTTTTCTCAAAAAGTATTGTTTTTTCACACAACACACATCACAATTATGTTCGTGGTTAAAATTTCAGCACTTTTGTCATTGTTTTCCCGAACATGGAATCATATATTTCCCTGCCTCCTGATTCTCTCGCCTTAACAATCCATTGTGGGGGTTCCTGGGTGGCTCAGTCATTTTAAGTGTCCAACTTCAGCTCAGATCATGGTCTCACAGTTCATGAGTTCGAGCTCCGCATCAGGCTCTGTGCCTACAGCTCAGAGCCTGGAGCCTGCTTCAGATTCTGTGTCTCCCCCTCTCTCTCTCCCTCCACACTCACACTCTGTCTCTCTCTCAAAAACTAAATAAACATTTTAAAAAATCCATTGTGAAAACTTCCTGTTAAGTCAACCGATATAAATCTTACACACTTTTTATTGGCTAGATGATAGTAGATTATAATGTTAACATTTTGAAGCAACTGCTACCTATTTTGGAAAATGCATAACAATTTGAATTATATTCGAATACAACCACCTCTGGCTCCATGTGTGGGATATTTTCCCCAAATTCCAAACAATTCATGAAATCAGTGGATGGCCCTAGGCCTGGACCGCCTAAAAGAGGGATGTGGAGCTAGACATGGAAGTGGGTGTTTGTCCTGCCTTGATCTTTCCCTACTGTAACTGGCTAAAGTACAGGAGAAGAGAAAGGAAGGGAAGTCACGGGAAATCACTGCAAAGACAAATGCAAAGAAATCCAATTAGGCGAGGAAAGGGCACACTGGTTAGGGGCTGAGCTCTGGTCCCATTATTCTCACCGTGCGCGGTGGCTCTAGGCAGGGAAGTGGCAGCTGCTTAACGGGTTCTGCAAACAGATATACATGGAGCTTAAGGAGACCAGGTTTGCTGAGGAGGAGACCGAGGTGGGTGGGGGCTAGCGATCCCATCAGACAGCGACAGCTTTCTCTTCGCATGAAAATTTCAGCTCAGTAACTGCTGATGCAGCAGTACTGACTTGTCTTTCCTAGAACAATTCTAAACTTTGTTATTGCTCTGAGTGGGACTCTAATCTGAGCTATACCTTCTCTGAAAGATTTTCTTCTTAGAATCTTTAAAAGCAAGTAAATGTCATTTCAATAAATAGATATTCACTGATTTGAGAAAAGTTGATCTACATCAGAAACAGTAGGAGTTTTTTTTTAATGTTTATTTATTTATGAGAGAGAGAGAGAGAGAGAGAGAGGGAGAGAACAAGCAGGGGAGGGGCAGAGAGAGAGAGAGGGAGAGAGAGAATCTCAAGCAGACTCTGCACTATCAGTGCAGAGCCTGACACGAGCCTTGAACTCATGAACGGTGAGATCATGACCTGAGCTGAAATCAAGAGTTAGATGCTCAACCAACTCAGCTACCCAGGCGCCCCAGTAGTTGTTTTTACAAAACACAACCCTAGAGCTATGAGATATACCAACTGGAAAACAGTTTGATAGGATATGCAGAATTTCACTTTATGGAAACTGCATTAATAGTAACTATTCTGAATATTGACAGATACGTGCAGTCTTGTCCCCAGTCTTGCCATTTCCTACAAGGCTGAGGAATAGTAGGCTCATGAGATTCTCTACCCTCCAATCACTGCCACATATACATGCAACACACACACACACACACACACACACACACACACCACACACATCCGTACCACATATACACACACATGCCCACGCATATACACATGGATTCCATAATCAAATAAATTTTGGAAACCCCCTTTTTTTCATAGTAAAGATTCTGAACAACTCCCCAAGAAATCTATTCAACTTTGTTTAGTCCAGTATTTCCCCCAAATGTTTTCTACTATGGTACTCTGTTTTTTGTTGTACACTTACTAACATTCTGTGGGATGTTACATGTTCCCCTAAACTATCACCGTACAGACAGTACTTCTCCTGTGATGGAACATACAGGGGGAATCAAATTTAAAATTCAAGAATGGAGGGGTGCCTGGGTGGCTCAGTCCGTTAAGTGTCCAACTTTTGGTTTTTGCTCAGGTCATGATTTGATGGTTTGTGAGTTTGAGCCTGCTTGGGATTCTCTTTCTCCCTCTCTCTCTGTCCCTCACCCCATCAAAATAAATAAATAAACTTTAAAAATACAAAATAAAACTCAAGAGTGGAAAGTAACTCAAGTCATTGTATGCTTTTTCCTTTGCTATCTGATTAGAAGGTGTGCATATCTTCTGGCCTACTTCAGTGTATCTGATTAAATCATTTAAAGATTAATTCTTTTTATTAAGCTACATGTTTGTAGAAATGATAAAGTTTGATAACTAATCAGTAATGAAAAAGACAGGAGGCATCACTCCATTTTTAAGTGATCTATGCAAAATCCTTACCATATAGTTCCGCAAACCCATTCATAGGCACACGAGATGTGCCGGTGACAAACTGGAGTAATCGGATTCTTTTCTCTGAATCCATCATTAGAACAGCCTGAATAAGATAAAAACAGCATTTAGGAATATCACTGGAACAAAAGTAACAAAACTACCCTGAAGAATATTGTCAGAATTTATAGTATTCATGATCAGTTATAAATGTATACCTTTCTGTTAGTTAAATTTAAGTTTATGGGTGACTATAGTGTTCCTAAAACTTCATTTCCAAGGCTACATGGTAACTCTTTAGAATGAGATCACAGCCTAATAAAGCGACAAAAATATCTTCTTGGATGTGAGTCATGGCTTTTTAATTTTTTTAAAATGTTTTTTATTTATTTTTGAGGGAGAGAGAGACAGAGTGTGAATTGGGGAGGGGCAGAGAGAGACAGAGACAAAGAATCTGAAGCAGGCTCCAGGCTCTGAGCTGTCAGCACAGAGCCTGATGCGGGGCTCAAACTCATGAACCACGAGATCATGACCTGAGCCAAATTGGATACTTAACCGACTGAGCCACTCAAGCACCCCAAAGTCATGGTTTTTTAAAAATTACATTTACTGATATTATTGAGTTGCATATACATTTCTCTATTGGATGGAAAATCACATTTAAAGGAGCCGTGCAGGAGTCCCAGAGAATACACTGTAGGTTATTATAAGTGCTCTTGAACAGTTTCTAAGTTAATAAGGAACTAAGCACCCATTGTAGCTGTTACGGCCATTTACTACATTCTGAACACTTACTTTTCTATAAATACGTATGGAGGGTGGAACTCTACCCAGAAGGCAGACATATACAGAACAACATCATTTTTGTCTTATCTATGTGTTATCTACTAGTATGGTTAAATAGGATTGAATCTATTGAAAAGTAATTTATGGAAACAGAAGCTTTCAATTACCTTCCAAAACCACTGTATGACTTGATGATTTACACTGTAGCCATTTTTATACTTTGTGTGTTCTCTCCAGTCATTCACATCAACGTCTCCCAATCCACACATAAGAAGCTATATAATAAGAAAAGTCAAACTGTAGACAGGAAAAATAATGGGTATAAAAATCCTGTTTTAAAGTAAGAGTATTTCTTACCTCTAGTTCGTTTTCATCGAAAATTTTGATGAGATCCTGTGGTATTAGTTCAAAAAATCCCTAGTAGAAAGAATGTATTTAAAAACCCGGTTAGCAGAGTCAGTTAGCATTCTTATACTTCAGCTTCTGGGTTGTTACGGGAGAAATCCCACACCCACATATTCCTACAACTACCCAGTCATGGCTTCTTAAGTTAACCAAGATTTCAATATTGGCAAGAAAATGTATGTGCCCATGGTCTGTTCTCTCTCTCACTGATTCCTCCAAACAGCTATTTTTAAACTTCCCCACATTTCACAAGCTGCTTCCTCCTCTTCCATCCATTCTTTACAGAAGATAATTTTTATTTGAAAGAGAACATAGAGGTGTTTATGGAATTCCCTCAGCCTTCTGCATCCCCACACACGAACCAGCAGTGAAATCCATTGTGGCCTCCTTCTCACTGCAGTGGAGACATATGCTGTTTTCTCTCTGTGCTTCATTTGCTTTTCCAAGGGGCTCATCTCACTAAACCTCCTTCTCTTTATTAGCTCATTCCTTATGCATTTACATTTATTTAAGCCTATCTACCTTAAAAAAAAAAAACACAACAAAAAAGCAAACCTGTTTTTCTTCTCTTTACTGCCAAGTTATTAAACATTACTGAACCCACCTGCTCAGCCCTGTCCCTGCCTCTACCCACTGCTGTCTGACCTCTCCGCCACTGTTTCCCTGACGCTGTCCTGGAAAGAGCCAAAGAGCTCTGGGGCTAACTCTGATAAACACTTTCTAGTTCTGTATCTTATTTGACTTATCCACACTATGATACTGTTGAACACACCTTTGTTCTTGAAACTCTGCCTGCTGTTGATGGTTTTTCTGTGTCTCTGTCTGCATTTGCTAATTTCCTATCAAATCTCCTTTTCTTTTTCTTTTTTTAAAAGCAATGTCTGGTCCAACTGAATTAGTCTCTAGGTCCAGGGTTATGACCCCAATATTGGTGGTTTTTTTTTAAGTGTATTATTTTGAGAGAGACAGAGACAGAAAGAGAGAGACAGAAAGAAAGAAAGAGAGAGAGAGAGAGAGAGAGAGAGAGAGAGAGAGAACAGGGGAGGGGCAGAGAGAGAATCCCAAGCAGGCTCTGTGCTGACAGGGCTGGACTCAGGGCTTGATCATGACCTGAGCTGAGATGAAGTCTGATGCTTACCCAACTGAGCTACCCAGGCACCCCGAAGTCTCCTTTTCTACTGCTCAATTCTTCCATGTTGGTGTTCTTCCATCTCCATGGTGGCCACCTACTTTCACTGTTCTTACCATTCTTTCCAATTTCCCACCTTACCTAGTCCACAGCTCTAGTGCACATAAGCAGATGATTTCCAAATCCCTGTTGCCCACCCCCCTCCCCAGATCTCTATCCTTTAAAGCACCCTAAGCTACAGTTCTTCCTTTGGAATGCCATTTAAATACACACACGGCTATCCTGCCACCACCACTACCTTAGCTCCTGCCTTCCCTTTTCTTACCTGGATCACTGCAGCACCTTCCCATCTGGCCCTGTTGCTAGTCTTGTCCACTTCTAATTCACTACCCACCACTTCTAGAATGATCTGAAATGTATATTGAATCCTGCTGTTTTACCGTAGAACAGCCTTTAATGCCACCTTCCTTCCCCTCACCAGCCTTCCACAAAAACCCCAAATTCCATCTTGGTTTCCAGTGGAGCAAAAAGACCCTTCGTAACTGGCTTCTGCTCAGTTGTCCTGCTTAGTTTTACCTCCTGCATCATCTCACCAGTGTGAGAATTGTTGGCATTTTCTCTAACATGTGCACAGTCTGGTTGCCAGACTACACGTGCCATTCATTGTGCTTAGAACTGTACTGCCTTCTTCCGTGTGGCTGGCCAGTTCCTCTAAGCCTTCCCTGTCCCTTCCTGCACCTCCCCTTGCCCTTTTCCAGCTCTCCTCTGTGCTTACCAAGCACTTCAGGCTTGCCTCTGTCCATTTCATTCCAGATGCGCTGCCGCCTAAAGCAGGACCTATGTCTTTCTGCCTTGTGCAGCACCAGATACATAGTGAGTGGTCAATACTGAATAAATGAAAAAGTACGTGATGAATATGTAACAGAAGATTTTAAGTTAGCTTAAGAGAAGGGTCCACTGACAATAGCCTAAATGTCTACCAATGGGGGAAGTTTAAATAACTTATGAATTTATATTATGAATAAAATGCAGCCCCAAGCACAAGCAAGGGTAGTTATTCATCTTGACATGTAAAGATCTCCATAAATATTTGATAAGAGAAGAAAGCAAGTCACAAACCAACATGTATAGTGTGATCCCATGTAGGAAAATAGGCAGCATATTCCACTATCCCTACAGCACTCTTTTTTTTTTTTAATGTTTATTTATTTTTGAGAGAGAGAGAGAGTGCGAGCAGGGGAGGAGCAGAGAGAGAGAGGGAGGATCCAAGGCAGGTTCCATGCTGTCACTGCAGAGCCTGATGTGGGGCTCTAACTCATAAACCATGAGATCCTGACCTGAGCTGAAGTCAGATGCTTAACCCACTGAGCCACCCAGGTGCCCTGCCCTACTCTTGACCCCTGTTCACCTAAGATTACTTAAGATGCAGCAGTCATGACTGGGAAAAGATGAGAACTTTTTCCCAGGGACTGACACGAAGGGGGATTGTCAATGTTAACTGTGTATGGACTTCTTGAATGACTGAGTTTTAACACTGAACATGTATTTATTTAAATATTTTAATATTAAAAATTATTTTTAAAAGCCAGTCATCTATTAATTCTTCTCAGACATGGTGGTCCCCAATACTTGAAACTTCTGAATGGTACTTTGAAATTACAGAAGAACAAACGAAAGTAAATGAATACCTCTTTAAAAGCAGCCATTTGCTTCTGGATTCGGTTTACAAATCGCCACTGTATTACAAGACTAAAAAGAAACAAAACATTTCATTTTTTCTTCCATGAACCAAGAAAAAAATTTAAGGTATATTTATTCCAGTTGGAAACAAAAAAATAAAGGCTAGGTAAGCCCAAAGCAAAAAAATGAATATGAGTGGATAAATATGGCATTGTTATAGAAAGAGAAAAAAGAACATTGAAACTCTGGCAATGAAGAAAGAGAAAAAGATACAAAAAGGTCCTTCCCACAAAGAACTACAAAGTTATTTCCAGTAAAGTATTTACTAAATATAATAAAATACTAACAAAATACTTACTAAATATATTCCTTTTTATTCTTGTTGGTGACAACTATTTCTGATCCACCAATTTTCAACTCATGTTGATGTGTCTAAAATCAAGCATGATATCGTGATATGTTATTTTAGTGAAAAAATAAAATATACATATTATAGTTATACCAGAAACCCAGTGTTTTAAATTAAATCCATTCACAAGCTAAGAAAACTTAAAATATTAGTTTTACTAAAATAAACATGGAACGAGTCAAATGTCAAAGAAAGCAGAATTTCTTGCTGAGACAGCTTTTGTTACTGGAAAATAAATTTTAAAATAGAGCACAGAAATGTGTTGAAGATATGAATTATTTAACTTCTAATCTTAAGCTATAACATTTGTTTCAAAATTTATGTACCATTTTAATTAATCAAAATTTACAAACCTGTCCGAAAAGTTCTTCATCTATGACAAACCTGAGGTCCAATTCTGTTGGATCATTTTCAAGAATCCATCTTAGTGAGTTGTAATATTCACTATCCTAGATGGAAACATTGGATATTTAAAATTTGTACTTAAAAAGAAAACCCATGATCCTGGAAACAAAGTATGATGAGGGTCTGAATACTTGGACAAAAGATGAAAAGTCGGTAGGACATTTTTCCTATGCACACAAGTATTATAAAGAGAACACAGTGACTAGTAATGTGAGAGTAAAAATGCATAAATCAATAGAGTGGTGACTGCTTAAAAATATTTTTAAGTTCATTTATTTAATTTGAGAGAGCGAGAGCATGTGCAGGGGAGGGGCAGAGAGAGGGAGGAGTGGGAGATCAAATCCCAAGCAAGCTCTGCACTGTTAGCATGTAGCCCAATGTGGGGCTCAAACTCACAAATGGTGAGATCATGACCTGAGCCAAAATCAAGAGGCGCTTAACTCACTGAGCCACCCAGGTGCCTCTGAGTGATGCCTAGCCTGAAAGTTTGGAAATCTATTTCTATGTAGCAGCAGTGGAGGTATAGATTTTATTATCCAGTTGAAGTGTCAAAATATTATCCAATGAATACTAACTTCCATGGATACCCAGGAGCACTTAGCACCTTTCTCATATGGCCAATTGAGAGCCTGTTTAAGAAGCTATGAGCAGGACACATGTATACCTGGCCCAAGTTAAAGAAAAATCTCAAATTAAATACAGAACCTCAATTAGACAACTCAAATAACTGTGAAATATTATGACTCATAAAGAATTATACTGTCCACATTGGTGATGTATCTGAAGAAAGGAATAGAAAATGTACTTGGTACCCAAGAAGAGATCTTGGAATCCATGTGTACACACAGTATATGAGGTTATTCAGTACAGGTAGCAAGGCTATGTTCAGGGATTTAATCCTTAGGTTTCCATTTCTTTGTAGTGGTCTAACCACAAGGCCTTGCCTTTGGACTGCCATTTTGAAAATATATGCCATTTATCATAAAAGATCACAATTTAAATGTTGATGCAAGAGATACATAAACATGTTGTATAGCACATTGAAGTAATTAGGAAGAAGTTTACTGATATCGTAACATTCTTTGAGATACATCAAAAAAAAAAGATGGTCTGATGGACACATGGGTGAACGAAAGGACAAGTGTGTAATAAAGTAAGCACAGAAAAAAATCCAAGTATGGAATCTTGGTGGTGGAGACACATATGTCTACTACAAAATTTTTAAAAATCTTCATTTATTTTTGAGAGAGAGAGAGAGAGGGAGGGAGAAAGAGAGAGCAAGCTTGAGCAGTGGAGGAGCAGAGAGAGGGGGACAGAGGATCTGAAGCAGGCTCTGTGCTGACAGCAGTGAGCCTGATGTGGGGCTCGAACTCAGGAAACGTGAGATCATGACCTGAGCTGAAGTCAGACGCTCAAAGAACTGAGCCACCCAGGTGCCCCTGTCCACTGTAAAATTTTTAAAACTTTATTATGTGTTAGAAAATTTTCATATTAGAATGTTGGGGAAAATGTAATTCAGAACATGGTAATCTATTAATTTCTTCATCATTAAATTCTAACTTTAAAATAACCAGTTGCTTGTTAAATTATAGTTTCTCTACGTTATAAGTGAAAAATACATACCACTGATTCCATATCATGAAGTGTTATTGGTTTGTGTAGCATCATCTTGTAAAATGGGCGGATGAAAAAACCTTTCAAAAAAATCAAGTATATTGAAAATTATTACCAAATGAAAGAAATAAGATAATTTTATTAAAAAAAAAAAGTTTTATGCTTAATACTAACCATCCAACAGTTTGCCATGATAAACTGCCATTCCTGCTACCCGGCCAATAAACTTGAAGTAAGAGAGGTGATCCTCATTACACAATCCAGAGTTTGGATTTATCTGTAGGGTATAATTATCCCTGTAAAGACAACCACAGTTAAATGCTCCTCTCCACACTTCATATAAAATTTTTAATATGACAAATAATTATAAATTACCTCTCTCTTTATGGAGTTGTTTACCTATATTTAGAACATTAGACCACTGGATTTAATGGTTTTAAAAATAGTCATTTCTGTCAAAAATGGAAACAACCCAAATGTTCATCAATAGATGAATGGATACACAAAATGTGGTATTCCTCTCACGTAATGGGCCTCAAAAAGGAAGAAAATATGCTATGCCCTGGTTGAACCTTGAAGGCGTTATGCTGATGAAATAAATCAGTTACAAAAGGAAAAATACTGTATGATTCCACTTATAATGAAGTACCAAGAGTAGTCAAATTCACAGAGACAGGGGCAGAATGGTGACTCCCAGGGAACAAAGGAGTTAGTGTTGAATGGGTATAGTTTCAGTCTGGGATGATGAGAAAGTTCTGGAGATGGATGGTGGTGACAATTGCACAACATTGTGAATGGACTTGATGCCGCTGAACTGCACATTTAAAATGGTTAAAATGGTAAATTTTGTTATGCATATTTTGCCACAATTTTTTAAAAAGTTATTTCTGAAACATCAGTTATAGTCTCCCTTTCTGGCACATTGTAACACACATTTCCTTGCAACACAGAAATCTTTGTTACTTTCATTTTTTTTTTAAATTATATTTTAGGGAGAGCTCGAGCAGGGGAGAGGAGCAGAGAGAGAGAGAGAATCCCAAGCAGGCTCTCATGTACAGTGCAGAGCCTGACGCAGGGCTCTATACCATGACCCCAGGATCATGACCTGAGCCGAAATCAAGAGTTGGACGCTCAACTGACTGGGCCACCCAGGTGCCCCAACTCTTTGTTACTTTCAAAATGGTGATTTTTTTTTCTGTATACAGTCATTGTGAAGACACTTACGTAGCAGAATATTCAAACAACCCATAATAAGGGTTAAACATTTCCTTTGAGATCAGGAAGAACCATTCTCTGGCCACTCCTCCGTAATCTAATCCCTTTTCACCATCGAACTCAATCCACAGTCGAGCCTTGAGGAAATCCGCTCTCTTGACACCCATAATTCTCCGGTAAGAGTCCTCAAGGACAGTTGCACGGCGAAGTTTCATTTCGAATTTGTTTGGAATGTCATTCTGAAAACCCAGAGAAGAGAGACTTAACCGTTTACATCAATTCAAACTGATGGCAAATTTATTTCTCATGGAAGTAACAAAAATCATTGTCTACCCTGTGCCCAAGACCCTTTTCTAGGGAACACATGACTAGGAATATTCCCTCATACTTCCTTTATGGTATAAAAGAATTCACGCACTTTTCTCTAATCACATAATAATATAGACTTTTGTTTTTTATACTGGAAGAAGTAGTTACTGATAGTGGCAATAACGCTCACATTGAAGGCATTTCATGAACAGTCCTTTCTATATTAAGTTCCAAACCATCTTGTGACCTACAGTCCAGCCAATGCTCTTTGCTGCCTGCCTGTTGGTTCAGGGTTTTTCCCAACCTCCACCTTTCTTCCTCACAGCCTCTCCTGCCGCACTCATTAATAGGCACTAACATTTACAGACTGTCCCAGGCACGGTTCCCAGCATTTTAATGGACTAACTCATTTACTCCTCATAATAACACGATGGAGAAACTATTAATATAACCTCCATTTTATGGATGAAGAAACCAAAGACAGAAGTTAAGAAAGTCTTAGCTCTTGAGTCTCTGCTGTGTCATTGACTTTTTCGTACATCCTTTGCTTATGCGACAAATATAGAAAACTATGCTTTTAGGCAGATCTTATTGTAAATTTTATAAAAAGACACATGAATATTTTATTCTTGAGTGCTTTGTGAACAATGTTCAAGTGGAAACCAGTAAGAGAAGATTTTGTCACTTCAAAAAAAGGGAAGAGGGTTAATTCTAAGGGAAAAAATAAATTTCACTCTTAATATATTTAGGGAAAACAGAAAGCCCTACAGAAACATAGAAATATAAGCAGTTTTTATAAACAATGTAAGCATAATACAGGCAGTTTTCTCTGCTTCTTATGTATTTAAAAATAAAGGCAAGATTGGAGAAAACCAATTTTAGACTAGACACAAGGCATCCTGTGCAGCCAAGCACTTACTGAGGTCCTGCTCTGGGCCAGGCTGCCTGCTCTGGGCCAGGCTGCAGTAGCTACGGCAATGAGGACGGGAGGTAAAGGGAATAAAAATGTGGTATAGGATATGACTGCTTCCTCAAGGAGTTTATAATCCAATTTGTGTGTGAGAAAAAAACGTAAATGTTACTAATCCTGAGACTTGCAAGAGTAAGAAAATTGCTAATAATAAAGATATAAGCCATGTTCTGTGAGGCCTAAAAGATTGAATTATATTATTTGCAAGTGAGGTGATCCAGGAGGCTTTAAGAGCAAGTCCTGACTGGACGGAGAGGGAGGGAAGGCCTGAGGAGAGCAGGCCAAGGGAAGAGCACACCGGGGTGGGCGGGGGTGGGGTGGGGTGGGGGGGTGTGTCTCATGTATTTAACAGCAAGAGGGAGGAGAAAGGAGGGAAGGGGTCGCTGTGAGAACAGAAGGTGAAAAGTGATCTGGAGCCACAGTGTAGGAAGCATGGATGTTGACTGGGAAGAGCTGCTGAGTAAGGGGCTGCAAGATCAGATTGTTCTCATAGGCTGACAGGGTTGAGTAAAGGGTGGTTTTAAAAGGAGGGACAAGAGGCACGTGGGTGGCTTAGTGGGTTAAGCCTCTGGCTTTTGACTTCAGGTCAGGTCATGATCTCACAGTTCGTGAGTTCAAGCCCCATATCGGGCTCTATACTGATAGCACAGAACCTGCTTGGGATTCTTTCTGTCCTCATCTCTCTAGCTCTCCCTCACTCAAGCTCATGTGCTCTCTCTCAAAATAAATAAAATTAAAACTTTTTTAAAAAATAAAATAAAAGGAGAGACAAGAGGCACGCCAGTCAGTTAAGGACCCTGAAATAGGCCATGTGAGAGAGGGATGGCAATGGAAGAGACAGATGGCAGGAAGAGCGACTTTTCTGTTTGGGCTGAGTAGTGGATCAGGTTGTGGATTCTGGGGTCAGGGTCCCAGTATTCAAATCCCAGCTCCATTTCACATATCTTTTCTAAGGCTTAGTTTCCTCATCTGTAAGTTGGGACAATAATAATAGTGACCCCATGGAGCTGTTTCAGAACTTAATGGGATAAGGCATTTCATGTGCTTACTTGGTATCTGGCACATGGTGAGCTCAATAATGATTAGCCACCTTTGTTCCTAACTAATGAGATAGTAAGAGGAAAAGGATAAAGACAACTCAGGGCTTTGTAGCAATGGTTTTTAAGCATTTTTATTTCTGTCTTGGTGTTCTGCTCTTTTGCTGTAACGTGCCTGATATGGATTTTATTTTTTAAATCCTACTAGGGGACTTTTTGATAAACTAAGGATGCAGGTTCTTAGCCTCTTCTTCATGCTCTTGAGTCTCTCCTTCTGGAACAACTCTATGTTTCTTAACCTTTCTTTCATGTTTTTATCTCTTTATATACCTTTGTGGATTTTGGGTAACTTTCTCTCTTAATCACCAATATACGTAATTTTGATCAAGAACATGGACTATGGAGCTAGACCAGTTGTCCAGCTTTGCCACTAATTACCATGGGACTTGATCACATTACCTAATCTCTCTGTGCCTCAGTTTCCTCACCTACAAAATGTGATAACAGTCCCTTCCTTATACAGTTAGTATAGGTTTTACATGAATACATATAACTTGCTAAGAAGACTGTCTGATATGCAGTGAGAGTTTAATAAGTATTACTGCTTTCATTGCAGTATGAAGGCTTTGTTCCATATCTTCTACTTCCTGGAAGACATCAACAATTAGATACCATAACAAGTTTGTAAGAGTTCAGAGTGGTAAGGGGAGAAGCTAGTGCTTCTATTCTATCAGCATATTTTCATTAAGAGTGAAAATATTTACCAGACCAATAGATCAACAAAGTCTTAATAGCCCAAAGAATTTTAAGAAGTAGAAAACAAATTTCCAGAGCAATTTTTATAGTTATTATTGAAGATGAGTTTAAAAAGTTGCTGATATTTTAGGCTTTCATTAAGGCACAAAATATTTTCACTAAATAACTATTATATTTCGTTCTTTGTTAAATTTTGGATGAAAAAAATCTGTGGTAGCGAACCACCATCTTGCATCTTTGGAAAAGCAGGCTTCTGGCTTTGAACGCAAGAAAGTGTAACCCAATATAGCCACCTAGTGGTAGTATTCCTAAACTGCAGGGAAAGGGGGAAAGCATGAGCAAATTAGAAAAGTATTACAAAATGGTCATCACCAACATAAATGAAATAGATGGGCAGATGATGAGTTTAGTTCCAAATATTAAATTTTTGGTGATGGAAAAAACGTGTACTGAACATATCTGATCAACAGAAGGAGACCAGCAACAAGAGCACTATTTCAATCACAGTTGTATTTCAAATTTTGAAAAGATACATTGTATTCGAAGTTGTAGAGAATGAATAACAGTGACTAGAAAACAACAGCCCAAGTAGAAAGGAATCTAGAGAGTCCTCCTATGCAATCAGAGACCAGGCTAGGAGATCATCTTCTGAACTACTCTTCCTCAGATTTAAACCCAAGCTCCACAAACCCTACTAGGAAACCAGATTAGAGCTCTTTAAAAGCAAACTTTAATACTATTGTTCTATATTACAAGGTATCTTGAAAAATAAGGAAAGACACAATATACAATATAATTGTGGTCTTTAATGATATGTAACATTGAGTAGTCAAGAAAAAGCAAACCTTCCCCATAAGAAACTATTCAAAGTTGTTAAAATAGAAAATAAATTCTCTATTTTTACTTTTAAAAATGCATTTCCCACACTTTCAGTCTATAGACCAATCATTCCTAAGAACTCGATATAAATATAACTAACCTGCTTCTTCAACTTTCTTCGGAAGAACTCATACTTTCTTTTGTAATCCCTGGAGTAGGGCACTGCCTTGAGTTGAAAATTTTGGAAAAATAAAGAAGGTTTAGGTTGTTTTTATTCTGGAACAAGTTTAAAAGTTCCCCTCTGGATATTTTATGAACATAAGTTAAAGGCATTAAAAGAGAATATTTGGAAAGAAAAGTTTAATTTGCAGAAAAACAAATACAAAACTTAAAAATTTTTAATTTCTCTGTTTAAGATTAAATTGTATTCAGCAATTCCCATGGCTGTAATTTTCATCATGCAATATTCTTGAAATGCAAAAAGCCAGAAACAGGAAATTTCTTCCAAGTAGAGAAATATTAAAAATGAAAATTTCCATTTCTAAAGAGACCTTCAAAGTGATTTCTCCATTAAGGGAACAATTTGAAAAATGTACTTTTTCCTTGAACTCTGAGGAGTTGCCTTTTTTACCCATTATTTTTAAAGACTAAACATGGAGACTAAAGAGTAATCTGAAAGAACTGGATCTTCAATTACACTTGTTTTTGTGAATTAGAAAATAATTAAAATCTCAAAAACTAAAAATGGAACAAATAGCTATATAAAAGAAGAAAATGACTCTTCTATCATTAAATTGACTCAAGAGTAGTATAAACATTATACACGATAATATTTATACTTAAATGTGAGTATGTTATATGCCATCATTTACAGTAATTTCTACCAAAAAGTTCAAGACAAGCCCTTGGATTTGATAGGATGCTGTCTACTTTCTCCTTTGGTACATTCTTGGCTCCTCTTTGATCTGCTGAGTACTGCCAACATTCTCTTTCAGGCAGTTTCAAGTACCAGCCTGAGGACAGGGGCCTACCACTGCCTTGGCATTTGGCTACCTGGCTCACTAGCCTCTTAAGGCTATTGCAAGGGTAAGGACAATGAGTTTATATGCTCTTTTCAAACCAATGAGACCTGGAGTTGGCGGTAGTGAGAGAGGACAGAATTGCAGACGTGCTTTCCTCTCAAAGTCTGTGGGATTATGCCCTTGACCATTCCCCCTTGAAAAGAGGTGAGAGGACAATCCCACCAGAGCATACTAATACAAAGAGACTTACTGGTCCAGTTATTGCTACATTCTGCAACCGGGGATCTTCCCATTGTGTTCTTTTTATATCTGAAGAGGGAGAGAAAAAAAAAGTGTTCTTTATTCTCCTGCATAACATTCAATACTACAAAAAAATAATGTAATGAAAAATCGCATTGCACATACTGTGATTTATATAGAAGATTCTTCCATCTGTATGAGTTCTTTCTTCCCATCCTGGCTATAATGAAGAATGTATTTCAATTATTTTAAGAAAGGGTTTTAGATGTATGGGTAAAAAAAATGGCATTGGTTACACGGTTAATTTCCATACTCCATTCTTAGTAGAAGGCATCAACATTTTAAAATAACATTACTTACAGTTGTGGAAGAACTACTGTATTTCAAAACACAAAATGTTGGGACAGCCAAGTTAGATTGCTAGCATTTCTACACACTTACAGGTAAAGGCCCCAGATCATTAGAAGAATCAAGTGATGTCTTTCCTCTTAGATGAGCTGGAATTTTCAGTCTTGGATCTTCCTTTTTTGGTAGAGTAATTTTAAAAAAATAACACACACACATTTCAAAATCAAGAAAGTCAATTTGTTACTATGTTTTCTAATATCAACTGATATTTAAGATATTCTCTTTTAAAAATCTACTTTTATTTCATTTGCTTCAACTGTGAAATGATAGTTTCTCTAAAACCTATCATTCCAAGGCACAATATTCAGTTCTCAGATCTCAGAGCAGGATCAGTGTTAATGCTTCATCTCTTTCATGGAAACCATTCGGAGTATTGTGTCCCACTCTTTAGGGATTTGTCACTACATAGGGCTCTTCTCTAAATAAAAGTTGCTGAATGAAAGGGACATTAAACTAGACCACGTGTTATTTCTGAGGCCCTGAGCATGCTTTTTGGCACCTGTCTGTCAAGGTGTTAAATTTATTTTTTAAAGCTAGGAAGGTAAGCTCAGAAAGGTTACTGAAGTCAATTCAAATTGCTGAAAAAAGAACAAAATTCAATGTTTGGGTTAATTTATATATATTATTTCTTTAATATTCTTTTATTACATAATTTGTTAAAGTATTTTAGTTTCATTAAGGTATTTTGGTCTTTTAAGTAAATTAATTAATCAAAATCTAGTCATCTGTTTCTGATTTTCTATAAGTTTTCTATTAGTGGTGAGCCAACTACAAAACAACTTTAAGACTTCTCTTAAAATAAAACTACTATTCTACGTAGCCTCCCCAAGGTTTTCTGGGAATTAAATGAGATACGGGTTCAAAAGTACATTGGAACTACAAAGCAACATATTAAGGTAAAGGATTATTACTTAAGATCTTTCTAAGCATTTATGTCTAGTGTGTTAAAAGCGAAACAGGAAGTAAGTGTATTTCCATGACAATCCCTAAAAGTATTTAAAATGGGCATAAATATATCTTGAGTAGAAATAATACTGTTAAGAATTCAGCATATCTTCAAATGAACAGTAGGAAATATAGGTTATATTAATGTACACTTGGGTTATAGGGACTGTACGTAAGAGTTAAGATCGTTGTTCTAAATTCAAACCGGAGAGTGTTAAAGTTACCCAGGTAGTGGTTTTGGTGTTGTGGTCGATAAAGAAAGGCCTCCCATTTGGTGCATGCCGAACTTCCCAGCCTTTAGGAAGAAATCCTTGCTCCATTTCAGCCGGCTGGGTCACCTGCTGTGCTGAATCACTCGGGAGGACCTGTGGTTGAGGGCGTGTGGCACCCTGGCCGGGCTGCAGCTGACCAGTCTCCACAGTGGCCTAGCACATTAATTAAATCATGTAGTCATGTTTTACAGAGAATACACAATAGCTGAGGTTAAAAGCTAACAATCTGCAAACATAGATCTAAACATTGCAGACTCACTTGTCTCATAAAATGCTTTGTCAAACTTTGTTTTTAAAATAACTTTTCTAATTTCTCAGCTAATTCTTGAGTGGTAAGATGGTAGTCACAGTCCAAGTCTGTACTGAGGAAGCTAGGTCAGAGGGACTGTGCCCCAGCTGCAAGGGAAGCCACGGTGCCAGTTAGAGGTTGTCTCCGCTTGCCCAAAAAACATACACTGTGGGGGATTCCCCAGACGTAGAAGTGGCTTCAAATGCTGGGCAAGCAAAATGAATGGCAAATACCCACTGTAGAAACGGATATCAGAAATGTAATATATTCATATGATGAAATATTAGGCAGTAGTTAAAAGAAACACACTGGATCAATATTTAAACGGCAGGGATAGGATTTTAAAACAATGCTGTGTAAAAAAAGATTTAGAATGAAGTAATAGGACATTTTGGAAAAATTCAAAACACAGGAACATAAGCACTACTTTGCATTGTTTAGCTCTCTATGTAACTGTGTAGAAGAGACTGGAGGAACTGTGTGAGGACAATGCAAAAAGACGGAAGTCTGCAGCTCAGAAGAGGGCCCTCACCAGGACCCAACATGCTGCACTCTCAACTCAAGCCTTCCAGCCTCTAGAACTACAAGAAGGAAATTTCTGTTTGTTTAAGACAAAATAAAAAATAAATAAGTAAATAAATAAATAAATAAATAAAGACTGGAATACCCAATAGAATTAAGATGCTGCTTCCCTCTGGGTAGACCAAGTGTTTGGTTAAAATGAATTTGATTTTTTATATGTAAGATTTTACTTTAAGAATTAAAATATCTAGAAACAAATATGGTGGTAAAGTCTAGGTGTTAAGAATATGGGTATTTGCCCTATTATTCTGTGTACTCTTCAGTGTTAAAAAATTTCGCAGTAAGAGAAAATAAACTTTATTTATTTTAAGATGGTAAGATAAAATAAACTTTAAAAAAAAGATAAAATAAACTTTTCCCTAAACACTCATAAGGAGATATCACAAAAGGCACTCACTGTTGTCCAGAACAAAGTGTCATTGTCACAAATTTCTTTAACAGGTCCTAATCAATAAGATTATCTTTCAGTGAAATAATGATCTTTAAGCATTCAAATTACAAAATGACCCAATTGACCAAAATCATTTACTCTGCCCTTTTTATTCTCAGTTGGACTTGTTTTACATGGTAGCAAGTGGTAACCATACATACTGGAGCTCTGTAGGAAATGGTAGCACCAATGCTGGCAAACAATTAGAAGGTGCTAGCAGCGTCCAGAATATACTACAAAGTGATATAACAGCTTCCATAGGAATGTGATCACTTAAATGATGTAAGAAAACAAGTTAACAGATAGATTGCAGGGTACCTGTGCAGTGGGCTTTGTCCAGGTAGTTGTTCTGGAATTGTGATCTACATAATATGATCTTCCTCTTTCATCTTGTTTTTCTTCCCAACCTGGTGGTAATCCAGATGAAGTAGGCAAAAGCTAAAGTGAAGAACAGGAAAACTGAATATTAATTAAAAAACAATCCTTTTAAAAGGACCACATCACTTTTTCACTGCTATCTCTCTTTAAAATGAAGAGAGTTTTAAATTATATTTTAAGGTGTATGAAATGAATTATACAACATTTCACTTAAAGAAAGCAGAACAGACCATGATTATGAGAGTTATACCAACATTAATAAAACACGACAGTAGTGACAATCACATACTAAATGTTTTAACACAGATCCTGTCATTTAATCTCCACACAAATCTTAATGAGACAATTGCTATTAGTAGCCCATTTTTATTTATAAGGAAACTGAAGCTTAGCACATTGGGGTAATTTCCTAACAGATGCATTGCTTATATGGAGCTGAGATCTGAACTAGGTAGTCTAACTACAGAATTTATCGCCCATGTATGCTGAGTCAAAATTACCCTGGCCTTCTTTCTGTAAGGGCTGGTGAGTTGCTACTTAGGAGTTATTACTAATGAACAAAGAGATCTGATTATTTCCAGATTTACTTAAAATAGTCCAAATTTGGTCTTCCTTTTTGGGTTCTTCAAGGTTTGGCCTGGTTCCAAACTATCACCACTGGTCTGTTCACCAGATACACTGTCCCTAGACACACAGGGACTAGATATACATTGCTGACAGTTATGATGAGTTGTTAAGTCTACAAAATAATGGAATTTAAAATTTCCCAGTTTTACAAAGGTCCAACAGCTGGTGGGTAGATAAATGAAATGTAGTAGATACATCTACACAATAGAATATCATGAATTACTGAGATATCCAGCCAAAGCATGGTTAAATCTCAGAAACATCATATTAAGCGAAAGAGGACAGACATCAAACTACAATACTGTATTATTCCACTTATAAGAAATTTCTAGAAAAGGCAAAAGTGTAGCTACAGAAAGCAGATGAGTGGTTACCTGGCCTGGGAGCAGGTGCTGGGATTGAGGGAAACTTTTTGGGGTGATGAAGGGTTCTTAAACATGAATTGTGGTGATGCTCACACAACTGTAGAAATTTACTAAAATTCTTTTGTACACTTAAAAGTGAGGAGATTTTATGGTATGCAGATTATACATCAAGAAAACTGTTTAAAAAAACCTAATTGATGTATTGAGAAGAAAAAGGTACAAAAATCATTTTTCTAGTATAAATAAAAATAGAAATACATGTAAGTACAGATGAATATAAATCATCTCTAGATTGTGCTGCTAATTTGATGCAGTAAAATTGTTTCTAGGATGAATGCCTGTCAGCCAATTAGAAATGCAACATTTTCCTTGTATGAGGACATTACAAAGCACAGAGGGAGAAATACTGTGGATCTCCACTTAAGCAGGCTCCAGCCTAATGGAGGAGGCCAGGCAAATAGCAACAGTGAGAGTGAGACTGGTGAGGGCAGTCTTTCTGTGGCATCTCCTCTCTTGTAGATGGTCAACAATGACTGGGCCAATTGCACAGGTGCGTGGCCCCCCTCCTTCCTCAGCATGGGATGGTGTCCCTCTATTCATGCAGGGCCACCTTTTTAGATGGATGAGCCACTGTTGGTTCAAGGAATTTTGAGCCTCTGCATCCCCATGCTGGAATTTCCATAAAAGCAACAACAATCCTCACTTTTAAAAAATAATGTATAGACTGCCATTCAAAATTACAAATGGTGAAAAAAGGTGAGACATTCTAAGTGGGGAAATGGAATGCATTAGACACAGAGGAGGGATAGGATCAGGAAAAGGGGGCAGCCTGTTTCGGAAAAAAAGCAGGGACAGGGGTGAAGGCAGCAGGAGGTTCCTGTGAGTGGATGAGGCGGACAGTAGGCTGAAAAGGAAAGGAGCCTGGGCGTTTTCATTTGGTTTCAAACACAAGCAGAGGCTGTGTAAACGGGAGATACACTCAAAAGTATTGAGAGTTGAGTCAGGAAGAGGATGAAGGTGGGAGACCAAAAGGGGGTCAACAGTCCAGGCATGAGGCTGTTAAGATCTGAGCCCTGGTCAAAGCCTCAGTGGATGTGGACACGAATCTGAAGGGAAAGGAGAGCAAAGGAATGATGAACTCCACCCAACCTGGCCACGGAGCTTGCCGATACCAGTGCACACCCGTCCACGTGACTGAGCCTTGATGTGACGCTTCATGTATGGGCAGGCTCTGCTGCTTGGTGGCAGGGGCCAGTGCACAGAGCAGAGGCAGATGGACACCACGATCTCAAACTGAACGCTGCCTGCAGACTGCCTCCAGCCAGTATAGCAGCATAGCAGACAAGCCCGGATATCACCCACAGTCACCAGTGCAGAGACCTTGCTTTCTTACTGTGGGGGACGCAGTTCTCCTGTTTTGTCTCTAAAGGGTCTACCTCCCCCAGTTCCCCTCCCCTGAACCTGATCTCCAAGAACCTAGATTCTGTGCTGGATTGGTTCATTGCTAGGCAGTCAAATGTTCATATTCAGTTTCCAAAAAAAAAAGTTCTTGCTGACTACTTTGCTTGCTGACTACTTTTTTTGACAAAAAGCAAAAGTTCTTGCTTGCTACTTTTGCTGACAATGACGGGAGAGGATAAAACTCACCACTGGAAGCGTAGGCTGCTCCTCAAAAGTATAGGCTTGTAAGCTGCCTCTTCTGCTGGAATGATTCTTATAAAAAAGAAAAAGGAACGAGAATAGCTTTAGGTTTGTGGTTTGTTTCTGAATGACAGAGAAGGCAATGGGGGTGGGCATGAGGGGGCAGAAGGAACAGTGGTGTGGAGACTCTGTGTCAAGGCACTGGGCACTCAATACCACCGTGTGCCAACCCCTTCCACCTTCTGGCTTCCTCTTCTGCCCTTGGTCCTAAACTGCCTCCTGGACACATTCTCTTGAATGTCTAACAGATACCCCTCACTGTGCCCCAAACTGGATTCAGTTTTCCCCTGTCCACACCCACTGAAAGCTGTTCCTTGGCGGGTATTCCTTGCTTCCAGGGCAGCACCTGAGTCCAGCTCACAGGAGGTGTCAGTCAGTCAGCTGACTCCCCTCTGGTCCCTTACGGCCAGGTCAGTCACCAGATCTTATTCGTTCTGTTTCTTTACTAGCTCCAAATATATGCTCCTTGCACTTTTAGTTCAAACATTTTTTTTTATTTCAAGTTTTCATCATTTGTCACCTTGACTATTACTGCAGCAACATCCTAACAGATTTCCCTGCTTACAGTCTTATTTCCCTAAACCTGCCCACCATACTGCGTGCTGTAGCCAGAGAGCCTTCTACAGAGCAGATCTGGTTACATCATTCTCTAGCTCAGAGCCCTTCGCTGACTTCTCACCATCATTAGGATGAAATCCATAGCACAGAGCACAGTGAGCTTCCTGACCTGGCTGCTCCTGAGAGCTCCAGTACCTCCCACCCCAACACCCACCCTCTGGGCATTCTTGATTACCTGGTTCCCAGAAGCCCCTTATTCTTTCTTTCCCTGTGCTCTTATATGCATACTGTTGTCACTATCCAAACTGTTTGATAGTATTAAAGAGTAAAACAAAAAAACTATAGACATATAAATTAAGTCAAAATATCCACTGTAGTAGTGTTCACAATAACAAGGAATTGTAAACAACCTAAAGTCTATCAATAGGAGACTGGAGAGGGGCGCCTGGGTGACTCAGTTGGTTAAGCCTTCGACTTCGGCTCAGGTCATGATCTCACGGTTTGTGGGCTCGAGCCCCGCATCGGGCTCTGTGCTGACAGCTAGCTCAGAGCCTGGAGCCTGCTTCGGATTCTGTGTCTCCTTTTCTCTCTGCCCCTCCCCTGCTCATGCTCTGTCTCTCTCTGTATCTCAAAAAATAAATAAATGTAAAAAAAAATTAAAAAATAGGAGACTGGTGAAATATATTAAAGGTTACTTGCACAATGGAATGATGTTTGATAATTCTTCTTTGTTAGTTTTAATTTTTTTTAATATATTTTGTTTTCGAGAGAGAGAGAGCAGGAGAGGGGCAGAGAGAGAGGAGGAGAGAAAATCCCAAGCAGGCTTCACACTGTGAGCACAGAGCCTGATGTGGGGCTTGAACTCACGAACTGTGAGATCATGAGCTGAGCTGAAATTTAAGAGTCAGCTGCTTCACCGATTGAGCCACCCAGGCACCCCTTTTCTTTGTTAGTTTTAAAACGAGTACATCTACATGTACTGAAATGGTCCAATGTCTATAATATAACAAGTGAAAAAGATGATCTCAGGTTAAAAAAATGATATACTAATATGTGTGTGTACATATATGTTTATAAATATATAGAAAATGTTTAGCACAATATATGCCAAACCATTAACAGCCACTGAGAGAGCATATGCTAGAGGTAAGATGGAGAGTTGATTTTTATTTTATATACTACAATACTGTTTGAATTTTTAACTGTGACCATAGAATACTTTAAAATAATAAATCATTATTACCTTTTAATTTTTTAAATGTTTATTTATTTTTGAGAGAGAAAGAGAGAGACAGAGACAGAGAGACAAAGAGAAAGAGAGAGAGACAGAACATGAGCAGGGGAGGGGCAGAGAGAGAGGGAGGCAGCACAGAATCTGAAGGCAGGCTTCAGGCTCTGAACTGTCAGCCCAGAGCCCAATGTGGGGCTTGAACCCATGAATTGGAAGATCATGACCTGAGCCAAAGTTGGATGTTTTACCAACTTAGCTGCCCAGGTGTCCCAATAAAATTATTTTTAAAATTAATATGCACATGGCATGAAATTCAAAAGGTACACAAAACATGCAGGCTGCTCATTATGTTCCTCTCTTCAGAGATGAGCAATGATAGTTTCCTGTTTAATCTTCAAGAAGTATGATACAGCTATTTATTTTGTCATGTAGAACATTTACAGAAATGGTAGTGTATCAAACACACTGCTCTGTACCTTTTGTGTTTCAATGACCAATATCTCTTAGGGATTGTTCCATACAACATGTACATTCAAAGCCACTTCATTCTTTTCATGGCTGCATAGTATTCCATTGTATGAATGCCATGTTTTACTTTTATAAATAAACAAACTAACTGGAAGAAAGGGAATAGGAGCCTCTGTGATTTATCACCAGCAAATCAATATGGATTATCCTCTATGTCTTGACCATTCCCACTCCACTGACAGAAAAATAAAATGAAATGAGTGGAAGATAGAATAGTCAGATGGAAGAGAGGAGGGAAAGGGAGCAGGAAGGTAGATCTGCTCTTGGATATTCACATAGGTATTTATACAGAACTATCTGCACTGAAGTTTCTTGAAGAAGATGCTAACACAGAAGTCAGCAAACTACTTCTGGTATGGTCCAGATAGTAAACTGATTTTTTGTGAACCATACAGTCTCTGTTACAACTCCTCAGTTCTGTCAGTGCAATGCGAAAGCAACCATAGGCAATACTTAAACCAACAGGCCTAGCTGTGTGCCGATACTTAAGCCAGCACACAGTGCCTTGCATATAGTAGCCCTCAATAAATATTTACTGACTGAATGAAGAGTGGGGGAATGCCAACTGGAAATGACTATAGATCCTCAGAGAATAATCTCTGCCTTTCACTGAAAGGTCTCTCCTGATGATACACCTGAGGTAACTTGGCACAGAGATCTCATCATGGCAGTGTCTGTTGGAACACTGGCCTCTGAACTCCATGGGTAGCAATTTTGATAGTGGTTGCTGGAGAGAGAATATCATCTATCCCCCTGTTTAGTCAAAGTACCTCGGCTCTTATTCACACACATGTGCCAGTGGCAGATGGGGTATAACTGAGAAGAAGAAAATATAGTCCCTGACATACAGGACTTGGCCTGGCACTCATCAGTAGGGTCAGGACAAAATCAAGACCACTTCGCAATCACACCTGGACACAGACAAAACGTGAACACTGTCCAAGCCACAAAATACTAAACATCTCTCTATCTGGCAAATATGAGTGACTGCTGCTCTTTTACAAATTATAGCTTTAGCCTCACTGTACATAAGATGTGAGATACCCAATCACAGAATCACCCCTACTTCCTGACAGCATTCAACACAGAGCAAAGTCCTATTTCCTTAAACCCTCCTCAAATCCACCTAACATGAACCCAAACCCAAATCCTTCAAGTTTTTTTCTAACGTTCTCTTACAGAGACACTCATGGTTTGTGTTCTCCTTACTGAAATCAGTAAGAAACCCAAATTGTTAAATTACAAGTGTGGTCCTGGGACTCTCCTGGAAGGCACTGGTTTATGTAATGGACATTTAGACTCCAATGACCATTTGGATTATCCATGACTCTGCTCGATACTGTTAGTGGAGATATTTGAAACATGACTATACTGTAAAGTCCTAAAGTCCCTAACACGTTATTACGTGCCATTTAAGGTAATACTTTTCTTATCACAAGAAAAACATTTTGTAGCTATGTGAGGTGATGAATGCTACCTAGACCTAGTGCGGTAATAATTTTGCTATAATATATACATATATCAAATCATTATGTTGTATACCTTAGACCAGTACAATGTCTGTCAATTATATCTCAATAAAACCAGGGATAAAACACAAAATTTCATGTAAATGTTAGGTACTGAACTGAAAAACACATATAATATAAAATCATGAAGCTACAACAAAATCTAAGAGCATCTTACTGAGCTGGATACTGGCTGTCCGGTGGCTGAATTTCTACAAATAGTGAATCTGGCATTCAATTCTTCTGCAAGATGAGTCTGAACATCCAAGTTATTTGATGCCGGAGGTGATGGGAAGGCCTGACTGTTATCCGTGGTGGCTTCATCTTCTCTAATAATTTCCCAGTTCTAAAATAAACAGAATAACCCTTAGCCACACATATTTTAATCTATTGCTTTAACATGTGTCTATTGATAAGAACAAGAAAATCATTTCTACCTCGGAAGATTCTCGATTATCAACACTTTCTGTCTCCTCAGATATTTGCCGCCTGGTGGTAAATGCACGTTGTGCTTGCAGTTGAATATTACCATTCTCAGCATCTGTTAGGCTGTCCCTGTATTAGAGATATACAAGCCATCATCCATGTCTGAAGACAGTTAAAATGATAGTCACAGATGCAGTGACCATTAAAACAAAGTACCTTATATCAGAATTCACTGTCTGGGCCAAAGGCTATTTCAACATGCATAGACTAGGTCATAGGCACATTGGTATCTTCAGAACACCTTATGGAATTAAGGTTTTGTGAAAATGTGTAACGTGCCTGACTTTGATATTTTACTTCATCACCATGCCTATACAATAATGTATGACATGTAAGGCACTCAAAAATATTTGTTGAATAAATATATCTGAGAGTTTCATTATATTATTATTTTGCCATGTTATTATATGAGTAAAATCTAAAGTAGCTCTAGAGAGGTTATAAAAAAGAAGCTTTAAGAGTTACTTATACATCTTCATGAATCAGACGGTAACATTTTCGAGAATCCATCTTAAGCCAAGAGTTGAGTTCCCCATACAAGAATGCAGAGGGAAAAATAAAAGATCATGTAAGAAACATTGTAATTAAAAACTTAATAGATTACATATTAAATAGTATCTGGTTTTGATCACTTACTGAAATTGGCCTGGTCTGAAAAATTATAATAGTAAAGGTATGTCTGAGTTTAGGAAAGTTATATAAATCAGACTGAACACCATTACCCCATTTATTAGTTTTATTATTCTAGCTATTTGCATTTACTACAACCAGACCATCAGATCAAGAATTTTATACAAATATTTAATAACAAAATTAATTGTTAATTTATTTAATGCCATGTATGCTCAGGATAGTTGAAAGATCGGTTCTTATTGTACTATTGCTGAAGAAAATGTAATTTTGACAAATGGTCTTAAGGGAATGTTTCAGGATTTCCCCCCCTAAAAATGTGATTTAGGCTAGCTGAAAATGACATCAATGGTAATGAAAGAAATGTATTCTGCTCAAGTCAGGCTTGCCATAGTACTGAGGTAAGCAGTAGGATGATTTTGTAGAATTTTATAGTGCCTTCAGATTTCCAATCTGTACAGGTCTCTACAGAGATTGATGCCTCTGTGCCATTAAGAACTATCATCACTGATTTGCTTTAGAAGGATCTGAGAACAGAAAATATCTATAAAAGTGCTTGGACTATATCAGACACAAAATACCAAAGCCCAAAATTAGAAGGTTAATGGACAAACAAGAAAAATTTTAAATATCTGTCAAAAAGTGGAAGTCTAAAGAAGCCTTCATAAGGCTATAAGGGAGGAGAAGTGAAAGGGTATCTGATAATACATGTGAGTAAAGGGACATTAGTAAATGTATATTGATAAATATATAGTCTGATGATAATAAAAGAAAAATATCACTGAGGAGACATCAATTAGAATACCTCAAAGGTCGTTCTATCCTTGATCTGTGTGCAATGGAAATTATTGACCAGATTGGCAAATGAGTGTTTAACAGAAGACCCTTGTTATTCAGTCCTCTATATTTTACAAGTAAGTTATATTTAAAAATAGTGTACTGTAAAAATTAACACTTGACTGTACTTTAGTAACAAACTACAAAAATTTCTAAGATTTTTCTAAACCAGTCTCAAGAGAAAAATGTATCTGTCTGTGGCTACAAAGTAATTAAAAATAAAGAAGCAATTAGAAGACTGGCATTTGGTCTCAAATAATTTTGAATATTATCAAATCACTTAATAAAAGAAACAGGATGGCATTTTGAAAGTCTCGAACCATAAAAATCCTCATATTTTTATAGTTACTGGACCCCTATACTATTGTGAATCCCTTTGAGATATGACTTCAAAATGAAAATCTGGGGTCAAAATTTATTCAGATTACAAATATGAAAGTCACCAGCACATACTGAGGGGTTGGTCTTTTCCACTGTGTTCTTCTAGATTCATGGTTTACATAGTAGGTCCTTCCAAGAATATCCTGCCTCTCTTCCCATCCTGGAGGTAGAGGAGAAGGTTCTTGTTGCTGTTGCAAATGGCAAGCAGCATCCGGTTGGTCCAAAACAACCCAGCCAGGCTGAAAACCAGAGTGGTAACAATTAAGTTTATGCTTGATTTTTTTCACCTCATAAATTATGCTGGAGGAAATTTAAAAAGAGATTTAGCATAACCAGTTCCAGAAATTATGCAAGGACAGAATTTGCACAGTGCTTACCTTTAAGACCATAATATGAATATTTTATGATAATGAAGACTTTTTTTTTCTGGCAAAATAATAACATTTAAATTCTGCTTGAAATTTTTAACACTTTTTGAAAAAGTTTTAAAACCTACCTAAGAGGAAAAAAAAAGAAAAACCTCTAAACAGATAATGATAAAAAGCACTGAGAAACTGAGAAACATAGTTTAAACTAGTGTAACCTTAGGCTATTCTCTAAATTATAAGCAAATGAATGAAGGACATTAATTTTGTCTTTCCTCCAGAGAAAGCACCTTGTTTATAATGGAAATCAGCAACTATTGGAGACCTGGAAAAAAAACATCATTAAATGAAGCTCAAATAATGTATAGGCATGGCAGGGAAAGGCAAATGATGTAGAAATAATTGCTACAGTCAACTCTCTAGCAACTGAAAAGCCATTATGATTCTCCAGTCTGATTTTTCTTTCTCCTATGGACCATAGAAAGGCATTTTGGTCAGGTCATAAAATAGCCAAAGAAATAAAGTATTGTTTTCTTTGTTTCATTTAAATGACAAGAAGGCACTGGGAATTTCCTCTGATACAGTGAGGGGCAAATATACATGAAGCTTAAGCTAGGGAGGTTAGGGTAAGGAATTACTTGAAAGGGTGGAGTTAATGGCATGTTTTTACACAAGAAATCTCCTAACAGAAAAGGCAGTAGTGAAAGGTCCTACTAAATACCAATAAGGCTAGGGAGGCAGAAATAAATGAGTGAAGAAAACTTAAAAATTCTCCTAAAGAGACATAAAGAAATACCTGAATGAATGAAAAGACATCATATGATCTTGGTTAGGAAGACTCAGTCTCACAAAGGTGTCAATTCTCCCCAAGTTAATATATAAAGTTGCCAAGATGCCGATAAAACTACATTACAGATTTTTAAAAATAATGGGACAAGGCAATTCTCAAGTTCAAACAGAAACACAAATAAGCAAGAATAACCAGCACAATTTTAAAGAAAAAAGAAGGGGTGCCTGGGTGGCTCAGTTGGTTAAACTTATTACTCGATGCATCTCACAGTTTGTGAGAGTAAGCCCCGAATCAGCACAGAGCCTGCTTGGGATTCTCTCTCTCTCTCTCTCTCTCTCTCTCTCTCTCTCTCTCTCTCTCTCTTTCTCTCTCTGTCTCTCTCTCTGCCTCTACCCCACTCATGCACGTGCATGCACTCTCTCTCAAAAATAAATGAGTAAACTTAAAAAAAAACCTTCCAAACTGTATAGAGCTTTAAAAAAAAGGAGTGAAGATTAACCCTACTAAATAAAATATATTATAAACCACAATAATTGGTACACTTACGGACAGACGGCTCAATAGAATGGATTAGAAAGCCCAGAAAGAGACTCAAATTTATAGAAATTTAGAATATGATAAAGATATTTCAAACTTGTGGCAACATAGGCAAACTACTTAGAAAAAAGAAAAAAATTATCTGGGTTGCTACCTTCTATCAGGATGTTATAGACTGAGCAATGTTTAAATGTTAGAAAGTAAAAACAACATGTATTACAACAAAGCTTGGGGGATTTAAAAAATATATTCTAAGAGTGGGGAAGCCTTTAAATATGAACAAGAAGACTGATAAATTTGATTACAAAACCCCCAAATTTGTACATGACAAAAACTACCAAATCAAAGTGGAAAGAAAAATGGGAAACTTCCATATTTGATACCATAGTTAACAGGCAAAAAAATAATTTCCTTAATATATGTAGTCTTTCTTTCGAGGCACTGGGTGGGGATCTAGCACTGAAGGACTGTTGTTTGCCAGCCAGCTGATGGCTTAGAAGGTGGAAGAGAATTCTTTTATGTTGGAAGGCGAAATCTGACAAGAAAGGATCAGAGAGAAGAGCTGGGAAGGAAAGGAATATTTTCTCACATCTGGGAGAAAAGGACGGGGGTTTCTGCAGCAAGGCTGATATCGCTGGCTGGTCTGGTGAGAGGGTTCTAGACTGAAGCAGGACAGAAGGTGAAAAAGGGTGGGCAGTGGGTCGGAGAGAGGAAGACAAAGAATTTTCCTGGAAAAAAGGAACCTGGATGGAAAGTAAAATTCACTCCTTTTCTCTCTTACTCTTATTTTTTTCCTTTTTACCTCTTCTATGGAACTGACAACTCTTTAATTTTGCTTCTTTCTTTTTATTGCTCCATTCTCTTCTTTCTCTTTATCCTCTTTTTCTCTCCATCTATGTTCACCTTCCTTTCTCCCTGTTTTCCAGTCCTTTAAATGATCATAATACGGGATTTACATACCTAAAAATTAGTCTTGTATATATTAAATCAAATGTTAGTTCTCTGGTCTCGATTTTAAAAGTATGTGAGTTGAATTTTTATATTTCGCTTTCTTTAAAAAAGTTGTTTTTTAAAATACGGTAATTGATTACTTTCCTGTTGATTAATGAGATTTATTAATAAAGGAGTCCTCACTGCTGCTGTAAAGGATTATAAAAATGTTTAGAGCTCGGAAAATGGTACCATAAGAGTATTTATTTTTTTTAATGTTTATTTATTTGGGGGGGGGAATAGAGCACGAGTCGGGGAGGGGCAGAGAGAGAGGGAGAGAGAGAATCCCAAGCAGACTCTATGCTGTCAGTGCAGAGTTTGGTACAGGGCTCGATCCCACAAACTGCAAGATCATGACCTAAGCAGAACAAAGAGTCAGTTGCTTGACCAACCAAGCCACCCAGGCGCCCCAAGATTATTTCTTTAAAATCTTCTTAAAGATTTCTCTCTTAAAGTTCTACTTAGTGTATTTATGCTATCTAAGTAAACTTTAGAGGGGGAAAGCTAATATAATTGAAGGCCCATTTTTTAAAAACTTGTTTCAAGTTTGAGGACACACAGTTGTACATTTGAATACTGTTTAGAAAGACTGAGTTTTCTTTTTTTTTTTGTATTGAATGCCTCCTTATTAAGCATGCATCAGCTAATATTCTTCATGAAATATTTTCTAAGTATCAATGTTGTTTAATTACTGATAAGCTAGTATGTGATTGCCAATGATTTAACGGAGTCAAAGAAGATCAGAAAGAAAGCATTTAGAGCTACAACACACTTACATGCTAATCTTGTAAAATACATACAACTAAATCTAAAGTTGCAAAGTGTACAAAAATCAAATGTTAAACAATAATCTATTACAGCCAGACTTTGACACACTAGGGAATACAAATTGCCTGAGTGAGCCTCTTTCGAAAATGCCAATTGTTTTTCTTTAAATAGACTTTTATATATTCTGTCACAAGCTAGATGTCAAAGACAAGACTTCTCTGGTCATTAGCTACACAGAAGATAAATAAGCATAGACTCATGTGTTTGAATTCCTAGTGCCTTTCATAAATAAACTCCTACATGCTTACATCTACTGAAATTACAAGGTGCATTCTGAGGGAACTCAAACATTGAGACCTGAGGCCACAAAATGAAGTGAAGGAACTCTACCCGCAGACACTGAACTGTGAATAAGGTACCTATGATATGTGTGTGTGGGCAAAACCTGGAGCAGGTTACTAAATAATGAAATGCTTTTAAGTTTTTTTAAGTTACTAAAAAAAGAATTTTCTTTCTTTATAGCAGGCATCCTTCATTTCAAACAGAATTCCATTATACAGATACCCTGTGCACCAAAACGCCAGGTAGCAAAACTTCAGGCCAATAAATACCTAGAATTTTAAAAAAGTGATTATTATATGATAAGCTAGAGAAAAACTAAAAGAAGAAAAGGTAAACAAATAAACAAATACAGCCTTAAGAGAGGATACCAAGTTTTTGATTGCCCGACTAAGGGCTAACTATATTCTGTGATGTAAATAAAAAATTTTTTCCTTTTTTTTTTAATGTTTTATTTATCTTTGATACAAAGAGAAACATAGTATGGGAGGAGGAGGGGCAGAGAGGGAGAGGGAAACACAGAATCTGAAACAGGCTCCAGGCTCCAAGCTGTCAGCACAGAGCCCGACACGGGGCTCAAACCCACAAATGTGAGATCATGACCCAAGCCGAAGTCATAGGCTTGACCGACTGAGCCACCCAGGCGCCCCTTTTTCCTTCTATTATTACAGATTTTCCCCACAAAGTAAACTCTTATTAGTGGATATAAAAAAATTCCCAGAAAGCTCTGTTGCAAAAGGATGGCTTGTTCTCAAGCTTTCTGTCTCAAGGTATGTGGGTATCTGAGGTAGAGTCCAGTGTTTGGGAGGTCCCTTACTTTCACAGTTCTTCTGGAGACCTAACCAGACCCTCACCCAAAGAGGTATGACTGATGAGGAAGGCACATGCAAGAAAACTCTCCAAATTAGGGGTGCTTGGGTGGTTCAGTCGGTTAAGCGTGTGACTCTTGATTTCAGCTCAGGTCATGATCTCATAATCGTGAGATCAAGCCCCACATCAGGCTCCGTGCTGAGTGTGCAGTGCAGTGTACTTAAGATTCTCTCTCCCTCTCTCTCTGCCCCTCCCCTGCTTGTGTTCTCTCTCTCTAAAACAAACAAACAAACAAACAAACAAGCTTTCCAAAGCAAATTGGTGCCAATATACTACTTGCTTTCAGTAAATGTTGTTGCTTCAATGGGAAATTTAAGAGACAGGGTTCTTCTGTCCCCTTTTCAAATCATGAATTTTTCTGTTGGAAGAAACCCTAGAGGTCATCTGGTACAACAGTCATTGTGCAGATGAAGAGACTGTGGTTCAGAGACATTGAATGACACAGAGTCACTCAACTCACTCGTACCAGAGTTTAGGACTAGGATTTCAGTCACTAAATCCCTATCCAATTCTATTCCAAATACATGCTCTCTGTCTCTTCCTCACTCACCCTTGATGCATGTAGCTCTGCCCAAGTACTTGACTTGGACTTCTTCTTATCCTGTCATACATGAAATGTTAATTTTATTTGCCCCAAATAAATATGACCTTTTATTAGATCACTTGAATTCTTCTCCCTCCCACCCCATTCACCTCCTTTCCTATGAGTCCTCCAATCCTCACCCTAACTATGAAAGGAAAAGTAACAAGAATTATATTTCATTAAAAAGTTCTCAATCAGTAGTCTCCTTAAAATTTCTATATATATAACTTACAAAGAGTAAATTATATTCTTACTTTAATGGAGGGGAATATGATATGGTTTTAGAAAACCCTGAAAAACCAGAAAGAGTTAATAACTAAATTACAATAAATGCTTTCATTTATAAACATTATATTCCCTATTTACTAACCTTTAAGAATGCCATCAAAATGGCCATTCATTCTATAGAAATGTCCTCAGAGGAAAGAAATGTTTAATGAATGGTTAGGTAAAATAAACAAATACCCAGGTAAATAATTTTTATTGCACACATTAACTTCATTGAATACAGTTATTTTTTCTTCAAGGTACAGAAAAATAAGAAATGAGATATTTTCTTTTCAGTTGAAACAAGTATTTATAAAATCTCACCTCTAATTCTTCAGTCTGTTCTGTGTTATCTTCTTCTGAGCCACTGGTTTTAGGTAAATAAGTCATTTTTAATCTCAGATAACCTTTAACTCTTGATTTGTGACTGTGGAAAAGAAAATAATAATTCGTAAAACTTTAACACTTAAGAAGAAAAGAACTCATTTAACAAGAGTTTAATGAATACCTTCTAGCTACTAGAGAAGACCCAATGACAAGCTCTACTAGAGAAGACAGCTAGGAAAAGGAGCGCGTGGTGGAGAAAAAGTAACAGACATAAATAAATAATTGTTATTAAATAAATAAGATGCTAAGGAAGTTTGAGTAAAAGATCAGGGAGAACGTGAATGAGTTACATCTGAATTGGTGCTAACAAACTGGGGAGGATTTTGATCCGTGGCAGTGAACAGAAAGGCATGAGTGGAGAAAAGAGTAAAAAATGAGGAAACGAATGGGAAACCTGGGGTACATGGAAGGAAAGGGTAATTGTGGGTTTGGCTGGCTTATAGGATACATAGAGGAGGTAGGGATGATCCAGATGATGAAGTCCATGTGAAACAATAGAACTTCAGATTTTGCATACTCTATGAAGCCAGAGAATTTGGGGGACAGGGAAAGACATACTCAGAGATATGCTTTGGGGATACTTATCTAGTCATACTGTATAGAATGATAGAAAAGTGGAGAGCAAAAGGCCTCATAACTTTCTGAAACCTACCGTCTTTCTTTGACAGCTGTTTGAGTCAGTCACACACTAATTTATCTATTTTATTTTATAATGTAATGAATAATGTCTTTGCATCATGAGTTGTCCAAGCTAAAGATTTCTGTCCATTGTATTAATATTAAAAAAATTTTAAACCTGTCTATTGCCCCCACCAATGTCAGCATTCAATTATTTAAAAAGTCCTTCCTTGTCCTAGCTTTCTATATAGATATTTTGCTGATTTTTATAGATATCAGCTATGTAACCAATTATCCTTTGCCCTTCTCGACAAGAAAGTCTTATCTTTTATTCTATCTTTAAAAGGTACTCCCTCCCAGGGAGCCTGGGTGGCTGAGTTGGTTAAACGTCCCACTTCAGCTCAGGTCATGATCTCACAGTTTGTGAGTTTAAGCCCTGTGTTGGGCTCTGTGCTGACAGCTCAGAGCCTGAAGCCTGCTTTGGATTCTGTGTCTCCCTCTCTGACCCTGCCTCACTTGGGCTCTGTCTGTCTCTCAAAAATAAATAAATGTAAAAAAAATTTTTTTAAAGGTACTCCCTCCCCCACCTCAACTAATGCCCCCTCCCTTAATCTTTTGGTTGTTCTTTGTACAGTTCTCATGAATTTGGAAACTAGCTTTCCTGAGTGATCAACAGAATCCCTGATGTTTATTTCCAAGGCCACTAATGTGGCTTGTGTCTCCATTTTTAAGTGGGAGTGAACACTGACTTGTTGCTATAACAGATGGATACAGAAAACTTGCTCAGATAATGTTGTATACAAGAGTTTTTCTACAGTGACATTTTCATGTCTTTCAAACTAGATGATAAGATTGTGGGTTTGGATTTAATGGGGCTCAAAAAGTGTAAGAATGTAGTACCTTTTCTATTTGATTTCAAGTTCTTTCTGAACTTACAGTGATAGTCTGTACAGAGATGTAAATTATTATATATATATTTTTAAAGAGAAAGATACTAGAAAGCATTTGACAAAGTAAAAAGTAGGCTATTAGGGCAATTAAATAAGAAAAGAAACATTTATTTATTCTTGATATGCAGATGCCACAATCTTCTAAAATTAAAAGAAGAAAAGAGATTTATATTCCAAGACTTCTACAAAAGTGAAATATGTGACTTCTCTTATAGAAAATAAATATTAATGGAGGTACTGTCCCTTTTATTTTGCTTTAAAAATTTATATTACAAAGAATAATTAAATTTTTAAATGAAAAATTTTACTCAATTCCCATAGTATATTTTTCAATGCATTTTCTAGTTAAAAAACAAGACAAATACTGTTGTTTTTGCAGATGTACTTCTTTATTTTGACTTTGACCTTTTTGACAGTAAATCCATATGTCTTCACTAGATTTTACTTGACTAGGCGGTACAGAATATTAAAAAGAGATTTGTTTTAAAAGGAGTTTTATTTACAGCTTAAGCAAAAAATTTTAAAAAAACTCAAGTAATTCAGTTTACAAAAATGGGTTTATGAACATGCTATTCAGGTTTTAAATTCTACTCTTTACTCAAGTTATTTTCTCTAAATATTTGTTTTCTGAAACACCTGTTTTTATTAAAGTATACAAAATATGGTTAGGTTTTTCTGAAATTGGTTTTGTGCATATCAAGTTAGATATTGCTTTTGGCTAAACTAATGCTTGTGATTTTGAAAAGGATAGTATGACAAAATTATATATATTTTAAGATATAAAATAAATAATAAAACAATAATGACAAATTTCCACCTTCTAGTCTGATAAATATTAGGGGGACAAGTCTTTCCTAAAGGGATATGATCACTTCTCTGTATTTTCAGAATTTTTTGTAATGTGCATATATTACTTTTTAATCAGAAATAGAAAGTAAAGCTTTTAAAAATAATATTTAGAAGTAGCTTATTTACAAAGGTTTAAGCTTTGAATCTCCAAAGAGGCTACTATAAGGTATAATGAGAATAAGAAAAACAGTATGTTATTATTTTATATTTACTGACCTTCTTGGGTGAAGAACAAAATCCTTAAATGTATATGGTCTCTCCATTCTTGGATTTTCTGTCTAGAATAAAACAGTAAGTTTTCAAGATATATGTATAACACCAAAAACATGTACTTTTAAGGAAATCTTCATGAACTATGATCTCAGGCTTGGTTGAAGTTATAAGTGAGAAAAAGTGGAGGTTTAGCTCATTCAATGGTTATAACTAGTAGCTTGGTAGTGCTTTCACTTTCCTGAACCCTAGGAACTGCAGTGGGATCATGCCTCAACACCACACAAGCTGAGCAGGTGTGCATTATGGAATCAGTGGAGGGAAGAAGTGGAAACACAGGAGAGTGGTTAGAGTATAGGGGCCATTCTAGAAGAACAAAAAAGTAAACAGCCTGGAGAGCAAGACTGAATTAAATATATTATCAAAAGCTTGTGATCTCTAAAGATTGTAGAGAGCCAATAAATATCTCAAAAGACTGATAGAGTAAAGAAGCCTTTCTTCTCTTCCTTACCAAGTTCAACAGCCCTTTGCTTCTATTGTTCTTTATTTCTTTGTTACATTTTGCGTTAACTACCCATTCAATCTTGGAACTCTTATTAAATTCTCATGACTTTATTTTCCTTTATCTCCCTGCCACCCCCACCCTGTTTCTCTTTGTCTGTCTTCTCCTCTGATAGGCCCACAATGACTAAGGGTCAATGTTTGGCTTTCGGTGCTCTCACCTTTCTTATTTGGACAGCCCATCATTCTCAGAGATTCTGTGATCACTTCAGTGTGAGAACTCTCAATCCTTCCAGGCTCTTTCTCTACACAATTGACTTTTATATTTCTGTCAGCTGTCACTTTAGGCTTCCATTTTCCCTGTTTTCTATTGAAATTCATTATGGCCAAGAATAAATTTATCATTTTTCAAAACAAAATGGCTTTTCCTCCTACCTTTTCTCCTTGAGACACCACCTTGATCTCCCAAATTCAACCTGTACTATATATACTTTCTGTTTATTTTTTTTTTCTCAACCTCCATGTCAGAAACCCAGCTTAGTAATGTTTTATTATGAAATGTGTTCTGAATCTGTTTTCCTCCATTGTTATATGCTTGGTCCACATTCAGTTTCATGCCCATATTGTCGTAAATGATCTTAGTTTCATTCTGTGAGACTAAGCTCTCTCTATTCAGCAGAATGTTTCCAAACTGATTTCCCTGAGACATGATTTCCTGATGTCAACCAACCTCAGCAGCTGTCTATTTCTTACTGGGGTTCATGGAAGGGAGTCTTGAAATTAAAATTAAAATGGAAAATTGAGGGGCGCCTGCGTGGCTCAGTCTGTTAAACGCACGACTCTTGATTTCAGCTCAGGTCATGATCTCAAGGTTTGTGAGATGGAGCTCCATGTTTGGCTCTGTGCTGACAGTGTGGAAGATGGCTGACATTCCCTCTCTTCCTCTCTCTGCCCGTCTTAAGGTTCTCTCTCTCTCTATCTTCTTCTCTCTGCCCCTCCCCTGCCTCTCAAAATAAATTAAAAAATTTTAAAAATCTTTAAAATAGAAAATTGAGATGAGTTTTCAGAAAATAATACGGTCAAGAAATAATAGCAGTATACATTTTACAAATTAAATATTTACATTTATTATATTGTATATCTCTAAGTATTTATCAGAAAAAAAACTTAAAAATTAAAATCATGGACATCTATACCAACCGGTAATGGATAAAGAGGAACATCCACTTGACCTAGGAAATCATCTCTTGTCTACAAGAAAAAGAAGAAAAAATAAGATTAGTAATATGCTCAATATTTTTATAAATTTTTATGAGCTATTGCCATCAGTTATGAAAAGATGTAGAAGTCTTTTTTTTAATGTTTATTTATTTTGAGAGAGAGAGACAGAGTGTGAGTGGGGGAGGGCAGAGAGAGAGGGAGACACAGAATTGGAAGCAGGCTCCAGTCTCTGAGCTGTCAGCACAGAGCCCGGTGTGGGGCTTGAACTCACAGAGTATGAGATCATGACCTGAGCTGAGGTCGGAATCCCAACCGACTGAGCCACCCAGGCACCCTGTAGAGGTCTTTTTTGTTGTTGTTGTTTAATCCTATGCCATACTAATGGAAAATAAAAGGTACTATGGTAATGACAGAATAGAGTATTTTAGACTGTTCCTTTTAGAGATAATAATTATATACTCTGAAAAATTATAAAAACAATTATTTGAAAGCACTACAGAGTTACCACATGCAAGGAGAAAGTAAAGGGGAGTCAATCTTTGGAGGAAGGAACTGTATTGGGTAGGATGCATATTTACATGGCCTTTTCCTTGGTTGTACTTCACAGTTCATATGGTGGTATGATTAGAACTCAGATTCTAATGTCAGTAACATTTGACATCTTACTCATTTGAAGAAGCTGAAGACCTAGTTTGAGGCTAACAGCGTAACTAGAAAGTGAGGGGGTCAATCTCTGAAAGAAAGATGCCACGGAAGTCCCTCCAAATCTATACATGAACTCTACCCAAATTCTTAGCTGATTCCTGAACTATACATATGAAAGGCAATAGCTGGAAGGCTCAGCTAAGTTAAAAACTTGCTTGAACAAAAATCAACATTCTCAGGGAAAGATAATAAAATTTACTATCTCAATTATGTACCACACACACTGTCTAGTATACAAGAAAAAGCTACTAAACATGCAAAGAAACAGAAAAATGTGATCCAGTATCAAAAGTCATTAATAGAAACTTACCACAAGACAAGCCAGATCTTGGAATCAGCAGACAGAGATATTAAAGCAGCTATTATAAAGATGTTCAAGGACTTAAAAGGAAATAAGGTCATAATGAATAACTGGAGTGGGGGGGATCTCAGTAATGAAATGGAAACTATAAAACTGAATCAAATGTATATTTTAAAATATGTATATAACTGAAAAATATAATATCTGAATTAAAGATGACTGGATGGGCTTAACATGTGGTTGAAGATGACTGGAGAAAAGCTCCATGAATTTTAAGATATACCAGTAGAATTTATATAAGATGAAAAATAAAGAGGACTTATGGAAAATTTTCAAGCAGTCTCATATATGTGTAGCTGGAGTGCCAGAAAGAGAGGAGAGGGAGGAAAAGGTGGGGGGGGAGAGAAAGAGGAAGGGAGGGAGGGAGGGAGGGAGGGAGGGGGAGAGAGAGAGAGAGAGAGAGAGAGAGAGAGAGAGAGAGAATAGGACAATTGGAGAAAAAGAAGCCAGCTTCCCCAAATATTAACATCTAAGTACAGCACAATGATTAAAACCAGGAATACTATTTTTTTAGAGGAAATAGTAGCACTTTTATATATTTAATCTTCTATTCTTAAGTTTTTTAATTGTAAATAAAAACCTATATACATAACACTATCTGTCACCCATAATATTTATTAAAGTATTTAAAGTAGCTTGTGAAAAACCCTGACCCTCCAACCCCAGTTCCTAGAGTGAACCAGAGTTAACTGTTCAGTAAACTTCTTTCAGGTATTTACCTATACGTATCCATCCATATACTTTTTTTTATTAAGATATAATAAACATACATTATATTAGTTTCAGGTATACAACATAATGAATCAATATCTGTATATATTGCAAACAATCACCACAATAAATCCAACATTTATCACCATACATACAGAATTTTTTTCTTGTGATGGGAACTTGTAAGATTTGCTCTCTTAGCAGCTTTATAATATGCAATACAGTATTATTTATAATTACCATGCTATACATTACACTTCCATTACTAATTTATTTTATAAATGGAGGTTTATACCTTTTGACTCCCTTTACCCACTTCACCCACCCCAACTCCCTTCCTCTGGAAACTACCAACTTGTTCTCTATATCCATGAGCGTTTTTATTTTTATTTTTTTTAAGATTTCACAAGTATGTAAGAGTATATGGTATTTGTCTTTGTCTGACTTATTTTACTTAGCATAATATCCTCAGGGTCCATCTATGTTGTTGTAAATGGCAAAGTTTCATTCTTTTTTATGCTGAATTATATTCTATATATATATATATATATATATATATGACATCTTCTTCTTTATCTATTCATCCACCAATGGTTCTTTATAATGAGGTGAAGGTGCAGTTATCTTTTTGAGTTAGTGCTTTCCTTTTCTTTGGAAAAATACCCAGCAGTGAAATTACTGGATCATATGGCAATTTTATTTTTAATTTTTGAGGAACCTCCACACTATTTTCCATACTGGCTGTACCAATTTACATCATCAACAAAGCACAAGGGTTCCTTTTTCTACACAACCTCATCAACACTTGTTATTTCTTGTCTTTGTGATAACAGGCATTCTGACAGGTGTGTGGTGATATCTGATTGTGGTTTTGATTTGCATTTCACTGATTATTAGTGATGCTGGGCATCTTTTCATGTCTCTGTCAGCCATCTGTATGTCTCTTTTTGAAAAATGTCTATTCAGATTCTCTGTTCATTTTTTAAACGAATTGTTTTGGGTTTTTTGTTTGTTTGTTTTTGCTATTGAATTGTATGCATAGGGGCACATGTACCCCAATGTTCACAGCAGCTTTTCAACAAAAGCAACAACTTTCCAAATCATGGAAAGAGCCTAAATGTCCATCAACGGATGAATGGATCAAGAAGATGTGGTTTATATATACAATGGAATACTACATGGCAATGAGAAAGAATGAAATCTGGCCATTTGTAGCAAAGTGGATGGACCTCGAGGGTGTCATGCTAAGCGAAATAAGTCAGGCGGAGAAGGAAAGATACCATATGTTTTCACTCATAGAAACCTAACAGAGGACCATGGGGAGGGGAAGGGGGAAAAAGAGTCAGGGAAAGGGAGGGAGGCAAATCATGAGAGACTCTTGAATACTGAAAATGAACCAAGGGCTGAAGGGGGAGGTGGAAGGGAAGGGGAGTGAGGGTCATGGAGGAGGCACTTGTGGGGAAGAGCACTGGGTTTTACATGGAAACCAACTTGACAATAAACTATATCAAAATAAAAAAAAAGAATTGTATGAAAAACCAAGAATACTATTAGCTAATCTACAGACCTTACTCAAACTTCACCAATTGTCCCACTAATTTTGGTCCAGGATCTAATTCGGGTTCACAAACTGCATTTAGTTGTCATGTCTCCTTAATGTCCTTTAATCAGTAAAGTACCCCAGTCTCTTTGTCTTTCATAATCTTGACTCTTATGAAGATGAATGGCTAGTTATAGAATGTTCATCAATTTTGGTTTGTGTAATGTTTCTTCATGGTTGAATTTAGATTGTGCATTTTTGGGGCAAGAATACCATAAAAGTGACATTGGCACTTTTCTCAGTGCATACTGTTAGTAGTCAATAAACACTGGAATCTTATACATTATGGACAGTTAAGGACCACTAAATATTTGAGTAAAGTCTGTAACTTGAAAAACAGAGACCTAACCCCCAAAAAACAAACAGAAAGAAGGGAGTCAGAGGAATCAGTATCAAGTCAGAATGAAAGAGAAATATTTCAGAAAAACTATAATTAATATTTCAGACATAAGAGATGAAATATCTGACAAACAGAATAGGAGGTTATAAAAATAAGCACTGAAAGAACAAAAAAAGAACTACTAGAAATTAAAAATATAACTGAAATAAAAAGTTTAATATAGAATTGGAAAGTAGATTTAAAGAAATTTCTCAGAGAGTAGAAATAAAAGACAAAAGACTATAGGATTCGCAAAATAAGGAAATTACGGGATAAATTTAAGTTCATATCTAATTAACAGGTATTCCAGAGAGAAAAAAGAGAAGGCAAGAAATTGTCAAAGAAGCATTTTAAGAAACTTCCCTTGAACTCAAGGAAATGATTTCTGAAAGTGAAAGTATTAGGCAAAATGCATGAAGAAAAGATGCACAGCAAGATACATCACTGTGACATTTCAGAGCACCAGAGATGGAGAGACACAAAACAGATCATACACAAAACTGAAAGACAAGAGAATAATGCCTTCAAAATTGTGGGAGAAAAATATTTCCTATGTAGAATTCTATACCCAGCCAAAATATCTTCTTTAAAAATGAAGGCAGAATAAATACATTTTCAGACACTGGTGTTCTTAGTAAGGTAAGAGAGGATATACTCCACCAAAATAAGGGAATGCATCATGGTAAGAGAGGATGCAGGAGATTCAAGATAAGAGATAAGAAAAGAGGATCCCCCAAATCATGAGGAAGGGAACTTTCAGAATAACAGTACTGTAAAATCTACAGAAAAACCAGTACATACTGGAGCAGGAAAGATGGATGGCTATAAAAACAATGCTTCCAGTGGCTCCTGTTGGTTAAGCACCTGACTTCAGCTCAGGCCATGATCTCAAGTTGGAGCCCCACATTGGGCTCTCTGCTGTCAGCATGGAGCCCACTTCAGATCCTCTGTCACCATCTCTCTCTGTCCCTCCCCTGCTTGATCTCTCTCTTTCTCTCACTCTCTCTCTCTCTCAAAAACAAACATTTTAAAGAAAGGATGCTTCCATGGGGTGCCTGGGTGGCTCAGCTGGTTAAACATATGACTTTGGCTCAGGCCATGATCTCACTGTTGGTCAGTTGGAGCCCCACATCAGGCTCTGTGTGCACAGCTGGGAGCCTGGAGCCTGCTTCAGATTTTGTGTCTCTGACTCTCTCTCTGCCCCTCCCCCACTCACACTCTCTCTCAAATATAAACATTAAAATTTTTTTAATAAAATAAAATAAAATAAAAAAGGATGCTTCCAGAAGAACAGGAATAACCATATCTACCTAAGAGGGTTTTGTTAGAATTAAATAAGATAATATAAATTCAGTGCTTTGCATAATACCCCACATGCAATACCATCCAATTAATGTTAGTTGTTGTATTTGAAATGCTGGATTCTGTAATGAAGCCCCTGCTTCTTTTTCAATAAAACAGTCTGTAGACATTTCGAATGGGTATGTAGAATACAAAAAGCATGGCTGGAGGTGAAAGCCTAGTAAATTAGCTAGTTTAGGGCTCATATTCCTATTTAAAATTTTTTTTAATGTTTTATTTATTTTTGAGAGATGGAGAGAAACAGAGTGCGAGCAGGGAAGGGGCAGAGAGAGAGGGACACAGAATCTGAAGCAAGCTCCAGGCTCTGAGCTGTCAGCAAAGAGCCCGACGTGAGGCTCGAACTCATGAACCATGAGATTATGACCTGAGCCGAATTTGGACACTTAACCGACTGAGCCACCGAGGTACTTCTCATATTCCTATTTTAGAACATGAGTTGATAACTTTTGAAATGAACAAGTTAGCTTTTAGTTATACCTTCAAGGCTGTCTATGGTTTGGTTCTTTGTTCCTGTTTTTATTGCAAGTAGATGTTATACTCTGTAAATCTGATGTTTAAGAAGCTATAAATAAGTAAGAAAGTAAAATACAACAAAATGTAGAAAAACTCTAACCAGGATGACTGAGGAATAAAATATTTTGATTAACTGAATTATCTAATTAACTTAGTTTATGCTTCACCAGATAAAGAAATAAACCACTTTATTTTTTTAGTTCTGTCTTTATTCAGCCTTGCCTTATTAAACTGAATAGAGTAAATGTCTACCTGTTTGATAATTCATGATCTTGCAGTGTTTCATAAACATGGCTGTGGTCAATTACCACTAGAGTTAACACAGTTATTGAACAGGATTTCTCAACGTGGCCACTAATGACAATATGAGTCAGATAATTTTTTGTTGTGGGGGCTTGTTCTGAGCATTGAAGGATATGTAGCAACATTCCTGGATTCTACCCACTAGATGTCAGTAGCACCCCTCCACCAGTTGTGACAATCAAAATGTCTCCTGACATTGCCAAATGTCCCCTTGGTGGCAAAACTGTCCCTGGTTGAGAACCACTGCTAAAGAGGGTGTAAAATAGAATGTCTCCAACACTGAGCAAAAAACTCTCCATTTTCAAACAACACCCCCATTGAGATACAATTCACCCACTTAACATGTACAATTAGTTTTAGAACATTTTTACCACTCCAAAAAGAAAATCCATATCTATGAGCAGTCACTTTCTATTTCCTCCCTCTTTTCTTAGCCCTAGGCAATCATCAGTCTACTTTCTGTCTCCACGGATTTGCCTATTCATTTCATATAAATGGAGTCATATAACATGTGGTCCTTTATGACTGGCTTCTTTCACTTACAAAAATGTTTTCAAGGTTCATTCACATTCTAGTACAAGTATCTGTACTTTATTCCTTTTCAATTTCTGAATATTATATTGTATGAATATATTGTATTATTTGTCTATTTATCAGTTGATTGACATCTGAGTTGTTTCCATTTTTTGGCTATTGGAAATAAAGCTGCTAAAAGGTTTTAATGCTGACACACGTTTTCATTTCTCTTGGGTATACAGTTAGGAGTAAAATTGCTGAGTCATAAGGTAACTCTGTTCAACCTATTGAGGAAATGCCATACTTTCCAAAGTAACTGCACCATTTTATATTTCCACCACTGTTGTATGAGGGCTCCAATTTCTCCATATCCTTGATAACACTTATAATTACCTATCTTTTTTATATAGCCCTCCTAGTCGGTGTGAAGTAGTATCTAATTGTGGTTCTGTTTGTATTTCCCTGATGGCCAATGATGTTGAACATGTTTTCATGTACTTATGCTGCTCTTTATTTCTCAAAATCTCTTAACTTAGAAATCTTCCCTACAGATTCAGTTTCCATTGCAGAGGCAGTGCATGGTCACTATGGAACAAAAAGAAAACATCTCATTCCATACACTCCATGTTCCTTGTTCATTGACTGCATTTTGTGAACAAAAGACCAGAACAAAAATTCCAGCTAATGAAAATTTCCCTTGTCCCAAGAAATTCTGGTATGTACAAACATTTCTTGCAACACATCTTCCTTCTTTAAAACAAGTGATATGAAATGAGTTTCTTAACTTCTTAAAATGAAATGGTCCCAAAGAACTATATTTCTAATATTAGAAGAATGAACAAATTTTCCAAACTAAAAATCAATATTCATAGTCTGAGGAGATGGAGAATATGAAAGTGGGAATTATCCTGGAAAGTCTGGGACATATGGTTGCTATAAATATAGGACAATTAGAGGTTTCTTTTTCCATTTACAAAGAAAAAGTAATAGTTTTATATTCATTCCTATGAAGGTAAGTCAGTCTGTGATGTTCATTAATGTTTCTCTAGCCAATCAATTGTTCCAAATTCTGAATATCAAGCATTGCTTTGTGAGAGTTATTTCCTATGCTTGAACTGCATGCGGCTTACTCCATAAAGCAAATTTGCATTTGGTAAAATATAAGTAATTTAAGAATGCCTGAAATCTGAGTAAGAATTTAGAACAGCAGGTGATTTTAAACAGGACCATCTGTAGTGGGCACAGTTCTGTCAGTAAATAATATTTTTTCTAATATTTTAAAGATATGAATTTCAGTTTCTTAAAACAATTTTAGAATATGAAGAGAGAAAAATCAAATTGCTGTTTTTTGAAAAATTTCAGTAAGAACTCTAGATGTCTTTAAGTTTAGGAAGACAAACTGCTATTCACTTTGATAAGGCTGCATAGTGGTTGAATTTCCAATTTAAGAGAAACCAAGGTGACCAAAAAAATCAGAAATTTAAAAAGAAGTTAAAGTGTCATAGCTTTGAAGAATACTTGCCTTTAAAAAGTTTCCATTAAATTGGTGTTACAAACCATTTCCCAGGGCAAATCTACTGTATAAAGCAAAATAATAAAGGAAGAATCATTTCCTTACAATCAAAGCCAAACATAGCCCAAGTTTTTGCTATAATATCCAACTTTTAATTTCAATCATGCTTTTTTATCAGTGAAAATGAATTTTAAACATGAATAAAAATAATTTTATATATGAAGGACTTTATATGTTAAATATAGCATAGTTTCAGTTTTCAGACTTAACTATCAGCATTTTTTTTCTAAAAATATTTATTTATTTTTTTGAATATTTGATTTCATTTCATTTTATTTTTTTCTTTTACAGTTTATTGTCAAGTTGGTTTCCATATAACACCCACTGCTCATCCCCACAAGTACCCACAAGTGCCCTCCTCCACAGCAGTTTTTTTTAAACCAAGATGATCTTTTAAAGTAATTTTAGCAATCCCTAGCAAAATATCACCAGCATTCTTCACAGAGCTAGAACAAACAATCCTAAAATTTGTATGGAACCAGAAAAGACCCCAAACAGCAAAAGGAATCTTGAAAAAGGAAACTAAAACTGGAGGCATCACAATCCTGGACTTCAAGCTACATTACAAAGCTGTAATCATCAAGACAGTATAGTACTGGCACAAAAACAGACACTCAGATCAATACAACAGAATAGAGAACCCAGAAATGGACCCACAAACGTATGGCCAACTAATCTTTGACAAAGCAGGAAAGAATATCCAATGGAATAAAGACAGTCTCTTCAGCACATGGTGCTGGGAAAACTGGACAGCGACATGCAGAAAAATGAACCTGAACCACTTTCTTACATCATACACAAAAATAAATTCAAAATGGATGGAAGACCTAAATGTAAGACAGGAAGCCATCAAAATTCTAGAGGAGAAATCAGGCAAAAACCTCTTTGACCTTGGTCACAGCAACTTCTTACTCAACGCGTCTCCAGAGTCAAGGGGAAAAAAAAGCAAAAATGAACTATTGGGACCTCATAAAACTAAAAAGCTTCTGCACAGTGAAGGAAACAATTAGCAAAACTAAAAGGTAACTGATGGAATGGGACAAGATATTTGCAAACAATATATCAGATAAAGGGTTAGTATCCAAACTCTATAAAGAACTTGTCAAACTCAACACCCAAAAAACAAATAATCCAGTGAAAAAATGGGCGAAAGACATGAATAGACACTTTTCCAAAGAAGACTTCCAGATGGCCAACAGACACATAAAAAGATGCTCAACATCGCTCATCATCAAGGAAATACAAATCAAAACCACAATGAGATACCATCTCACACCTGTCAAAATGGCTAACATTAATAACTCAGGCAACTACAGATGTTAGTGAGGATGCAGAGAAAGAGAATCTCTTTTGCACTGGTGGTGGGAATGCAAACTGGTGCAGCCACTCTGGAGAACAGTATGCAAGTTCCTAAAAAAATTAAAAATAAAATTACCCTAAGACCCAGCAATAGCACTACTAGGTATTTATCCAAGGGATGCAGCTGTGCTGTTTCGAAGGGACACATGCACCCCAATGTTAATAGCAGTGCTGTCAACCATAGCCAAAGTATGGAAAAAGCCTAAATGTCCATCAATGGATGAATGGATACAAAAGAAGTGGTATATATATAAAATGGAGTATTACTCGGCAATCAAAAAGAATGAAATCTTGCCATTTGCAACTATGTGGATGGAACTAGAGGGTATTATGCTAAGCGAAATTAGTCAGTCAGAGAAAGACAAATATCATATGAGGAATTTAAGATACAAAACAGATGAACATAAGGGAAGGGAAGCAAAAATAATATAAAAACAGGGAGGAGTACAAAACATAAAAGACTCTTAAATATAGAGAACAAACAGAGGGTTGCTGGAGGGGTTGTCGTAGGGGGGATGGGTTAAATGGGTAAGGGGCATTAAGGAATCTACTCTTGAAATAAGTGTTGCACTATATGCTAACTTGGATGTAAATTTAAAAAATAATAATAATAAAACAAAAAAATAAAGTGCAAAAATAAAAAATAATAATTTTAAAACAAAGGCAGTGTATATACAGGGTACAAAACTAAAAGGAAAAAAGAGTCCTAGCCTCCATCTATCTAACTCCACCCTCTGTCATTCCAAGAGGCAATAGCTGCTATTTCTGTGTGTTTGGTATGTTTGGGTCTGAAACTGTTGAGTCTTCTTTGACATACTGTTATGCATCTTGTTTTTTTTCTCTTCAACAATATCTCTAGGACCTTGTCCCATATCAGTCCATGTAGAAATGCTTTACCTCTTTAACAGCTGTACAGTATGTCACTGTATGGAATATCAAAATTTATTTCACTAGTTTTCTATTGATAGATATTTCAGTTGTTTCTAATTTTTGCCTGTTATAAAGAATGCCTCAATGAATAAACATATTTCTCATATTGTATACATGCCTGAGATAATTTTCATTTTGTATAATTAATAAAGACTAAAGTAGATTATTCTGAACTAATCTGATGTGGACAGAGACCTCAGTGACTGGATGTTACAGAAGGGAACTGTGTCCTGAGTAAGCTAAAGCCACATACACATTTTCAAAGGTAAGATCAAAGATTCAAGATCAAAAGTGTGCATGTGAATCAATATCTTACTCGGTGCCCATAACTACTGTCTTCACACAGCTGCAGTCAATTGTCACTGTGCACATCTCATTCTTCTGTATAGATCACTGCAACTCTAAAAAAATGAATTAGGGTGCAAAAGAGAAACAAAAATTCAAAACTATAAAAATGTTCAAAGTGTCATTAATCATATTATTTAAATCAAGTGAAACAATCAAGAGATATTCCAGAGATCATAAAAGATGAGAGTAAAAAGCTTTGAAGCTGAGACAATAAAAGTGAAATTACCTAAAACCTCTTTGTCAGAAGTAGAATTTAAACTTTCTTTCTACTATTTATGTTAAGATGATAAACATTTTCTTTATTTGAACACATGAAACGTTGGTATCTTGGCAGAGAAGGTATTAGCACATGTGAATATCTGAGAAAAAAAAGTAAAATTTTTATGAATGGGCTCATTTATAGCATTTAAAAAAGTAAGGGACCATATATTTTCTGCTTCCAAAATTTTATAAAAACGATCATTTTTTAATGAACATCCTTTCTCTCAAAATCCATACTACATGGATTCATACATCCTAGATGTTATAAATTAAAAAAAATCATAAAAACAACTCTAGCTTAACTATTTTCTAACATATGCAAATCTTATTAACTAAAACTGCATTTGCATAGCTTCTACTTTCCTACTTTCATACCGACTCACTCTGTACTATGACCTGGTTATTTTAAACATTTTTCTGGAAGTTTAAGATTTATTGATTCAATCTTTTCAGTATGTTGAGGGGGAAATGGTGTTAGCTAAACAAACAGTATAATCTGATCTATGCTATAAAACCATAGTGCTATGGAAACTGGATGTCTTTGCTTAAAGCAAACATTCAACGTCCCACGCTTGTGATCTGCTAGGCCAGCCAGCCAAGCCTGTCTGGTAGATTTAACTATGAAACACAAACTGTACTTGTTCTTTGACAATAGCTTCGTACTACTTGAAAATTTGAGTACATGTGTTCTACAGCCTTTAGCAACTTTCCCATTTTTAAAGGGAGTTTTACATAATAGGCAGTGGTAGGGAGTCAGGAGAAGCCACTGTGCTAAATCAGTTTCGGTTTGGACTGTCCTCCTCTGAATTCAAGCTTCTTTGTAGGACTCCACTTGATAATCATCACAGATTGTGAAAACTGACAATTTACATCGACATAGTCCTCTATCTTTACATGCTTTAAAATTTAGCTTATTATTTACTGTGAGGATTTTCAAATGCAAACCATTTCTTAACATGCTTCAGAAAAGAAGGGCCCTAAAGCAGACAAGGAGGAACAGGAATCAGACTGTTTTATCAAACATGAGTAGGATTTTATAATAATTTTCAAAATTAAGCTTTAATATAGCCAACATACTTTTATAAGCAATTTACATTGTATGCCCCTAAACCAAAGGACTATAGAAAGTGAGAAGGAAGTTTTGCATTTATTTACAACTCCCGCCCCCAACCCCTTCACAAAAGGTGAAGGGCTCATCAAATTTCTCCATTGTTTCAAATTTATATTTCCAACCAAAGGAAAATTACAAGAGGACTAAATGTATAAAGTTATAATTTAACCAAGAAATACCTACCACTAGGTAACTGATATAAGGGACAAGGCTCTTCTTTCCAGAGAGAAAAATATTCATTTTTTGATTGAAAATAAACAGACAGAGATTCATTCTTCTGAGCTCCAATAAATTACATTAACTAGTTTTTTCTTTCTTTCTAGGAATGTCTGCCAAGCTATTAGGGAAAGAAAAAAAAGGAAACTTTTATAGAGATCAAAGCTAATAATCTCTGGGGAATTCTATCTGTAGTCTAAAATGAGAAATCAGTAGGTAGCTTCCACTGTTGAGAAAAATCTAGTGACTTTAATTCTAAGAAACCAAAGAGCTGTGTAAAATCTCAGATATTTAATTTAAAAACAAGTAAGTGTGAGAAGATGAACTAAAATCATCACTTTAAAATGGATAAAGAGAAGCTGTGGCAGCTGGGGAAATAGTCCAGAGGCTTCTGCTTCCACCCTTAATTTAGAGTTTCAAAGATTCAGATTGAGTCAGTCCGCTCCAGTGGTTGTCAAATCTGCACTTCATACAAGCCCTCAAGTGATACTCATACTGCTGATCCAGCAGTCCCACATCTCTATTCAATTCAATTTCTAAGGAAAACCAGGAAGAGTAAACAATGATAACAGCTAACAAAGAATGAGCAGGGCATCTAAATGTATTTATTTATCCTGCCTACTTCCAAAAGGGTTTGCTAGTTTTAAGATAACAAAATGCAAATTAAGACACTTCAAGATATCAGAACAGAATCCCTCTAAAAGAAGCAAAAGGGGGGAGGGGCACCTAAGTGGCTCAGTCAGTTGAGGGTCCAACTTCAGCTCAGGTCATGATCTCATGGTTCATAGGTTTGAGTCCCATGGGTCTGGATATGTGCTGACAGCCTGGAGACTGCTTTGGATTCTGTGTCTCCCTCTCTCTCTGCTTCTCCCTTGTTCACACTCTGTCTCTGTTTTTCTCTCTCTCTCAAAAATAAATAAACATTGAAGATTTTTAAAAAAGATTTTAGAAGAAGCAAAAGGAGTCAGGTACTTGCATTTCTTTTTAGCTTAAATTGCAAAAAATAAAACAAATTTTCTAGTGATAACAATCCTCTTTTCAGAACTTTTGAAGGTGTGCTATTGAATAAACATCATTTCCCCACTGTGTTCTGAAGGAATCATAGATGTGCTGGATACTAAGAGTTCAAGGTGGTCACATAATTGGGAAATATTTGGTTAAACAAAATTCAGAAGTTTATCTCCTTTAGGACTTGAGGAACTTAACTTTCCTAGTGTGCACTGTGACATTCTAAGAAGTCTTACCATGCGGCATTTTACAAACTTACTTCTCAACGGGATGGGTTTTATGAGGGATCTTACAGGCTGGTGAGGAACACATTTCAGAAATATTGGCCCCGAGGAAAAACTATAAATTCCTTAGCATGGGATGCTAGGCCTTCTACATTTGCTTTTCTAATTGACCTTGCAGGCTCATCTATTAATATAAGCCTTCCCAGTAGAGTACTATGCTTTTGCTGAACAAATCCTAGATTTGCCCTCTCAAACTCATTTATGCTTCCTGGAAAGTTTTTCTCTCTCTGCCTGTGTAAATTCTACTTATGAGACCCAGCTTAATGCCATTTTAATGGAACTTTTCTTGATGAGACTAAATTGTTAATTTCCTCCTCTGTAATTCTTCTTCACCTTGTATCTTTTAACATCTATCTAATAGTTCTCTTCTACTCCAAAAAAAAATTAAATCATTTTTTTAAAAAACTGAAATGGCCTGACTTACTTGAATAAATCATTTTTATATCAATTAATCCCTCTTTTATAAAAACTAGCTATTTAGACACAGGAAGCACTCTATGACATTGAGAGAACTTAGAAGGAAGAAAAGAGTAATAGTTCTAGCATTGTGAAACTAAATCAGCAATGTTACAGAAAATGCTACAACACCAAAAGAAGATGGCATCAGATTTCCCTTTTTAGGCATGGACTAAGTCCTGCTTGCCCATTTCAAGATGGTATGTTGGCAACTGTTGGAACAAAAATTAGAATAGTTTAAATGATCTGCTCAACTCCCTGCAATCTGAATGACTTCTTCAACCTGGACTTGAACTTAGTTTTCTGCCACCAGTGTGATAAACTGGTAATGTTTGGGCTCCAAATTGGTTTAGGGATTCCTTGCCCATGTTTCTCACTGCTTTGATGATGGTTATCTTCCTGGATCATTTACTGGCTTTTCAGACTCAGAAAAAAAGCTTTCCAGCCAGTTTTCTTTGAGTGGTAAGAGGCTGTCTTCCTTATGAAGTAGCGGGACCTCTTCCCTGCATTGTCCTAGTCTTCCCCATCCATTTCTGACCTTTTTCTGCCTTCTAGTGACCATGAACCACTCTCCCATCCTTGGCATAAGTTGGTACAGTTTGACAGAATATTTTGCATGAATCTCAAGTCCCATGAGATTACAATCCTGACCTCCTATTAATACTACCCCCAAAGTAAAAAAAAACATATCCATGAGGTGAAATCCATACCTCACGTAGACTTCGATTCAGATAAAACTACTTCATTTAATGGATTAAATATAATCTATTTTAAAAATGTTTAAAAGGAAGATTAAAAACAATTCCTAAGTTTTGCCATATTGTGCAGGACCTACCAATGCCTTGTTCATAGTAGGAAGTCATTATTTAGCTCATTGTTTGGTCAATTGCTCCAGATTTTAGTTTAGTCATCTTTAAAGGTAACTGAATCCGAAATCTAAAAACCACTCAACCTCATACTAAATACGTTTCTTCAGTGTATTAAACAGCAGCTAGTGTTAGTGGGTCTGGAGAACACCAATGACAATTCAGGATTTACCAAAGATTTCTGACTATTTGAATGAGGGGACCGTTCTGTAAACTCTCTTGACTCAAGGGCATTTCAATAATTTCAACTCTCTAATCCTTAATTAATTTAAAACCATTTTACATATGCTCTTTGCCTTCCTCGCTTAGACTGGCCCATCCAATTTGGGATGATGATATCTTCTATTCTTTTGTATTTCACAACAAAAAAAATATTTTAAAAACAAAATCTGCTTGCTGGAGTTTCAATCGTATTTTCCCCAATCAATGAATAGTATTAAGCAGAAACAAGGTACAGTGACTGGCAAATACTTTGAAAGATTTATTGTCAGTAAAATTAATACATTAAGAGAAGACCTGAAGGGACTGGCAAAGAATATCCCTAAACAACAATGAAAATAATTTATAATCAAAAGATTTCCAAAGTGTTTCTTCTTTTCCTCCTCCTTTTCCTTCTCTCTCCCCCTCCTGCTCCTATACTTTGTTCTTCTTCTTCATTTTTTGTAAACCTTGGTCGAAGACTACTTTCGTTTCAGTAGAAAGAAATGTTTTCTCTAATAACTTTTACCTTTTGAAATAATTTCTTTGAAGTTTTTAGAAAAAAATTCAGAAGTAGAAACTGATTATTCTTATGATTTGATTACTTGATTATTTGATCAAGTGTAAATTTAGCTGATGTATAAACAGTTTTTAAAGTTTCCTCCAGAGTTGAAAACTCATATAATTTTTATTGAAGAATATAATGTATTAATGAAAATGAGGTAGAGGGAAGGAAGTGGATAACTGCTGTTTAAGAAAATAAGAACTCAATAGATTCCTTTAAAACCAAAGTTTTCTTGCTTAAACAGCAGGTACCAGTGGAGAAGAATGAGGTCACTGAGATGTGGCTCCATTCCTTCAGCCATCACAGCTACCAAGCAGTGTAGCTTTAGGTGTTTTCCTTAATATGCTGGAACACTATCAAAGTTACAGGGGTATCAATAGCTTGAGGCTCATAATGTAACATTCTAGAGAAATCTTGCCCAATAGAACTTTCTGCAATAATGGAAATATTATATATCTGTGCTGTCCAATGCAATAGCCACTGGTCACTTGTGGCCACTGACCACTTGAAATGTGTCTAGTACAGATGAGGTTCAGAATTTTAAAATTTGATTTTATTTAAATTAATTTAAAACTCCATAGCCACATGTGGTTACTCATCACTGTACTTACTGGATTGTGAAATTCTAGAAAATTTTTTAGTAAAACAGTAGTTCCTAGTTTTAAGCTTTTAATTTTAGTTCTTGCCCTGCAATTCAGACATGTCCCCAGAGTTCACTAACTGCCCCACCATACTGTATTTGGAATCATAACTATATATTTTTTAATTAGGTTGGTTTATCATACCTAAGGAAAGCTTGAGTTAAACTTTGTAAATATGCTACTGGAAAATAAGTCTCCTTAAGAAAAGAAGGAGAAACTGCAGCCCAGTGGGACACAGCAGTACCCCAAAGTGGCAGTAAGTGTAAATAAAAGCTAGCAATAGCGATGCTCAACTGGACTGGGTTTGTTCAAGAGTGCATGGTAGCCATCTCTCGGGAATCCCAGAAACACTGAAGAGTACTTTACAGCTGCCTGGGATCTTTTCTGGGCAGAAGAGAAGGGCTAAATCAGTGAAATTTGGGTTATAACTAATTTTGTCTCTACTAGCTTCTGTAGTCTGGTGAATCTTTTTTTTTTTAATGTTTATTTATTTTTGAGAGGGAGAGAGAGCGAGAGCACGCACATGAGTGGGGGAGGGGCAGACAAAAAGGGGGACAGAGGATCCCAAGTGGGCTCCACCCTGACAGCAGCAAGCCTGATGTGGAGCTGAAACTCATAAACCGTGAGATCATGACCTGAGTCAAAGTCGGACACTCAACAGACTGAGCCACCTAGGTGCCCCTAGTCTGGTGAATCTTGAGAAAGCTTAGGTTGTATGTATTGAGTGCACAGATTTGATGGGCGTCTATCAGTATATTTCAGCAGTTTTACCACCTGTTTGATAAAATGTACAAATGAGAATCCAGGATAATATCCAAATAAATTTTAGAAGGTTAAAAAAGTCCTAAGAGCCAAATACATACTTTCTTTCAGTAAACGGAAGGATACCTCTAAGAAAGGTATTTTTAAAAACCCAGCAGATGCACAAAATTGTTTATATTAATGATATAAAGTTGAGTTTTTATGAATATAAAAAAGATAGTAACTATATATAGTAAAACCTTGGTTTGCAAGCAAAATTTGTCCCGGAAACATGCTTGTAATCCAAAGCATTTGTATATCAAAGCAAATTTCAAGAACCATTGGCTCAGTTGTGATCATGTGACATTCAGCATCAAGTAGTACTCGTAATGCAAGACATCACCTGTTTATCAAGTTAAAATTTATTAGAAATGTTTGCTCATCTTGCAGAACACTCACAGAAGTTACTCACAATCCAAGGTTTTACTGTAAATATGAAATCATAATAGCTGAGTTACTTTGCTTTCACCCTATCAATAACTGTCATCCAAACATTTTAATATAAAGATAAGTGGGGATACCAGGATATGTTTTTTTCCTTTTGTAAATGTAATCTTTTGTTAAAAACATTTAAAAATAGAGATAATAGATCATTTGATTCCTAAAGATCAAGAATAAAATAAAAACCACATTATAAGATAATTTTTACAAAGTAAGGTATTTAATGTTTTCAAATATTATAAACTCATTTAAATGAAAATAGTGCTATTAGTGAAAACTGTGATATCTTAAACAACTATCAATAGACTCTTTGAATAGGCCTGTATCTATAAAATAAATTGATGAATCAACAATTAATAATCCTCCAAAACAAAGCACCAGGCCCAGATGGGTTCATTGGTGAATTCTACCAAATACTGAAGGAAGAAATTATACCAATTCTCTATAATCTCTTTCAGAAAACAAAAGCACAGGGAATACTTCTTAACTCATTATAAAGCTAGAATTATCCTAAAATCAAAACTAGACAAAGACATTATAAGAAAGAAAACCAACAGACCGTTATCTCTCATGAACATTGATGCAAAAACCTTCAACAAAATATTAGCAAACTGAATCCAACAGTATTAAAAAGAATTATACATCATAACCAAGTAGGATTTATATCAGGTATGCGAAATTATTTCAACTTTTGAAAATCAATTATTGTGATCCATAATAACAGGCTAAAGAAGAAAAAAAATCACAAGATCATATCAATAGGTGCAGAAAAAACATTTACAATACCCAACAGCAATCCATTATAAAAGTGTCCACTAAACCAGGAATAGAGGGGAACTTCCTCAATTTGATAAGGAATATCTACAAAAAAACCTACATCTAACATCGTACTAACTGGTGAAAAACTAGAAGCTTTCCCACTAAGATCAGGAACAAGGCAAGGATGCCTCTTCTTACCACTCTTTTCACCATTATAGTGAAAGGCCTAGTTGATAAAACAAGAAAAGGAAATAAAAAATATACAAATTGAGAAAGAAGAAATAAAACTGTCTTTGATGATATGATTGTCTTTGTAGAAAATCCAGA
>CM053560.1:92460931-92486422 GCA_028646485.1 Cryptoprocta ferox
TTTATACTCGTTCCAAGGCTTCTAACATGATGATACTATTTCCTCGAATTACCACCATTCCAATATTGTTCTGTTGCCCACTAGTTGCCATCTCCACACATTCATCTATTACAAGATTCATAAAGGGATCGAACCCCCGCAATATTCCTTGGACATGTCTGCCACCATTTAATTTCAATGATAATTTCTTGTCCATAAAGTTTTTCAATTCGGGAGGGTGAGCTTTGCTCATGGTGTCTACTCCGCGAGCTCAAAGATGCCTCCTATTTTGTAAATTTTAAAAACTGATTCCAAAGGTTATGTAGAGAAGCAAAAGACCCAGAACAGTCAACAAAATAGTGAAGAACAAAAACACAGTGAAGGAATGACACCGCATCACTACTAAACTACAATAATCCAGACAATATGGTAATGGTAAAAGAATCAGCAAATAGCTGGGGCACCTGGGTGGTTGGTTAAGCATCCAACTCTTGATTTCAGTTCAGGTCATGATCTTACAGTCCATCAGTTCAAGCCCCATGTCAGGTTCTCTCTCTCTCTCTCTCTCTCTCTCTCTCTCTGACCCTCCCACACTCAAGCAACCCCCCTTTCTCTGTCTCAAAATAAATAAATAAACAAAAAATAGGCTAGGCAAATAGCTCAATGGAACAAGATAGAGAGCCCAGAAATAGACCCACATAAACAGTCAACTTATGTTAAACAAAAGAGCAAAGACAATACAATGGAGAAAAGACAGTCTCTTCAACAAATGATGCTGATAGGGCTAGATATTTACATGCCAAAAAAATGAATCTAGACATAGATCTTACATCCTCCATCAAAATTAACTCAAAATGGGTCAAACCTAAATATAAAAATATAAAAATATAAAACTCCTACAAGATAATATTGGAGAAAATCTAGATGATCTTGGGTTTGGCAATGACTTTTAAAATACAATACCAAAGACATTATCCATAAAAGAAATAATTGATAAGCTGGATTTCATTATAATTAAAATCTTCTTCTCTACAAAAGACACTGTCAGGAGAATAAAAAGACAAGTCACAGACTGGAAGAAAATGTTTGTAAAAGACATATGTGATGAAGGACTATTCTCCAAAATAAACAAAGGACACTTACAGCTCAACAGTAAGAAAACAAATAACCCAACTAAAACATGGACCAAAGACTTTAACAGACACCTCACCAAAGAAGATAGACAGATGGCATATAAACATATGAAAAGGCATGCCACATCATATGTTGTCAGGGAAATGCAACTTAAAATAATAATGAGATATCATTACACACACATTAGAATGGCCAAAATGCAGAACACTGACGACACCAAATGCTGGTAAGGATGTGGAGCAACGGGAACTCTTATTCACTGATAGTAGGATTGCAAAATAGTACAGCTACTTTGGAACATAGTTGGGCAGTTTCTTAAAAAACTAACCTTACTATTAACCATAGGATTCAGCAATTGTACTACTTGTATCTACCCAAAGGAGCTGAGAACTTAAGTCTGAATAAAAACCTGCACACAGATATTTATAGCAGCTTTGTTCACAATTGCTAAAATGTGGAAGCAACCAAGATATCCTTTAGTAGGTGAATGGATAAATATACTAAGGTACATTTAGACAATGGACTTGCATGGTGGCTGGGGAGGATCAGTGCCCCTAAGTCCTACATTGTTCATGAGTCAACTGTGCTTTCTATTGTGTTCTTTTCACGTATTTCCTATTGCTTAACTGTTAACCTGGATTCTTAAATTTATGATTCAGTTTGTACACATATAAAACAAAAAATATGTTATGCATTGTGGTACTTTGTATTGTACAGTGTACTGTCATGTACTCTCACAATATTATAAGGAAGATAATAATAGCTGAACATATATGAAATTTTCCATCTTTAAGACAACGCTGCCAAATTTCATATTTTATAAACAAGAAATTAAGACTCAGAGAAGCATAAGAGGAATTAATATAGCTAATTCATCATAGTGTACATTTTCACTCTACCCAGAGACGAGGAAGGTGGGTATTCTAGTTGTATTCTAGATAACCCTAAATGCAGATTTGTGGTGATTAAGATTGAGGTAAGGTGTAGTTTAGGTTACAAACTCCAGCTTCTAACAATAACCTTTTCGTTCTAGGTTCCAAAGGGAAAACCTCAATTTTATCGGTAACATATATATTATCAAAAAATTATCTGATTAAAGAAGCAGAAAATCCCATGGCAAATAATTGACCTGCTCAGCCCCAAAGTGAAATGAACATCATAAAAGAGATGAAGAATTAGACACACACAAGTTAAAGGAGATGTATCCATCTTGAGCTATGTCATTACTAAAATGACCTGGATGCCTTAGGTAGAGATCCAGTCAAGACAGTTTTAGAACTAGTGTTAATTTTGTTAAATGTGAAATTGCACAGTAGTTTTATATACCTAAAATGTCCTTAATCCATTATAGTTGAACTATGAAGTGTATATGATAAAATTATATGACATATGGGATTTACTTTTTTAAAATCCAGGGGGGGAAAAGGAGGGGAAAATATGGATGACATGACTGGCAACATGTTGCTAACTATTAAAACTAGGAGCTTACTGGGGGCACTCAAGGGGTTCATTGTATTATTCTTTCTACTTTTGTATGTGTCTGAAATTTTCCATAATAAAAAGCTTAAATATAATTGAAAAAATATAGGTATTTTATAATCTTTTAGATAGTTTTAACAGTTATTGAAGAAAAAGAACATAATGAAACTCATAAACAGTGTTAAAGGAGATAGAAACACACAGTATGTGTGTTTGTATGTGTTATTTGATCAATAAAATTAATCAGAAAAAACAAAGTCATTAAAAATGTCAGGTCACAGGTCAGAAGAATAGAAAAATATTTGAAAGATACACTGGTTGTCTAATAACATGTTTAAATAATAATCCCCCAACTTAGCTTTCACTCAACAATGGCAATAAGAAAGGATTTGACCTGGACTCTGTCAGAATGTAAAAGTTACTCATTGGATTGCAGTCAGCTCATGTGGAAACTTTCCTTTATACAACCTTTTTTTTTTTCTTTCTGAAGTTATTTTTACTAGAATAACCTGCCCCAAGAAGCTTTATCCTGTAGATTCCTCCCACTGCATGGTGGGATGAAAGTCCTTGGCTAGTGAAATAGTAGAAAAGTGCTTTAGAATATATATTAGAGCTGAGTTTGGGTCTAAATATGACATTTACTAAATTTATGATCTTGAGTAAATCATTGTAACTTTCCTGAACTTGTTCCCTTATTTCTAATATGGAGACAGTCACCATATCAGAGAGTTTTTTGAAATGTGATATACAATATGATATTAACTGATTTAAGCTCTCACAGATATAGGAATTAGAATTTTAAAAACAATATATCAGGATTTTCTCCAAGTTAAAAAAAATCATAGTTAACATTTCAAGTTCAAGTGACAGTGAGCATCCAATATTACATTCCATTAGGAGGCCATGACAATCACCTCTTCCTTCTTGTTCTCTATCCAAACACATTTTTAATAGGTCTATTGTCTTCCTCAGGGTGATAATCATGTGTGTTATATTTAAATGGATTGCCAAGAATGTAAAAGGTTAGGAAATATGTTAAGAAAACCACATATTCCATTACAAAGAATGTTTAATTTAGTCTTTCTGGGAGTATCTTCACTTCTAGAATATACACAATGTATATTCAGACAACAGGTATGAAAATCAGGTACCTCACTTACTGTAACTTAATTAAATTAATAACAGTACCTTAAGGATTTAGTAAGTAAATATTGCTTTTAAGGCATGGTTTTACCCTGAACTAACTCAGGTTCAGAAACCAAAGAAATCACTTTCATTCATAGTTTATCACTAACCATAGTTTATCACTATAGAACATAACTGGGCAATAATTGGAAGTTCTTCTGTGGGGAAACAAACTAGTCTCTGAGAAAAGACCTCTAGATACTGACAGAAGTCTCCCAATGATGAAGCCTACCAGGTTAAAACCTCTACACAATTACAGAGTGTCCTGATCACTTGGTCGTGACTCACTCTCATATGAACAGACAGCCAAGGTTCACCTTTCATTGAAGGAAAATGTTCAATAACAAAGAGAAATGAAAAACAGTAACAGCAAAAGGAATGAGACACTGTAGCACTCATTAACAAAACTTACAAAAAAGAATCTGAAGTAAAATATTCTCAAAGAAATAAAAGATTGTATTTATAGAACAAGAATAAGAAAAGGGAAGCATCAGAAACAAAGACAGAACTTTAGAAATTAAAATAACCAAAAATTTAAAATTAAGAAGAAAGGGAAACTTGGAGGATCTCTTTCAGAAAGTAAGTAAGGAGGCAAAGAAACAGAAAACAGAAGAGAAAGGTAAATTACAAGAGCAATCCAAGAGATGCAAACTTTGGCTCATAGGAATTCTAGGAAAAGAAAACACAGAGAAAAAGGCAGAAAGGAAATCTTCAAAGATATTACCTGATTTTTGACACAGGCACATGTGTTATCTTGATAAAAATTACACAGGCAATCACATACCTCAGGACTTAGGTGCTTACCTGCCTAACTTAGGTCTATGGACAATATTACATATTATACTGTATTGTAGTCTAATTGTTTTTTTTTTTAATATATTGTGCTGTCTTCTCATCTAAATTGTAAATTCTTCAAAGCCAGGAATAATATTTGCCACTTATGGCAGGCACATATTCTATTTCCGATAAATACTTGCTAAACTCATGTGCTCTGAAGAAGACTTTAGTTTCCATTAAGCTCTGTGACTATTTAAGAGGGTTCAGTCTTTCAGTCTTAGTACAAAAGGTAAAGGTCATTCTTAGCTAAAACAGTTACTTGAAACCCCAGGAACAACTCCGAGAATCTAGATCTTACATCTTACATCGTTTGGGATGAAATCATTTTACTAAACAATGATAAATTTACAGTTGGTCAAACGGCCTTTGTTTAAATACCCTTACAAGTTTTGGCCCATTCAATCTTCTTTTCAGACAACTTGATCTGAGCCTCCATCCAGACACATAGTTCTACGGTACCAGTTCATGGAATATGTAGGCTATGAATCAGACTCTACTGTGGAAACTAATCCTTGAGTCACGATCATAATATTCCACTGGCATCCACCCCAGGGACAAAGTATTCATTTAAGGGTGCCACTCTTTCATGCAAAGGATAAAGCATCAAGTAGTTCCCACTCATCATTACACTCATCCTTTAAATATCCTAGTTTGGTTATCTATTTGGACAAGGCTGTCTGGTCACCCTCATTTATCAAGATTCTACAGTCATCTCTATCCTTCCAAAGGGTCCCTTAGCTTTAATTTAATAAATATTTATTGAGCATCTGTTTTGAGTAATGCATTGTTCTAGGTACTGGGGATATAGTAGTGAATAAGCCAAAAAGTCCCTGATTTAGGGAATTACAATTCAGTAAAGTAGAGCCCAGAAAAGATTACCCATTTGCTTAATCCTTTTTGTAGAATTCTTCTCTGATCAATTCTAGAAAATTTACATTTTTCTATCTGTTTGCTTGCCCATCTATTTCTATCTCTCTATCTTTAACTATTTTCTTGCTATGCTTCCTTTTCCCCATTTCTTACCTGAAATGTTTAATATCTTATTGGGCTCCCTGAAATTAGGCTAAGCCATGAGCAGCTACAAAGTCTACAAAAACTCAGCTACCGATAAGTTTTCTTAAACTGCTCCAAAGAAAGGACAGTTCTTAAGATTTTCATGTACTGATTTATACTTGAGAAGTAATATATAGTTTTAAGCATTACAAATTTATATATGAAGGATTTCTAAATTTTCTCCTTATAGAGCTATCAAAAGAACAGTTCATAAGTAAGCACTGATCATATACAGTGTTTCAATTCATTACATTAGGCCAGTGTAAGATTAAAAAGTTCTTAGTGGGGCACCTGGGTGGCTCAGTCGGTTAAGCATCTGACTCTTAATTTCAGGTCAGGTCATTATCTCACAGTTTGTGAGATCAAGCCCAGTATCCGGCTCTGCACTGACAGCGCGATGCTTGCTTAGGATTTTCTCTCTCTCTCTCTCTCTCTCTCAAAAATAAATAAATAAACATTAAAACAATTCTTAGTAGTACCTTAATTGACACTGTACAGAAAAGTATATTGAAAAGATTAAAAATGTTTACAAAGAGAAGATATTGCTTGAAAAAGCCAAAATATTTAAGAAACATATAACATTTAAATTGAGTATTTTTCAAATCTCATGCCAAGAGGGAAAAATTAATGTATGCAACAATTTTAAGAACACCATAGACCAGAATTACAGCCATTATAAATTTAAGAGACTTCCTTAAGTAGAATTGCAAACATTATAGACTAATAGCTTTAAAATTCTTAAATGAAACTAAAATGTAATCCTGGAAAATTTAATAGTTTAGAATTCTGTGAGAGTCATATTAAAGGTCTTTTATGAGATAGGTAGACAACCTTGCTCTTAAATGTTTCTTGGTCCAAACAATCTCTTCTGTATTACATGGTCTCAATCAATAATAAGTCTAATGCCTAAGTAGATTTAAAATTCTTTGCAAATTATTTTGGCCCACAGTATACTTCTAGCTCTGCTTTATGTAAAAGTGGGAGAAGGATTCATTGGATACTTCAACTATAAACTGTATTACTGTTCTCATAAGAGAATAGTCTTCTCAAAGTGTCTGAGAAATGAGCAGTATTGATAGAACTTAGGAGCCTGTTAGAAATATGGTACTCTCAGGCAGCCCAGACCTACAGAACCACAATCTGCATTTTTATAATATCTTCAGGAGATGTACATGCACATGAAAATTGAGAATTACTGGTCCAACTGACAACTTAAGGCATTTTCCAATTGCAATCTGCAAAGCATTAGAAGGTAGCTTGCCAACAAAAGTGTGAGATAGAAAGGTAAAAAAGGAAAGTAGTCTTGAATAATATTATTTTAGCTATAACACAAAATGTTACACACTCAGCTTTTGAAAGGGGGACAAAAGATTTTAAAAATCTGTTAAGAATGTTTCTTTACTTAACAAACAACTGGATTTAAAGATATTGTCCAATGTACCACCAATATCCTTGACGTAAATTGGTTTTTGCTTGGTAATATTTTTCTATTGTGGCAAGTTACAAAATGTTTCACAGTTTTATGGTTTTGTAATACACCTGCATCAAGAGAAAGCCTGATGTTCCCCCCATCTGCCACCCCAATAGATATCCTAGAGCCTAACTAGAAACATCATGGATTTACTTGGTCAAAATGTTCTTTGTTGAACTACAAGCTGCATAAGCCAGCTACCTGCTTACCCTTTCACATGCTCAGATCTGCTCTAGTTCTAAGAAGTTTTATTAAATCTTGGTGTAGGTAAAATTGCTTTTCAACAACTGTTTTCATGTCGAAAGTCTTCCCTAAAATATCTCACTGAACTGGGACAGATTTGTTCACCTCTTGTTTTGAAATGCTTTCTTATATTGCTAAGTGTTGGTCTTCATCTATCTATAGTCTTCCGGTGTTACACATGGCAAACAAAGAATACTGAACCATACACTTGAGCAATACTTCAGGTATTTCCTGGATATGCTGACAAGATCATTGGTTCCCTTTCTTAGCACTCATTCACTCCTGCTAACCACCCTGCTGACCTCAACACAGAGGCTGGCGACATGCAGGAACTCTGCCCAGCCCCTTCTGCCTGGTCCTGGTCCTGGCTTCTCCCGGTCTCTCCAGTTCACTGTGACCAAATGCAAAGGGAAAGTGAGTCTAGAAGAGTGAGTCCTCACAATGCCTAGGACATGGTGGGCTCCACATCCTGGAAGAAGCCTGTGACAGAAAGACAGAGATGCCTATTCTCCAAGTAGTTTGTAGCAACAGGCCTTCAACCCTGACTTGCTTACTATGTAGAATTTCTGTCTTTGTTTTGTCTCCTTTTTGGTGGTAGAGAGAGTGATGTGAGAGTTAAGAATAACGTTGTTCAAAATGAGCTGTGACTATTCATAGGCAGCATCAAGTTTTCTCTTCTAACGTGTTCGTTCATCTCAGATTACTGAATCTCCATTTCTGGTTTCACTGTTCATATTCACTTATTCTGTGGTTCAAAGGTAAAAGAACAGAGAGTTATAAGCCCTTTCCCCCGCTAGAGAACAGGCTGCAATATCCTCATGGACAGAGAATTTGTCCCGTGCATTAAATCCACCCAATACCATGTCTTCTGTATACCAGCCATTAAATATATATTGTGCCTACACTAACTTATGCCAGTTTTATGACATGAGCAAGGCTTTCTGCTTCCTTACCTATTTCATTATTTCTTCAGCCAGGCTTTCATACTATCCTTCTGAACCCACTCTTGCTAAAGTCACCAAGGACCTCCTAACTGCCACATTCAGTGGATGCAGAGGCTCTGTGGTGCTATATGCTGCCCTCCTTGAATTTTCCCTTCCCTTGACTTCTGGACTTCCCTGTTCTCCTGGCGTCTCTGTCCCTCCAGTGGCTCTTTTCTTGGTCTCCTAAATATTCCTTCTTCCACTGTCTTCCCAAAGTTGATGGTCTCCAGAATTCTGATTTACTACCCCCTCCCAACTCACGTTTATGCTTTTTAGTTCATCTTTACCTAAGGCCTTACCTATACTTGTACCTCCCAAGCCACATTTCCATCTCTCTCTTCTTTCCTGGGCCCTGATCCTGTATCTCCAATAGCTACACTTGACAGCAGCACTACCGGGCCACCCTCTTAATACATGAACCTAATAACGCATGATTTCTTCTTGGCTCTCCCAATCTGCCCTTCTCCTGGATTCTCTGTCTTAGTTCATGACATCACCATTCACCCAGTCAACCAAATTAAGAAACTTTGGTTCATTTATAATCTGCGGTGTCATAAGAATTTATTACCTAAAAACATAAAAATGAGCACATTATGCACTCTCAGATAAAGATTACCATTGCCCAACTATTGTTGGTTAGCAAGAGACACCCTGTTTTCTCTTCAGCATGAGGTACTACACCCAATGAAAGTCCAACCCGCTTCTAGTGTATTATCTCCTCCTCCATCCCTGGACTCCCTGTGCTTGACTCACACTGAACTATTTATGGTGTGACCCTTTTGTGCCTCTAGCCCTGCATGTGCAGCTGCTTCTGCGTAGAGCAATGATTCTCAACAGAGGTCAATTTTGCCCCTAGAAGACACTTGGCAATATCCGAAGACATTTTTTGATTATTACAACTAGAGGAAAAGGGTGCTACTGGCATCTAGTGGGTGGAGGCTAGAGACGCTGCTGAACACCCTAAAGCACAAGGCAGCACCCCCACAACAAAAAGTATCCAGCCCAAAATGTCAACAGTGCTGAGACTGACCATCCTTGCTCCAAAATATCCTTGCTTTCTCTGCCTGGTGAACTCCAACTCACCTACCAAGACTCAGCTCAATCATCACTACCTCTGTGAAGCCTTCTCTACCAACCAGGTCATCTCCAGACAAGTATTCTTGCACCTTTTTTACCTTCTCATACACACCTCTGTTTTAGCACATTACATATTAGACTTAATTTCTGCTTGTTTGTTTACCAGTGTGTCTCTATTACCAGAATGGGAGTTCCCTCAAGTAGAGACTATATTTTATTATCTTTTATTCCCAGGCCTTGCGTGAGTGCCTGGCAAACAGTAAGCACTTAAATGTGTGCTAGATGAATGGATTAAAGAAATCACATCTATGGAGAAGTAGAAAGTGTTTCTGAAGCAAACAATTCAGCTCCCTGAACAACTCTGAAGTTAATATTACAGTTTCTCAGTTCTAAGAGCTATACATTTACAAGCCTACATTTCTTACCAATTTTCTAGAACTAGTCATTCACAATGTTGCATCATGGTTTTAGAGTCAATGTTTATAAACCATATTGGATTTTATAGGAAAGATTAAGAGTTGTTCACAATAAATTTAACCAAATGTTTCTAAATATTCTGCTGGAGTTAATAAGGGCTGAGAAAATAATTGAACTCTAAAATAAATATATATTTAAAACACTTCCTTTAGGAAGAACAACTAAATAAATTGCTGAAATGTCTTGAGATTAGTGTTAAAGACTTCTGAAATAATTAAGACATACTTTTTTTTTAAGTTCTACTATACTAGGCTTGAACAGTTTACCTCCCTAGGATGAAGCAATAGAAAATAAAGAAAAAAGTTTATAACAAGAGAATAAAATGTAAAGCCAAAGTTTTGGGTAAAAACATGCAAATATGTGAAGAGTGGAGGACATGCACAAACTTGGGCAAAATGCTAAGGTATTTTAAATAATAGGGTAACAAAATCTCTGAGCATCCTAACAACATAACATGGGAGATTTAGAAAACAATAGATAGGAAAAAAATAAAATAATAATTGAATAATCATTATATAGAGTTTAGAAATCTGAAGAGTAATTTTTCTAACTAGATAAAAACTACTTCTTGACTGAGCTGACAAAATATTACACACTATGTTAAAGTATCAAATATCTACTTTCAGATCAAAAGTCATTATTTCAGAAAGTATATATAATAAATATATGCCAGTTATTGTTATGTTCTTTGATAGAAAATGAATAAAATAAACATTATCATGGAGACTACGAAGTCCCATTTTCATTCTATTGTAAACACAGAACAGAGTCCTGTTGCAGATACAGGAAAAAGTTCTCACTAGATTTTAAAAATTAGCCATTAATGAGCTGTTATTATAGACAGCTAGAAACTGGATACTATGCTGCTAGAGACTGGTAGCTAAACACATAAGAAAAGAATTCACAGACTCTCAGTGCTTTAGAAACCAGGGTCCCTGACTAAAGCAGTGATTTAATTTCACGGCTGCTTGGTACAGATAGCTGACATTACTAAATGCTACTCTAATATCAACTTGTTAAATGTGAATCCAGACTCAGCATATCAGAATACTAACCCAGACTAACTGGAGTCATGGGAAATATTTTCGGAGCTGTTTATTTATAAATGAGTTACAATATACCACTATAATTAGATTAATATATAATTATTGATAAACACAGGATTATTTCTAAAATCCTATTATTGTTGCCACTGCTAAGTTTAGAAAAAATAACACTAGTATTTTCCTCTTAAAACAACCCCTTACCAATCAATTAGATCAATTTAGATCTAGAATTTATTGGATTTAATGGTCACTAGATTGCTTACCAATACTTTTATAAAGAGTTGTTTCATAAACATTAAATGAAGGAACACTCTAGAGCTCTCCACAAAACTGCACACTCCTGAACTATTTATAATTTAATAATCCAACAAAAAATAGAATCTGCACAAAGCTTGCCTGTCACAAAAAAATATTTAAGTTACCTTACCTAAATTAAACCAATAAAAGTGTATATTTTTAGCTCTGCAAAAGGCATTTAGTCACACTTTATTAAAAAACATTAAAAATACCTTTTTTCAAAAGCATCATTAATAACAAACTATAATATTACCATGAAAATCAACTATTTTAAGGCTATTTCTATAAATATATTTATTCATAAATATTTTGAAGTTAATTATTCTTTTCAGATTAATTATTTCATTAAATGTAAAATAAGTTTACAAGGTACATGTAATTCAATTAGCAAATTATTAGTATGTTTATAGTGTCATTTCATTGATTTCTTTTGGGGGCAAAACAGTTTCATGGATTATAATCTTCTAAAAGCTGCTTTTTTTAAAGTTTTATAAATGAAATAATCCTAAAACATAGGTCAGAATTTGAAATCTGATCTTTATTCATCTTCAATAAAGTAGTTGCTTATATTAACATCTGGGCATTGGGTAACAATAATTATATTTATGAGATTTCAAAAGAGAGAAAACTATCAGCTACTTGATATGTTATTTACCTAAGACTATTTGTCCAAAAGTTTAAAAAAAATTTTAATATAGATATTGAGTGTTATATAAACACAGATAAACAGATAAGGGTTTCCTCGCCCCTAAACTATTCTGTACTGTCATCTAGAATTGGTTTAGCCAGAAAAATTTTTTAATTTCCTGGAACCTGGCAAGACCTTCCAAATACAGAAATTTTAAAAATCTACTTAAGTTCAAATACTTTGGAAAATCTATTTAAGTTCAAATACTTTGGAAAGACTCAATTATACAAAGAACTGTTTTGGTTAAGATTCATTAGAGTTAAATTACTAATATAATAAACAAAATTATCAAAATAACAAATTAATAAAGTAACTAGAAAAGTATGGGAAATGCCTAGCAATTGAAACCAAATTCAAAAAGTATAAAATTTGGCATTCAATATTATTGAAAGACTGAGTTACATTTTAGAAGGCAGTCTTAACTGGTAGCTAAAGGAAAATCGGGTGGAAACAAAATTCCTGTGGTTAAGGCTATATACAAATGCAAATGCCATTTATTTTTCTTCTGCTTTAAATATGCAGCATAATAGTTTTTATCAATGTTGTAATAAATACATATATTTTAGAGAAACATTTTCTCTGCGTTCATTTGCAACAATATCTTCACATTTTCATGTAGGCTTTTTATTGTTTAATATTTTAAATTAGCATTGTATATTTTACTTAGTTTCACAATGATTAAGGAGGGGAGAATACTAAATGAACATTTTTGAAAGTGGGAATAAAATTATGGAGTTAGATATTAAAATGCCATGTTACTGGAGGAAAAAATATACCAAGGTAAAAATGTTATGAAATAAATTATTATTTAAAGCTTGTTTTTATGCAACAGAAATGTGTCATGGCCTAAATCACTTTGGGAATTTTTTTTTAATGCATATTTTCAACACTGGTAAAATAACAAATAGAGTGATAAACTATTGGGGGTTCTTCAGATTTACAAATACAAAGATTAGGACTATAAAACACTTGCTAGCTAAGGACCAGGGAAGTACATAAAACTGCTAAGTTATAATAAATTTTAACCAAATCGTCCATAAAGCTTTTCTAGTATAAATTAACATTTACCAAGACCAAAGGAAACTTACCTTACAAGAATGCTTTAAAGAATTAGATAGTTCATTTGTGAAATCTCTGTTATTGTCTCCTGATAAATTATCAACTTTATCTTCATTTCCAGATGCAAACTTTATGAGTAATTGCGATGGTCCCCCCTTAGAACAATTGTGCTTAAGGCTGGATAAACAGGAAACATTTGGGTAAGTTCCTCCCAATGAAATACTTCTTTGTAAAACAGCATGATTTTTGTTGATCTGTAAATTTGGTCTTTCCAACTGTCCATTGATATTTATTTGGTAATCCGAGTTTTGGGAGGACGGTAAACGTGCAGATGTCCTATGCACAAGCTTACTGCACTCTGAATCAGAATTAAGCTTAATTTCTGACATCTCTGGTTTACAATCACCATTTGCTGTTTCACAATCTAACATAGTTGCTTTTTGTTGGGTGAAATGCACTGAAACGCAAGAATATCCTTCAGATGACTTTTCACAGATAGTCTGATTTGGACTGTTATTTGCAATAACAATTTTCTTTTGTAATGAGCCCTTCCTGTGAAGTGGCCGTATGTCTCTTACTTCTCCGGGAGTACAGATTGTTTTTGATAACCGAAGTCCATTGACAGCTGTTGAAAGAAATCCCTTAGCACTAGGACCATCTTCACTGTGGGCAATTTCACTAGGAGAAATTACAAACTGGTGTGAGGTTTGATAGGGTCCTTTGCTCGGAAGAATATCTGTACTTGTTGGAGAAGTCGGTGGGGTATTTGAAGGACTCCGAGGAAAAATGACTAAGGATGAACAACGTTTTAGTGGAATTTTTGGGTTCCTGCTCACTGGCAATTTCATAATTTCTAGTCCGTGCTCCAAGTCATCCTGGACAAAGGGAACGGTATTTGGACTTCTTGAAAAAATTTCACAGGGAGTAGTATTCCTGTTTGGCACACTTCTGTTGGAGGTGCTGTAGGAAGATAAATTTCCACCAAGAAAAGTATCATCAGTTGGTGGAAAAGTATAACCACTGCTGTCACTGATGGTACTGTTTGTATAGGAACCACCACTTGTGATACTTGTGCATGATCCATAATCACTACCGTTGCTGCTGTAAGACCCATTCTCGCTAGTGGAAAAGTTACTAAGGCTACTGCTGCGAAGGGCAGAACTGCCTACAAAGTTACCATCATTCACAGCATTCAGTTCATTATCAGCCACAGCATTGTTGTAAATGCTGTCCTTCAAGACACACATAAATGAAGCATCATCACCATCAGCTAAGACATTGCTAGACTGAAGACATCCACTGTACCTTGCTGGCTGTAGTGAAATCTGCAGACAGCTGCTCTTTTTATTAACGTTTTCAGGTGAAGGAACAGATGATCTTTGCTGAGACTTAACATTTTCCTGTATTAACGGAGCAAGTGCAGTCTGTCTAGGAGTCAGCTTCATTTGAACAACGTTAGACGTTGAAATCCGTGTTGGTCTTTTGAAGCACATGCGAACATTGCTATCCAGATCATCTCCGGAGGTCTCTGACAAAGGATAAGTATTGCTTCTTCTGGCTGCAAAGTGCAATCGTAAGCTTTGTGCCATTTGTTCTCATTTCCAAACATGTTAAGGACTGAAAGTCATAACAAAGATCTCTGTCGGGAGACAGGCTAGAAGCAGCTGCACTGCATCGAAGGAAAAAATCATTTGTGATGCCTAAAAGAGCTCTTAAGCAGTAGTCTTTATCCTAAGTAAAACCTTAGATACCAGATACCATAGAAAGAAAAAGACGACCCATTCCTGAGACTGACGTTTCCAAATATTTTGAATCGCGTGTAGTCAAACTGCCTTCACTTACAAAGCACTTGATTTCCAGCGACCTTTAAGCTGAGCTCAGCTGCAGCACACTGCCTCAAACACTGCCAACCTTGTTTCAATTATACCTTCTCCAATTTGCATGAATGAGTAACACAAGAACAACAATCTTCTAGCATTTCAAGTTGAAACAGTATTTTTTCACTCCAGCTCTACTAAATGAACATTTAACTATGTGAATCACAGTGCCTATGCTTTCTCCAGCAGAGTTTGACCACTAATATTTTTACCCATAAGGATAGAATTACAGGAAGTTGGTAGGAATGAAACCCCATGTAATTGAGTATCAAATCAAGGATTGAATTTCCAAATAGTAGCCAGAGTAGGGAATCTCGTCATATCAGTTGATATGGAAAGGCATATATTCTGTTAAATTTTTTTAATGAGTAAATTCAAACAGTTGTATAAATTTGAAAATACCAAAATCTTGGGGGTGAATTTAAACTCTAACATTAAATCAAATAGATAAATATTATAGCTTCCAAAACCCTACTTATAAAAAGTGAAAGCTTAAGGATAGCAATACAAAATTAGCCTAGTAATACTATTGAAAAATTGAGCATAGGTCTGAGAAAGAAAGGTTTAAGAGAAGCTGTCACCAAGCATTTTCTCCTGTAATTTTAAGGCCTTTTCCAGCCAAGTAGTACAGTCTTTAAATGATGCCATTTATATTTTTACTATTAAAACTCTGCCAAGAAATAGCCTAAGCAAACATTCCATTAAAAATATATGCAGATTAGACAGAAAAACTATACCCCAATATAGTTTGAGCACACAAGATATTTTATTCCACTGTCTCTGCAATTCATTCACTTAAGGGAGTGTTGCGGTAAGTAAAGAAGTCTAAAAAGGATTTAACACATCAAATAAACATATCTCAATGCCAATTCTGTTCTGAAAACTCTAAGAGCTCTTTGCTGGCCTCTACTGGTGTGTTGAAACAATCCATGTAGCTGTTTGATATCTAGAGAGAAATACAAACCATACTGCATATTTCTTTGTATAAACAAAGTCCATACTTGTTTACATTTTTGAGTACTAGCGTTGCCCTTGAGGTGGAATTACTTACTACTGCTGATAAAGCTCCCACAGAACAGAACAGTAGACCGTTTGTCCTCCAAGAGCTTGTGATTTTGTATATATATTTTTTTCTGCTTTGTATTTATTTAACCTTTACCTTATGTTCAGTTTACTGGGTAATAAAAGTTTAATATTTTAATTTCTCCCCCAAATGTCATAGACCAAGTTTGGTATTCTATTTGAAAGAAACAAAGTTATTTTTAAATAATACTCCAGGGTATATTTAAACCCCTTACCTGAATTTTATAGCTGGAACTCCAGTAATAAATATATACTGGCTCATTCATAGGAAAGTAAAAAGTAAAAGAGTTCGGTTGTTTACACCACATGGTACTACACCCAAGTTGTATTTTTCTAAGTAAGATTTTTTTCCTGAGTAAAAACAAATATGTAAAACATATACTTGCACTTTGTATAAAAAAGAAAACGCCTTAAGATAGATCTGTTCTCAATCACAGTCTTCTAAACAGTATTTTTAATCAATTAAGATATGATGAAATAGAAATATGGAATTTATGAAAGTGTACTTCTGACTAGAACGATACAGCACTGTGTTTTAGAGTGTGTACAATAATTGCAAATGTAGCATTAAAATTATGTTATTTTGGTTTTATATAATCTACCTCCTTTATGATTTTACAGACTTCAGTAAATGTTCTCTGATAATCCTCTTTCTTTATAGAAGGAAGAGTCATTTTTTCACTTGGCCTTCAAATGACCTCAGTTTTTCTTCTTGAATTAAGTTAGGGGTCTCATAGCTCAAAGAATGAACACTTCTAATAGGCTAATTAATAGGATCTAACTGCTCATACCTGTGGCCTAAAACTTCTAGTTAATAGGCAAAACTCCTCTGATTGTTGATATAAAATAATGAACCTCAGGTATTTGGCTAGATAAATGTTTTCTCTTTGGTAAGCTTCACTAGAAGCATCAGTTTCGTGTCCCCTAACTAGGTATCAAGCTTCCAGAGCATGAGGACTGTAACTACACATTTCTTCTGACTTTTCTGGGCTCATGCTGGGCACCAAGAAAGCACTAAGTAACACCAAAGAGGAGATTAAATGGATGGATGGATAATCACCACACTTACTCTGAGTGCCTAATGCTTCCTTTTGGGATTTTTTTTTAAAGTTGATCCAGGGGCTTCTGGATGGTTCAGTCAGTTAAGCATCTGATTCTTGATTTCGGCTCAAGTCATGATCTCACCATCGTGAGTTCGAGCCCTGCATTGGGCTTTGCACTCATAGCGTGAAGCCTGCTTTGGATCCTCTGTCTCCTTCTCGCTGCCTCTCCCGCGCCCCCCCTCCCCCAAATAAATAAATGTTAAAAAAATAGTTGATCCAGCTATTACTTCCAAAGAAATATTGAAAAGCACCACAGCTGGACAAGAAGGAATGATGACTGAAAATTTTCAAAAAGGGGGCTTCAGACAAGGAAAAGTAAGGCAAGAGAATGATATGCACTTTCCAGCCTGCCAATCTGAGTTTAAACTGTATAGAGGCTGAAGTTTGCATTGCTGGCTCTGGGCTGGGATTGCACAGGATCTGTAGCACCATTACAGCAGATCAGTGGAGAGCCTGGGGTAAAATGTAGCCCCTTAGCCAAAGAGACTCCAAAAGAGGAGCATCAATTCCAAAAGAGGAGGTGGAGAGTGCTCACAGCCTCATCAGGGAGGAATCTATGCAAGTCCTGTAGAATTTACCCCACATTCTGAGATATTTGGTTATTGATTATCTACACAGAAAATAATGTGATTAAATGTCAGGGATAGACTCTGGATAACACTAATCATTGATTAGAACTTTGAAAGCCAAAGACCACTGTGATGATTAATTATATGTGTCAACTTGGCTGGGCTCCTTTGCCCAATTATTTGGTCAAACAGCAGGCTAGATGTTGCTATGAAGGTATGTTTCAAATGTGATTAACATTTAATTCATGGGGCACCTGGGTGGCTCAGTGGGTTAAGCATCTGACTTTAGCTCAGTTCATGATCTCACGGTTTGTGAGTTCGAGCCTGGCGTCAGGCTCTGTGCTGACAGCTCAGAGCCTGAAGCCTGCTTCAGATTTTGTGTCTCCCTCTCTCTCTGCCCCTCCCCCACTCGCACTCTGTCTCTCTCTCTCAAAAATAAATAAATGTTAAAAAATTTTAAAACACATTTAATTCAGTAAATTTTGACTAAAGCAGATTTCTTCCATAATGTGGTGGCCTCATGCTTAGCAGTTAAAGGCCTTAAAGAGCAAAGACAGGTTTCCTGAAGAAGAAGCAACTGGACTTCAAGATTACAACATAGAAACCCTCCCTAAGTTTCCAGCTTACTCGCCTGCCCTACAGGTTTCAGATTCAAGACTGTGACATCAACTCTTATCTGAATATTCAACCTGTTAGCTCTGCTACAGATTCCAGACTTGCCAGAATCCACATGACCCAATCACAATCACATGATCCAGTTCCTTGAAATAAATCTGAAGCAGGCTTCAGACTCTGACGTGTCAGCACAGAGCCTGACGCAAGGCTCGATTGAACTCACGAACCATGAGATCATAACCTGAGCCAAAGTCAGACTCTCAACTGACTGAGCCACCCAGGTGCCCAAGCCTACTCTTTTTCAAAACAAATATCACTTATATGACAAATATTTTCCACAGGACTAGAAGTTATTTCTGCTTAAGATTTTATCTGTGCTCTTTGCTGTACATTTCCAAAGAGTATTTGCTAAGAAAAGGATATGTTCTTAATTTCATTGTGAATGCTATATAACAAACATAAATGACATTTACAGTGGCACAGGACATTTACTGCTATAAAATGAAGCCTGTTACTCTACCAATGGCTGTAGTTTCTATGACATCTTAGGTGATAGGTATACTTCAATTATCTGCGAGGACTAACAACAAATCAGAGGATTAGAATGACACACACCACCCTGTTCTAATTATTTCCTGCTCCCTTTGCCTAGTAAAGTCAGCTTCTTGATAAAAGCTATATTTCTAATGCAGAGCAGAGTATCCAACACAGTTGATACCTTAAATGGCATACCTTAGTTAACATATCACAGAGGAATGTACTGAGTGATACTACTTTAATAAATTAAAAAATATGCAAAAGGAAACTATACTCTGGGATACATATATATGATAAACAATTTTTTAAGGGGAAGAAATAATAAGCACAATATTCAGGACAGTGCCTACTATGTGTGGGGGAATAAAAGGAGATGTGATTGGGGAGTGGAAGTAGTGGTTGTAGAGTTTGGTAATGTTCTAGTCATAAGTGCATAGATATTTGTCTTATTATTTAAAAACAGAATTATATTATATATACTTTTCTATATGTTTATTTTATGATTTAAGAAACACAAATACTAAATTCCACCTGATCTCATCTAGAAGGAAAACAAATCTATAGAGACAGAGGAGAAAAAATTTTCTATTTTATAGAAAAAGCAAAAATACAAACAAAACAAAAAGTTCTGCATATGACTGTATCTGATAAGCAAATCTTCAACATCTGTCGTGTCAATCAGCCTTAAAGAGTTAGATTACAGTTAGTGATAAGTCTCCTTTGCCAATAAAAACACCCTTTTGTTTATTATGCTAATTAATATATTTTATTTTCAGTATCTTCCATTAGTAGTACAGTTATCATTTCTTGAGGGGAAAAACATATTATGTAGTCCAACACTAAAAACAAATTTTAAAAATCCAGTTTCTTGGTTAGCTAAGAAGTGAATGTTTCTTTTTTGGTGCTTCTTTTTAATAACTGATATGCCTTGAATACATAACACTGCTCTTATACTTTTATGTTCAAATTTTACAGATTTAAAATATACATATAAGATGCTAAGAAGATTTAGGGGTGCCTGGGTAGCTCAGTCAGTTAAGCATCTGACTTTAGCTCAGGACACGATCTCACAGTTTGTAAGTTTGAGCCCCACATCAGGCTCTCTGCTGTCAGTGTGGAGCCTGCTTCAGATCCTGTCTCCCTCTCTTTGCCCCTCCCCTGCGTGTTCTGTCTTAAAAATAAATGTACATTAAAAAAATTAGTATTCCTAAGAGGCAAAATTAGGAAAAGGATAGGACTTCAAGATAGTCTTTAGGAAATGAAGAATCAGAACAATCATTTCATAAACAGAAAATCAGGTTTAACTTTGCCTTTTTTTTTTCTTTTCCTTTGTATGAGTTGGCAGTCCTTCAAGTCCTTCAAGGGCTTTATCAGTATAAAGAGGACAATCTTCCTCTGCAGAAGAGTGGAGAGAGGAGAGTGGATGGGACGTGTAAGTAGATACAAGTAACGTTAGAAATCCACTGCAAGGAGGAGGCACAGATGCAGCTGCTTGGGAAGTTTCCCTGAGTCTGTGCATACCCATCAGGTCACACAGGATGAGCATGAGGGAAGGCAAGACCAAGTGGCCAGCTTTCCTGCCATCCCAACACCTGGCACAACAGGTCTTGAGTAAGACCGCAATCTGTTGAGAATTGGCAATCAACAGAGGTGCCTGGGAGGAGAATGGAAGGGTCGAAAGTAGCACCAGGAAGAAGGGGGAAAAATGTATCCACCTCTCTATTTTGCCCAGAGCCTCCATAACAGCCCCAAGTCGTCTCTCACATCACAGATTCCCAGCGCACTTCCTCTTCTCTACTGAGATATACCTTGGCTTTGCATTTCACACTAGTACAACATAACTTACCAATCGATTTTCATCAAATACTTCAAATAGGAGCCGGTGCTGCTGAGGATGGACCTAAGTAAGAAAAACACAACCTTTCTTTAAAAACAAGTGAACATCAATCAACACACGGACTCTGAGACTTTATAAATGCTTGAAAATGTTGCCATTTCCTAATTCCTGCTATTTAGGTGTATGAGACACTTAATACAAAAGCAGACCAATCCTGTCACCCATATTCTAATAGCTTTACTGTAACAATGAAGTGGATTTGGGTGCTTATTTTTACATTTTTTCTAAAATAGAATATAAGAAGTAAAATGTCAAAAAATTATTTAAATGTTTGCAAGAACTTAAAAATACAGGTTATAGGGGTGCCTAGGTGGCCCAGTCAGTTGAGCAACCGACTCTTGGTTTAGGCTCAGGTCATGATCTCACTGTTCTTGAATTCGAGCCCCACAACAGGCTCTGTCCTAACAGTGCAGATCCTGTTTAGGATTCTCTCTCTCCCTCTTTCTCTGCCCCTCCCCTGTGTGTGTGTGTGCGCGCGCTCTCTCTCTTTCTCTCTCAAAATTAATAAATAAACTTAAAAATATATATGTGTTATGTTTTAACTTCTTATTATATTTACTGACTTCTCATTTATCAAGGTAAAACTACCCAAAGTGGATACTGAATTTTTGGAAACCAGTTTTCTGAATCCTTTTTAGTACTGACTTTATAGAACCATTTGTTGCTTCTACTACATAGACACAAGCAGTCAAACTACTTGTGAGTTTTCACTTATAGTATAAGTAAAAATTAATGTGCAGTATTTTATTTTTCAAAGCTGATGCTTTCATGTTTGCTGAAATATTCAGACATCAAGTTCATATCTACTAAATATCAAATATGAAGAAAATCTTTAATAATTTTTATGCCAGAGGTTAAGATGACATAGAAAAAATTCTTAAATTTAAATTTATTTTTCCCAATGATGAATATATTACATTAAACACTGTGATATTAAACACTGAGAACATAATCTTAATTTTACCTGCAGCAATGTGCCCAAGATTACCACACTGTACAACTCTTGGGGGACAGAGGCATTATTTCTTTTTACATTGAAGTATAGGATACATTCAGTAAAGTATAAAATTTACTAACCTTAAATACACAGCCTGATGACTTTTTTTTCTAAGAAAAATCACGAGGTAGAATTTTTATTTTAATCTAGGCAGACTGATTTCGAACTACATGCTCTTAGTCACTAAGTTATACAGACTCTCAGAGTAAAAAAAAAATTGAGGTAAATGATACAAAAGGAAAACAAGTAATTGTATTAACATTAAAAAAAGTATTTCAAAGGAGAAAGCATTAGATAGGACTACAGGTTCAATCTATATAATTTAGTGATTACAATGAATATGCAACTGCAATAAATATATATAAAAATGCCATTAACAGGCACCTGGGTAGCTGAGTCAGTTGAGTATCCATCTCTTGATTTTGGCTCACATCATGATCCCAGGGTCATGGGGTCAAGCCCTGAGTCGGGCTCCAAGCTGAGCATGGAAACTACTTGGGATTCTCTCTCTCTGCCCCTCCCCTACTCTCTGTCTCTCTCTCTCTCTCTCTCAAAATAAATAATTGAATAAATTTCAAATACCATTAAAATATACAAAATACATACTAGTGAAAAGAAGGAATTATTAAAAGTAAATGTGGTCTTTATTTTTGAAATTTTCATATTGGCCTGATTTAGAGTCAGATATGTTAAGTACTCCAATGGCAAGTTAACAAAAGTTGCATTTTTGATGTTAGGCAGCAAAGTTTGATACATATTTATTAGATCAATTTTATTTAGTTGATTTACTTGGATTCTCTTCATTCTTACCAAATTTTTTTCAATTATGTTTCTATTTTTCTTAGTACTTTTCTTAATATTTGGCCCATTGAAATTTAAAAAAAAATTTTTAATTCCAGTATAATTAACATACAGTGTTATATTAGTTTCAGGTGTAAAATACAGTGATTCAACAATTCTATACATTACTCATTGCTCATCACAATAAGGGTAATTTAAATCTCTTTCACCTATTTCACCCATCCTCTCACCCACCTTCCCTCTGGTAACCATAAATTTGTCCTCTACATTTAAGAGTCTGTTTTTCTTTTTTCAACTAACATCTTCTTTATTTTTTAATTTTTCTAAAATTTTTATTTAAATTTTAGTTAAAATACACTGCAATATTGGTTTCAGGAGTAGAATTCAGTGATTCATCACTTACATATCACACCCAGTGCTCATCACAAATGCCCTCCTTAGTACCTATCACCCATCTAGCCCATCTCCCACCCACCTCTGTCCATCAACCCTCAGTTTGCTCTCTATCTTTAAGAGTCTTAAGAGTCTGCTTTTCTGTTTTATTATTTTTCTTTGTTCATTTGTTTTGTTTCTTAAATTCCACCTATGAGTGAAATCATATGGTATTTGTCTTTCTCTGACTCATTTATTTCACTTCACATTATACTGTCTAGCTCCCTCCATGTTGTTGCAAATGGCAAGGTTTCATTATTTTTTGTGGTTGAGTAATATTCCATTACACACACACACACACACACACACACACACACACACACCACAGACACACACACCACATCTTCTTTATCCATTCCTCTATTGATGGATACTTGGGTTGCTTCAATATTTTGGCTACTGTAAATATGCTGCAGTAATCACAGGGGTGCATATATCTTTTAGAACTAATGTTTTCATATTCTTTGGGTAAACACCCAGTAGTGAAATTACTGGGTCATGTGGTAATTCTATTTCTACTTTGAGGAAACTCCATACTGTTTTCCAGAGAGGCTGCACCAGTTTGCATTCCCACCAACAGTGCACAAGGGTTCCTTTTGCTCCACATCCTCATCAACACTTGTTGTTTCTTGTGTTGTTGATTTTAGCCATTCTGATAGGTGTGAGATGATATCTCATTGTAGTTTTGATTTGCATTTTCCTGATAATCAGTGATGTTGAGCATCTTTTCATGTGTCTGTTGGCCACAGCCTGATGACTTTTTGATTTACAGATACTGTGTCATCATCACCTAGATCAAAATATCGAATGCTCCATTGTACTTTATGTATTGTTTTCTCTATAAACACCCAGGGACAAAGAGGCCGATCTACTGGCAATCATTTGATGGGGTTTCTGGGAGAGCTCTTTAAATAGGGCTGACTCAGCTGGGAGAGATGTCCCTTTTGCCCTTTGCATTTCTCTTCCTGTCTTGGTTAGGACAGCTGGCTCTCTTATAATCACACTGTGACCATGGAGGAACTATGGAGATAGGAGCCCCAATCAAGGGTGAGACACCATGGGAATAGAAAAGTAGTGTAAGACAATAATCTTTTCTAAGAAGATGTAGAGGAATTTGGGGAGAAGATGAAACTTGAGCTGAAATTTCAATGTTGGGAAGAATTTGAATAAGAAAATACAGAGAACATTCACAGCAAGGAGATCACATTGAGAAAGACATGGGGGCAGAATGAGCATGCTCTAAGGAAATCAAACTAATTAAGAACATTTTTGTATTAGAAAATGGCAGGGGTGCCTGGATGGCTCAGGTGGTTAAGCATACAACTCTTGGTTTCAGCTCTGATCATGATCTCACGGTTCATGGGGTTGAGCCCCACGTCAGGCTCTATGCTGGTAGTCTGGAGCCTGCTTGAGATTCTCTCTCTCTCCCTCTCTCATTCTGCCCCTCCCCTGTTCATGTTGCCTCTCTCTCTCTCTCTCTCTCTTAAAATTAATAAATAAACTTAAAAAAAAAGAAAGTGGCAAAAATTTTTGATTAATTAGGCTAGATCCAGGCTGAGGGCACTAAAATACAAAAAAGGAGTTAGGACTTGATTGGTAGGAAAGAAAACAAGGTTTTTAAAGGAAAAATTACATTACGTAGGTCATACATAAATATTATTATGTTAGTGATACACAAAATAAGTTGGGCTGAAGAGAAACCCTGTGGGGACTGTTGCTCCAGTGACTCAAGCATGAAGTGTATATGAGAGCTTTGCCTGAGACAGTCCCAGTGAGAATAGAAAGGGAGAAAGGCCATGAAAAACATTTTGAGGGAAAAAATCAAAAGTCTTAGTGTCTATCAAAGTACCTGGTGGATACTGTAGATGTCTGAGGAATATTGCTAAGAAAATAGGTATCAGGTCTGATCTAATCAGGCTTCTGCTGTCCTGGTTTAGCATTTAATTAATAGCTACCTAACAGGATTCTCTATCTCAACGATCTTATCTTTTTAATTTCTCTTTCCTATATAACTGGAATAACTTACTTAAAAGACTGTTTAGGCTATCTTTAATGCCCTACTCAAAAGGTGTTCCCAATGGCCTAAAGAATGAAATCCAAATGACTGAGCATGGAGTGATCCCTCATGATCTGAGTCCAGTTGCCTTTCCAGACACTTCTCCTACAACTGTCACCTGCTGAAAGACATAGATATAGCAGTAAACAGAGCAGAAGAAGCTGAAAACTCAAAACAATGCAGAATGTTGAAGCAAGAGGGCAATTGCCCCAATGAGACCATGTTCGAATAGCACTTTACCCTCCGGATGGTATACACACAGACACACATACTTATCACAGAGTTTCTCTTTGTGCCTGATTTCAGTTAGAAGTTTTGCAAAAATGCAACCACCAGTTTTAATATATAAAACTTAAATGGTAACTAAAAATGTAACATGTAATTGTTGAATGTTTATGTCTTTTATGTACAGAAGCAATAGGTGATTTTTGTATTGTATCACTGTTAAGTATGATTAGATGTGTCACAGATGTATACACAGGAAAACTGTCCCTGAAGGAAAAAGAAATGATTTGG
>CM053560.1:92486922-92555905 GCA_028646485.1 Cryptoprocta ferox
CTTTCTTTCTTTCTTCCTTTCTTTTTTCTTTTCTTTCCTTCACTCTCTCTCTCCCCCTCCTCTGCTCTCTCCCCAAATAAATAAATATGCTTTAAAAATGACTGCTGAATTCAAATATAAGCAACCTAAGGTACATTTGCAAAAATCTCTCAAAATGTAGAACAAAAAGCTAAGTTAAGGAAAGTATGAGAGAAAATAAAAAAGAGGATTATTTGAATCTTTTTTCAATGAAAGAATTCAGTGAAAGAATTCAATTCTAATGCCCTAAAGTAGAAATTGAGAAAACTATGTGGGCCAAGTCCAGCCAGCCACCTGCTTCTTTTGTTTTTTAAATAGCTCATGAGATAAGAACTTTTAAAATATTTTAAATGGTTACCTTTTAAATGGATATATAAGTAGCTTCATAATACTCCCAATTTTTGCTTCTAGGCCCATAAACCTAAAATATTTACTATCTGTCTCTCTTTTAAAAAAAGTTTGCTGATCCCTTTCTTAAGACATTCACTGTATGTTATCTATTAATTTCTCTCCTATATAACTAGCATGGTAATGGATAAGACCATCCTTGAAAGGTATGAGAAAACACTCAAACCATTTTCTGTGTTCTGTGGTTCACATGAAGAATTCTAGTTGAGAGAGTATCAGTCTAGGTGACTCTACATCCAACCAGTTGGAATCCCCAAAATAATAATAAAGACAGAGGAAAATTATTAAAGAAATTATTTATACAAAAATTTTCAGAGCTGAAGGGAAACAGTAGTCTTTAAATTGAAATGCTTACCAAAGGCCCAGCCCAATAATGGATTTTTAAAACTGTACACACAAGGTATATCATTGTGAAATTTTAAAACATTAGGATAAAGATAATTGTCAAATGTTTCAGAGAAAAAGAACCACCCCCAAAGGAACTAAAATCAGACTTTTCAACAGCAACACGCCGCTCAACAGTGTTATCATTAAGCCATGCCCTCAAGTTTCTCAGGGAAAATTATTTTCAACCTAGAATCCCGTAAGGGGCCAAACTATGAGCTAAACATAAGTTAGCTATTTACTCATCTGTTATACCTTAAAGTCACTTTGGGACATGGATATGCAGGCTATTCAACAATATGGGAATAATGGCCAGAATAACAAACAACAACAGTTAAAAAGTCGTTTCTCCTGGGAAGCAGGAATAGGGGGAGGGACGTTGGGGCTCTAAAGTCTATCACTTTCCACTATAAGCCCCTTTATACTAACTCAATTATTTATTTTTTTTTACATTTATTTATTTTTGAGAGACAGAGACAGAGCATGACTGGAGGAGGGGCAGAGAGAGAAGGAGACACAGAATCCGAAGCAGGCTCTAGGCTCTAAGCAAACTCAGCAAAGAGTCTAACACAGGGCTCATCGAATCCATGAACTATGAGACAATGACCTGAGTCAAAGTTGGTCACTCACCCAACTGAGCCACCCAGGCGCCCCCATACTATCTCATTTTAAAGCTATGTGTGAATTCTTTGATGAGATCATCTTTTTAATTTATTAAAATAGGAGTAAAGCTATGGTCACAAAAAATAGTTTATAGGGTCATATTTCAGGAAAGGTAAAAGCAGGAGAAACAAAAATTAAAAAGCTGGTGACAGTTTTTTTGAAAAACAAAAATAAGCATGTAGGTCAATAAATACATAAAGCAGTAGAGAAAAAAATTTGCCAGAAGAGTAACCAAATTTTTTCAAAGAACAACAAAGTATTGATAAATGTCAATTTACTCTAAAGGGTTCATAAAGAATCTGAAGTAATGTTCTTAGAAATTCTACAAGTAGATGCACAAAAAGGCAATGCATGTATATTTTTAAAAAGTAGCTTTATTAAGATATATTTCACACACCATACAATTGACCCACTGAAAATGTACAATTTAATGGTTTTTAGTATTTTCATAGTGTGCAACTACTGTCATGATTTTAGAACATTTTCATCACCTCAGAAAAAAACCTCATGCCCTTTACCTGTCACCCCTAACTTCCCCTCCACTGCCCAAGTCTCAGGCAACCTCCAATCTACTTTCTGTCTCTATATATTTGCCTATTCTAGACAGTTCATATAAATGGAATCATATAATATATGATCTTTTGTAATTGGTTTCTTGCTGCTTTTTCGAGGTTCACCCATTTTGTAGCATGTTATCAGTACTTCATTTCTTTTTACAGCTGAAAAATAACGCATGCATATACCCCATTTTGTGTATCCATTCATCTGTTGATGGACATTTAGATTGTTTCCACTTTTTGACTATAATGATTAATGATGTTATGAACATTGATGTGCAAATTTTTGTGTGGACTTATAAGTACATTTTAAAATAAAACTGTGTAGGGGTGCCTGGGTGGTTCAGTGGGTTGGTCAAGCACCCGATTCTTGATTTCAGCTCAGGTCATGATCTCAAGGTTTGTGGGTTTGAGCCCCACATCAGGCTCTGCATTGGCAGTGCGGAGCCTGCTTGGGATTCTCTCTTTGCCCCTCCCCCACTGGCTCTGGCTCTCTAAATAAATAAATAAATAAACAAACTAAGAAAATGTTTTAAATAAACCTGTTAAATGAATTAGATCGATATTTTTACAAGCATACAGCATTATATAAATAGAAAGTATCTTGGCATTTTTATTTACATGTTTTATGTCTTTCTACTTTCTCTAGCAATTTTCATCAACAAATATAAAAATAAATTATACAGAGTCATGGGAGGGAATCTAAACAGTAAAAAAGATACACAGTGAACAATAAATCACTCTCATCTTTGTCCCACTCGAAAAAACGCTGCACTTTCTTAGGTCTTTCAAGAAGTATTTTATGCAAATACCAGCATATGAGAAAGCATTTTTTTTTTGTTTCTGTTTTAACACAAATAGGTGTATAACGCACACAATGTTCTGTGCCTTGGCTCCTTCATTTAGCATATTTTGAAACTAATGCCTTACTAATATATATACATCTGTTTCTTTTTAAATAGCTGATGAGGGTTTCATTGTATGGGTGTACCATCATTTACTTAGTGCTTTATTAATGGGTTGTCCTCCATTTCTTCCTAGCTAAGAGGATTCTGATTTTATTAAAATAATGGATGACAATGTGTGTCAGGGATAGATGGCGACTCCTGATCCCCAGGGCCTGAATCCTGATTCTTCTAAGCCTTGTGGTAATTCCATTCTCCTTACCGAAGACTGGGTTAGAAATACATATATGACACAATTTTAGCCCATGAGATGAGAATCAAAGTCTCTTGGGGAGAACTTTTGGAAAGGGTGCTTCACTTTTTAAGAGACACGTGTTGGAAAACTCTCTCCGTTTTCTACCTACGGACGTGATCATGTGAGGCTATGATGTTTTGAACTGCTGCAAGCATCTTATAGCCTGGACAGAAAGCCAAGAGAATCTCAGAGAGGCTGGGTCACACATGACTGTTCAGATGCTGCACTCACCCCCATTTCTCTATGTATGATCCTTATTATTAGAGATAATAAATGTGCATTTTGTTTAAGCCAATATTAGTTGTTACTTCAAGTCTGTTACTTGAACCCCAAAGCATCCTAAAAGGTACACCTCCTCAAGGAGAAGGAGACTTCCCTAATATCTCCCTAACATTATCCCCTAAATTCCCTAATATCTCCTGGATATTCACTCCCTAGTTTCTAGTGTTTTCCCTTTCATAATGCTCAGTACACTGGCAATTATTTTGAGAAGCATTTTCACAGAAGTCTACAGTAGATAGTGAACTTTGTTGAGGGTAGGGACTGTGGTCATCTCATTAGTAAGCATCGGCAAAGTGCCTGGAAACAAATATAGAAAACTATCACACCAATTTTTTATGTGTATTTAGAGGTGAAGAGCATAAATATATGTATAAAAATACACAGGAAACAATACAGAAAGATTGCACAGTGGTGGTTTTATGGTGATTAAATTACAGCTGATTGTTATTTCTCTTAAAATATATATATAATATATATATAATACAGAGCACCTGGGTGGCTCAGTCGGTTAAGCAAGTGACTTCAGCTCAGGGTTCATGGGTTCGAGACCCGCATCCGGCTCTGCACTGACAGTGTGGAGCCTGTTTCAGATTCTCTCTCTCTCCCTCTCTCTCTGCTCCTACCCCATTTGCTCACACACTCTCTCTCAAAATATATAAATTTTAATATATATAATGCATATTATATATAAATTATATATAATGATAAAGGAAATAGTTACAATTGTTTCATTTGTCAGAATTTCCAGAACCATGGTCTCTACTAGGCAGATAGATAAAAGGAAAATTTTACTACTTTCAAAAGGCAACTATGACAAACAAGTAATATGCTCAGAAAAGGGGCTCCTCAGATTCAAACAAACACAGAATTTACCCACGGGTGGCAGAGCATGCACAATAGAAAGAACCTGTATTCCCACATTTTGAGCTCTGTATTTTCCTACAGAACATATGTATGAACATATACACATTACGTAAATACACTTGGCCCTTGAACAATATGGGAGTTAGGGGTGCAGTTGAAAATCTGCACATAACTTTTGACTCTCTCAAAACTCAATTACTAATAGCTTATTGTTGACCAGAAGGCTTATGGATAACATAAACATAAATCAAGATAATAAATGTGCTTATTGTTTATTGTATACCTTGTATATATTATATACTGTTTTCTTATAATAAAGCAAGCTGAAGGAAAGAAAATGTTATTAAGAAATAGGTAAGGAAGGGAAATACATTTATAGCACTGTACTGTATTTTTTAAATCTGCATATAAGTGGACCCACACAGTTCAAACTCATGTTGTTCAAGGGTCAACTGTATAATATGATGAGTATGACTACTACAAGGATAAAAAACAAGCACCGTGGGAATATGAGGAAGGGAGTGAGTTGCCTTTTCATATGCTCATGCACTATGCTCCTACACAGAGCACACAATGTGTACACTGCACCTTATTTGCCTGATGTCTTTCCCTCCTATAACTTGCCTCCCTTAGTCTCATCTGAGCAACTATAAGTGTTGGTTTCACTATAATTTACTATTAAGCACTAACTTCAATTTAGAGTCTTTCCTATTTGTTAATCTACTAATAACAGTTCTCCATAAAAACTTTCTTTGAACCTCATATTTTCTCAAAGATGTAAAGGCTCTCTTCAATGTCTGACCACAATTTCCATTTGGTTAAGTGCCCAATAACCAAGTTTTGACTGTATATATATTATCTCAATAAATATTTTATGTGAATACATTCAATTGAAACTATGTTGTGCTATGTATAATGATATAAATGACAAAAGGAAAATAGAGGATCACACATAATAATGTCCTTTGTACAGAAAATACTAAATCACCATCTATTGTCAGTTCTATTATAGCTGTGATGAATCAGCATTCATCTACACAGATTTCTCTAGCTGTTCTTGCAATATATTTGCAAAATTATGTTGGAAATAAATGTGCAGCCTATGGTCCCAGAGTAAAGTAATGCTGGCCAGGACATTTGGCAATAGTAAAATTCTGGTAAAAGAAACAGTTAGTAAAAGGCAGTAAGGTCCTAAGCCTGCTCTATCATTTACAAATAATAGTCTTATTTCTTCTTTTTGTGGTAACATCTCTAATTCAAAAGTAGTACCGACTTTCAATTATTCTTTCTAATGTTGGCTTTGATAGATTTTTGGCTTTTTGTCCATTTTGTCCATTTTAGCTAAGTTAAAATTATTGCCATAAAGTTTTTCATATTACATTATTATTATTATTGTCTATAGGATGCTCCTTTCATTCTTGATAATGGTCATTTGAACTTTTTCTCTTATTTGAGCTAGGTGTAGTATATCAATTTTATTAATCTTTTCAAAGAAGCATGTTTGGTTTCATTTATTTTCTTGACTTTTTATCCATTTTCTAGTTCATTGATTCCCATTCTTATTTCCTTCCCTATTCTTTGTTTTCTAAGATAGAAACTTAGATCACTGATTTTGTCTTTTTTCTTTTGTATATAAGTACTTAAATGTGTAAATTCGTCTCTAAGCACTGAATGTGCTCATCTCATATTTTGATGTTTTGCTTTACTAATCAGTTAAAATGTTTTATAATTTTCCTTCCTTATGATTTCCTTGTTGATCCATGGCTTATTTAAAATATGTTGCTTAATTTCCAAATATTTGTGGATTGCCTAGGTATGCTTGTATTACTGAATTCTATTTTCAGAGAACATGTTGAATCTTAAGTCTCTTAAATGTATTCAGACTCATTTTATGGCTCACTATATAGTCTATCATGGTGAATGTCCCATAGGCATATAAAAAAATGTATATTCTTCAGGTATTAGATGTAGTCTTCCACACATGCTAAATGGGTTGACTGATAGTGTTGTTCAAATCTTTTATATACTTAATGATATTTTTGTCTAGTTTTATCACTATTGAGACAGGAGTGATTAAATATGAATTTATTTCCCTATGTCAATTTTTGCTTTATAATTTTGAAGCTCTTTTATCAGACATGTTTTCTTGATGAATAAGCCCTTTTATGATCATGAAATGTCCCTCTTTATCTCTACTAATACCTTTCATCCTGAGGTCTACTTACCCTAATGTTAATACAGCTATACTAGGATTTTGTTTGGGTTTTTTTTTTTTTTTTTGGCTTAGTGTTTGAATGGTGTATCTTTTTCTTTACTTTTACTTTTAATTTGTGTCTTTATACTCAGAGCGCGTCTCTATTAAGACATTAATAGAGTATTAAGAGCCAATGGTTGAATCTTTTTCGTTTTTCCACTTGAGATGGTTGGCTTTATGACCATCATCTTTCTATTTCTATTTTGCCTTCATACCTTTTCTTCCCTTTGCTCTTTTTAAAAAATTATTAATCGAGTATTTCTCAGTATTTCATTTATTTGATTTTTACCTATAAGTTTACATTCTAATTTATTAGTGGCTGCTATGAGGATGACAATATGAACCCTTAAGCATCATAATTGTAATGGTCAGAAATAAGCACATGGATCTCATTCAAGAGAACCTGCATATCTGATTGACAGCTCCCAGATGACCATGCACCTTTGAATCTACCCATTGTATTCTCTCTGCCTACTCCCAAAGACTGGGCACAGCAGGGATCTAGAGTTTGGCCATTCGTGCTGAGCACAGGATTTCTCTAACAGACAACCTTTCCTGGGAAACTCTCCAGCAGCTTGGATGAGACTTTCTCAGAACTGTGCTGCAACGTGGGGCTCTTCTTACCAATCCTTTTTCCCCTCCTTGCACAAGTGTTAGGGCTGCATCATGATGAGAAGGCTCTTCCCATCTACATGTCCTCCCTCTTTAAGCTACACATGCTCCCCACCCCCCCGCAACAAAATCCCTTGTGTATCTATTCTCATCTGAGTGTCTGTTTCTTAGAGGGCCTAAACCAACACAGATAGTATGGGTTGGTGGGGTTTTAGGACCAGCTCACACTTACCTAGTGGCAAGGAGCTCCCCATCCTGAGAAGAATGTGGGACACGCAAAGTCACTGGCATACGGTAGTGGCTCAATGCCTAAAGACTTCTCCAGTGGTGTCCTGGGGAAATGCCCTGGCTAAAATTCAGGTTAAACTGAGTCCACTAGTTCTGTGATCTACCCAGTAGTCATTTCCTTTGTTTTCAAATGTAAAATTGGGACTGACATACTGGACATACTGGAACTTGGATCCCCTCATCATCACTACCACCAGAGTGAATCCATGGGGTTGTGGGATAAGAGCTACCAAAGTGAGAAGGCCAAGTGGAAGCCTCTGAAACTGTCCTCCTTCTAGTCAAAGTAATAAATCTAAAACAACATTGATTAGATATGACAACAAAAGCACAAGCAACAAAAGAAAAAATAAACTGAATATCCTCAAAATAAAAGGCTTTTGTGCTTTAAAGAATACCATCAATAAAATCAAAACACACAACCCACAGAATGGGAGAAAAATTTTGCAAATCGTGTATTTGGCAAGGGACTTGTATCTAAAAATACAAAGAACTTGACAACTGAATAACAAAAAGACAAATAATCCAATTATAAGATGGGCAAAGAATCTAAATAAACATTTCTCCAAAAAAGATATATAATGGCCAATAAGCTCATGAAAAGATGCTCAACATCATTAGCCATCACAGAAATGCAAATGAAAACCATGAGACACCATTTTATATTCATGAGAGGGGCTATAATAAAAAGACAGATAATAACAAGTGTTGTTGGAGCACCTGAGTGGATGAGTTGGTTAAGAGTCTGACTCTTGATTTTGGCTCAAGATTTCAGAGTCACGAGATCAAGCCCTGCGTCACGCTCTCTGCTGGGCGTGGAGCCTGCTTGAGATTCTCTCTCTCTCTTCTCTCTCTCTCTCTCTCTTTCTCGTTCTCGCTCCCTCTGCCCCTCCCCCATGTACACACCACACACACACTCTCTCTCTCTCTAAAAAAAGATAGATGATAACAAGTGTTATCAAGGATGTAGAGAAATCAAAATTCACACTCAAAACTCATACACTATTGGTGGGAATGTAAAGTGATACAGCCACTTGGGAAAACAGTTTGGCAATTCCTCATATGATCCAGCAATCCTACCCCTACGTATATACTTCTAAATGAAAATATATGTCCACACATTATTCTTAACAGTTAAAAAGTAGAAACAATCCAGATGTCCATCAACTGATGCATAGATAAATAAAATGTGGTTATCCATTCAGTGGAATATTATTTGGCAATTTAAAAAATGTACTAATACATGCTATAACATGGCTGAATCTTGGAAACCACATGTTGTATGAAACCATTTACATTAAATGGCCCACATAGGCAAATCTAAGACAGAGAAAGTAGGTTGGTGGTTGCCTGCAAAGAAGGGCAGGTGTTGGGGAAAAATGGGGAGTGACAGCTAGTGGGTATGGAATTTCTTTTCAGGCTAATGAAAATGTTCTAAAAATTGATTTTGTTGATGGTTGCACAACTCTGTGAATATACTAAAAACCACTGAATGGTACACTTTGAGGGGGTGAATTATATGTTATGCAAATTATATCTTAATAAAAGCTGTTTACAAAACAAACAAAAATCTTGCAACCTGCTGGGAATGTCAAAGATTAGTACCACTACTAAGGACCTAAATGATACATGGCTGGTTCCTATAATAGGTTCATTTAATTCTCCAGTCTGGTCCCTGCAGAATCCAGACAAACTTTGGAGAATGACTATACATGCAAACTCCATGAAGTAATAGCCCCAGTCACCTTCCAGTTCCTGAACACAAGAAGTCCAGAGTGCCCTAGCTACAGCAGTAAACTAGGGTTTGATGGGACTCACTATGTCCCCTGGATTGAGTGTGCTTTCTTTGGGAACTTGGACCTCTAACTTAGTAAAGTCCAGAGTTCTCTAGAACTCTGTAGAAGCACATAGTCCTCTAGTGGGTCTTTGGAAATGATGGTAAGTGGGGCCATTCCTACTTCTACCCCTTTGTTCCTGGATCCATGTATACTTCCCGTTGCAAACAGAGCTTCATGCTGAAGTCTCTGCTTTAGTGAATAAACTGGCACCCCATCTTTGCAGACTATTGCCTCCATATTGGCACTTCAGTTGTGCCATCAGTAGGACATTCCAGTGTGCTATGAGGTTGCTTGCTTCTGGATGACATAGCCAGTGATGTAACCAATGGATTCCACGGTCATGAGTTCATTCCTGCACCTCTTTCTCTAGAAATTGGGTCCCCTGAAAGAATGAAATGTTATGTAGATTTCTATCCCTATACAACATGCAATCATTAAGCTCCCAGACAGTTGTGCTGGCTGAGGTTGTGCAGACTGGAAAGGCAAACCCACACACAGAAGTAATTTGACAACAAATTACTGGCCCTTTTAAAATGAAAGGGGCCCAATTTAGTAAACTTACCACAAAATGACTATAGTCATGAAGGTTAATGGTTTGCAGTTTTATTTTCTTATAAAATATTAATTTGGTTTTGGGATCAGGGTAATTCTGGCCTCATAAATGAACTGGGACATGCTCTCTCCTCTATTTTTGGTAAGACATTGTATAGAAATATAATTATTTATTCCTTAAATGTGTGATAGAATTCAGCAGTGAAACCACTTGGGCCTGAGTTTTTTTTTCTTGGAAGGTTTTAAACTTCAAATGCAATTTCTTTATGAGTTGTAGAATTTTTCAGATAATTTATTTCTTCTTAAAGTTTTGGTAGTATGTATCTTTAAATGAATTGGTCCATTCGTGTAAGTTATTGAGTTTATGGGCACAGAATTCATAGTATCCCTTACTATCCATTTAATGTCTGTAAGTTCTGTGCCATCTTGATGAATTTGCTCTGTTTTTTATTTGCTATTGTCTTTTGGGCTGTATCTATTACTTTTTAGTGGTTGCTCTACGGGTTGCAATATACATACTTAACTTTTAATGGACCACTTAAAGTTAATATTAAGCCTCTTGATGTAATATGTAGAGGCCCTATGACACAAAGGTTGCTTTATCTTCACTCTTTTATATTTTGGTTTTAATATGTATTATTACCTAAAATAAAAATCCCTCTAGTGTTATAATTTTTCCTTTCAATGGTCATAAATATTTTGAAGAACTCAAGAGGGGGGAATAGTATAATAATCAACAATTACTCTTTCTATTGCTTTTTCTTCATTTCTGAAGTTAAATTTACCTCTGTATCATTTACCTTCAACTTAAATAATTTCCTTTAGCATTTTCTTTACAGTATGTTTATTGGCAGTAAATTCTCTTTCCTCAACTTAGAATACCTTTATTACACTATCATTCCTGAAGGATACTTTTTGTTAGATACAGAATTCTGAGTTGACTGTTCTTTCTTCCTTTGTACTTTAATTATGATGTTTCATCATAGTTTCTGAAAAGAAACCTTTAGCTATGTAAATCATTATTCCTCTATACATAATGTAACATTTTCCCTGACTTCAAATTTTCTTCATTATCTTTGGTTCCAGCAATTTGATTATTACGTGTCTGAATATGGTTTTCTTTGCATATACTCTGTTTTGGTTTTGCTGAACTTCTTTAAACTATAAATGTATTTCTTTCCCCAAATTTGGAAATATTGGCCATTATTTCTTCAAATATTTTTTCTACCAATGCCTATCTTTTTCTTCAGAGCATTCAATGACCCAAACATTAGGCTCTTTTAATATTGTTTATAGGTCCCTCGGACTCTACTAATTTTTTTAATCTTTATTTTCTGTTCTTCAGATTAGATCATTTCCATTGCTTATCTTCAAGTTCACTAATTCTTTTCACTGTTATCTTCATTCTGATATTGAGCTTATTCAATGATTTTTCAAATTTCAGATTTTATATTCTTAAGTTCTAATATTTCTATTTCATTCAAAAGAGTTTTGAATGAAAATATCTATCTTCCCTTTCATTTCAAGAGTGTTTACCTTTATATAATGGAATATACTTATAATGATTATAATAGCTGCTCTAATATAAAATAGCTATTTTACTGGTAATTCCAATGTCTGCATAATCTTGGTATTGGCATTTGTTGATTGTCTTTTCTTTTGAGAATTGGTCATATTGTTGTGGTTCGTTGTATGTAAAATACTTTAGATGGTTTTTTCCAGCATTTATTCAGTGTTTATTGACTTGAATTATTGTTTGTGTTCAAACTTAAATAGCCATTTGGTAGTGCAAAACAGGCTAATCTATTTTTTATGGTACCTTCATTTCTTTTTTTAAAAATTTATTTTATAATTTACATCCAAGTTAGTTAGCATATAGTGCAACAATGATTTCAAGAGTAGATAGTTTAATGCTCCTTACCCATTTAGTCCATCACCCCCTCCCAGAACGTCTAGAACAACCCTCTGTTTGTAGTATATGTTTATGAGTCTCTTATGTTTTGCCCTCCTCCCTGTTTTTATATTATTTTTCCTTCCCTTCCTTTATGTTCATCTGATTTGTATCATAAATTCCTCGTATGAGTGAAGACATATGATTTGTCTTTCTCTCACAAATTTCCCTTAGCATAATACCCTCTAGTTCCATCCACGTAGTTGCAAATGGCAAGATTTCACTCATTTTGATTGCCGAGTAATACTCCATTATATATATTATATATATATATATACCACTTGTTCTTTATCCATTCATCCATCAATGGACATTTGGGCTCGTTTCAAACTTTGGCTATTGTTGATAGTGCTGCTATAACCATTGGGGTGCATGTGCCCCTTCGAAACAACACACCTCTATCCCTTGGATAAATACCTAGTAATGTAATTGCTGGGTTGTAGGGTAGTTCTATTTTTAACTTTTTGAGGAACCTCCATACTGTTCTCCAGAGTGGCTGCACCAGTTTGCATTCCCACCAGCAATGCAAAAGAGATCCTCTTTGTCCACATCCTCGCCAACATCTGTTGTTGCCTAACTTGTTAATGTTAGCCATTTTGACAGGTTTGAGATGGTATCTCATTGTGGTTTTGATTTGTATTTCCTTGATGATGAGCGATGTTGAGCATCTCTTCATGTGTCTATTAGCCATCTGGATGTCTTCTTTGGAGAAGTGTCTATTCATGTCTTTTGCCCATTTTTTCACTGGATTATTTGTTTTTTGGGTGTTGAGTTTGATAAGTTCTTTATAGAGTTTGGATACTAACCCTTTATCTGATATGTTGTTTGCAAATATCCTGTCCCATTCCATTGGTTGCCTTTTAGATTTGATAATTGTTTCCTTCACTGTGCAGAAGCTTTTTATTTTGATGAGGTCCCAACAGTTCATTTTTGCTTTTTTTCCCCTTGACTCTGGAGACGTGTTGAGTAAGAAGTTGCTGCGGCCAAGGTCAAAGAGGTCTTCACCTGCTTTCTCCTCTAGAATTTTGACGGCTTCCTGTCTTAGGTTTAGGTCTTTCATCCATTTTGAGTTTGTTTTTGTGTATGGCATAAGAAAGTGGTTCAGGTTCATTTTTCTGCATGTCACTGTCCAGTTTTCCCAGCACCACTTGCTGAAAAGACTGTCTTTATTCTGTTAGATATTCTTTCCTGCTTTGTCAAAGATTAGTTGGCCATACGTTTATGGGTCCATTTCTGGGTTCTCTATTCTGTCCATCGATCTGAGTGTCTGTTTTTGTGCCAGTACTATACCGTCTTGATGATTACAGCTTTTTAATACATCTTGAAGTCTGGGATTGTGATGCCTCCAGCTTTGGTTTTCTTTTTCAAGATTGCTTTGGCTATTCGGGGTCTTTTCTGGTTCCATACAAACTTTAGGATTGTTTTTTCTAGCTCTGTGAAGAATACTGGTGTTATTTTGATAGGGATTGCATTGAATATGTAGATTGCTTTGGGTAGTATTGACATTTTAACAGTATTTGTTCTTCCTATCAGAGGCATGGAATATTTTCCATTTTTTTGTGTCTTCCTCAATTACTTTCATAAGCTTCCTATAATTTTCAATGTGTAGAGTTCTCACCTCTTTGGTTAGACTATTCCTAGGTATTTTATGGTTTTTGGGGCAATTGTAAAAGGGATAGATTCCCTGATTTCTCCTTCTGATGCTTCATTATTGGTATATAGGAATGCAACCAATTTCTGTGCAATGATTTTACATCCTCCGACTTTGCTGAATTCATGGATCAGTTCTAGCAGTTTTTTAGTGGACGCTTTTGGGTTTCCCTATAGAGTATCATGTCATCTGCAAAGAGTGAAAGTTTGACTTCCTCCTTGCTGATTTGGATGCCTTTTATTCCTTTGTGTTCGCTGAGGCCAGACTTCCAACACTATGTTGAATAACAGCGGCGAGAGTGGACATCCCTGTCATGTTCCTGACCTTAGGGGGAAAGCTCTCAGATTTTCCACATTGTGGGTAATATTAGCGGTGGGTCTTTCATATATGGCTTTTATGATGTTGAGGTATGATCCTTCTATCCCTACTTTCTTGAGAATTTTTATCAATAAAGGATGTTGTATTTTGTCAAATGCTTTCTCTGCATTTATTAAAAGGAGCAAGTGGTTCTTGTTCTTTCTTTTATTGATGTGATGTATCACATGGATTTTTTTGCAGATATTGAACCAGCCTTGTATCCCAGGTATAAATCCCACTTGGTCGTGGTAAATAATTATTTTAATGTATTGTTGAATCTGGTTGGCTAGATCTTGTTGAGGACTTTTTCATCCATGTTCATCAGGGAAATTGGTGTATAGTTATCCTTTTAGTGGGGTCTTTGTCTGGTTTTGGAATCAAGATAATGCTTACTTCATAGTTTGGAAGTTTTCCTTCCATTTCTGTTTTTTGGAACAGCTTCAAAAGAATAGATGCTAACTCTTCTTTAAATGTCTGGTAGAATTCCCCTGGAAAGCCATCCCGCCCTGGACTCTTGTTTTTTGGGAGATTTTAAATTACTAATTCAGTTATCTTTACTGGTTACGGGTCTATTAAATTTTCTATTTCTTCTTGTTTCAGTTTTGGTAGTTTATATGTTTCTAGGAATTTGTCCATTTCTTCCAGATTGCTTAATTTATTAGTGTATAATGGCTCATAATATGCTCTTATTATTGTTTGTATTTCTGCAGTGTTGGTTGTGATCTCTCCTCTTTTGTTTTTTATTTTATTTATGTGGGTCCTTTCTTTCTTCTTTTTGATCAAACTGGCTAGGGGTTTATCAATGTTGTTAATTCTTTCAAAAAACCAGCTTCTGGTTTCATTGATCTGTTCTACTGGTTTTTTGTTTGTTTGTTTGTTTGTTTCTATAGTATTGATTTCTGCTCTAATATTTATTATTTCTTGTCTTCTGCTGGTTTTGGGTTTTATTTGCTGTTCTTTTTCCAGCTCTTTGAGGTGTAAGGTTAGGTTGTGTATATGCGACCTTTCTTTCTTCCTTCTTTAGGAAGGCCTGGATTGCTGTATTATTACCTCTTATGACCGCCTTTGCTGCATCCCAGAGGTTTTGAGATGTGGTGTTATCATTTTCATTGGTTCCATGTACTTTTTAATTTCCTCTTTAACTTCTTGGTTAGCCCATCCATTCTTTAGTAGGATGCCCTTTAGTCTCCAAGTATTTGTTATCTTTCCACATTTTTTCTTGTGGTTGATTTCAAGTTTCATAGTGTTGTGATCTGAAAATATGCACAGTACGATCTCGATCTTTTTGTACTTGTTGAGGGCTGATTTGTGTCCCAGTATGTGATCTATTCTGGAGAACGTTCCATATGTACTGGGAAAGAATGTATTCCCCTCATTTAGGATGAAATGTTCTTAATATATCTGTTAAGTCCATCTGGTCCAATGTGTCATTCAAAGCCACTGTTTCCTTGTTGGTTTTCTGATTAGATGATCTTCCACTGCTGTAAGTGAATTTTTGAAGTCCCCTACTAATATGGTATTATTATCAGTGAGTTTCTTTATGTTTGTGATTAATTGATTTATATATTTTGGTGCTATCACATTTGTAGTATAAATGTTTACAATTATTAGGTCTTTTCAGTTGATAGACCTCTTAATTATGATATAATACCCGTCTTCATCTCTTGTTATAGTCTTTATTTTAAACTAGTCTAGATTGTCTGATATAAGTATGGCTACTCTGGCTTTCTTTTGTTAACCATTAGCATGATAGATGGCTCTCCATCCCCTTAATTTCTATCTGAAGGTGTCTTTAGGCCTAAAGTGGGTCTCTTGTAAACAGCACATAGATGGATCTTGGTTTTTTTATTCATTCTGTTATCCTATGTCTTTTGTTTGGAGCATTTAGTCCACTGATGTTTAAAGTGAGTACAGAAAGATATGAATTTATTGCCATTATGTTGCCTGTAGAGTTGGAGTTTGTGGTTGTGTTCTCTGGTCCTTTCTAGTCTTTGTTGATTTTGGTCTTTTTAGTCTTTTTTTTTTTTTTTTTTTTTTTTTGCCTTTTCTTTCCTCAGAGAGTTCCCCTTAAAATTTCTTGCAGGGCTGCGTTAGTGGTCATGAACTCCGTCAATTTTTGTTTTTCTGGGAAACTTTTATCTCTCTTTCTATTTTGAATGACAACCTTGCTGGATAAAGAATTTTTGGCTACGTATTTTTCTGATTCAGCACATTGAATATATCCTGCCACTCCTTTCTAGCCTGCCAAGTTTCTGTGGATATGTCTGCTTGTGAACCTGATCTGTCTTCTCTTGTAGGTTAAGGACTTTTTTTCCCTTACTGCTTTCAGGATTCTTTCCTTGCCTGAGTACTTTGTGAATTTGACCATGATATGCTTTGTTGATGGTCAGTTTTTGTTAAATCTAAAGGGAGTCCTCTGGGTTTCCTGGATTTTGATGGCCATGTCTTTCCCCAGGTTAGGATAGTTTTCCACTATGATTTGCTCACATAAACCTTTTACCCCTTTTTCTCTCTCTTCATCTTTCAGGACCCCTATGATTCCTATATTCCTTTTTACTGAATCACTGAGGTCAAATGCTTTCTCTGCATTTATTAAAAGGTCTTAACTCTTAAGTCATGCTCTTTTGACTTAGTTTCCCTCTTTGTTTCTGCTTCATTGTTCTCCATAAGTTTGTCTTCCATATTGCTGATTTGCTGCTCTTCCTCATCCATACTTGCCACTGTGGCACCCATTCAAGATTACAGCTCAGTTAGAGCATTTTTTATTTCATCCTGACTAGCTTTTACTTCTTTCATCTCCACAGAAAAGGGATTCTAATCTATTTTCAACCCCAGCTAGTATTCTTATTATCATGATACTAAATTCTGGTTCAGACATCTTGCTTGTATCTGTGTCGATTAAGTCCCTGGCTGTCATATCTTCCTGTTCTTTCTTTTGGGCTGAATTCCTTCGTTTCATCATTTTGAAGGAAAAGGAATTAATAAGGTAAAAAAATTAAAGTTAAAAAGTGAAAAACAACAAAAAATCAAATAAAGTATGATAGACTCTAGGTGTGTTTTGGTCTGGTCATTGAAAGGAGTTTGAAAGATTGGAGAAAAAGGGGAAAGATAAGAAAAAAAGAAAAAAGAAAAAAGGAAAACGTTTCAAAATTTGAAAAAATGAATACAATGAAAGAGAATAAAATGAAATGATGAACGTAAAACTGAAAATGAAAAATTTACAAAAAAGTAAAAAATATAGAAAATAATTTTAAAAAAATTTTTAATAAAAATTGAAAGTAATAATAAATTTCTTTTCTTTCTGTATTCAAGAAAAAGAAAAAAATTGAATAGATGGACCAGCGAACAGACTGAAATATGACTGAAATTAAATTGATTTCCTCTAGAAGTCAAACTATGAAGCACTTTTAGTCCATAAACTAAGCAGGCAGAGACATCTGTGGTGTTCCCAAAGTGCAAGGTTGGCCCAGCTGGGCAGGGCTTAGTGTAGCGACTCCATTCTCCACTGGATGGTGCTGCTTAGCTTACTTGGGTGGATTGTTGTGTCACATGTAGGCATATATGCGCATGCACAGGAGGGGTGAAAATGGCGTCACCCAGCTACCCAGTCTCTAGTATCAGAACTCTGTGCTGTCCCCGACAGGCAATCAAGCACCCCTCCTTTGTCTCCAGCTTCTGTCCACCCCCTGCTTTTACACTGTCCATGACCAAGCTGTCAGGCTGCCAGGTGGCACCTCCCTCCTGAGTTTTTCTCAGTTGTGGCTATGTTTCCCAAAACCTCACTTCTGAGGGACTGTGGCTTCTGACCCTTGAGGGAAGGTCTCACCAAGCAATGGCCGGGTGCCTGCCTGCCCCCAGGAATGTTCACGAGACCATGCTGCCGATGCCCAGAGACTGCAGCTGGGTGCCAGTCCGCCCCAGGAAAAAGTTCACATGATCATGTAGTAGCACCGTTTCAGGAATTATGGTAAATTACAACACACACCTGGCACCAGGCTTCACCCTTAACGTCCTTGTTTCAACACCAGCGAATGTGGCTGTTCTCCAGGGTCCACTGGGACCTTTGCCTGTGGGGTGGCCACAGGCCTCTACCAAATATCCTCCCAGCAGGGGAACCACCTCTCTGTGTGTGGCCCAAGGACTCCTCGGACCTTGCTCTCTGCTCCTGGGGCTTCACCCTTCCCACCAGAGCACCGCCACATATCAAGCTGCAGAGTTTAAGACTCTGCACTCCCCGTTTATAGAATCTGAATGGAATTTAAACCCTCTCCTTTCTCCTTTTTTTATTTAGTCCCTTGAGTACTCTTTCTTTTCTCTCCCACTGCTTTTGGTGGTGGTGGGGGGGATGCTTTCCTGTACTCTCACCCCAGTGTCTCTCCTCTTTCTGCAAGCAAAACAGCTCCCTGCCTTCTACAGCTCCTCTCTCCCCCAGTTCACCTCTCTGCACCTCATACCTGCTGAGTTCTGTGGTTCAGGTTGTGCAGATTGTTGTGATAATCTTCAAATCAGTTTTCTAGGGGTGCAGGATGGTTTAGTGTTGGTCTGGCTGCATTTCAGGGACAACAGACACAAAAAAAACCTTCCATGCTGTCCTGCCATCTTGGCCCCTCCCCAGATACATTTTTAATATTATGTTGTGAGACTCTGGATTCTGCTAAGATCCTTAATACCTTAACAGTTGTATATAGCATCAGCTTAAGTTCAATGCTCTATTACTGCATCATGGCTAAAATTGGACATGTCAAATTTGTTTTAATTCTTTAAAAAATAATAAGAGATAAATATATTTCTAATGTGATAAATAATAAAAAGTTATTTTCAATGGGGAAAAGCCAGATGAACTCCTATTGAAATTGGAAACAAGACAAATAAACCTCCATCCCTATTACAGCTAAACATTATGACAGGTACAGGCCAATGATATTAGTACGAAAAAAGTGTAAGAGGTACAAAAAAACTTCAATACATTAAAAACACATACATTTCTAAAAAAAACACAATAAAATAAGTAAAATACTAGTAATAATATAAATAAATAAAACATTCAACCACTTGAGAATTTTAAAATTCTCTCCTAAGCAATATTTGTGCCAAACAAGCAATCAAAACCAGAGGTTACCAAATCTTTAATTTATTCTCATAAAGGTAAGCCAGAAATTTAGCTTCATTTTTCCCCATGACTATCCAGTTGACTCGATACCATTTCCTCAAGAATCTAAAATTTACAAACTGATTTAAAATGCTATTTTCATGCCATACTAAATACGGTAAGGGAGCTCTCCTTCTCTAAACAAGAAAAACCAGAAGCACTCTAGTTGGTGCTGTTGGCTGGATTTTCAGTAACAGCTTCTCACACACTTGCTTATTTCTTTCCTTTCAATTCACTTTATTAAAACAAGACAAAACAAGTGAAAAAATCTTCAAATGTGGAATAGAGAAGAGTGACTTCTATTTTCCTCACCAAAGTCTGGTGTAGCACCATAAAGCCTGCAGAGTGGCTAGTGTTTACGGAATGGTCAGCTACAGTCAACCACTGCTGAGAACATTAAGTAGGATGAGACTAGATGAATGTGGCAACATGGAGGTCAGTGGTGACCTTAATAAGAGCAGCTTTATTCCAATGACGTGGGTGTGAGTTAGCTTAGAGTAGCTTAAGGAATGCATTAGAGAAGCAGACATGATGGGGACAGGCAACTCTTACAAGAGCATTGGTTACTCAGGTGAACAAAGAAATTTAAGTCCATAACAAAAGGGGAATATGAGGCAAGGCAGGACATTTTCAGGATGGAATGTACAAATGGGAATGATCCGGCAGAGAGGGGAGATTACTGATATACATCTCTACCATTGCTGGGAGGGTGTTGATTCTGGCATCAGCAAGGACTCTGACAAATAGGTACAAAGAGACATTGTCAATTTGAGAGCCCTCCTGGGGAGTCTGAAATAACTGATTTGGAGTTTGCTTTTGTGGTATAGGGAGGAAGGGTGAGGGAGACAGCAGGAATGAGAATGAAGGGTGTATAAAAAGAAATGCATCTACTTATTGATAGGCCCTCGCCATCTCCAGTCCAGATCAGCCTATTTAATAAATGACTGTAGAGATACAAATATTGCATGATCTTTAGGGGAAAACATCAAAATCTGCTAAATTTGAATAAGACTATCATATAGGCTTTAACCCAGAATTAAAGTAGAATAAGATAGTGGCTCTATCAGTTAAATGTCCAACTCTTGATTTCAGCTTATGTCATGATCTCATGGTTTGTAAGACTGAAGCCCATGTTGGGCTCCATGCTGACAGCACAGATCCTGCTTGGGATTTTCTCCCTCTCTTTCTACCCCTCCCCCACTCATGCATGCTCTCTCTCATGCTCTCAAAATAAACAAACAAATAAACAAACTTTTAAAAAGTAGAATAAAATAATTCCAGGTTTATAATTATCTTTTACCTCTTTGTTACCTTACATACATGTTTTTTTTCATACATGTTTTTTATAAGATAAATGGTTCCAGAACCATGTCATCATGGGGATACCGAGATTTAACTTTTTTTTAAAAATTTTAAAAATCTAGACAAATTCTTTTAAGATACATTTTAGAATATTATAAATAATAGCGTCATTCTAACCTATGGAGAAAAACTTTTGCTGTTTTACTGAAATAAAGTACATACTTACTCTGAATAATATTTCTTCATTCCATTTTGGATTCAAAGTCTAAAAGACAATAAACATAGTATAACTATTTTTTAAATATTTTTGTCATATAAAAATAAAACAAAGTATATAAAAAAGTTTTTTTGAATATTGCTAAGTCTAACCTTTTTAATGGTTTTCGTTTGCACACTTGTAAAAACTCCATTCATTGGGTCATATAATGTCACTCTCACATAAGGATCACTGTTAAAATAAAAAAATATATATAATAATTGTTGCTTATTCCCAAACTCAGATTGTTCAATCTATAAAAATCAAAGATTTTTTCCTTGATAGCAATTTCTACAATTATTTCCTACAGTTAAAGGAAGGGTTCCGTAGGCAGGAGTAAGTAATTATAGTAATTTCTGCATCTTGTTAAAAAGCTAAAGTACCGTGTTAGTGAAATAGACAAAGAATTGGAAAGAAATCTTTTAATCCAATTCAGTGATTTCCAACCTTTTTCAATTTTTGAAATTTTTTCAATTTTTAACACATTCTTTCTTCTTTGGGGTTAAGATGGTTAATCTTAAATTTAATGATTCTCAAGACTAGTTTTGCAAGACCTCAGATTATTCCAAGTTATCTCATGGGTATAAACTCTTTTTACTAGATAAGACAAAGTGTTTTCAGTTCAAAATAATTATGTGTCATGTAAACCCTTCTACAAGGAGGCATGGAAAAGAAATATCTTGTGATATTTAAGTTTGCAAAACAAAAGACTGTAGACACTTTACCTGTCCATGGTCAAATTTCTCCCATTTCCTTTGGGGATCCCAAGTACTTATGATTCCCCACTACCAACTCCTTCTCCCATTTCCTCATACAACATTACTTCTTACTTTAATTGACAAAAATCAAAGCCATCAGACCACTCCCAACTCCATGAGTTTATCAGAACTCATCCTTACCCAAACCTCAGTGACTCAGGTGTTGTGGCCCTGTTTGAGGCCAATTCCTCTTTGTACATGTTCCAACCAACTGCTCTGGAAACTTCTATCATCTATTTTAATTTCTTCCTTTTATATCTTCAGCTTTTCTTTTGACCTATGTTTTTCTAGTCATATAAATATGTTTTTAAACGACCTTCCCTCCTTAACTCTTCCTCCTTCCTCCAGCAAAGTAATCTAGATTGTCTTTTTTCCCATCTCAAATTTTCCAGGAAAATAATCTGTAATGATAATAATGACTAATATTTATATAGCAATTACTCTGTGCCAGGTACCATTCTAAGCATTTTACATTTATTAACTCTTAGAATCTTTATAGCTGCCTGTGAGTTATGTATGATTATTGTCTTTATTTTGTACAGACAGAAAGGTCAAATCATAGCAGATCATACAATTACTAAGTGCAAGAATAAGAACTGACACTCAAGCACCTGGCTTCAGAGGCCATGTTCTTAGCCACTATAGTCAACCACCACCCTTTCTTCATTTCCTCAACCCCCACTGCTCTTCAAAGTCTTAGACTCTGGTTTCCACCTCTTTCTTTCTGACCCATTCCTCTGAAAATGCTCTCTAAAATCACCAATTTTGCTAAAACAATCAATACGTTCCAAGCGCTTATTTTTCTGGTCCTCTCTATATTTAAACTATTGATTACTTTCTTTTTTGAAACTAATCTCATTTGCTTTCATGACACAACTCCCTTCTGGTTGTCCTTATACTATCCTAACTGTTCCCTCTTGGTCTCTTTCCTAGCTCCTCTCCTACTACCTGCCAGTTAAATACTGAAATTCCCTTAAGTATTGCCCTTAGCTCTTTGTTCTCTCTACCTTTTCCCTTTACAATCTCATCCATGGTTTTAACAACTAACTATGTATCCTCAAATATAAATGTTAAACATAAATGTAAACATAAGTATATATCCTCAATCTCACCACCCACCTAGATCCTGCCACCTGGCTGTTTAAGAGGTTTTTTGTTTTTGATTTTGTTTTGCCTTTTTCCATGTTATTTATTCACAATCAACTAGCTACATGAAGGGAATAAACCAATTAGGAGTTTTTTGGAGAGAATGGGGTATGGGTGGAAGGGTGGGTCTTAAACAGAAAATAATCTTATACACAGCTAGATAGAAGATTTACAGATATCCTTTAAAATAAATAGTATCCTCTGAGGGTGATGGAGTAAGATAAAATCATCATGAACAAAATAAATCAGCAACTTATCACTGCATAACTGAAAACAAAAGTCTCAGGAAATGGTTTGCATTTTCTGTCATGATTTACAGATACTTATGTGATACATATTTCCAACATGGAAAAATAAAGACTAACACTGAGTGGCATATTAATACAATACAGAAGGAGCTTGAACACATGAAAATAGCTACCATCTGGTAGCAAAAATAGATTTATGCTGATATTAATATCAAAATTAAAGACATTCAAATTATGCCAATACAGTGGAACTACTATTCCTAACATCATAAGAACAATTTCTTATTACTCCTACTCATAACTAAAAGGTCTAAGAGAGCTCTGCCCAATTTTTAATTGGCTATTCCATCATATTATTTTTAAATGTAAAAGGTCTTTATATACTTTGAATTAAAGGCTTTCTGTCAGATACATGTTTTGAAAATATTTTCTCCCAATCTATGCCTTGCCTTTTCCTTTTCTTTTTTTTTTAATTTTTTTAACATTTTATTTATTTTTGAGAGACAGAGCATGAATGGGGGAGGGGCAGAGAGAGAGGGAGACACAGAATCCGAAGCAGGCTCCAGGCTCTGAGCTGTCAGCACAGAGCCCGACAGCTCTAACCATTGAACCATGAGATCATGACCTGAGCCGAAGTTGGCCACTCAACTGACTGAGCTACCCAGGCGCCCCAGCCTTTTCCTTTTCTTAACTGTATCTTTCAAACAACTAGAGTTTTTAATTCTTATCAAGTCCATTTCAATGCTTTCCTTCCTTTGTAGTTCATACTTTTTGAGTCCCATTCAAGAAATCTTTGTGTACCCCACTAGAGCACAGAATTTCTCCTATGTGTCTTTGTAGAAGTTTTATAATTTTAGTTCTTATTTTCGGTATAATGTATGATAAGGAACAAGGTTCATTTTGATCCATACAGATAACCCATCGTTCCACTACCATGTACTGAAGACTATCCTTCTTTTGAATCACCTTAACACTTTTTGTCAAAAAGCAATCAGCCATACATATATGTGTGTGTGCACATGTGTGTGTGCATTTCTATATTCTTTCTTCTATTCCATTGAACAATGTATTTATTCTTATGCCAATGCCACTCTGTTCTGATTACTGTAGCTATATAGTCAGTCTTGAAATTAGGTAGCATAATTTCTCCATTTTTTTCTTTTATGAAATTGTTTTGGATTATTCTATGTCCTTTGACATTCCATAAAAATAAAAGAATCAGTTTACCAATTTCTTTAAAAGATCATGCTGTGGGGGCACCTGGGTGACTCAGTTGGTTAAGCATCTGAATCTTGATTTCGGCTCAGGTCATGATCTCACAGGGTTGTGAGTTCAAGCTCCACATCAGGCTCTATGCTGTTAGTGCAGAGCCTGCTTGGGATTCTCTGTCTCCTTTCTCTACCTCTTCCCCACTCCATCTTCCCTTTCTCTTTCTCTCTCTCTCAAAATAAATAAGTAAACTGAAAAAAAAATCTGGCTATGTAAAAAAAAAAAAAAAAAGAAAAAAGATCATGCTGGGATTTTGACTGGGATTATGCCAAATCTAATCAATTTGAAGAGAAATAAAACTATAACAATAGTGAATCTTCTAATACATGAACATAGTACATTAATCCATTGATTTAGATCTTTGATTTCCCTCAATGTTTTACAGGTATTTTTAAAAATATTTTTAATGTTTATTTATTTTTGAGAGAGAGAGAGAAAGAGAGAGAGAGCGAGCAAGCAAGCACAGGAGTGAGTGGGGGAGGTGCAGAGACAGAGGGAGGCACAGAATCCAGACTCCAGGCTCTGAGCTGTCAGCACAGAGCCCAATGCAGGGTTCAAACTCATGAACTATGAGATCATGACTTGAGCCGAAGTCAGACACTTAACTGACCGAGCCACCCAGGCATCCCAATGTTTTACAGTTTTCAGTGTAAAGTTTGTACAAATATTTTGTTAAAATTATTTCTAAGTTTTTATTTTCTATGCTATTGTAAATAGATATTTTTAAAATTTATTTTCCAATTGTTCATTTATATATATATATAAATTGATTTTAGTACACTGAATTTGTATCTTGTGGCCTTGTACCTTATTAGGTGTAAAAGCATTTTTTGTTGATTCTTTATGGCTTTCCATGTATATGATCATGTTGTCTGCAAATAAATGCAGTTTTCTTCCTTTTAGGTCTCCATTACTTTTATTTCTTCTCCTTGCCATATTACACAGCTGGGACATCCAGTACAGTGTTGAATGGACTGTAAGAGCACAAAACCTTGTCTTATTCTGGAATTTAAGTAGAAAGCATTCAGACTGTCACCATTGAGTATGAAGTTAGCTGTTGTTGTTTTTTCACAATAATCTTAAGCAGGTTTAGAATATTCCCATCTGTCCCTAGATTGCTAGGAGTTTCTACCATGAATGAGTGCTAATGATTTTTTGCTTTCATTGAAATGATCATGTATTTTTCCTTTTTTCTATTAATATAATGAACTATCTTGACTTTTTTAATGTTTATTTATTTTTGAGAGAGAGAGAGACAGAGCATGAGCAGGGGAGGGGCAGAGAGAGAGGGAGACATAAAAACTGAAGCAGATTCCAGGCTCTGGTCTGTCAGCACAGAGCCCGACATAGAGCTTGAACTCACGAACCATGAGATCATGACCTGAGCCAAAGTCAGAAGCTTAACCAGCTGAGCCACCCGGGTGCCTCTTGATTAATTTTTGGATGTTAAATGAACCCTACATTTTATTCTTAGCTTGCTGAGATTTTTTTTTTCTTTTATCATGAACAGGTATTGGATTTGTCAAATGTACTTTCCATGATACTGAAGTGATGATGTGTTTTTATTTCTGTACCATACTAATATGATGAATTGCATTGATAAATTTTTTTTAGTGTTTACTTATTTGTGAGAGAGGCAGAGAGAGAGAGAGAGAGAGACAGAGGATCCAAAGCAGGATCTGTCCTGACAACAGAGAGGCTGATGTGGGGCTCGAACTCATGAGATCATGACCTGAGCTGAAGTCGGATACTTAACCGACTGAGCTATTCAAGCGCCCCTGATACATTTAAAAAAAAAAAAAAAAAACAGATCATGTATTATTATGTGACTAATCGTTGAAATCCTTAAGATGAACTGGATGCTGCAACAGCTGTCCTCTTGGGTTTAGGTGTTGTTCCTTCATAGAATCCATGCTTGAATCTACTGGTATACAATTTTTAGGTGTCTCATTCAACCAGCCCCAGTGGTATCATCTTTTAGCCTTGGGACTCCAATTATACTTTCTCTTCCACTTGGTAGGTCAGCCACATTTGCCACAGGCCAACTTCTGAAGGTGGTAGGCCTTAGATTCACAATGGGGGCACACTATGTGCATCTTATTGTGATGCTTTCTAAATGATGACATCCCCTTTGTCATCTTGTTTCTGTGGCCGAGACCAAAGAGGCTGGAAGGGAAGGCACTTCCACTATATTCTACATTGATAGATTTTTTTTTAATGTTGAACTAATCTTACATATCTAGGAAAATGTCCACCTGGTCATATATTGCTATATATCATTCAATATAGAGCTATTCAAGCTTCCTATTTCTTCTGTGATTAATTTTGGTAATTTGTGTCTTTCAATCAAGAATTTTGTCTATTTCATCTAAGTTGTGTACAATTCTTTATTAGCATGAAGTTGTACCCAGTGTTTCCTTTTTGTCTTTTTTAATTCCATAAGCTCTATCACAATGCCTCTGCTTTCATTCCCATTATGGTAATTTGTGAATTTGTGCCTTCTCTCTTTTGTTCTTGATCAATCGTTTAAAATTGTTATTGGTCCCTTCAAAAAACAAGCTTTTGACCTCAATGATTTAAAAAAATTTTTTTTAACATTTATTCAGTTTTGAGAGACAGAGAGAGACAGAGTGAACTGTGAGATCATGACCTTTGGAATTAATTTGCTCTTCTTTTTCTAATTTCTTAAGATCAGAACTCAGATCGTTCATTTAGATTTTGCTCCTTTTCTAAGTTAGGCATTTCCAATCTATACATTTTCCTCTAAATATTACTTTATCTGCATCCCACAAATTTTAATATTGCTGTGTTTTCATTTTCATTCTGTTCAAAATGTTTCCTAATTTCTTTTGTGATTCCTTCTTTGACCCATATTATTTAGATTTGCTTTATTTCCAAATATTTGGGGCTTTTCTAAGCATCATGTTACTCATTTATAACTTATTTCCATTGTTCTCAGAGAACTTCCTGTATATAATTTCAATGTTTTCAAATTCCTGAGACTTGTCCTAACATACTCTATGTTGGTGAATGTAACATGCACACTTGAAAAGAATATGAATGTTGCAGTTGTTTATTGTTTTATGGCCCAACATATTATGGGCTGACAGACTGTAGGGTGGCTCCTATTATCTCCGCCTCCTACTGTTCATGCCCTTTGTGCTATCCTCCTCTTAAATGTGGGAAGAACCTATGTATCCTAACCAATACATTATGGCAAAAGTGATAAAATGTGTGTGATTGTATTACATAAGACTATGTATGCATGGAGACCCCTCCTTTGCTAGCTTTGAAAAAGCAAGATTGTGAGCTGCCATAGAAGAAGGTCATGCAGCAAGAAACTTAGGGTGTCCTCCGGATGACAGCCAGCAAAATTGAAACCCTCAGTCTGGCAGCCTGTAAGGAACTATATGCTATTAATAATCCCATGAGTTTGAAAGTGAACCCTTCCCCAAATAAGCCTCAGATGAGGTCATACCCTTGGCCAGTACCTTGATTGCAGCTCTGTGAGACCCTGAAGCAGACAGCATAGCTAAAACATGCAAGGATTCTGACCCACAGAAACTATGAGATAACATGTGCATTCTTTTAAGCTGCTAAGTTTATGGTAATCAGAGTCATGCAGAAATTGATAGATAATACATTTATGGGCTGTGGTGGTAAATGTACTATGTCCACTTGAAAATAATGAATATATACAGTTGTTAGAAACAGTGTTCCTTATGTTGAAGTTGTTCATAATATTGTTTAAATTTATGTTTTTGTTGATTTTTCTAATCTACTTGTTTTATCAATTGCTGAGAGAGGTGTTAATGTCTCCATCTATGATTGCAGAGTTTTTTATTGGTCCTTTTAATTCTTTCCAGCTTGGCTGCATATATTTTCAAGTTCTGTTAACAGGCAAACATTTATGATTGTTTTATAATTTATGATTTATGATGGTTACAGCCTCCTGGTATTTTTTAATTATTATGACATGTTTGCAAATACTTCCTGGTGTTGAAATCTATTTTATAAGACATTAATAAATCTACTGCAGTCTTTTGATGCTTACTGTCTGCATGGCATATTTCCTTGGATCCATTTTATTTCTTAAATTTTATAGCTGTGTCTTTATATTTTAAATCCATCTTTTATAAACAACATGAAATCAGGTATGTTTTTCAATCTATTCTAACAATCTCTAATTCTGCCTCATATTTGCCTTAGTCTATTTATGTTTAACGTTATTATTGATAAGACTGAATTTAGGTCTACCAATTTATTACTGGTTTCCTATTCTTCTCTTCCCCTTCCCCCCCCTTTTTTTTGATCATTTACTCTTCCTTACTTGGCCTTTTGTTTAATTATTTTATTTTTCTGAGGAATTTCATTTAAAAATGTCTTTTGGTTTTTTTATCTACAATTCTTTACATTATTTTTAGTGGTTTATCTAAGTATTACAAAACACACCCTTAATTTTTTATTCCGCTTACATTTAATATTGTACCACTCTACTAAACAGGTACATAACTGTGTTGAGGAGTGTGTTAAATTAAGAATGTGCAAATTATGATGTCCTGAGTGAGGAGGAATAAACCACCCACATGGAGTTGACATGTAGCTCCTCAGCACATGAGCTCCTGCTTTGGGGGAGTGAAAACCTCAGGGTCATTTTGATTGAAGGCAGTTTTAACATACCCACACAAAGGAAGTAAATCACAAGATTTGTTACTGAGAGGTAACAGGAGGAAAAGGGGATGGGGGGAGAGCAATGAGCCAGAGGAAGGGCAGTCTTCCATTACCAGGTCATGAGTGAGTAGGACATAAAGAACAGGGTAGCAAGCACCTATTACTTATAAGGTGATTGGGGTGGAGGTCACTAACTTTTTGTGGTCTTAACCCTAAGTAGTTATTTTAAAAAGGTGCCCTAGAGAAAGCACAAGGGGAATCTGTGACAGAAATCCTAAGCTCAGGTCCTTATCTAAATGTCCAGACTCTGGGTGTGAGCAGGGTTGTCATAATGTAAAATGCCCAGGCGGCAACTAAATATAGTCAGTTTTTATCATCACAATAACCCCCACCCACTTCTGTCCTTTAAGCTATATATATAGCTTGTTGTTATATATATTCCATCTACATACAATATAAATCCTGTAAGAAATGTTTTAAGTTGTGATTTAAACAGGTATTTTTTTAAGTTATGATGAAAACAACAGAAAGTTATTTTTCTTATTCCTAGATATTTACCATTTCCTTATTCCTTTCTGAGGATCTGTATTTCCATCTATTATTCTTTTTTAGCTGAAAGAACTTCCTTTGGCTCCTCTTATACTTCAGGTCTGCCAATGATAAAATCTTATAGTTTTCTTTTATCTGAAAGTGTTGTTATTTTGTCATCATCCTGAAGGATATTTTCACTGAATACACAATTCTGGGTCAATAGTTGTTATCTGTTGTTCCATTTTCTTCTGGCTTCCATAGTTTCTTGGAAAAAGTCAGCCCTTAACTGAATTGTAGTTCCCATGCATGTAATATGTCATTTTCTTCTCTTTCTTCTGTCAGGACTTTTCTTTATACTTGGCTTTCAACAGTTTGACTAATGTGCCTCATTTGTTCCTCTTAGTTTTATCCTGCTTGGGATTTTTGGATACTATTTGTATCTTTTATCGGATTGAAAAATTGGCCATTCTCTCTCTCTCTCTCTCTCTCTCTCTCTTTTTCTTTTTAAATTTTAGAGAGAGTATGAACAGGGGAGAAGGGCAGAGGGAGAGAGGGAAAGAATCCCAAGCCTGGCCATTATTTCTTAAAAAATGTTTTGCCTCGGGGTGCCTGGTTAACCTCAGTTAACTTCAGTCGGTTAACTGACTCTTGATTTTGGCTCAGGTCATGAAATTACAGTTCGTGAGTTCGAGTCCCATGTGTCAGACTCTACACAGACAGTAGAGAGCCTGCTCAGGATTCTCTCTCTCCCTCTCTCTGCTCTACCCCAACTCACATTCTCTCACTCTCTCAAAATAAATAAATAAACTTAAAAAATATTTTGCCTCTTCTATTTCTAGGACTCTAACTACATGTATGCTAGACTGTCTGATATTATCTAACAAATCCCTGAGTCACTGTTCATTTTTAAAAATTTTTTAATCTTTGTCTCCATCATTTTCTAATCGGAAAATAATCTCCATTGATCTAATTTAAAGTTCAATTAAGTTTTCCTCTTCATCGGCATTCTGCTTTCAATTCCACCCAAGAATTTTAATTCCAAATATTGTACTTTTCAGTTCTAAAATTATTTTTTATGGTTTCTATCTCATTCCTGAGATTTTCAATCTTTACTGGTACAATATCAAATATAAGCATGCTATTGAAATGTGTTCCATTTTCCTGGTTCTTACAGAATTTTGGATTATATCCCAAACATTATAAATATTAAGTTGTGGAGACTCTGGATTCTGCAATTTTTCACTGATGATTTTCATTTTCTTTTATCATCTAATTAATTATCTTATTTGGACAAGAACCACAAAATATGTTTCTTGGGCAACAACTCTTATCTCTATTCAGATCTTTTTCCTTATTTTTTTTAAATTAAAAGTTGTTTTATTTATTACTTTTGAGAGAGAGAGAAAGAGAGAGAGAGACAGAGTGTGAGCGGGGGAGGGGCAGACAAAGAGGGACACAGAATCTGAAGCAGGTTCCAGGCTCTGGGCTGTCAGCACAGAGCCTGATGTGGGGCTCAAACTCACGAACTGTGAAATCATGACCTGAGCCGAAGTCAGATGCTTAACTAACTGAGCCACCCAGGTGCCCCTTAATTTTTTTTAATGTTTATTTCTTTTGAGAGAGAGAGAGAGACAGAATGTGAGGGGAGGAGGGAGTGGCACATAGAGAGAGGGAGAAACAGAATTTGATGCAGACTCCAAGCTCCAAGCTGTCAGCACAGAGCCTGATGTGGGGGTTCGAACCCATGAACCATGATATCATGACTCAAGCCGAAATCATAAGCTTAACCAACTGAGCCATCCAGGGGCCCCAGATCCTTTGTCTTTAGCTGAATTGCTTTGAATCTGCTATCACATGTGTGATTCAGGATCAGCAGATGTCCATAGACACAGTTTGGGAATCTACTCTCTGGGTCTTCCCCTTCCAGAATCCCTACCATTGCTATGTGGTAGTTCAGATACCAACGACTTAGTAAAACACCAACTGGAAATATAATCATTCTGCCTTATACAATAATTTACCTATTAATAAGATTATTCAATTATTCAGGAAACCAAAGTTTAGAAAAAATTAAATAACCAGTGCAGTTATAAAATTATAAACCAACTCAATATACTTACCTAGCTCCCAAGATATCCTTTTTGGCAAGGCCTATTCCAGCTATTACTTTGACCCTCACAATTCGGGAATTTTCCTAAAATACAAAAATTTATATATTATTTTTGTACTTTATAACACATCTAAGACACATACCTTTAAATATATATATCTCAAAGTATTCAGGAGATTAAAATTACTTGGAGGAATCTTTTTTAAGAATTAATCTGATTAAAAGCTATATGAGAGAAAATAAAAAACTATATTAATATTTGTAGATAACCTGATTATCTACAAAGAAAAGAGAAATAAACTACAGTTAAACTATTACATTAAGAACTTAACATTGCTTCCAAGAAAATCTACAGTCAAATTCTTAGTACTAATATTTATCATTGTTGCTATGCACAATAACAAAAAATCAAGAGCTTATAATCATTTGTAGTAACTATTCAAAAAGGTAATTATTTTATTTTTTTTAAGTTTTTACTTAATTCTAGTTAGTTAACATCCAATGTAATATTAGTTTCAGGTGTACAATTCAGTGATTCAACACTTACATAAAAACAAACCCAGTGCTCACCACCACGAGTACACTCCTTAATCCCCATCACCCTATTTACCCCATCCCTCCACCCACCCTTCCTCTGGTAACCATCAGTTTGTTATTTATAGTTAAGAGTCTGTTTCTTGGTTGCCTCTGTTTTTCTCTATGCTCCTTATTTTAAAAATCTCAATACTGTACAATAGATTATACAGTAAATAAAACTATAGTATATTGATACTGTAATATATCAAGTATTAACTATCTTAGGTATTATATACTATTATGAGGTTTAATATAAGAATGTCTTTTGAGATACATATTGAAATGCTTAGGGATAAAGTGTGATCAAATACAATTTACTTCTAAATGGCTATACAAATAAAATGTTGAATGTGAATGTGTGTGTATGTATGTGTATAAATAAAGGGAGTAAGTAAAATGTTACCAATTTGTGGATCTGAGGGTTACACAGGTGTTCATTACACTACTATTCTAACTGTCCTGTAGATTTTAAGTTGGTTGAAATTAAAAGCTAAGTAAGAAAATATTATAAAACAGAATGCATATTTTAAAAAATTCCCAAGTAAGCAAAACTATTAGACACAGAGAAATAAAATTAATAAGAAATGTAAAACACTTTTATGGACAAAATTATAAAAAGTTATTGAAGAACACAAAAAAGACTTAAGTAAATGATGAAATTCACTGTGTTCATGGATGGAATCATTCCTATTATTGTCTGTTTTTTCCAAAGTAACCTATAAATTCAATACGATTCCAACTCCATCACCCCAAATTTTTTCACACGTTTTAACAATAATTGTAAAGTTCACAGGGAAAAGTAAAAATGAGTAAAGAAGTAAACAATAACATTCAATAACTATCTTCTACTATATACAGAAACAAACTGCAAATACATTAAAGTCTTAAAGTAAAAAAAGAATACTTTAAAAATGTCATAAGAAATTTTAGAATATTTCTATGACAGTGGGGTAGGAAAGTATTTTAAAAAATACAAACTCTAGTGGGAAAAGTGGTTAGATTTGATATTAAAATTATGTATCTTTTGCAAGAGAAGAGATGCCATGAACAAAATGAGAAGTCAAGGGGACAGACAAGGTGGTAGCATCTAAAATGTGTGCCATTGACAAATTACGATTATTCAGAATACATAAAGAACTCCTAAAAACCAGTAAACAAAATATAAACAGTCGGATATAAGAAATCATAGGGGCGCCTGGGTGTCTCAGTAGGTTAAGCGTCCTACTTCAGCTCAGGTCATGATCTCACAGTTCATGAGTTCCAGCCCCGCATCGGGCTCTGTGCTGACAGCTCAGAGCCTGGAGCCTGCTTTGGATTCCGTCTCCCTCTCTCTCTGCCCCTCCCCCACTTGCACTTTGTCTCACTCTCTCTCTCTCTCAAAAATAAACATTAAAAAAATTAAAAAGAAATAAATCATAGAGAACGGATGGTTAATACATGAAAAAATCTTCAATCTCACCAGTAATCAGGGAGAACTCTAATACGCTGTTGGTAGGAAGTATACATTGAAGATTCATTGTGAAGAGACATTTGGAAAATCTAATGTTCTAAATTAATAACTCAGAAATTCCCTTTTAGGTCTAGCCCCTAGAAAAACTCTCGCTCATGTAGTCAAGGACATAAGCACAACAGTATTCATAGGAGTATTTATAAGATCAACAAATATGAAGTAAGTGTTGTCCAGCAGAGAGCAACCTCACAGATTCTATTATACAATCATTCCATCAGCAAGCAGTCAATCATATTCCCTCCTGAGCAGAGGTCTCGAAAGGAGATAATATATATTTATCTCAATCTTCTTCTATTTCTAAATGCTTACAACCACTCTCATTCCTGGAAGTTTCACTGAATAAATGTGATAATGGAAATATTCTATTAGCTCTAAAACTCAGATGATAAATTCAGATAATACAAAAATCTTTACAAAAGGTTAGATAAAATATGTTTCCTCTGTCCCTACATAAAACTAAATACAGAGCTGATTGTGCAAGAAAGAAGAGAAATCCTCAGGTATCAGAACAAAGATGGAATTAAAAACCAGAGAGAAAAATATGTGAACTGGAATTTCAGTTTTCTGCAGGGACTGATTCCCAAAAAAACTGAAGAGATCTGCAGTCACTCTTCCTGGAAAGTCCCACTGAATAATGAGGCCCATTAAAGTATTCTATTGGCCCCAACAGCCACACTTTCACTATATCAGTTGACTGGGAAATGGCTGTACCTTATTAGGTACTGATCTCCCACAGTGAATGCTGAAAATCAGAACTCTTTTCTGTAATGACTTAATAAGTAAATTCAAACTTTTTCAAGTGGTCAAATGTAATGAAAAGTGCCATCAGCAAATGACATTATTTGAGAATCCCAACTTTTGTAAACACAGACAGTCTTTATCATTTAGGTATAAACTTAATTGAGGAAACAGTTAATCTGAAACTGTTAATCCATATTGGTAAAGCCTCTATTGAAACAATCCCCCAGAAGTCTCCTGGAGAAAAATGTAACAAGCATTAATTTTAAAAATTCCAGGAGATGATAAATTACTCACAGTGACAAATACATTTAACTTTTAAATCTTCTCTTTGCATTTCCTTCCACAAAAATCACAACTAGTTATTTTGTATGCTGCTGTGGTTAACTGATGTGAAGCTATATTGACTTAAGATTCTTCCATAAAATTAAATAATGCCCTTTATTTTCACACTTCCATTCGCTTCTGTGCATTTTATAAATTAAGGCTAGAAAATTGTCAAATGGGTCTTTGCAATCACATCCATAAGTAGAAATCATACCTCACATAATCTCTGAAAATGAAGAGCATAAATGCTGCAACTAGAAACTAAACTTTTCAATAATTTTGGAAACATGATATTCAAAGTATCATTAATAGAACTTGGATAGGCCTCAAATGAGGAAAAAAGAAACAAAAATGAAACACCTTTTCCTTATTCAAAACAGGAACAGATCACAGATCTTCGCTAAAGTTTGAGTCTTTCCCTCCACTCCTAACAGAGCTTTCCTGATTTTTGAAAGTGAAATGGAAAAGTTGCAAATCGCAAATGGTAGGCAAAGGTATGTGGCTTTTCTCAATGACAGTGTACAATAAAATGGCAATGTGTTATCTATGCAGGAGGCTACAGTAATTAAAAGCAGCATTCCAGGCCTGAAATTTTCTCCACAACTCATGAAAACAGCTACTAACTGCTCCTTAATCTTCTGTCAACACCCCCAAATCCAGGAACAGGAAATGTAAAGCTTTAGATCATTCCATCTCTTACATGTCTAGGAAGAACTTTTGTTCCCTTCCTCTTCCTTCTCCCACCCTTCTGTTCCCTCCCCCAACATCTAACCATCCCCTCACACTCTTAGTCTACTTTAAAAAAAGATATACCCTGTATTTACTTACCTCTGGGATTTTACACAAGCTGGGTTCTGTTGCCTGGGATAGTCTTCCCCATCCCCGATCCCTTTATTGTTAAAGTCCTGTATCACCTGAGCAGCCATTTAAAATGTGTTATTATTTTTTAATGACAGGGGCACCTGGGTGGCTCAGTGGGTTCAGCATCCCAACTCTTGATCTCAGGTCAGGTCATGATCTCACGGTTTAAGCCCTGCAGGTATCAGGCTCTGCGCTGACAACACAGTGCCTGCTTGGGATTTTCTCTTTCCCTTTCTACCCCTCCGTGCTCGTGCATGCCCGTGCTGTATCTTCTCTTTCTCAAAAGTGGATGGACATTTAAAATATATATATATATATATAATATATAAATATAAATGATATAATATATAAAATCATATATAAAACATATAAATGACATAATACATAAAATATAAATGATATATCATTTTACGACAGAAAATCATTATAATGTTAATTGGAAAAATCAGGATGCAGAGTGATATTTATTCTCTGGTAACTCTGAAAAAAGGCAGATGGATGAAGAGTAGAAGGAAATATTTAACAGCGATAATAACTATTAAAATAATGAGATGATGTTTTTGTTTTACTTCTTAATCTTTTTGTAAAATTTATAACTTTTATAAATTATAAATTTTTAAGTTATAATGTATAACTTTCTTATTATAACTTTTTTATAAATTTTAAATTGAAGTTTTTTCTTTTAAAAAGGCCTGCCCTTTCTTCAAAGTTCCAATGCCATCTCTTCAAAAAGGCTTCATAGTTGAAATGAATTTTCCTCTCTTGCTGTTAAAGCCCATTTTTATAGCACTTATCACATATGGTGTTGTATCTGAGGAGATAAATGATGTCTTTCTGCACTATTAAAATTGTGAGATTTTGAAGCTCAAGAAACTTATGTTGTCCTTATCTTTGGATGCTCTGTGAAACCCAGCAGAAAACTTGGCACAGAGCAGAGGCTGACAAATTCTTGATTTACCACAAAGCTTTCTGAAGTAGCTGAAATAAGGATTAAGGCATTTTATCAAAAAAGGAAAAGTTTGTACAAACGGTGACCCCAGAACACTGGCTGCCAGATCTATACCCACAAGTCAGAAGATTGGAAGGCTTTTCTATGAGGAAACTGAGTGATGCAAGGGAGGGGAGGAAACAAATGTAAGTGTTTAGTGTGTGTGAGAGTCCAACAGTGAAATGACAGGTTCAGATAGCCCTCAGATAGCCAGTCAAAAGTACCTGCCTACTATACAGAGGATGTATATTAGCAAATGACAGAATAAATTAGGAAAGAGGAAGACAAGAGATTAAAGAAACAGTAGCTCCAACTCAGGAAAGAGATAAAGGGGATTCTACAATGATGACAAATGGAAGCCTGCAGGTGATGGCTACATAGCAGGTGTAGAGTGCAAGTAGTTCAGATAGAATCCGATGTGGCAAGAGGCAAGAATGAAGACAAGGGAATGGATAGCACTACACTACACACACACACACACACACACACACGCACACACACACACACATTTGAGTAGTTTTAAAGTTCTGTCAGACAGTTTGCAAATTTGTGACAAGTATATAGAAAACTAAAGCAAGGGGCACCTGGGTGGTTCAGTGGCTTCAGCCTCAGACTCTTGATTTTGGCTCAGGTCGTGATCTCACAGTTGGTGAGTTCAGCCCTGCATTGGGCTCTGCTCTGATGGCGAGGCGCCGGCTTGTGATTCTGTCTCTCCTTTTCTCTGCCCCTCCCCCACTTGTGTGGGTGCACACTCGAGAGCTCTCTCTCTCTCTCTCTCTCTCAAAATAAATAAATGAACTTTAAAAAAAAGAAAACTAAAGCAAACAAAAATGTGCAATAATTATAAACATGGCACAAGTGTTCCAATGTGGATAACACTATATTTACAAAATGTAATAATATTGCATATTTATTTAACAAAAAATTACTAGAGTTGGAAGGAAGGATGTATTTTCTTTTCCTTTCTTTTTTCTTTTTTTGTTTGCAACATATGTTATATAATTTATGGTGATCATATTTTCAAAACTAAAAATTGGAACCTATGACTGCTAGCAGTTTTCTTCTTCTGGTGTGTAAATTTACTTGACACATTTTACAAAACTGTAAATGCTAGATCACCCTTACTGGAAAATACATGAAGTGAGGATTATCCCAGTAAGTGTGGAGTACATGACTCCTATATATTTGCTATGCATGGTCAAAGATCCTCAGAAGTGTCTGGCAGTAATAACCATAATAAACTAGAATACTCAAAATCATTAGATTTAGGAGAGAGATGTGGTTCTCAAAGTGTATTCCCTGCACCAGCAGTATGAGCACCACATGGCAACTTATTAGAAACACAGAAGTTCAGGCCCCATACCTACTGAATCAGACAGTGGTGGAGCCAGTAGCCTGTGTTTTAACAAAACTTGAGATGCACAGGTAAAGAGCATGAAGGTAAGAAAGGGCAATGCTGTAGTTAATGCAGTTGTGGGACTATTCCCCTTCTTGAAAACTATCACTTTGCTTATTCAATCAGTACTGTATAATTTCCAAAAAATAACAGCTCGTCATCACTTCACATTTTAACACTACTTTTATATATGATGGCACCATATATGCTTATTTATACATAAAATGCCTCTGGAAAAGATACACATCAAGCTAATAACCTATATTTGTGAAAAAGATATTTTCATAAGATGTGTAGATGAATGTTCACAGTAGGTTTATTCATAAGAGCCAAAAGCTGGAAACAATGGAAGTGTCTGTCAGAGGGAGAATGGATAAACATCTGGTAGATTCATACAATGGAATACTACTCAGCAATAAAAAGAATGAGTTGCTTATACAAACAACCACATGAGCGACTGAAAAGCATTACGTTAGACAAAAGGAGCCACATACAAAAGAGTACATACTATATGATTCCATTTATATGAAATTCCAGGACAGGCAAAACTAATCATGGTGAAAACTAATACATGGTTGTCTCTGGAGAGTGAAGTGGGGAGCTGACTGGAAGAGAGTCCCAGGGGACATTCTGGAGTGATGGAAATATTCTAGATCTTAATTGAGTTGTGGGTTAGAGATGTTGTTGAAAAGCACTGTACATTGGGGCATTTCGGTGGCTCAGTCGGTTAAGCCTCAGACTCCTGATCTTGGCTCATGTCATGATTTCACGGTTCATGGGGTTGAGCCCCACATCCAGCTCCGTGGTGATGGCATGGAGCCTTCATGGGAGTCTCTCTCTTTCCTTCTCTCTCTGTCTCTCCCCGCTTATGCTTACTCTCTCTTAAAATAAACAAACTTTAAACAAAGAAAAGAAAAGCACTGTGCATCTAAGGGTACATTTAAAATCTGTGCATTTCACTGTTTGTAAATTTTACCCCTCTTTCCCTCCCCCCATTAAGAAGAAAAGCAAAATAAAGACGTTTTCAGACAAAAACAAAACCAAGGAAATTTATTACCAGCAAACACTCACTAAAAAAAAAACTTCTACAGGATGTACTTCAGGCAGAAAAAAGTGATCCTACATGGAAAGCCAGAGATGTGACAAGAATGAAGAAATAACAAGTAGGGAAAAAGTTAAATATGTGAAGAACAAATATTAACATTAAAATGTTAATGATGGTGATGATGGTGTCTGTGTGTATGTGTGTGTGTGGACATGTGTGCACACATGTGTTTAGTGACTTTCCATTCCACTGTGGATCCAATTCAAAATCCTTAATGTGACCTTCAGGCGCTGCCTGCCTGGGCTCTGCTCTTCTCTCCTCTCCAGATTCATCTCCTGACACTGTCCTTTCTGCTCCACCATTCTAGTCTTCTTTATGTTCCTCTCCGTCTCATCTTCCGCACATGTGGTTCTGTTCACCTGGAAGGCTTTTTGCCCCACTCTTCACCTGGCTAACTCCTATTCATCCTTAGGTTCAGTTTAAAAGGTGACTTCCTCGGTCTTTCCTTACACTCTCTCCCCTCTTTCATACCATGCAAGATTAATTCATCTTTCCTGTTACATACTTTTATCTCATGTTCTTTCTCCTTCATAACATTTATAAAATGTTTGTGTGATTACATATTCATTGTCCTTCTCTTCCTATAGGCTATAAATTCAGTAAAGTCTGTCTTTCATCTTCATCACCTCATGGCCTGATCCAAATGTCTTACATATAGTCATGGCTGGACAAATATTTGTTAAGCAAATACAAAAGTCAAGTACTTCAGAGGTCTACCTGAAACTTATTAACACAAAAAAAAAGACAGAATATATGGAAGAACGTAAGAACAGTGACAAGTTAATTTTGCACGTTACATTTGTAACCTTCCTAAGAAAGAGACTCTTTCTGTTAAATTCTTTTATTTGGGCAACTATTTGCAGCAGGACAGTGGAAAGACCAAGTCTTTAGTATTAAAGAAATCTGAGATTCAAGCCCATATCTGCTACCTAATAGGACTGAGTCCTTGAGCAAATCACAATCTCTGACTCATCTGTAAAATGGAGATAACACTATCTACTTTTGCAAAACTGATTTGATGATTATAACTGTAGTGTGAGGGTGCCTGGATGGCTCAGTCAGTAAAGCATCTGACTCTTGGTTTCAGCTCAGGTCATGATCTCATGGGTTGTGAGTGATCCTCACGGTTTGTGAGTTCAAGCCATTCATCGGGCTCCAGACTGATGATGCAGAGCTTGCTTGGGATTCTCTCTCTCTCCCACTCTGCCCCTCCCCTACTAGCTCTCTCTGTCTCTCTCTCAAAATAAATAAACTTAAAAAAATTTTTTTAAATAAATGAAGTATGAGAACATGTGGCCTGGTGCTTGAAATATAGCAGGCCCTCAATTAAAGGCAGCTCTGATTATATTTAGGTTGACTCTTTTACCTTGAAGGAGGATATTTTCATTAAAGCATCTTTAAGCACTGACATGATTGTTTTTTGCATTCGTTGCCACAGCATATCTCAGATGGGGGAAGCCAAACATTTGGGTCAGGCCATGCAGTCATGATGCTGCACTACAGACATATTTATTTCTCAAGACTTCAGAAAGCTTATTATCAAAACCTTTTTTCATTTTGTTGTGTCTTTCTCCCTGTATTTATCTACAGACTTCTCCTACCTTCTCCATTTGTTTTCCTAACACTTTGAGAGGATTAGCAAAGGGAGCAAGACTAAGAAGGGAGAGGTCAGTAACACTGATGGCCACAGAATTCAGCAGAACAGTAGGTTTAGAAATTCAAATCACCAATCTTGCATTCTCTAGGTACTGTAGAATAGGAATACCAGACGCAGCTAGGGGATGGTCACCCCATCATCTGATGTAAATATCCTGCTCTGACAGATGTCAAAAGTGACAGGGCCAGAATTCCATCCTAGTCAAATTCAATTTTCTATACTCCCATTCACTGTAAATGATTTATTTACAGGTGCCTTCCAGCTCCAAGATTATATTCCTGTATGATATATGGATTGCTAATAGTTACCTGTGAAAATATATATACATTTAGTTCCTTCTAACCTTCTTGGTGCAGAGGAGTCAACGTCAGGCCCCTTAGGCAGGGTTTGGTGGGGGGGGGGGGTTCATGGAAGTGCATGGTCAGCATGCTCACCAGCATGGGGGACTAGAGGAAAGGGGAGGTGCCATACAGAGATGCATCAGTAGGTACCCACTAGTTTGGAACACAGAGGAGAGGAGAAGGGGGTTGCACAGTTGCAACAGCAGTACTCCTATGAAACTGAAAGTGGGGTGCACAAGTGGTAGACAGAGAAGATGCCTGCATGGTTGGGAAATTAGTTACACCAAAAACATGAGTAAATAGATTGGGCAAATAAGTAATTATAATGAAAATAAGAAAAGTAAGAAATTTCACTGGTAGAGAAGATACTTATGGCTAAAAAAACCCTGAGGCATTAGATTTTAATTCGAGAATTTGCTATGAAGTAATGATTTTTTTATTGACTTTTTAATGTTTATTTATTGTGAGAAAAAGAAAGAATGTGCATGACTGGGGGAGGGTCAGAGAGAATGAGAGAGAGAAAGAATTCCAAGCAGGCTCCACACTGTCAGCACAGAGCCTGATGCGGGACTTGATTTCATGAATGGTGAGATCATGACCTGAGCCAAAATCAAGACTCTGACGCTTAACCTACTGAGCCACCCAGGTGCCCCTGAATTAATAGTTTTTAAGTACATGTATATGGATTGATATAGAAATAGGCATACATTTATGTGTGTACATATATAAACACACAGTACACACACACACACACACACACACACACCCCTAACTGTTTGCTGAGATGGCTGAAGAGCAATGACATCCAGCAGTAATGAGCTCACAGAGCACCCAGATCTTAGTGCTTGGCTTCAAAAAAGCATTTTCTACTAGGGTGTCTGAGTGGCTCAGTGGGTTAAGTATCTGACTCTTGATTTTGGCTCAGGTCATGATCTCACAGTTTGTGAGTTGAGCCCCGCATCAGGCTCTGCACTGACAGTGCTGAGCCTACTTGGGAGATTCTTTCTCCCTTTCTCTCTGCCCCTCCCCTGCTCACTTGCTCTATCAAAAATAAATAAATAAATAAAATAAACATTTAAAAAATAAAAATCATTTTCTATTAAATGGAACCAGGGTTCCTAGGAGAAATGGCTGGTTCTAGACAATGGTAGGCCAGGCAAAATACAAGAGGAGTCTGGAACATCTTCTGCCAGAAAGTAATGAAGTGTTCAAAGAATGATGGAGACTTATCACAATGATCTAGGAACCCCCCCAAAAAGGGGCTTCTACTACCAAACTCTGATAATTTGAGGAACAAAATATTTAATGATAGTAATTAATTACAACCCATTGAATAAGGTGGAATCCTACACATCCACGCTGATATAAACAAATGAATAATAAATGGAGGAGAAAGGGAAAGCTCCTCTTACATAGAATGCCTATTAATACATATGGAAATACAAAAATAATGTTTAATTCAGGTGGAAGTCATCAATGAATGCTGAAAGTGGTGGATGGAGATCTGATGAATGAAGGATAGGCTACTGGCATAATCTCTGAAGATGTCCCACAAAATACTAATCGATTAGGAAGGGGAAAATAGTGACATGACAAAACAGAAACCTGGCAGACACCGAAATGATCAAGTGAGCAAGGTTATCATTGACAACGATGGGACAAGTCAATATCATGTACCCCATGTACCCCCTGATGCAACGTACTGATAAGAACACACCATCATCTTTGTGATTCCTGCCAAAAAAAGCATGACTTTGACATGGTCCTGAGCAAACAGTAACCAAACCTCAGCTCAGGAACATCCTACAGGTTATACAGCCCATACTCTATAAAACTGTCAAAAAAAAAAGACCAAGGAACTGATACAGAGTAGAATAGACTGCAAAGACAAGTACACGCAGCATATGCTCCTACATGGGCTCCTGGACCATAAAGGAAAAAGAGAAATATTAGAACACCTGTCAAAGATAGATGGAATCTGAAGATTGGATGGTAGTGTTGTATCCATGCTGATTTTCTGGCTTAGAGGGTTGGATGGCTGTCATGTAGAAAAGTGTTCTTGTTTTAGGAAAATACACACTAGAGTATTTAGAGGTGATGGGACACTGTGTATGCAGCTTGGCCTCAAGTGGTTTAGAAAAAGACTAATAAAAATGGCAAAAAGGATGATGGAGCAACAGTGGTCAAATGTCAACAGCAGGAGAACCAATGTAAGGAGGATCTGGAGTTATTTCCACTGTACTTCCTCCAACTTCTCTGTTGGTTTAAAATAACTAAAAAGCAAATTGCTAGAAAATAAATTGCATGTATCCACTTCTCTGGTCCCATGAAAAATAGAATGATGCTGGAATTAAGGAGCTGCCAAAAGGGAATAATGGCAAAAACAATACATGAGAGTTTGTGGCCTGATGCAGCTGCAGGTTCAAACGTGCTTCTCCTTTTGTGTGCAGTGAATAAAGGTTTGGGCACTGTGTTCCCAGGCTCAGTATGATGCCAGGCAGGGCAGGCGAGGTCTGCGTCCGCTTGGCATTGGTGGGTCTAGAAGTGTCACTATATGCACTTCTTAGTTTCCCTGTTGCTTATGCGTTGCTGTAGCTGCCACCACCCAGGGCATCCATTCCTCTACAGGTGCATCCTGTACTTCCCAAATGGCAGTGGACAGTCGCAACTCTCCCTTTCCATCCTTCTTCACCTTGTTTCAGTCACGTTTCAGACACTCCAGGTGTTTCGAGAAGAAAGAAGTTAATACAAGGAATCAGGTGCTTACAAAAATTGTTGGAAGAGCTGGAGAGGCAGGGTGTAAGTGAGGCCCCCGGAGGCACCAGAAACATCTTGGAACTGGCCCACCCAAGAAACTGCCAACTTCTGCCCCAGTCAGGAAGGTAGGTAATCAGAAACCATCACCAGATCTGCTGGCTTTACACACATATTGTATCTAGTCACCAGGAAGTTGCCACGACCACTGGCTCTGCAACTTCCTACCAAAGCCCACAAGTTAGCAGATTCTGAAACGCTCTGGCAGAAAAAGTCAATGTCTACATGACTATGCTTGGCAGCAGAAAGAGCCAAAGAAAGACGAACTTATACTCCACTTCATTTCTACTTTCCACATCTCAAGTAAGTACATCGACCTGGGAAACCTATTTCAAAACCCATTTCTAGAATGCTAAGAGCAAGAGAGTATGGGAAACATAGTGTCTAGCTTTCCAGTCTCTACATAGCTTGGAAGTCCATGAAAAGAGGTTGGAAGGAAGCTTTGTTGAATTCCGTGTCCATAGCTACCACACTCCTCCTCACCAAAGTGGGAATTTAGCCTCTACTGTTAATCCCAAGAGACTGTCCAAGCAAATCTGGTATAACTTATATTACACTACTTCCTTAGTTTGTTGTGCTTTAATGACAAAATCTGCATACGAAACCAGGGTCACTTCTTACTAAAAGACATTTATATGTGGAATAAGAGCTAAAATTCACTGAAAAGTGATAGGAATTATGATCTAAACTTTGGCCTACTTCAACACTAATATGCTCATACAGTGTGACTCAGCGGTTAAAAATATTGGTTAAATTCTAATTCTGCAAGTATCTTGTATCCCATGCCTGTTGTTTTTCTTCTTGTTTCAGTTTCAAATTTAAAACAATCATCACTTTTTGTGGTAACAGAAAAGTTACCTTACTTTTAATCAACAGCAGAGGGCTGCCTGTTACCAGACTGTCTGTGAGTTCTAGAAAATAACACATCTGCAATGTTTTTCTCCTTAAAAAAAAAAAAAAAAGTGAGGGGGAGGCTCTTCTAAGCCCTTTTGTACTTTGTGATGGGCCAGAAAATAAATGACAAATAATAGTGATGAGATGGAAACCTCTACCAGAAAACCGAAAACAAGTGATTTTTATCTTTCCCACCAGACTGTGAGCTCCTTGAAAACAGGCAGGAACCGTTTTTGTTTTTATTTTTTCTCTCTGTGTCCCTGGTGGCCAGCGTACTGCATGATACAGAACAGATAGTTAATAAATGACTGTTGGATGAATAATCCCAATTACAATGGAGAAGTGGAAGACAGCACTCCATCATATCTCTTATGTTCCTACCTCACTCTCTTCCTCAATGTGGACAAAGTGGACAGAGGGAGCTGCAAGGAACTTTGAGTCCTGGGACTCATAAATGGACTCCCATCATTCAAACAGAGTGGGCCCCAGGCCATGAAACTTCCCAGAAGTACAAATCCTTCAGGAAGCAAGTTCAGGAAAACCTATTTTCAAAGGGTGGAGTTTCTGGCCTTCAGCCCCAATTGCTTACTGACCACCCATTAACTGCCATAATTTGTTTTATAAGGGTGATGTGAGAAGCAGATAACTAAAAACATAGAATCTGCACCAAAGAGACCACAGTGAACGATAACTGTGGCAATATTCTATGATCAGTTGGCTTTGCTGGAAGGGAATGAGATGAGAAATCTGGAATCAGGACCTACCTCTGAATATTAACAACAAGGAAAGAAAGTCCAAGGACAGTCTGATTGGGTTGGATGTCAGCTTGACGTTATCTGCATTAAACAGCTTATTGTAGCAAAGCAGGAAGACCTGACTGATAAGAAGAAAGCTATCACAGGTTCAACACTCCATTATTTTCCTCTGAGCTCTGCTGCAGAACAATAATAGACTTCACTGGAATATCATCTTTAGCTATAACATATTGACTATTGTTTCTGAGGGTCTACCAAGCTGCCACCATTTCCCACCACCTCTTTGTGTCTCTTCTAGTAGCAAAAACTTAGAATTAAATTCTAATCTATCACATGATCGTTTACAAAACCTCTGAGATAACCTGCCAGCATAAACAAGTTGCCCACTGTTTATATACAAAGAACTGTCAAGATAAATGTAAAAGACATTTTGTAAAAGACATTTGAACATACCAAGTGACTAAGAGAAGGCACTATTCCAATACCGTCAAAAGATAAAATTAGGGTGATGTACTTAGTTAATTGGGTCCAATCTTGATAATAGGTACACGTGACAACTGAGCCAGTCAACAAGAATGCTTAAATCTGATTTTCCCCCCAAACTGAACTAGTCACTGTTAGACTACATAGCCTTTCATTTTCCACCCATTCCTATTTTTGAAACAACCATCAAGAATTCAGGGAAGTCGCATCTCATTTAAAACGGAACAACTCTTTTCCAAATGCCCTCATTTTTAGTAAGTGTAAGATATAACCAGCATAAGTTATTTCGCTGAGAAGAGACAGCTTTGCCTTCTCAAATCATGGAACTTAATTTTCAAACTGGACAGCTGTGGGAAGTTCTTTAAAGTAGCTATACATTACAGCTTTATTTTTTATATACTACTGAAGACCGGTGAAACATAGCATGAACTTTGCACACATGACACTTGTTGCTAAACCTGAAGAGGACAAACTATTTGCCTGCTTTCCCATCCTCTCTCCAGTTATAGGGTTAAAAACGATTTCAGATTTAATAATAATAATAATAATAAATTTAATTTAAAAAGAGCCAAAACAGCTATTGACAATTCCCTTGGAAGTCTTCATGTCAAAGTCCATTAAGTTAAGTCCAGCGAGCCTCTGCCGGCACAGGCTAATCAACAGCCGGGATGCTGAACTCCAGGGAAATCCGCCCCACCCCCCCGGAGCTCACGCACCCTCGGCGGGGGGTGGCAGGAAGGGGCCGGCGGGGCGATGCGCGTACCCCGCGCACTCACGCGGCTCGCTGCCTAGCACCCCTCCTCGACACTTCCTGAAGGAAACTGACAAGGAAGGCGGCCCCTCCAGGCGGAGAGGGGTGTGGAGTCCCCAGGCTGGCGGAGAAAACGCCTTTCGCTAGAGCAAGCACTCCCCCCAGCCCCCGTGCGCGCACCGGGCCGCCCCAAGTCCCCACGGCGGCGCCTAGCGCGCTCCCGGGGCTCGCGCAATGGGAGGCGGGGGCTGACAGCCGACCGTCTGGCCGCCGCCGCCGCCTCCGGTCCGGCTGATGAGCAGGGCGAAGGGAAGCCCGCCCCGCAGCCCCTCGGCCCCCGCACCTCATCTTCTGGGAGCCCGAACACCTCCACCGCGCAAGTTGCCATTTCCGAACGGCTCCAGCAAACTGGACGCGCTCGCCCCCGCCCTGGAGTGGAAACAGTAGTGAGGAGGAGAACTGGGAGGAGGCGGGAGGAGGTGGAGGAAGAGGAGGCGGCGCTCGCCCGGCTGCGGCAGCGCCTCCCCCGGCCAGTGGGCGCTGGTGGCGCTAGGAAGCGCGGCGCGAAAGGGCCGGCGGCGTCTCGGCGGCGGCGCGCCTACTGGGGCGCAGGAGTGGGAGCGCGCGCCATGAGGACAGCGTGCGTGGGGGGCTCGGGTGGGAGGCACGCGCGTGGTGGGGCTCAGGGCGTGGGGAGTGCGCGTGGCGGGGGCGCGCGTGGCGGGGGCGCGCCTGCCGATCCCGCGCCGGGAGGTTGGCCGACGCGCCAGCCTGGGAGAGCTGTGCACCTCCAGGCGTCGCGTGGAGCAAACCGTAGAGGCCGAGGGACGTCAGCCCTTCCCCTGGGGAACAAAACCGACGTTTTCCCCAGCAACAAGTCTCACTCAGATCCGCTCCACAGCTCTGCCTCTTTCTAGACGCCTAGGATCAGGAGCGCTTACTCCGAGCTTCAAGCTAAAAATCAGAGCGCTTTCTTAGTAAAGGTTGCCAATTCCAATAGAAGCTGGACCTTAAGACCTCGTGGGGGAAAGCCCAGCATGAGCGTGGCAGCAAATGGGGAGGCCTGAAGGGATCTCATGATTCCTGGACTCAGAACCTGAAATTCTCTCCTTGTGATTTTTAAACACTGTGCCAATTCACAAGCGATTTCCTGTCGTATGGTCTGTCGTTTAAGCCTCCCCATGACGTCCAGACTCCAGGCTTAACCTTCTAAACCTACTTAGCTAAGCCTTGACCTGTATGTAGCACCGCTGGAAGGTAGCGAAGAAAGGGGGGGAAAATACAATGAACTAGGACCTCCTGTGCTATGGAATAATCATGCTTATTTTATAGTCATGTCTGACGGATTTTATAGTTAGTTCCCTAATCACAGCAAGTCTGTGGTGTTGAATAACTGATCTAACAAGGGTAACCATATGAAAGATACTTTAATGTTGGTTATTCTCTAAAGCATACAAAAGCCTTGTTTGAAAGTTCTTTAATTCTTTTTTACTCTTAGTATCTGGTGCCTGAGCCTCCCCTCTCTCTAAAGCTAGATTTTTGACATCTTTAAGGTTCATTTTTTTTCCTCCTTCCACCCTAAACTCCCTAGACCTCATCCATTGCCATTGGCATGGTGAAGTACAATCCTTGTAGAAATCTCAGACTCAGAGCTCAATAGTGCAAGAAATGTTGCTATTTAATTTTCTGTAACTGAACTTAGTTGCTACAGTTAAGCTTCCTGTCTGCCCAGTGGTTGAAAACTTAGTCCTCATCAGTTCACTGTTCTTCCTCAACCCTCTTTTTGTTAAGATTAATTCTGCATTCTAGCAGGCAGTTGTGGTGCTACATCATCTCAGGGATGGAGGGCATAGCACAGCCCTCACTCCCTGTTGGCATTAGTATAAACATTTTCCTTCCCACTGGTCTCTAATCATACATACCTGTATCCATTAGAGTAATGCTTGGCTGTTAGTAATAGTAACCCAGACTGACAGAATTTAAGGATAGATGTTATATTGTTCTCCCATTTCAAGTCAGAGCTAGGTAGGCCAGAGTAAATAAGGCTACGCGGTTCACAAAGGCATCAGAAATTTAGGCACTGTAAAGCTGTAAATGCCCTAGTCCAGAGCGTGCCTCAGGCTCCATCCCTTACATCCTATTCCAGGCAACAAGACAGATGAAGGGATAAAAAAGGAAGTTCAGGTCTCATGCTTGTCTTTTAAGAAAGGCTTATGGAGTCTTTTACTTAAACTCATAGAACAACTGAGTCACATAGCTGTATCTAAATACAGGGTAGGCTGGCAAATACAGACTGTTCTGAGGAGCCTTGTTGGGGTTCTATCACTAGGGAGGGAAGGGAGAACGGTGACAGGGGTGGGGGGCAGGAGACTAGCAGTCTCTGTGCTACCGTATTTGCCTTCTGGCATCCATGGAGAAGTCAGCACTCCCAGTCTGTTTCTGGTCTCAGGCCAGGGAATTTTAGGCTCAAAGATGAAAACTCCTTCAGGGCGTTTGACCTCTCTCATCTGCTGCTGGCCCTTTACATCATTTTGTGACCACTAAGACTTGGTACCTGTCTCCAGCCTGCTTTGGGTACTCAAGCTTTGGATCACTTCTACAGTATTGCTGACGTTACACTCTGGCATGCGTTGGGGATGATGGGCACATCTTTAAATCTTTTGATGTAAGACTATACCCAGGATATAAGTTATCTCTGCTCTTGGATTACACAAATTTGGGGATTTGTCCTTCTCCAATTGTGAGGGGAAAACCCAACTGCTAGGAGGGTGTTCTTGGAGATATGCAGTGTATCCAGTATTGTTTAAATAAATAAAACTTTTTGTTATGAAGGAAATCTTCTATATCTGTACTACCAACATGGTAACCACTAGCTCACTTAGTTATTGAGCACTTAAAGTGCTTAGTTATCTTAGCACTTTGTGGCTAAGACAAGTAAGGTATAATTTTACAATTAACTTAAATTTAAAATATTTACTTGTGGTTGGTGATTGCCATATTAGACAACATAGGAAATGTGTTCAGTATGTCTCAAATTGTATAAGTTTTTTAAATTAAATTTTGAATATATACAGTTTCAAAAATATATAAGGTGTGAAGAATAAAAATGAAATGAACACTAATGTATTCATCACCCACTATAAGAAAAGGAATATTACCAACCAAATTTTTTGCATCTTTTGTACCTTCCTATTCTGTCCCCTTTTCTCCCCCCACAAAGAGATAACTACCATTCTATATTCTGTTTACTATTTTCTTGTTATTTTTTATTATTTTTATTATTTTTTTCTAAAGTTTATTTATTTTGAGAAAGAGAGAGAGACCATGTAAATAGAGTAGATACAGTGGAATGGGGGTGGGGGAGAGAATTCCAAGCAGGTTCTGCACAGTCAGGTCAGAGCCTGATGCAGGGCTCAAACCCACAAATGGTGAGATCATGACCTGAGCCGAAATCAAGAGTCGGAATTTTAACCACTGAGCCACCCAGGTGCCTCTGTTTTCTTGTGTTTTTTAAATTGTTTTATCAGATGGGTATGTATTCCTAAATAATACATTGTTCATGTTCGTATCTTTGATCTTTATTAAATGGAATAGTAAGAGGACTTGATTTTTGCATCTTTGATCTTTATATAAATGGAATCATAAGGGGACTTCCATTTTTTTACCATTCTATTTGTGAGATTAATTCATGCCAAATGGTTGTGGTAGTTAATTTATTTTCACTGCTATGTAATATGCCATTAAATGACTCTACTACAATTAATCATTCTTCTATTGTTGGACATTGGGGTAAAGGGGTTTTTTGTGTTTTGTTTTTAATTTGTAAATACCTCTTATTACATGATTTCGCTGTTTCAAATGTTTGCAGCATGTTTATTTTTTATAATTAAAAATTTTTAAGTGTATTTATTTATTTTTTGAGAGAGAGAGAGAGAGAATGAGCAGAGGAAGGGCAAAGAGAGGGGGAACAGAGGATCTGAAGTGGGCTCTGTACTGACAGCAGACAGCCTGATGCAAGGCTCGAACTCATGAACCATAGTATTATGACCTGAGCTGAAGTTGGATGTTCAACTGACTGAGCCACCCAGACACCCTGCAGCACATTGTTTAGATAAATGACAATGGTGTCTCTGAAACTTAATGATGGTTCAAAATTTGTATCAGTTGAGGAGCACCTGGCTGTCTCAGGTGGTAGAACTTGCGATTCTTGATCTTGGGGCCATGAGTTCAAGCCCCACATTGGGCAGAGAGCTTACTTAAAAATTTTGTATCAGTTGAGATAAATTAAACATCAGATTACTAAGCTTGTCCCAAAGGCTTATTATATTCAAGGACAGAATTATCATTTTATGTTTATGCTCTTTTTAAATGAAGTAAATTCTAAAAGTTTTCTCTCATTGAAACCCAAAAAGTTTTAATTTTCTCTTTCATGCCATTTTAAGAAGTTTAAACATTAGGGGTACCTGTGGGCTCAGTTGGTTAAGCATCCTGCCCTTCATTTCAGCTCAGGTCATGATCTCACAGTTTGTGAGTTCAAGCCTTGCATGGGGCTCTGTGCTGACAGTGCAAGTCGGCTTGGAATTCTCTCTCCCCTCTCTTGCCCCTCCCCCACTCTCTCTTTAAAAAAAGAAGTTTGAACTTTCCACTTCAGCAATTAAAGGCAATACTTCCCTTTTTTTTTGACATTTTTTTGCTGTTGTTGTTTCATTTTGTTTTGCTGTTACACATGATGCTGCTATAGAATCTTGTTTATGAAACATCTTATCATGCCAGAACATAATGAAGTAATGATGGGGATATGTCAAAAGAACACAGAAGCCAGCAAAAAGAGGCTCCCACTGCCAAAAACAGACTAATTTAAGCACCAAAATAAATAATGATAGCAACAAATTATAATCCAATAATAAATCTGATACTGTAAAGCCATACTCATGTAAATTATACTAAATGAGTAAATTCAGAGTTCAACAAGTGAAATTTTTACAGAGTTTGATTTATCTCTCCACAAAATACTTATTAATTATATAGGGGAAAGGGCTGAACAACAGCACCACAATAAGTATTCAAAGTGAAGATCAGTAATGGGGAAGATCAAAATCTTGAATCTGCCAAGATATATTGAGAAGAACAGAGCACGACCTCCGTGCTATTCCTGCCTACCTAGAATCTAATCATAATAAGGCATCAGACATATCCAAATTAAGGGACATACTGTAAAATAACCAGCCTGTAATTTTCAAAAGTGCAAGGAAATAGAAGTCAAAGAAGTCTGAGGAACTACTGCAGACAGAAATTAAAGAGACTTTATTAGGGTTCTCCAGAGAAAGACCCAATAGGGGTGTGTGTGTGTGTGTGTGTGTGTGTGTGTGTATTTATGGGATATACATATATGAAAGAAATTTCCCAGAGTGAATTGTTCATGTACTTATGGAGGTTGGCAAGTCCGAAATGGGCAGTGTGGCCCAGCAGCAGGAGAGCTGATAATGCAGATAAAGTTCAAAGGCTGTCTGCTGGAGAATCCCTGCTTGCTTAGGGGAGAACAGTCTTTTTAGTCTATTCAGGCCTTTGACCCAGGCCCACCCAGATTAAAGGCAATCTGCTATCCCAGAGTTCACGATTTTAAATGTAAATCTCTTCCAAAAACACCCTCCAAGTTGATCCATAGCAGCAACCATCACAGAGACATTGCACCCCCTGATTCTGAACCCTGTTGCTATAAAAGACATTATTGAGGTATTTGCTGAAACATGAATTTATCTGAGGATGATGTGATTGTAGTGCATGTTAATTGCTGGATTCTGATGACTGTATTGTGTTTATATAGATGAGAATGACTTTGTTTATTAGATGTATTAGGAGGTTCATGGACAGCAAGTCCATAAAATATTCTTCAAAGGCAAGAAAAAATTAAATTTTCTTCATACTTTCAACTTTTCTGTAAGTTTGAGATTGTTTCAGATTTTAAAAAATGAAATTATGCTGGTTGAAAATAAAGAAAAGTCTCTAATAAAAGGAACTAGCGCTCCTTGGAGAAATGGCTGATTCTAGTACTGGGGCAAGAAAGGTACAAGATTAGCCTGAAGCATATTTTAGAGCCAGAAAGTAAAGAAATGCGGTATGTCAAAGATCTCCCAATGGCCAAAGCTGGAACAATTTGAGCAACAAAATAAAATAGTATTCAATTATACCCAAGTATAAAATAAATATATACAAGTCTATACTGATGTAAATAAATGATTAAATAGGGGAGGAGACACAAGTTTTGTTAGAATTCCAAATAATTTATGTAGATACTCAAGTAGGGGAAGCATAACTCACTACTGCTACACTGTGGGCTAAGCTTAAGCTTACAGACTTTCTCCCAAATAGGACAATATGGAAAAGGGGGGGAAGTGGAGAAACTTGATAAACACAGCCTCAGTCGGGTGATCAAGGTCAACATCAATAGTGATAAGTCATGTTGAAAGTATGTACCCTTGATATGATGTGATGAACATGGCACTTTTCCTCTGTGAGACCAAAGACCTATAACCCCCGTCTTATCAGGAGAAAAACATAAGACAGTCTGAATACAGAAACAATCTGCAAACACCTGATCAGTATTCCTCAAAACTGCCAAGGTCCATCAAAAACAAGGAAAGTCACAGCCATGAGAAGTCTCAAGAGACAGGATAACAAAACGTAATAATATAATGTGATATCCTGAGTGAGATCCTGGAACTGGAAAAAAAAAAAAAAGGGCATTAGGTAAGAACTACGAAAATCTGAACAAAATGCAAAGATTAGTTAATAACAATGGATTGATATTTGTTAATTAGTTGTAACAAATATACCATACTAACATAAGATGTTGATAACAGGTAGAAGTGGATATAGGGTATATAGGAGGTCTTAGCGTATCTTCACAAATTTTGTTATAAACCTAAACTGTTCTTTAAAAAATGAAGTTTATTTAAAAATAAAGAAATGAATAAATAAATAAGTAGATCTTAAAGTCTTTCAAAAAGTTTTACAATTTTCACCACTATGGTCTCGCACATATTTTACTATATTTATTCTAACATAGTTTATATTTTTTACTTTTATTTTACAGATGCTGTCTTTTTAAAAATACTATATATCCTAACAGTTTATTGCTGATGTACAGAAATCCAGCTGAGTTTTCTATACTTATTTTGGTATTCAACAAACTTGCTGAAGTTCATTTTGTCTAAAATACTTCATTTCTCTTTCTTATAGTCATTCATTAACATCTTTGAATTGTTTCTTCTGTTCTAATCCCCTTGCATTTCTTTTTCTTATCTTAGTGTCCTGTATAATACGTGGATAGACATGGTGATAACAGGTGTAATTGACGTATTTCTGGCCTTAAAGGGGATGCTACTTGCTGTAAGGTTTTGTTTTGGTTTTTTTTTTTTGTTTTGTTTTCTTTTTTTGTTTGTTACATTTTGTTTTGTTTGCTATCCTTTCTTTGGTGAAGAAGTTCACTTCTATTCCTAGTTCAGTACTAAGATTATTGGTCATAAATGGACACTGGACTTTATTTAACAATGTCTTCTGTACCTCTTGAGATGATCTTTTTTTTCTTTAAATTTTTTAGGGTGGTAAATTTTGGTAAGTTATGGTAATTAGTTATGGTAAATTTGAAGTATAATGATGTAGTGTTTTCAGATTTTTACTTAATCAAATGATTATTTTTCTTTTCTCCCCATTGTCTTATGAATAGAATCTGAGTACCAGGAGCTTCCATATGGTCATGGCAGTGGAGGAGGGGATCTGTTTTTCTCCTGTTGTCCCTCTATACTGGAAATACATATCGGTTGTCAGTTTACCTGTCATTCTCTGATTGTTTTCCCATCTTTAAGGGCTCTTCTTTTTTCCACCTTCTTTTAGCACTGTGGAAACTTCCACATTCTACATCCCTACTGCTGTAGAGACAGAAATCTCAGCTTCTGGACTCCACCCCACTGTCAACTCACACTATACTGTCATTTCTACTACAGCTACTGCCTCTAGGCTATGTCGGCGGGAGACTTATCTGGAGTTTCCCATCTCACAGGGTTCCTGACAGTAGTGAGGCACACCATGTTTTCTCTTAGAGGTCCTCCATTATTAGGGAATTCTAGAATTGCTTCCTCCTGATAACTTAACAGTGAGGATGTAGGCAGGGAGTCCTTTCTCAGAGACACTCATCTATACATTCTTGTCACCTCTAACTCTCTTTTCAGGGTAGGAAAACTGGCTGCTTCACCTCATCTTTCCTTCTACCTAAATTGGGCCTAATGGCATCAACTTTGGCTCTTGGTAGTCAAAAGGTAGGCTTTTGAGGCTCAAAAAACTTTTGTCTCAACTTATTTTCTCTACTGCAAGATTCACAGCTCTATTTTGAAACTTAGGAACTGAGCATTGACTCATTTCATTTCTGTAGTAACAGCCCTCCCCGAGGGTAATAAATACAGAAGGCACTCACTGCTGCCTGGGTGTGGGGAGAGGCAGGGAGCCAGGATATTCCAGGGATAATACGTAGTTATCAACAATAGAATTTCGCAATAATACTGTGCCTGTGGCACACCCTTAGCTCTTTTGTAAGCTTCACACATGTATTTCTCACTAGTTAAGTCTGCCTGAATGTCATGAAGAAACCTCAAACTTAATAGATTCCAAACTGAACTCATCATTGTCCTATATTCTCTATCTCTGGAAATGGCATTACTATCTATCCAGTCCAAAGGCTAGAAACTTCTGAGTATCTCCAAATTCTTATCCCTCACCACTCCCCCGCCCCATACCCTATCAATTTGTTATACAGTAGAAATTCTCCCCCCAACCTCAGAGAGCTTTTTTTTTTTTCATCTTCTTTGTATCTGTGTCTAATGTCAGTACAGTATACCCCTCATTCTGATTCTTGGCCCAGACAAGCAGGTAACTCATTGTCTTTCCTGAGCCGCCCTGTGTCCTCTGAGGCAAAGGTTTGTGTACAGGTCATTTATTTTTGAGCATGCTGTCAAGCAATAGTGTCCTGGACTTAGCTTCTGCTGGCCCCCAGGGGCCAGTTGTGCACATCTCTATATAGCTGTAGATTCATGATGTCATATTGGTAGCTTAAAATCAACTATAGAATGAGTACTTACACTAGTAAACTAATAAACACTATGAACGAGGGTAATTATTTTCCCCTGGAGAGCCAGTTATTAAACACTTACCAGCATACTAATGATCGTAGGGAACATGAGTGAGGGCCTGAGAAGATAAAACAAGGAAGAGGGTAAAACCAATGCAATGGTTTTTGAATTACTGAGTTGGATCAATACTGCTGTGTTGATTTGGGGCCCACTCTCACTAAGGACCCTGGAAGAGCCATGTAGAATGCACCTCAGAATTATCCTCCCAGGAAAGAAATATGTGTACACTGGTTGCCATCGCCTAGCAGACAGGGGGTGCCTCATGGGCCATTAAGCCTTTTATTTCCAGATTTGTTCGTGTGCAGAATGGGTACTTTCAGATATCTCAAGCAACGCCAGTGGCGGTGAAACCCAGATGCAGAAAGTACGTGATAGGCTAAACAACGGAAGTGGATTGCTGTTTGATTATATCTCCACACAGCTGGTTGCTGCAGCAAGGACTGAAGTGAAAGTTAGGCAAGAGGATATGAGGCAGAGTGCAACAGGAATATGATACAAGGGTTAGTAGGATAAGCTGCTTCTCCCACTGTAGGAACTGGTCTCAGGGCATTAATTAATATTTATCATCTCTCTCCTAAACCACCCAGTCTGGATTTCCCCCACCCTTGGCCAGCACTTCAATAAGTCTGGGTTATTGCCTGGCGGTGACTCAGATTTTTATCCCCAGGGATATGAACTGTCAGTTGTATTAAACTTATTGGGATGTGGTTGCTATAATGGCCCATTTACAGCTATCATTGGACATGCAAGTACTAAGACGTGCCCCAATGAACCCCCTACGTTCCACACATACTTTTTCTTGTCTTCCTTTGTAGCCCAAAACTAGCTCCTCACGATAATCAGAGTTGATCCCTCTGCCTCCTATCAATATGGTAACTCTTTTATCTGATTATGGGTCCACTAGCATGAGAAGCTCAACATGACTAAGTAATAATCATAATTTCAGTTATACTGGAAACTTTATTGTGTCTCCTAGGAGAAGCATTCCCCTACCCTACCTCAGGAACTAGGACTTCTAATCTTGTAAGAAGAGTCTAGCCTACTTCCACTCTTTGGGTTACAAATCTTGATGTCTAGCTATTACAAACATAATGCCATATACCAGACCTCTTACCACCCATTGTAATAATGTCCACAGGCCTCTGCTCTTCCAGAACGCTAACATTCTTATAAATGTTGTTTCATGGGGTGCCTGGGTGGCTCAGTCAGTTAAGTGTCTGACTTTGGTTCAGGTCCTGAACTCACGGTTTGTGAGTTTAAGCCCCACATTGGGTTTGTGCTGATGGCTCAGAGCCTGGAGCCTGCTTCAAATTCTATCTCTCTCTCAAAAATAAATAAAGATTAAAAATAAAAAATAAAAATATAATTTCATGATAACATCTACCATTGTTGTCCCTGCCTTACAGAAGATAGCCAATGAGCTCAAAGTTATTGGTAGCCTCCTCACCAGTGCATTCGTTATTGCCTTAACAAAGTGTCCTCTTAGGGAACAGAGTTGGGCGGTGAGTTCAATAGCCCCACATTAAAATTCAATTCTAGTACTCCTCCTTCCCTGAGCCTTCTGATTTTTTCTCAAGATTCTGCCAAGGTAGTTCAAGTATCTCTTCTTCATTTGCTTTATGCCTCGGCCATGTCCAAACCACAAGGAACAACACCAGCAGCACATTAAGACTAGATGACTGGATGCGGGGTGCACCTGGGTGGCTCAGTCAGTTAAGCATCTCAGTCTTGATTTCGGCTCAGGTCATGGTCTCATGGTCAGGCTCTGCACTGACAGCTTGGAGCCTGCTTGGGATTCTCTCTCTCCCTCTCTCTCTGCCCTCTCTCAAGAATAAATAAATAAACATTAAAAGGGGGGGAGCACTTGGATGGCTCAGTTAAGTGTCTAACTTTGGCTCAGGTCGTGATCTCATGATTCGTGAGTCACAGGAGCCCTGTGTCAGATCCTGATAGTACAGAGCCTGCTTCAGATCCTCTGTCTCCCTCTCTTTCTGCCCTCTACCCTGCTTGCTCACTCGCTCTCTCTCAGAAGTAAATAAACATTAAAACAAGTCTATTAAAAAAAAAAGACTGGATCCAGGTATTCTTGTCAGGACTTTTAACCCTGAGTCAGGGGAGAATGCCCCCATGTTAATCAGTTCTTACCCAGGCTTTGTGGTCTGCCTTTTGTAGTTAAGACCTTCAAGCTCTACCCTTGCTTATGCTCTCTTGGTTTCTGTTGGGCATGGCAGTTCTTAGGTGTGTCTTGTATTTCCTCCCAAAAGAGAGACTACATTTCATTGTTTATGCAGTGCTGCTACCTGACCCCAAAATGCACCCAGTATTTACGTGGAGGAATTGATGGGACAGGATCTTGAAGAGGATAAGCCTCATCTTGAGAGGCGGCGGCCTCATGTAAGATTTTGCAGGGTTTCTAGGTGAGGGAGGCTGCTCAACTCCAGCAAGGGTGAGAGAACTGCCTGTGCTGGTCCAGAAAGTGCTGGGGATCTGGGTGGACTCGTGTCCTGGGACTGCTGCAACAAACAGGGTGGCTTCACCAACATGGAGTTTTTTTCTTACAAATCTGGAGGCCAGAAATCTAAAATCCAGGTGTTGGCTGGGTTGAATTTTCTCTGGAGGCTCTAGAGAATCCATTCCTTGTCTCTTCCAGCTGCTGGCAGCTGTCGGCATTCCTTGGCTTGTGGTAACACCTCCATCTGCTCTGTCTTCTTATTGCCTTCTCCTCTGTGTGTCTGTTATTTCCCTCTGCCTCTATCTTGTAAGAACACTTGTGAGGATATTTAGGGCCCACCTGGATAATCCAGAGTAATCTCTTTATCTCAAGAGTCTTAATCACATCTGCAAAGACCCTTTTTCTAGATAAGAAAACATTTACAGGTTCCAAGGATTAGGACTTAATATGTTTGGGTGGCCATTATTCAACACATTACCATGGGGTTTCGAGATTCTCAGGCTCTTCCAACCAGATGTCCTCATCTAAGGTTTCAGGGTTTGGTATTTTCTCCGTCAGAACTCTGACTTTGGTGTGACCAACCTGTAGAGGTCATGTATTCAGTCTTCTGTGTAGTTTTGCTGACTTTACCATTAAAACTTGGGTCTTGTTTGTAGCACGATCTGCCTGAGAGCCGCAGGAGATACAGGTCTCTTTAAATACTGGGATGGAAGCTTTCTGACTTGCTGTTCTCTACATTCACCCATGCTGGCTTTCTGCTTGCAGAGCCCTTCTGCCTCACCTTTCTGGGGAAGGCGGTTACTCATTTGTTAAGATCCAGCTCAAATGTCATCACTCCTGAAGTCTCTCACAATTCCCCCAGACAGATTTAGTTGCTCTGTTTTCACAACCCTTTATTCTTACCTTAATTTTTAAGTTTTAACCAGCTTTCATTGTTTTAAAAAATTATTCATACCTCTTTTGCAGTACCAAACACAGTGTCTTATAAATTGTCTTCTAGAGCTCCTTGAATTAGCGTGAGAGTTTCTTGAATACAGGAACATGTGTATCTTACCAGGGGATACATAGTAGCCGATCAACAGGAATGAAACTTATTTCCCAGCAGTGGGGGAAATGCGTACGTAACACTCAAATTTTTACCTTATACAATTTTTATATTTATGGGTTTTATTTTGTCTCTGATAGCCATGATTCAGTTCTACAAAAGAGAAGCCATATCTATACCCTGAATACTGTGCACTTTGACCAAATGCTGTTATTTTTACTTCCAAATATAAAATAAACTTAAAAGTAACATTCAATTTTAGTTATAAATCATGTTTGATTAAATGAAAAGGGGATTTAGAAAAAATATCAGTAACTACCAGAACTATATTATCTTTCTATAATGACTTGAACTTTTATTTAAAATGAGTAGCATTAGGATTTTAAATGATATTTGTCTGAATTTTTAAACAGATAGAAAGGTAACAGTTTGAATTGCAAAATGTTTTATATTATTCCCTGGAAAAATAAAAGGCATTGTATTCATTCGTTCTACTACTCTAACTATTTTTAATCTGAATTAGAGAATATATCTATAAGGGTCGATTTGAGTTAAACATTTAAGAAATTTATTTTATTTATAATATGTAGAGTAAATGTAATACAAATGAGAATTTCTACACTATCTAAAATTTTTCAAATGTGTGAATAAAAATGACATTACCTTAGGGTGCCTGCGTAGCTCAGTTGGTTAGGTGTCTGACTTCAGCTCAGGTCATGGTCTCACACAGTCCATGAGTTCAAGCCCCGCATTGGGCTCTGTGCTGACAGCTCAGAGCCTGGAACCTGCTTCAGATTCTGTGTCTCCGCTCTGCCTCTCTCAAAAATAAAATAAACATGAAAGAAAGGAAGGAAGGAAGGAAAGAAGGAAAAGAAAGGAAGGAAGGAAGGAAGAGAAAGAAAGAAAGAAAAGAAAGAACGAACGAAAGGAAGAAAGAAAGAAAGAAAGAACATTACCTCCATATAAGAACAAGGAGACAAGTTGGCAAGCACTTAGAACTGAATTTTATTTAAAAAAGTGAACATTATCCTATCAGTAATTTGGTGTGTGTGTGCGTGTGTGTGTGTGTGTGTGTGTGTAAGTTTGTCTTCTTTCTTTGTATGCCACATTTCTGAGGTAACGAAGTCACTTGTAAGTCACACATGACCTCAAATGTCTAAACCATTGAATAAACTGTCTTCAAATTTTCTTACTAAATATAGATTAGCCCCCAGTTTTGTTATTAAGAGATGGTGAGTGACAAAATGGCTTGAGGGTTTTGCAGAAAACCACTTATACATTAAGCTGAAGGTCTTATCTACCTACAGACTTGTTTAACTTTTGGTTGAAGAGACTCAAGTGCAGGTAAATAATTTACAAGCAATTTGCTAAATAAATTTGCTGCATTTCAATTCTTCCTCCTTCTCGTGCCTCATGTTGAGACAAAAAATTAAAGTCACTTCTTCAAAGAAGATATTTTTGAGATTAAAACACTATAGCTGCCTAGTGTACAGTGAAAGTACAAAAACCAGTTTGGCATCTCTAAAATTGGAAATACTTATAAAATAACAGAATTTTATAACAGGAGGGTATGTGTTAAATGATGGACACTGTCTTTAAGGGCAAAAAGTGTTTATTGCAGAATAAACACAAAATTACTGACTATTGGGTGGCTCATTTGGTTAAGTGTCCGACTTCGGCTCAGGTCATGATCTTACGGTTCATGAGTTTAAGCCCTGTGTGGGACTCTGTGCTGACAGCTCAGAGCCTGGAGCCTGCTTCAGATTCTGTGTCTCCCTCTCTCTGCCTCTCTCTCTCTCTCTTTTCTGCCTCTCTCTCTCTCAAAAATAAATAAACATTAAAAAAAATTTTTTTTAATACTGACTATAAAAGTAATGATCTTTTTTTTCTCTGTATTCCACATTGAGCTTTTCAGTCAACCTTATGTATAGAAATATTTTCCCTTTTATGTGAAAAATTCATAGGAAATAATGTGAAATTTAAACAAACAATATCGCTAAAGGGACTAAGTAAATTATGGTATATTGATACTCTATATTTCCATAAATATAAATGTATGCAACACTATGGATTATAAGACTAAGAGTTGAAGGGGAAAAAAACAAGTTGTGGAATAATGTATACTGTTTACTCTCCAAGTTAACTGTGTTCACATAAAACATGTTATGTTTGGAGGGGAGGGCACTGAAATTTGGGAATTCGGTCAAAGGGACTTTAGCCTTATCTATAATGTATTAATTTCTTTAAAGAAGAAATTTTAATCTACTTTTCATATTATATAAAGTAGTTAAAACATGATTGAGACAGTGGATGAAAAATATTAACTATACAGTTAATGCTGTGTTATATATGCTAATGTTAATATAAGGTTTTATTAAGAAATAGAAAAGTATTAGATAAGATTTGGTGTAAGGAGGAAAAGATAAAGCATTTAACCAAAATTACTGCTGATTCTTATGTGATGATCATATTGCAAGAATTTTAGAATTACTAAGAACAAGAGGGCTTTTTTAGAATAACTTAAAATTTTTATTGAAATGAACTAAAATGCTGGTTCATGATGGTTCCAGGACACTGTCACTTAAAAAGAAGGAGTATTTAAATGAAAACTGCTTTAAAGTATATATCATTTGCTTTTTACTGTCCAATGGATATTCCTTTGGAAAACTTCCATTACTCCCACTTTATATAATTCTGAAAGACTGCCAATCACAGGTTCCCACACTCCATACAGGGATGAGAATGTGGTCCAGGCTGGGCCAACCAAACTCACTCCTGGGAATTTAAATTTTAGGCATAGAATCTAACAAAGGATTCAAAAAATAAAAATAGATAATCTTATAAAATACTTAAAATTTTCACAAAGTGTTTAAAATACTTAAACAGGCATTTCACAATGAATGATATCTAAGTATATAATGAGCATATGAAAAGAAGGTATTCTACATCATTAGTCATCAAGGAAATGCACACAATGAGATAACAGTATTCACTCCCCAGGAAAGATAATAATTATTAAATGCACAACCAAGTGTTGGCAAGATATGAAACAAGTGCAACTCTAATCCTCTACTGGTGGGAATGTAAATTGGCATAGTCTCTTTGGAAAGCTATTTGGCAATATTTACTAGATCTGAATATATGCTTACTTTATCACCCAGCAATTCCACTCTTAGGGAATGAAAACATGTGTGAACCCGAAGACATGTGCAAAAACATTCATTTGTAGCTTTGTTTACGGTATCTCCAAATTGGAAACGATCCAAATGTCCATTAGGAGTATAGTATTCACTGGAGTACTATATGACAACCAGAACAAGCTATTTACTGTTATATGTAACAGGAATGATACATTATGCTCATAGGCATAATCTTGAGCAAAAGAAACCAGATAGCAAATGATTCCATTTATATAAAGCCCAAAAATAGGCACAACAAATTTGTGTGATAAAATCAGAAGAGTGGATACCTTGGAGGGGTAATGACTAGGGGAGGGGGCATGAGGGAGATTTCTAGAGCACTGATAAATAATGTCCTATATCTTGATCTATGTGCTAGTTACATGTTCACTTAGTGAAGATTCATTGAGTTGCACACTTAGGATCCGTGTACTTTTTATATGTGATACTTCAGTTGAAAAGGTTTATAAAATAATACCTCTGGCAGAGACACACACAGATGGAAGGCAGTTAAAGCCTGATTGTCCCAAAGGTGACCTCTAAAATACTGTCAATGAGTTCCCGCCTCTGAGGTCTCCAGACCTCCAAAGTTACTCTAGTTTCTCTCCTTCTGAAGAATAGGTTGTTAAGTTATTATTATTTTTTTAATTCTTTGGATCCTAATAATAATTCCTTTCCCTCTTCCCTCTAACACACTAAGAGTTGGTTTCTTACTGAGCCTCAATTTGAGTGCCAGGAAAAATGTTGGTATTATTCTTGAGGTACATAGTAATGTTAAAAGAAAAAAAAAGAGAGAGAGGCAAATTCCTTATAGGTAAAGTGGCCAAAAACATCCATCTTATACTGATAAGTGAGTGCACTGGAATGTTTGGCTACAAGCAAGAATTTTATATAACTGGCATCTATCTGTACTGTAAGGGAATACCATCTAACTTAATCGCAATAAAATCCAGATCTAACATCAGAATTAAAAGAATAATATCCATATGAGCAAGAGCAGCTAGAGCTGGGGGGCTGTTGCCAATTATCACTCGTAAGCACACTGACCTAAACATGACTAAATGATCCTTAATATTTCTTAGTGCAAACAAGAAGGTCTGAATATTTAAATAGGAATGTTTAAAATTGTTAATTAATATAGGACACGCTCTTCTAAAGAGGGTGGCTTCTGTTATAAGAAAGTCCCTTTTGTTCTGCTGAATACCTTCATAGATTTGGATATGCAAAATGAGCCTAGAGCAAAATTGGGGTTTGAACAATTGAATTGTTCTGCACATAGAGGCATAAGAAATCAGAATTCCCTGTATACCCGTTGAGTGTAGGGGCGCTGAGGAAAGAAAGAAGAGGATGACACAAATTGGAGATAAATGAGCAGGGAAAAAAATCCCCTGGTTTGCACACTCCTTTAAGAATAAGAGCCTTTACCAACTAACACATGAAAAAATGCTCAACATCACTCATCATCAGGGAAATACAAATCAAAACCACAATGAGATACCACCTCACACCCATCAGAATGGCTAACATTAATAAATCAGGCAACAACAGATGTTGGCGAGGATGTGAACAAAGAGGATCTCTTTTGCACTGCTGGTGGGAATGCAAACTGGTGCAGCCACTCTGGAGAACAGTATGGAGGTTCCTCAAAAAATTAAAAATAGAACTACCCTAGGACCCAGCAATTGCACTACTAGGTATTTATCCAAGGGATACAGGTATGCTGTTTCGAAGAGACACATGCACCCCAATGTTTATAGCAGCACTATCAACAATAGCCAAAGTATGGAAAGAGCCCAAATGTCCATGGATGGATGAATGGATAAAGAGGAAGTGGTGTGTGTGTAATGGAGTATTACTCAGCAATCAAAAAGAATGAAATCTTGCCATTTGCAACTATATGGATGGAACTAGAGGGTATTATGCTAAGTGAAATTAGTCAGAGAAAGACAAGTATCATATGACTTCACTCATATGAGGATTTTAAGATATAAAACAGATGAACATAAGGGAAGGGAAGCAAAAATAATATAAAACCAGGGAGGGGGACAAAAACCTAAGTGACTCTTAAATATGGAGAACAAACAGAGGGTTACAGGAGGGGTTGTAGGAGGGGGAATGGGCTAAATGGGTAAGGGGCATTAAGGAATCTACTCCTGAAATCATCCTTGCACTATATGCTAACTAACTTGGATGCAAATTAAAAAAAATAATAAAATGTAATAATAACATTAAATTAAAAAATAAAAAATAAAGAGTAAGAGCCTTTAGGGGCACCTGGATGGCTCAGTCAGTTAAGCATCAGACTCTTTTCTTAAAATTTTTTATGTTTATTATTAATTATTGAGAGAGAGAGAGAGAGAGAGTGCAAGCAGGGGAGGGTTAGAGAGACAGAGGAAGACACAGAATCTGAAGCAGTCTCCAGGCTCTGAGCTGTCAGCACAGAGCGCGATGTGGGACTCAAACTTACCAATTGTGAGATCATAACCTGAGCCAAAGTCGGATGCCCAACCAACTGAGCCACCCGGGCGCCCCGCATCAGACTTGTGATTGCAACTCAGGTCATGGTCTCACGGTAGTGAAATCAGGCCCTGTGCCAGGCTCCGTGTTGAAAGTGGAGCCTACTTAGGATTCTCTCTCTCCCCTCTCTCTCTGCCCCTCACCACTGCGTGTGCATGCACTCTCTCTCTCAAAACATAAATATTTTTTTAAAAAAAGAATAAGAGTGTTTAATATTCCTCTAAATTGTTTGCAATTTTAGAATGTAAGCCCCATGTCTATCCCCTCAAAATCTTCAAGCAAGGTTACTAATAATGTGCACGTGTGTGTGTGTGTGTGTGTGCTTCAAACAAAGGAGTTGTGTTTCACATAAACTGGACAGCAACATGCAGAGGAATGAAACTGGACCACTTTCTTACACCATACACAAAAATAAACTCAAAATAGATGAAAGACCTAAATGTGAGACAAGAAACCATCAAAACCCTAGAGAAGGAAGCAGGCAACAACCTCTTTGACCTCAGCCACAGCAATTTCTTGCTCAACATGTCTCTGAAGGCAAGGTAAATAAAAGCAAAAATGAACTACTGGGACCTCCTCAAGATAAAAGCTTCTGGACTACAAAGGAAACAATTAACAAAACTAAAAGGCAACCGACGGAATGGGACAAGATGTTTGCAAATGACACATTAGATAAAGGGTTAGTATCCAAAATCTATAAAGAACTTACCAAACTAAACACCTGAAAAACAAATAATCCAGTGAAAAAAATGGGCGAAAGACATGAATAGACACTTTTCCAAAGACGACATCCTGATGGCCAACAGACACATGAAAAGATACTCATCGTAACTCATCATCAGGGAAATACAAATCAAAACCACATTGAGATACCATCTCACACTGGTCAGAGTGGCCAAAATTAACAACTTAGGAAACAACAGATGTTGATGAGGATGTGGAGAAATGGGAACCCTCTTGCACTGTTGGTGGGAATGCAAACTGGTGCAGCCACTCTGGAAAACAGTATGGAGGTTTCTCAAAAAAATTAAAAATAGAACTACCCTATGGCCCAGAAATAGTGCTACAAGGAATTTATCCAAAGGATACAGGAGTGCTGATTCCTAGGGGCACATGTACCCCAATATTTATAGCAGTGCTTTCAAAAATAGCCAAATTATGGAAAGAGCCAAATGTCCAACTGATGAGTGGATAAAGAAGATGTGGTTTATATATATGATGGAATATTACTTGGCAATGAGAAATAATGAAATCTTGCCATTTGCAGCAACGTGGATGGAACTGGAGGGTATTATGCTAAGTGAAATAAGTCAGAGAAAGACATAACATATGTTTTCACTCATATGTGGATCTCGAGAAACTTAACAGAGGACCATGGGGAAAGGGGAGGGGGAAAATAGTTTCAAAGAGAGAGGGAGGCAAACCCTAAGAGACTCTTGAATGCAGAGAATAAACTGAGCGTTGATGGGGGGAGGGTAATGAGTGATGGGCATTGAGGAGGGCACTTGTTGGGATGAGCACTGGGTGCTGTATGTAAGCAATGAATCATGGGGATCTACCCCCAAAACCAAGAGCACATACACTGTATGTTAGCTAACTTGACAATAAAATTTTTTTAAAAAGGTTGGTATGATGTTTAACAGACACCATACAGCTCAGCATACACTAGAGAATAAGATGATTCACAAACTAAACCATGGCTAGTGGTAGACATATGAGTACATCTGAGTACATCTAGAATTTCTAGAAAGAAAGTACTTTGTATTTCTACAGATCCTGGAACAATGGGTTCAAGACACTCTCAACATAATCTCATGGGCAAGGAAACTCCAATACTAACACATGGCTTACACAAGACTTTACTAAAGCTAGGAAATAACAAAAGGGAAATAAACACACCATGTAACACTAAAATAGAATTTCTGGTTATGATTTACTCACCAGAACTCCCAGTCTTCTCTGTCCAGTTGACTCCATCTTAGATATATCATTCAAAGGACTATACTGGGATATCTACTGTTTCAGATAAGAGGCTTTCTACTCCAAATAACAGAAAACCAACTCCAAGGCTTAAACAGTGAAGTTGGCTCAAATCACCAGAAATCTAGACATATTCAGGCTTCAGGTATAATATGATCAGGGCTCTTATTCTATTTTCTTACAGTTCTCTCAGCTCCACCCTCCTCCAATTTTTAGGTTCTGTTCTCAGGCTGACTTCTCTTCTAGGTAAGATTGACTTTCCATCAGTATTACTCAAATAAAAGAAAGAACTTTCCTAAAAGCTTCAGTAATTCAAATTTCATTTGCCACCATTGTCACATTCCCATTCCTAAACCATTTTCTGGCTAGGCACAGGATTATCATGATTAGCTTACCTTAACCAATCCTTACTTTGTGAGCCAAAGATGGAATCAGCTTTCTCCAAGTTATAAAGGCTGTGTAGGATAAGGACCAGTACCAGGACAAAACTGGAGATCAATGAGAATGGAAGCTTGGCAAGTAGATCATCGGGAGGCACCAAGAATATCCACTAAATATTTTTTCTTACCTTCCTTAAATGCTGCATTACTCTTCCTCTTGCTTTTTTTAATCCAATCACTCACCTTTCAGATCTTCAACATGCTTTGCTCTTCTCACTCTAATAAACTCTAAAAGAATAGCTCAGGCTATTCTATTAGCCTACAAGTGTCTTCTCCTGCTCTTTTCTTGGCGAAATAAAACTCATCTGTCTGCATTCCACTTAAAAGTCACTCATTTGGTAGAGCTTTCCCTCAGCCTCACACCAGCTCATGCACTACTTCTTCTAACTCTAACTTAAGCAAAAAAAGAATACAGTCAACTCTCATTATGTGTGGTAGTGATGCTCTATACGTTTGCCACACTGAATTAATGGCTACTGAACAACTGTTCTTAGGAATAAGCCTTTAGGTTCCAGGGGGTCTGATCACAACATTTTCATTAACCAACCAATATATAACCTTGTTTTATGTGTGTTTCTGTTTAAAGACACTTTACTTAATGTATATTGTTGAATCACTGATATAGAATTCACAGGCATCACTATGAATGACGACTGAAAACTGCAAAAATATGTATTTTCTTCATAAGGCACACCATAGCCTTCTTGCGCTCAGGGAAACTACACCAAACTTCAGCACTCCCCTTATGTGCCATTTTAACGAGTGAAATCACCCACAAAAAGCACAAAAATGAGAAAAACATGGTACTACTGGCACAAAAATAGACATATAGATCAATGTAACAGAATAGAGTACAAAAATAAACCCACATTTTTATAGTCAATTAATCTATGACAAAGGAGGCGAGACTAACCAATGGGAAAAAGACCATTTGTCTTCAACAAATGGTGTTGGGAAAACTGGACAGCTACATGCAAAAGAATGAAATTGCACCACTTTCTTACACCATACACAAAAATAAACTTAAATGGATCAAAGATCTGTGAGAAACCATTAAATTCCCAGAAGAAAACATAGGCAGTAATTTCATTGCATTGGCTATAGAAACATTTTTCTAGATATGTCTTCTGAGGCATGGGAAGCCAAAGCAAAATTAAACTATTGGGGCTCCACCAAAATAAAAAACTTCTGTACAGTGAAGGAAACCATCAACAAAACAAAAAGGTAACCTACTGAATGAGAGAAAGTATTTGCAAATGATATCTCTGTTAAGGGATATCATAGTCCACTCTCACCACTGTTGTTTAACATAGTACTGGAAGTCCTGGCATCAGCAATCAGACAACAAAAGGAAATAAAAGGCATCAGAATTGGCAAAGATGAAGTCAAATTTTCACTTTTCGCAGATGACATGGTACTCTACATGGAAAACCCGACAGACTCCACCAGACACCTACTAGAACTGATCCATGAATTCAGCAAAGTCGCAGGTACAAAATCAACGTGCAAAAATCGGTTTTATTTTTATTTTCCAATAATGAAGCAACAGAAAGAGAAATCAAGAAACTGATCCCATTCACAAGTGCACAAAAAAACATAAAATACCTAGGAATAAACCTAACCAAAGATGTAAAAGATCTGTATGAGGAAAACTATAGAAAACTTATGAAGGAAAT